>JAJLRJ010000003.1:25457937-26135437 GCA_024195265.1 Dendrophyllia cribrosa | reverse complement strand
CAGGCAGTGAAACTGGTAGGCCATGGACGCGGCGAGTGGTGTATTGAAAGTTATACTGTGCATCTCCAGGCTCGTCAAAGAGGAAGTTGGTGTTGAATGTATAAGTTTCCGGTGGTCCGGACTGTACTGGGGCGAAGACAATACGTTTAAGAACAAAAGGCCCTTCGCGATACTGGAAACCATCTAGCTCACAGACGAAAACGAGATCCATGACTTGGACTGAAAGTTGTTGGAGCAAAGGTTGTGCTTGGTTGACAGCAAGTAGAATGAAACATAAGCGGAGGGCAAGCGAATTTATTGCGAAGGGAAAAGAAAAGGAATAAAGTGAACATGTTGTTGGACAAAAAAAAAAAATGAGGTGTGAAGGGGTGTAAAAAGTCAATTTTAGAGCACACGAGTTTCATGTGTTGTTGGCTCAGCTGATGGGCAGCTGGGTGGATGCAATGTGGTACCGTGGGAACGCTGAACAGTAAACAATTGAGTGCGCCTAAGGTGACAATAGAGCAAGGCAAAAAGGAGGCAATGAAACAATGTCAAAGCGAAAGCAGTGTAAGCCAAAACGTCGGTTACGGTGGATGTAGTGGCTGGTTTCAATTGTTTAACATTATTCCGAATATCGTGAATCTGGTCAGTTAACTCTCCGTCCAAAGTATTAAAAGTATTGTCCAAATCCTGGATTGTCTTGTTGTCGAAGGTCATGGGAGGGAGTACTTTAAGTGACTGATAATGGAGTTCGAATAGAGAATCATTTGAAGCGGGTGACCACGGGACATAAGAAAACTGGGTCGATTGGAAAATCGGAAGTGAAAATGCCATAGTCGAAGGACATTTGGCAAGGCCCGTGGCCTGTGAATCAAACGAGGTATTGCAGGGCACGTGGAGTACAGACAAAGGAGTAATAAAAACAGTGTTCTTTGTTCCTTTTGTGTCTATCATAGTTATTGTATCAGTTGTGGTTGCTACATAGAAACGAGCCCCGATGTGGATCAGATTAGTCAGATCGTTGCAATCAGTTGTTCGGCGATGGTTCCTTTGGAAAGGAACTTTCGTCGAAGGGTTCCAGGCGACACCAAGCCAGTCAGTACGCGAAGCTTTGAGAAGTAGGGATTTTGGACAAACAGTAGTTTCCGCTGTAGTATAACATTTGCCAAGGGCAGCTGGTTTAATAAAATAGCGCTTCTCTGAACATGTAACTAAGGCAACGTCGTCGCGTGCCAATGGTCCTGTAAAACACATACCACTTAGGTTGTACTTGAGAGGTGTGAGTGATTCCAGGGTGCAAAATGCGTCGTTCGCGGGTACTTGAGGGATAGTAAATAAAATGTTTAAACGGAATTTGTGATCATGTGTGAAGTCATAATCCAACAGAGGGCGAATAAGTAATGAGTAGCCATCACGCAAGGCGCCGGCGGTTGAGTGTAGCGCGGATATGGAGGATAACTGCGCTTCCAATTCAGTAGAAATGGCTTGAGGAAGATCTTGGTAGCCTATAAGTTCACGTTGGGAGATGTGAGATGCTTGACGGGTAAATTCTTCGAGTTCAAATAGGCGTAACAGGGAGGATAAAGCGCGGTTCATTTGCACTGTATATCTGGATAAGAATTCCATCGTAGCGTCGTAATGGCAGCGTTCGCTAGCAGCAAAAGAGTTGAATTCAGTTTGTCAGCGCTGAAATGTAGTATCCACTTGTCGTAGGGCGTCGTTTAGCGAATTAACCCGGGATGTGAGTTTATCCGTGGTTTTGATTATGTAAACAGTTTTTCCTTGGATAACGTGGACAAGACGTTGTGTTGTTCCCATGGCGTTCAGCATTTTTCCGAGGGTTAGTACAAGACCTATAATGTCATTGCTTTCGCAAGAATGTCCTGTCTTTTCCCAGATCCATTTTGCTAGGCCAAAGATTCCGGCTCCGCAAGCCCAGGCGCTTCTGCGATTCCGAGGGTGTAGCCATGTGCGTTCCTGTGGAGACGTGGTGTGGCAGGAGTGCGTTGCCCAAGTTTTACACTGTTGAAGTGAGCTGGCAAAATGGCGGCCTTGACAGGTTAGTTGAGATTCGAGGCCGGTAGAATAGAAGTAATATCGGCGTAAAAATAAGTCACATTCCAGGAGGTTAGTGACTCCTTGGAGGGATGACAACCTGCGAATGACACGCTGCATGGAACGGACGGAAAATAGCAGCTGATCAAAGAAACGTCTCTGGCTTGGCGAACACGTAGTGTTTAAGGTAGGTACAGGGCCGAGAGAAAGTGGTTTGAGGTCAACATGAACGCTGACGAGTGTAGTGTCCTCGTAGAATACCAAAGGACGGGCATTTCTGGCGAGCATCAAGGAGTCAGGATAAAAAGTAACCGGTTTCCCAGTGGCATCAAGACCTGCAGAATGTACTCGGATAGGAGCAAAAACGAAGAGGGCGAATAATAAAACGACCAATGAGGGTGGCTGTGAGCAATAGCGGGTGGGACTCGGAGGGGGGAAAGTACCAGTAGTGGTCATCTTCTCTGGAGGCTGGTAGAATTCTTCAGGTGAGTGGGTGGAGTTGACTGATGGGAAGGACACTGTGAACGCGGCGATGGTAGGGTGTGGTTCTGTAGGGGTGGCTTGGTTTTCATCGTGATAAGCCTCCCATAAATTTTTTGCGCGAGGGTGTTCCTCATAATATTTAGTAATAAGCGTACGATCAAGAATATTTTCAACTGGTTCCCATGTGGTTTCGCGATAACCCTGCCATTTAACTTCGTATTGTGGTTTACCTTTGTACACACGTTGGCGTAGTAACTTGGCAGCAGTGTAAACATCAGGTGCAGGGAAGATACTGTTGTCCTCAGTTTCCGCAGATGGGGGTGCGACATCAGGTGGCGCGAAACTGTCGGGGGGTAAATCTGCCTCCTGGAGGTACGGTTCATCAATATCATCAGGTGGGGTGCGGATGGGGCGAGAACTCGGGTCCACATAAGGCTTCAGTCTAGAGACATGGATAGTGGTAGAGATGCGTCTGTTGTCGGAAGCACGAATGACATAGTTAACGGGAGAGGTTTTGTCAATGATGAAATATGGTCCGTGCCATCTGTGGAGCAATTTAGTAGATAGATTGCGTTTAGTGATTGGGGAGAAAACCCATACGCGTTGGCCAATTTCATAGCTTACAGGAGACGCGTCACGGTCGTAGTAATATTTCATTTTCTGCTGAGCGCGTTGTAAGTTTTCTTTGGCTAATCTGTGAGCCTCCTCAATATGGCGGACAATGCGAGCTCGGTGGTCAGCAATAGAGGCGGAGACTTCCCGTGGTTTGATAAGGGAACAATCCAAGGGCAGACGAGGCTGGCGTCCGAATAAAAGGAAAAACGGTGATTCCCCTGTCACTTCGCTTGGACTGATTCGATATGCAAATAAGGCTGCTGAAATGAATTCATCCCAGTTGGAGTGGTCAGCGGATACATACTGAGAGAGGGTGTGAGCCAGGGTTTGGTTCATTCTTTCTGTAAGGCCATCACACTGGGGGTGGAAGGCCGTAGTGTTGACTTTCTCTGTGTTTACCAAACGGCAGACCTCTACGACGAGTTTGGAGAGAAAGTTGGTCCCTCTATCTGATAGCAGGGTGCGGGGAGCACCGTGGCGGGAAATGACTTCTTTGACTAGTAGATTGGCTACCACGGGGGCGTCAATGCTTGGTACAGCGAAAGCCATGGGCCAGCGAGTTAAGTACTCGGTGAAGACAATGATATATCGGTTTCCTGATTTCGTCACTGGAAAAGGACCGAGTGCGTCTACTCCTAAACGATGAAAAGGTCCTTCCACTGGGATAGGTAACAGTGGTGCTTTAGCTCTGTTCTTGGGGGACTTCTTTATGGCACAATGGACGCAAGAAGTCACCCAATGAGAGACGTCAGCGAAGAGTTCGCGCCAGTAATAACGTTCTCGCAATTTCTCGTAAGTCTTGTGGGTACCTAAGTGTCCGCCACCATTGGGTTCATCATGAGCGGCCAATAAGAGTTCATGGCGTAACGCAGTAGGGACGACAAGCTGGGTGCGGGGAGTGCTAAGGCGACCTTTTCCCGGAGTCCATATATGACAGAGGATGCCATCTTCATCGAGGTAAAAGTCATCGGCAGTGTGTAGGATGGAACGGCTAGCTTGGTCATTGGAAGGCAAGATTTTATCCTCTAGGTAGGATATCATGTCAGCAAGGGATAAATCTTTGCGTTGTAACTGGTATATTCGGTCTGTTTGGACGCCTGGTCTGTTGAAGGCTGCAATCGTAGGTTCATAGGGGCGTCTTGACAGTGCGTCAGCATTGCCATTTGAGATACCGGGTCGGTGTCGGATCTCAAAATCGAACTGCTGTAGTAGAAGACTTCAGCGTGCTAGACGTCCCGTTGGTTCCTTGATCGTGAGTAACCACTTAAGAGCGGCGTGGTCAGTGTGAACAATGAATCGTTTTCCAAACAAATACGTCTGGAAGTATTTGATACCTTCAACCACAGAAAGGGCTTCTCGTTCGGTAACACTATAATTTTTTTCTGCTGGGTTGAGACCGCGTCCAGCGTATGCAATGACAACGTCTTTTCCTTTCTGTTGTTGTCCAAGGATCATGCCAATGCCAGTGTCGCTTGCGTCGACGGATAATTCAAACTGGAGTGAGAAGTCTGGGTACGCAAGAATGGGTGCTTCAGTGAGGGCCTTTTTCAGGGTGTCAAAGGCTGTCTGGCAATTATCGTTCCAAGTAAAGACAGTGTTCTTTCTTGTAAGGTTATTCAAAGGTTCAGCTATCCTGGCAAAGTTGTAGACAAACTTGCGGTAATAATTGCATAGTCCTAGGAAGGAACGTACTTGTTTGACCGTACGAGGGACGGGGAAATCTTGAACAACGCGAATTTTCTCGGGGTCGGGTTGGACACCGTCAGCAGAGACAACATGGCCAAGGAAGTTTACTTTGCTACAGGCAAAACGACATTTGCTTGGTTTCAGTTTAAGGTTAGCAGCTTGGAAGCGTTGTAAGACTTGTTCTAGGCGTTCTAAATGTTCTTCAAACGTACGGGAGAAGACTATGACGTCATCTAGGTAAATAAGGCAAGTTTCGTACGTTAGTCCGCGGAGGATACACTCCATAACTCGTTGAAAATAGGCTGGACCGTTAACGACTCCAAATGGGAGAACCTCGAATTCGTACAGGCCACGATGAGTGATAAAAGCAGTCTTCTCTTTGGCAGCTTCATCTAGTTCGCATTGCCAATATCCCGACATCAGATCAAGACAGGAGAACAGATTAGTACCGCTCAGGGCATCGAGGGTAGAATCGATGCGTGGCAAGGGAAAAGAGTCCTTTTTTGTCACTTTGTTTAAGATTCTGTAGTCAATACAGAACCTCTCTCCGCCATCCTTTTTACTGACAATTACGATTGGAGAGCTCCAAGCACTGGTAGATTCGCGTATAATGCCTCTATCAAGCATATCATTAACGTGTTTGTCCACAGTGGCTTTCCTAGCTTCAGGGATGCGGTAGGGGCGGAGCCGAATGGGAGGAGAGTCTCCAGTGTCGATGGTGTATTTGATAACGTCAGTCCGTCCGAGTTCATCAGGAGACAGAGCAAAGACATCACGGTATCTCTGAAGTAGGGCTAACAGTGTCTCCTGCTGGTTCTGTGTTAAAGGGGAATTAGAAAAGTCGATGTGACGTTTGAGGTCATCTGGTGATTGGGTAGGGGCATCAACTGTACTGGGTGGGTGGTCGTGGATGCTAGCTATGCCCTCCATGGAAGTGAAGGCTCCAAGTGTAGTACCCCTGTATATCGTGACAGGTTTCGTAGTAGGATTGAGAACACGGAAAGGGACATCCCCGCCGGAAGTTGCTGTGACAAGGGCCGAGGCTCCCTGGATGTGGTACTTGTTAGGTAACTGAGGACTGGGTTCAATAAGGCCGGCTTGTCCTGTTCTGAGGAAGTGATCCAGTTGTGCGGGAAGGATTGTTTCGGCTCTGGGCGGAATGACATAAGTGGCTATGGCACGGACTACGTGGGTGACTGGTTCACTGTTTTGCGGATCTTCATCAGTGAGTTGGACAGTTCTATTACGGAAGTCAATGACGGCACCTTTCTCCTCCAGAAAGTCTCTTCCTAGGACAACTTCAAAACCGAGATCGTTAATAACATACATTCGGCACTGATATGTTGTTCCTGCAACTTCAAGAGGGAGAATGGCTTGTCCAATAATGGGTAGTTGCTCTCCACTGACAGTATTAACCGCAGGTAGCGGGCTGGGTGTGGTGTTTAGTTGGTGGGTGCTTGGTAACTTCCAGTAAAAGGCGGAATTTAGCACGGTTATGGAGGCACCTGTGTCCACGAGGATCTTTGCGGGTACTCCGGCGATTTTTCCGTGGAGTGAGAGGTCCTTTGGGTTAAGAATAGGGTTTTGGTCTGCAGACTGTGTACAGCAAGCAGTTGCTGGAGGGGTGATGACGTCATCCGGTTGGTCATTAAGATTTGGACAAGTACTTTCAGCAGTGGCGTCTGAGGCAAATGATAGTTCTAAGGGAGCTGTGGTAGTGGCAATGATTTCTGAGGTGATAGGATCAACGTGGTGCAAGAGAGGATCCGATGGTAACGCAGTAGGGTCCTGGGTAGCCTGTGCGTTAGAGGTGGTGTTTACGTCCGGCTGTCCGTCGATGGGTTGGTTGTTCTGTTGGGTAACTGAGTCGTGATGGACAAACTGAGCAACGACAGGGTTGTCTGCGGTCTCAGGTTCAAGGACAGCTATTCGTGGACTTCTCTGAGAATAGGGAGGTTGTCCGTCATGTGGTCTTGGAGGTGGGTTCTGTTGATCGGTACGGGAATAACAGCTTTGGCGGGTGTGGCCTGTACGACCGCAAATATCGCACACCGGTCTGCCGTCTCTAGTCCGAACTCTGGGCGGTTCCTGTCTATTGTTCCGGGAAGCGTAAACCCGCATGAATCCATCCATACGTGCTTGTAGTTTACGGATCTCATCAAACATGCGCGATGCATCTGCGGCATTGTAACCTCCATAGGGTGCAGAGATCCTTTCCCGTTGGGGCCCAGGGTTTGTATAAGCTGCTTTAAGGCGGCGATTTTCCTCTCGTAAACGGTTTATCTCGTCATTGTCATTACTGCGGTGGCTGTTCTCTCTTGAGGTGGGATACTGATATGCAGCTACAGTCGGTTGTTCTGAATGTCCTGCACTAAGCTGTTGAACTTTTTCTGGTAAGGATTTCAGTTCATCTTCTACGGATGATTGAAGTATTGGCTGTGATACTGCGATCTTAGAGTCTGGGGATTGGTTCATACTGCCTTGAGCTGTAAGTCTCTGAACTTCTTTCTCTAGTTGTTCCATCCTACGAATTTCAGGACGTGTAGACTTATCGAGCAATTGTTGAATACCAGCGAGTACATTTTGTACCTCCGGATTGACGCTTGAACCCGTGGGAGGTACTGAGGTTTTAGCGTAAGTTGCAGTTTGAACAATCCGTGAAATATCTTCTTCTCGTCGTTGGAGCATGGACTGTTGTATGGAATAAAGGAGTCTCGCCGTATCTTCTGCCTCAGCGTAGGTCTTGGGTTCCTTCTTTAGTACTTCGGCTTGGATATCGGCACGTAAACCTTGAATTAGGTAGCACATTTTATCTTCATCGCGAAGATCTAGGCAGTTGAACTTGTCATTCAGGTCAGCCAAGTATGATTCAATTGATTCAGTTGGTCCTTGGCGGCGCTTTGACAGTTCTTGTCGATTTCTAAGGTGGCGATGAGCAGGCGAAAAGCGCTCCTTTAATGCGTCCTTCAGTAAAGTGTACGAAGCTTGGACTGTACTGGGAAGGTTATAGTAAAACGTTTCTGCAGGCCCAGAGAGATGCAAGGCTAATTTGATAGCAGCCTGATCACTTGTGGGTGATATTTTCCCGTTGGCAAGATATAACGTGAAGCGTTGAAGCCAACGATCAACGTTTTCACTTTCGCGGCCGTGAAATAACGTAGGTTTAACTACTGTAGATTCTGTCACATGAGGGGTAGATAAAGCAGCTTGTGCGGTTTCAAGTTGTTGACATATTTGACGCTGTAAATTAACCATTTCTCTTTGAATATCGGAGATATCGTCGATTGCCATTTTGGAGTCGGTGAAAATACCTTCGTTAGAACTGGTTCGTGAACAAATAGGATTAAGTTCGTCGTGTTCGGAATCTGATTGATGAGTTCCTTGTTCTGAAATTAATAACCTCTTACGATCTGAAGGCGGAAGCAAAGGGGTATTTTCGTCTTCGTTGTCGGTTCCACCTCCACTCTCTGAGTCGCTGCTATCGGAGGCGTCAGCGGTAATGTTAGGGAAGCTTTCTTTAGATGTCCCTGCGACTGGGGCACTGGCGGATGTACTGGGTTGAACGGCTGAAGCGGCAAGAGGCGTAGAAAGATGTTGTAAAACACTGGGAGATCCGTGGTTCTCTTGGTGAGGGTCCGTGATGTCTTGAGTGTGACAAGTACAATTACAAATCCCAGTCGCTAGGTCAAAATACTGCGGCGGACAGGGACAGGTTTTATGTTGTGTGATTTGTTTACTTTTCTTTTTCCCAAAACCGGAAAGAGCTTGAAATTTTTGCCGAAGATTATAGCGTGGACGTGTCTTGCGGCCCCCTTTTGTCATCCGTTCTTGGGGCTTTTAGTAGGACTAGTGTTCTAGAGAAAGAGTGTGCTCTTTCGGTAGGAACTACGAAGTTTACGTAGAAATAATGAATAACGTGAACAAAATCGCAAGGGCGAGAAAACAATAATAAATCGATGTTGTCTTAGAGAAGACAAAGTTCGTGATGTGAGTCAATAAATAGCGTGAACAAA
The DNA here is from genome assembly GCA_024195265.1 of Dendrophyllia cribrosa. Classification (NCBI taxonomy): domain Eukaryota; kingdom Metazoa; phylum Cnidaria; class Anthozoa; order Scleractinia; family Dendrophylliidae; genus Dendrophyllia; species Dendrophyllia cribrosa. Next base: position 26,126,603 of record JAJLRJ010000003.1, on the reverse strand, counting down.
ATCCGCGCAAGGGCGATAAAAACTTGTTGAGCGGAGATAACAAATCGATGTTGTCTTAGAGAAGACAAAGTTCTTTGAATGAGTCAACAATTAGCGTGAATCAATACGCTAAGTTCAATAAAACTGCGTGGATAAACACGAGGCAGTGGGCCTTCGTGTAATACTCTACTGTGTCAATAGTGAAACTGGAATGAAGACAATGAAGAGCTCGGAAATTTGACGTTTCCGAGGGATTACCTTGAAGTTGCTTGAAGTCTTGTCTCGTAGCTGGGGCTTTTCGTCCTCTTGATCGTGGAAGAGACGGTAGAAACGCCAACGGTTCAACCAACAATGTAACGAGAAGTTTTTGGCCTGTTTGGCTAAGTTAGAAGCGCTTGACGGAACTTTGCAAATATTGATACTTGACAACTGAAATACTTCGCGAAGGCGCGTGAAGGACTGAATGTTTAGCAAATAGTGATTTGCTAACGACGACGTGAAACGGGGGAGAAAAGCTCGGAAGAGCGGACTAGCTTGCTGCAGGCACTCGTTACAACTGCCAGAGGTACAGGGATCTAGTTTCCACGTCCCGGTGAACAAGGAGGCGAAGCAAGAACTGAGACTTCTCTGGAACACAGCAACTTCTTTATTTGTAGAGTAAACCTCGTAGAGTAATACTTCACACTGAACTAGCTTGTTGGTAATCGATTTACAACAGTTTTGACGCTACTTTTATATCATTTAAAGTAAATACAGGTGTTCACTTAATTCAAAAGAATACAAAAGTTCATTCAAAAAGACATGTGTTTGCTTGATAACGAGTTACAATTTGATTGGCTAAATTTCAGTTCTTTATGATAGTGAAACAAAGTTTGTCTCTTTCGGTTCCTGTAGTTTTACAATGATTTCTGTTAAGCTATTGAAAAAGCACGTGTTGTAGACTTGACTGTATTGTAACAGCGTTGCAGATGATCTTTTGAAATGTAAATTACTCAGTGGTAAACAAAGCAAACATCTGTTCTATTCAAGGTAACTCTCCATTGAAAACACACGTGTTCTATTGAAATTACTGTTCCTTTCACATCAGGTGTTTACACATAATACGTATGACAATGCCTGCTATTTTGCGTATGAAAAGGATAAAATGTCTCAGCTACAGACGAAACGAAACGGCAATACTTCAGAAACTCATTTGTGTGGGAGGTTGTGATCGAGAGCTCACCGAAACTATACTAAGTTAGAAAAGCTATCGATTCTTGCTTGTGTACAAAAGAACAGGCATATGTCAAGTAAAACAAACACGATTCAGTCGAAACCAGGAGGCTTTGTTCCTTTGAAATGTTAATGAATAAACTATCGGACAATTGTCTTGGTTGTGTCACGGCTTTTCTTTCTGAAGCTTACTTTAAGGACTTTTAGTTAAACTTATCAAATCTTCGGTAAAATGTGCCTTTTTCTCTCGTGACATCATCGACCTCTACATTCTTTCTTCCCTTTGAAACTGGCAATGGGATTACACCGAGAAGTCCCCAGAAGAAAACTGGCTCTCTTAACGAGGTGGTTGTGAATAATGTAGAGGTCGACGAAGAAGTTTCTGTAAAAGCCGTAATGGATTCTGTGGCAAATCCACTATTTTCCTGTCCAAAGGATGGTTGCATAAAGGCATACACGCGTCACTCGGCTTTAGAAAATCATTTGTTCTACGAGAAATGTGAGTTGCGCCCTGTTAAAGAGACACTTATGGACAAGGCAAAAGCCATGTACATGTATTACGAAAAGCTGCAAGATGATACAAGTGCTTCTTCCCCAACTCTGGAAGGTATGCCGCTTCCAAGTCTAACAACAACAACTGAAGCACTACCGGAAGGATGGGCCCTAAGATCGAGCAAGAAAACCACACGGTTTAGCTAGAAAAAGAAGAGCGTCAAAACAGCGACACATACAACGTGAATCCGGCCACGAATAACAGGACGAAGACACAATAGCAGCTGAGGAGGAAGCGGCAAATGAACATGTCCGTTCAACTGTTCTGAATGAAGTGGCCTTGACGCACCCAATTGTGTATGACATGATTAACTTATGTGACATGTTCCAGTCACGTAAACTGCAACAACTCAGTTTATTAATGCTTCGCACTGTTTTGACGTTGAAATAGCGCACATCAAAGGGCGAAGTTAGAAGACCTTATAAAAGCATGCAACTGTTGTGAGGGGGATCCGGCTTAGGATTTTATTCTTTGGGAACGAAATATTCAAAAGCCATTAAGCCTGCAATTCTTTTTTGTCCCCTTTCAAGAATTGCCCCACTCTCGAAAAAGGAAAAGAACGAAATTTCGCGATTTTAATCTGGCGTGTTTGAGAAACAAAAATTGTTCAATTTATACAGTAAGGTTGGAAGAACATACCAAGCATATTTTGGCTGCGAATTCTTATTCTGATTACACATTTCCCTCCAAAGTTGATGTTCAACAAAGTAAACCAATACCAACGAAGTATTAGCTAGATTATTGTTCTGGAGTAAAGGTTCCCCATCAACTTTTTTTGATATTGAGAACCCTGGCTGCAGACGAAATTCCGGAACAAAGATGTTCCTAAACTTGTAGGGGTACAATACCAGAAACGAATTGTAAGACAAGTGCAGCAGCACAAACCTCACAGTTGTAAGAATGACTCACAGTTATTGCAATGAATTCAATGTGACGTCAGCTTTAAACAAAATTACGTTGCCAAGAATTTTACTAATAAATGTTTAGACAGTAGCTCAGGAGACTACTCGTTTTCCACCTTCGATGTACGAAATGTTGACGTGACAGAGCTGGTGACCTGGGACTTAGTAAAACTTGTCACGGTGCCTCGCAATGCTGTCACGCTCGGCACGGCGATGAACGGACTTTGTTTTCTCGACGTTCTTGTATCGTTCTTGACCCAAAGAAATCAAAGGTGAGTCCCGCTTTACTTTCGTTTGTTTTATTTTTATGTCTTATGTTATCATATAAGAAGATGCCCTAAGAAAGTAGTGAAGATGAAGAGATTCACAAGGGTTTATCGGCGATAATTCTTGGTTGTAAACAGAGTATAAAGCGACTTGTCTTAATTTGCCTGAGAAACGACTAAAGGAATATAACTTTTTCGAAGCCACAGAGGATGCATTTTACCAGCAAAACCTAAATATGGCCATAAAGTGGTACGAGGAAGGTCTCCTTGAAGAAAATACAGAAAATATAATAAAACACTAGGGCAATTCAATTTTATCGGCGGGCGATGCGACTGTTGTTGATGGTTAAGATTCTCCAATTTCGATCAAGTAGCGTGAATGTTTTCGGCTGTCAAACTTCGCAGTTTTAATTGCCCCAAAATTTTATTTCATATTTCAATAGAACTAGAGTTGCTGTTTTATTAGAATGTTAACTTGAGTTCAAAATCCATGTACCAGGTAGTGATTTTTGTTTCTAAAGTTAGCCAATTTTGACACTTTTAAAAACACCGTTTCTAACGGTAACTTAAAAAAATTCCCAAAAATTGCAGTTGAAATATTATTACATTCTAATAACGGCAAAAGGTAAAGAAAGGATCGCTGGATTCTTAAGTAGTGAAATAGTGATCCAGCCTGTTTTAAATTTTGCACACGAGGCCAACTAAAAAGGGCATTTTTTGCCTGTCTGAGGCCCCTGGCAAGGGTAAATATTAAAATATTGTCCTGCTTGGAATATATAAATCCAAAACAGCTGAAACCTATATTTTCTAAAATAGTTTTCTAAGGTCTTTATTGTGGCAAAGTTTGGGCGATTTCGATTTTTCTATCTTGCACGGCTATAGTTGGTATTTAGGCAAAGTCACTCTTAAGACGGGCTTCGGCGGTTGCTGAAGAAAAGGGGGAATCCACAATGCCTCCCTGGGGGTTAGTAGGGCGGAAAAGATAGCCGGTTGTGAGGTCAATTTTGAGGTCTCGGGCCACTACCATGTACTGCTCAATCCCCTTAATCGGGCAGATCGCCAATTGAGGATTTCTTCTGATACCAAAAACATTTTCATCACCGTCTCTCAAAGTCTTTCCCCAGACATGATTGAAAAGGAATCCATCATCATTAGGAAAACGCAAGATCTCCGGGACTTTCACACGACCCAAATCTCCTGGGCGGTCACCGCTAAAGAAAACACATTTGAAATAAGCTTGATCTCGGGTCACCAGGGCCGTAGCTAGCTTTTTTGTAGTGGGGGTCAATGAGTGTAGCGCCGAAGGCGCAAGCCTTGTAGGGGGGTCTGGGGGCATGCTCCCCCAGAAAATTTTGAAATTTAGAGGCTCGGAAATGCTCTTTTCAGCATTCTCTGTGATAAATTTTGTCAAAAAATCAATCTCGATTAAGTGTAAAATGACAGGTATTTTTAGTGCTTACAGCAACATTTCCAAGATTTTGTTAACTTGATACATATATCGACCTCAGTGCACTAAACATTTGACAATACTGATGTATTGCTAACTAACCAGATTAGTCTATTTCGTGTGTTAAAGATATCTCCAGTTGGCCGGATTTCCGTTAAAAAAATATTTCTCAATCAATCGTAAATTTTCAAGTTAGTATGGTACTGGACAGTCAAAATATAACTAATTACTTAACTAGCTCAGAGGAAACGTAAGGTTGACTAAATCAGTCACTTAGTTACGCCAGTTTTGCTTCTTTTGATAAATAACCTCAGGTTCAGGAATGTAATCCGTTCCACGATGAATGAGCAGCATCCCTAGGCCACTTAATCGTTCCTCACTCATCGTGGAACGGTTCCACAATTTAAGACGCCTTAGAGCTGAAAATGAACGTTCACAACTAACACTTCCCACGGGTGTAGTCAGAAGAATGGTAAGGATCTTGTGAATGGCTGGAAATGTCTGAGGGTCACAGGCAGACAAAGCTGAATTTGCATTTGCAGGCCTTTCTTCAAACGGCATGTTTTCGTAGTACTTTTTCCACTTTGCAATCTCTACTGAGAAAAAGGTTGATTCCTGAAAGGTGAGGAACTTCTTGTAATATTTTAGTATTTCATTTTGATCACAGGTGTCTATGTCCATTGCCATTGATAGCCTGTCTGCAAGTACCAAACCTTGATGATGTTGTGAGAATCTGGCCTCAATTTCTTGGACCACATGGTCAACAAACGGAAAGAACACATTCACTTTGTAGTAATTACTTGTAGTCTGGTCAGAGCTGCACCCTGCATTAGCACGATGACGCTGGATGTTGGCAGTGCGTGGTTTTGTGATTGTGATTCCCACAGCCTGAGCAATTGTCTCGATCCGGACCCACAGCCTTTCCCAATACTCATCTGTTCTGTTGTCTTGTACGCATGATTTCGATATGTGGACATCTTTGTAAGCTTCACTAAGGTTGCAGTCTTTTCCTTGAAGTGTCTTTGTAACACAAGCAAAAAAGCTAAGAACAGCTTGTGCTACTACTAGAGCGACGATAAACTGTGAATCACTCAAGAGACGTAAATGTGCAGTCGCATCATTTTGTGCGTCCCCTTTACTACGATCTGCTATCATTTCTAGTGCCTGAACTACAGAGCGATACTTCGCCAACAAAGCTGAAAGGGTTGAAACTCTGGCAGTCCAGCGGGTTGCACAAAACTGAGGAACTGTCTTTGCATTTGACGCTCGCTCAATAGCGCTAAAAGATTCTGTTGACGCTTCGTTGCTTTCCTCAGACGCTTTCATCAGCTCCATAACAGCATCATCTGCATTTCCAGCTGCTGCTTCCAAAAAAATTTGCTTTCTCTTTGCACTTCCTCCAAGAAACCAAGTCATCTTACCAACATTATCAAAAACATTGCGAATTGCCGCAACGTTTTTACAGCTAGATGAAAGTGCCAAACTAAGAACATGCGATCTGCAATGCACATATGTTGCATTTGGATACTCTGCTGCTATCTTAGCTTGTACACCGTTTATAGATGAGCTCATCACAGCAGCACCATCATATCCTTGTCCAACTAAACACTGTAGGTTAAGTCCCCATTGCCTTATAGCATCAAGAATGTTGCTTGAAACTGTTTCTGCATCCATACTTGTAAGTTTCACGAACCCAAGAAACTCTTCGCACACTTCATTATCCTTGTTGACGAAACGTGCGCAGATACTAAGTTGTTCTGTAGTTGAACAGTCTTGCGTTTCATCTGCCATCACACTCCAATATTTTGGTATTTGTTGCACAATTCTATCTCTGATTTCTTTTTCACATAAAGATATTATTTCGTTCTGGATTTGAGGTGACGTGTACTTTGCGTTGGATTGTGCAAATTTCAGATGTTCCGCTAGATAATCATCTGTTTTGGCCTTCCAGTTAAGGAAAAAAATAAAGTTGCCATCTTCTTCTTTTTGTTTTGCGTCCCAATTTCCTCTTAGTGCGATACCTCTTTGCCCCAAAGCTATGATGGTGTCAATTATTGAGGGAATGCCTTTCTCGCTTCGAATTTTTTCTTCTGCAACCTGCTTTGTAATCTTGGATGCTATATCATTTCCTGGTTTGCAATTTTTTAACCAGTTAAGCGCTTTCTCTTCGGCCATTTGATGCTCGCCACAGTGCATATGCTTATCAAGAGAATTGTCTTTAACTCCAGAGGCCTTTTTCCAATTCTTAAAACCTTTCTTTACAAATGGCGAGTCTGTGTTTTCTTTGCCAAAACAAACACAGTAGCTACAAAAAACGCTGTCATTTTGAACACTATAACGTATCCATGGCCGACAGTTCGTCCATGACATTAGAAACCGTCTGCCACCTGTGATAGGAAACTTGAATTCAGGAGGTGGAGTAAATGAATTTTTCAGAAGTTTGATCATTGTCTGATCAGTTAAACAAACATTTGCAGGATCATTGGGATCACTGTATGTATTTGAAACTGGACCAGCTGTTATTTCGCCTTCAATCTGCCATGAATTCTCACTCTCACTAACTGAGTGACTTGATGTTTCTGTCCTGTCCTCAGATTCTTTTGAGACATCCTCTCTGAAAATTCAATTTAATATTTAACACTGTTTAATGAATAATGTTTTAGCTTTTAGTAGATTTTGGTGCTGGATCTCTTTACGTTTAAGACAATGTCCACTGACCGGCCCTTTTTTCCCACAAAATATCACGTTTTGTGAATGAAAATGAAATTCGCTTGAAAGAAAAACATTAAATTCCGTCTAAACATGATCTGATCCGGAGGTGTCTCTTTCAGATTTACTTCCCGATTCGTTAAAATTTTTCTGTAAAATAGAGTACAGTGGAATCCCGATTTCTAATTCCACAGGTACAGTATCGTGGTAATTGGGCAGTTTGACACATGCGAGTCAAACTGTTCAGAACGATGGGAATTCGAAAGGTATTAAACGTTTCACACAAGTACAGTTTCTGCTCTCTTATAAATTTGAGTTCTTAGATTGTCATACCTGCTGGTTGTTTCCTTGAAAAGCGCTGATATGCTTGTTTGGACCAGACGTCGTCTCTTCGCACAAGTACTCGCCTCTTCGTTCGCCGCCATCTTGACTTAATATGCCGAGCGAAATCTGGGGAGAGTACCAAGCCCCCTCTGGAGTTTGGTACTCTCTCCAGGTTTCGCGCGGCATATTTAATAACGACAAAAAGCATACCTTTTCGTTTTTCAGAATGCATTACCCATTTCATTGTCTTTAAATCACTTTCCTTTTGTTTGCCATTTCAACAAGATGAGCGAATCTGTTGTGAAAAGTTGCAAAGGTCAGATCACAGTAAAGTTCAAACTATCCACTTCAGAAAGTGAAAGGTTAAGGAAAAAATTCTCGAATTATTTTGGGGGGGCAGTTGCCCCCCCTGCCCCCCCTGCTAGCTACGGCCCTGGTCACAATGAAACGCTGTGTCGGAGACAAATCCTCTGAGGCTAGTTTCTGGTCGAGATGAAAGGACAGCTGAGTTAACTTTTCAACAAAAAACGGAGTTGCCTGTTTAGGTGTGATCCTAGCCTGCAACTGCTCTGCCGTTATCAGACGAAGATAGTCCTTAACCGACTTATCCGCCGCCGGATTCCCCAAACTCAAACGCCTGTCCCATTCGCCATCTCGACCAATTGCGTGGAAGCCTTGTATGAAAGTCTCACAGGGCATCCGCATGAATGAGTACCACGTTGCCCTAAAAAGGCACAACCATTCCGATGCACCTCAGTTTTGCCACCTCGATCCTTAAACACAAGGAAACGACACAGATCTTCTATCCCGAGTTCCGTATTGTGTAAAATTTGTTGTTAACTAGTTCGTTTTAACATCTCCACCTAAAGAGATTCCATATGGTCCATTCTACAAAATAAAAATTTTTCTGCATATATCAAGTAAGATTGTGAACATTTTACCAGACGACGTCTCTGTTTTTTGCACAATTTATTTTAGGATTCCTTGGTTTACCAAAGATGTTTTCAACGACAGTCTCCGTTATTGTTGCTGTATGTTTCATTTCCTTTGTGAACGGGCTTGTCTCGGATCACAAAGTTGCTAATAAAGCAGCATTTAAGTGTGCTGGATCTGAAATGCATGTACTCCTTTCTGTCGAACAATCACAGAAAGCTCCCCAAAACAAGAATGAGTTTATGGAATATACCTGCAAATCTTTAAAGGTAAGGCTTAATCTCAAACAACTTATGTTGGGTACGCTGTTTTAGATAAGTTGAAACAATTTAAGACTCCTCAATGTTTTTATAGGGGTGGGGGGCGGGGGGGGGGGGGGGGGGGGCTGTATTTTTGTGCAGCTCAAAATAAGACATCTTTGACATATTTTGTTCAAAACTTTAATAGGAAGTTAACTGCGCGGCACTCAATCAATGTCTGCAGGCTATGCAATTAAAAAATTATACCTTCTAAAAAATGATAATTTTAAGTAATTTTCAAAAGGCACTTTCCAGTTCCAAAATTGTTTTCTTGCATCAATTTAACACAAGGCCTTATCCATGGATAATTTCGATTTATTTTATTTCTACCGCATGATATTAACCCTCGGACGTACAATATTGCAATATTTTCTAATAGATAGCCCGCGAGGGAGGGGGCTGTATTTTTGTGCAGCTCAAAATAAGACATCTTTGACATATTTTGTTCAAAACTTTAATAGGAAGTTAACTGCGCGGCACTCAATCAATGTCTGCAGGCTATGCAATTAAAAAATTATACCTTCTAAAAAATGATAATTTTAAGTAATTTTCAAAAGGCACTTTCCAGTTCCAAAATTGTTTTCTTGCATCAATTTAACACAAGGCCTTATCCATGGATAATTTCGATTTATTTTATTTCTACCGCATGATATTAACCCTCGGACGTACAATATTGCAATATTTTCTAATAGATAGCCCGCGATGTGCTCTACAAGATAAGGTAAATATTATGGCCGCCATCTTGGATTTTACTAAAAATTCAAATTTATCGGGAAAATGCGGAAATTGCAAATACTGTCTGCTAGAGTTGCAAAAAAACATACAATTAAATATTTTGATGCTTTTGGTAACATTAATGTTTTTTTTTTGCTGAAAAAAGGTGAAAAACACGCATTTTTCTTAAAAAATGGGTTGACTACATGTTACTTATGACGTCATATATCGTCACCATAGCAACCGGTTGTCGTCAATCTCTACCAAAATGTGTCACAAGGACAAATGAACAGCTCCTAAAACCGGCATGTGCTAATCTTAAATGGTCTTGAAAATATCGGAGAAAAACCTTAAGGGGGGTGGCAACCACTTTCACGCCTTGTACGTCCGAGGGTTAAGCGAAGCGTAGAAAGCAGGCATGGCAAACTTGTTGATTCAAAAGCGCTCAAGTATGTAGAATGTAGACGAAAGGGAGTGTCGTGAAATATATCAACTGGCAGCAAATAATACTGCAATGAAACTTTGGAAGACTTATTCAAACACGCTTGGAAATTTTTGATCGAAATTGGGCCATATTTTTTTGATACAAGTTATTTTTGTCTGTTTTCCTCCAATTCGCCTCACATTTTCGACGATAACAGACATTGTCATTGAAGAGGGAACTATGGTTTTGAATTTTAGTGTTTTTGGCGGGAAAGTGACGTCACAAAGTTGGCGCCAAAATGTACATTTTACATTTTGAGCTATTTTGTGACAGTTTCAAAAAGAACAAGTTGCAAAAACTTCAAAACTGAAGAGATAACTGAAATATCTTGAATCAGTGAAAAGATATCATTATTTGAATTTCGAAATTCCCGCCATTTTGTTACTAAAAATAGCTTAAATACAAACATCAACTAATTAAATCTCTTGACTGAATCAAGATATTTCAGTTATCTCTTCAGTTTTGAAGTTTTTGGAACTTGTTCTTTTTGAAACTGTCACAAAATAGCTCAAAATGTAAAATGTAAATTTTGGCGCCAACTTTGTGACGTCACTTTCCCGCCAAAAACACTAAAAAATAAAAATCCAAAACCATAGTTCCCTCTGCAATGGCAATGTCTGTTATCGTCGAAAATGTGAGGCGAATTAGAGGAAAACTGACAAAGATAACTTGTATCAAAAAATATGGCCCAATTTCGATCAGAAATTTCCAAGTGTGAAAAGTCCCCTAACTTATTTTATTTTGCTCCTTTAAAATGGTTCAATGGTTAATTACATGTTACACTTCAGATCAAAAGATTTGAAAACATTTGCATTGACTAGTTCTTAAATAAACGCTTCCCTAACAAGTGCTACTTCTGCGAATAAAACGAGCATATTGCTTTTGATCACATCAACTTAAAGCTAGTAAAGCAAGCAAGTCTTCAAAACTGTAAAAATTAAAAAAACATTATGCGAGAGCGTTTTTGAATAATAATATTTTCACCATATATTACTAATCTGCGATAACACGACCTTATCGAAGGTTTCATCCTATAATAGACTATAAGAAACAAACAGTCGTTTTAAAAGGTTCAGAGAAAAATGTTAATATGCAAAAAACATGACGTCGTCAGATCGTTGTTATGGTAACACTTTCATCAATGAAATCGACTTTTCTGGAAGGTTCATTTCATCATAAGTATGTGGGAGACAGCTTGTCTGACCGAGCTCATGCAGTAAACTATCACCTGTTTAATTTTTTTGTTGTGTCGCCAAAAAAATGATTCACCGTAATTAAAACTTACGACCGTGGAGAACATAAACTTGTCATAGGTAAACCTTGTCGTTTCCATGCAGCTTTTCAAGGTGTCAATTGTATATACACATTTTCATTTTATGTCGACTGTTTTGTACAAGTTTAAGAATCCTAGACCAGCCACCTATTTTCAATTGTTTGAAAGACGTTGAACTCAGGTCCATGGTGAAGCAACTCCAGTTCAGTTCAGTAGGTGAGCCAGAGACATGGAGCCATAACCGCTCTATCAACCTTCCTTTCTGTCTCACTAAACGTTTCTTTACTCGTCTACAGGAATTCGTTCAGTGCATTAAAAACACAGACCCTGATGACTACAAATCAACGGACCCCGATATGTTCCATTTAATGCTCGCTTTTCAATGGCAGCTCATGGTAATCACAAAGAGTGCAGGATATTGCGAAGACATGCAGACCGATGAACTGAAGGAAATCATATTGGCTACAGGTATAGTTTCAGGCTTTGCCTTGTCTTATGGAAAATTCACTATCCCTTTTCTTTCGTTGAGATCAGTGTAATGTCACTCGATCACTGTCATCGCTCGCTAACTCGGCTGTAAACCTTTATTGGTAATTCCCCAGTTTACTACTTCATCCAGCTGTCTCGTTTCGCAAAATGATATTTATTCCACGATAAGATGTGTTATTTACCGTAAAAAACGCCGCTAATAACAAAACATAAACAACAATTTAAATTATTACGTTGTTTCGTATTCACGGGATACATGGCTCTTAGGGCCCTTTGATTGTGTCGTTTCTTGAAATCACTTTAACCGAGTCTGAATTTCAATTTGCGAGCCCGTCTTTCCAATGTAATATTGATTTAATATCAATATAATTTTTGAACAATTGCTTGTTAAAAAAATCTAAAATTAGTATCCGAGATGCAATTTTGATGTCCACGGTTCTCTGTTTTATTCTAGGTATAATGAAAATAGAGCACTTGCTGAATGTTGGTAAGTATTTAACTGTTTTAAGAGCACATTCGTATGAAACCTTCGAAGGATATGCCAGAACAGACCAATAGAAAGCAATTTATCTATCTTTACTCTTAGTCTATATTATATAGATTTAGAAACAAATAAGCAAACAACAATAACAAATTGAAATAATTTTGATATTCTAATGGTCATGGCGTTTCTTCCGTCACGTAAACCTATTTTCTTGTAAATTGATCAGATACTAACCTTGTCTAAAAAGGCCTTTAGATCGTTTAAAATATTAAACAGACTAAGGTAAAAAGGCAATTTATAAATTTATTATACTAGAAACTTAAATATACATATCTTGTATCCTTGAAGTATTGGAATTTAACCCAAATTGGTCAGAAAGGAACATCTAATCTTCTAAGATAATTCGCTTTACCAGAAACTTTTGGGATACTGAGTACCAGCTGTTAGTTTAGATATTTCTGGGTTTATGTGGGTAACCAATACGAGCCATGAATGAGTAAAACGTTGTCTTAGGGAACCACCGTAACGAACGCTGAGTACCCTAACGATTCCAGAAAGCCAAGTGCCGAAGGCCTCTGCACACTGCATTCAATTTAGTATTTCTTTAAATTTTGAAAACAATACACCAAGTGGCAACATGTCAAGCATGCTTGCCACTTTGGTAGAATTTTGTAAAAATCATCTACTTAACGGCAATCAAATATACCAAGACAGAAAGACCAATTTTTAGATATGTAGTCCGTGCTGTAGAATCTAAGCCAGTTCCAGTTCTCTGTAGGGCAACGAATAGATAGAATAGGTAGAGTAACATGAAGTATTTTTCTGCCGACAGAGAAGGACGACTACAAAGAGTGTGTTGGAGATGCCGTGCGCAAATGTATAGTACGAAATGAGTTGCTGGCTAAGAAAGGGATTGACAAGGACCTTCTGACTTTGTCGTTAGATTACGTTGCCTGTATTGAAGAAGCACGGGATTACAACTGTGACGCAGCTATGCTGAATCATTTTCTCGCCTTTATGAAAACGATCCAAAAACACCTGAAGGAAAACAATGGAAAGTTCGGAAAGATGGCTGAAAACATAGAGGCCAATTAGTGAAGCACCATGATAATCGTGTGGCTTTACATAAATCTGATATTAGTTAAAGTAGTGGTTAATAAGGCAACATAAAAATGACGGTGATCGCTTTCATTAAACTTGTGTTAAGTAAACATGATAAGTTAAACTAAAAATAAAGTGACACTCGAATTACACTTGTATTAAAGATTAAAGGGACACTGTCCCGTCTGGTATATCGTCATTTCATGATTGTGGTCGGGAGCTTGCTTAAAGCTTGCTTTATTATCTTGAAATGGGAAGGAAAAGTCGCCAAAAGCGATGAAAGCACTTACATTTATTCAGAGATATATATTCTGATGTGGCTATTGTTAACATAGGCTTCCATAAAAAAAATAGCTTGCTTAAAGCTTGTTTTATTGTCTTGAAATGGGAAGGAAAAGTCGCCAAAAGTGATGAAAGCACTTACATTTATTCAGAGATATATATTCTGATGTGGCTATTGTTAACATAGGCTTCTATAAAAAAAATAGCTTGCTAAAAGCTTGTTTTATTGTCTTGAAATGGGAAGGAAAAGTCGCCAAAAGTGATGAAAGCAAAGAAATATAAACCAAAGAGACAAAATGATGGCTAAAAAGAATGACAATTTTTATTTTTTGTTTCTCATAAGTATTAAATGTGGGCATGGATGTAGTGGTTTTTATTGGCTAAGCCTGAGAATTGGACTGCAATCTTTTTTCTCAACGTATAATTTTTTACCTTTAGTCGGCTTGAAATACGCCTTCCAATACAACAGCTAAAGTAAACCTTTAGATCCTGCACCATTGTTTGAAAATTCGTGCGAAATAATTTCCGAGAATTCTCGAGAAAAGCAAAATTCTCAGGATTTCCAAAGAAATCTTCGTTCATTTTGGTGCGACCGAAATTTCACGGAAATTCTTGGGAAATTTCTAGATCACCTTCTCGGTTATTGCCAAGAATTCTAGAGATCTAGCTGAAATGCGTGTAAACCAGAAATAAACTTGCCTAAAAGAAGGGGTTCTCGGGAAATCCCAGGAATAACTTAAGACGCTATTTACTATTTAAAACACGTTTGAGTTTCACTTCAGTCTACAGGACTGTTCAAAAAGTGATTGTCAAATATGCTCACTACGAAAGTATGGAGGCCGAAGTTAATCATCAACCTCACATGTTGCCCCATTGTCGGCTTGCGGGCAGTGAAAGCAAGACGATATCGCACGGCAAGATACATTTGATGTTCGCTTTTTTTGGCTCCACTCATTATCCCGACAGTCATTTTTTAAAATAGTATTGACGCCGTAACGAAATGAAACCTTGGCCGGTATAAAAAGATAATTTCCTTGATTAATGACATGTTCAAATGCGTTTGTAGATCGAAGCTTATGCATAACATAACAAGATGTTGTCATTATTCAGCGAGATGCAAATAGCATAGTGGCCCCAGCTTATGTTGTATTCTATATTTTGCCGTATAAAATATGTGCTTCCTCCTAAATTATATCAAATCCCACCCGGTCGTGCTACGAAGACAACCACACACTATCCTACTGTTTGTCGTGTGCTCGGCTGGTGGCCGCACGAATTTATTGGAATTAAAGCAATGTTCTGGGTGAGCCTCCAAGAATTTAACAAGTAAATCCATCTGAAAAGCTTTACAATGTGTAACGTCTCTGCACATAGCAAAAGGCGCTCTCTCATTTTCTAGTCTAAGGAGTGCGGGCGAGCCTCCACAGGATGAAAAAACCCCAAGTGTCTCCCAACACTAAGGAAAACCTAATGGGGAAAAACCCCGGCCCCATGGACCGCACTCCTTGCCTGCCGGGCTCGGCCCTTCATCAAATAGAGAGTTCATATCGTCTTTCACATAGCAGTCCTTGGCGTTCTCGCTTGACCAACGACCATGCCTCTTGAATAATCTATCTGGCACACCCGCATTCGCTGCAGCTGTAGCTCACCCTGATCTGAGGCTATGAACACTGATTTTGGTAGTGTCTGTGATTCCCTGGAATGCTTCCTTGACCAGCTCCCGCACGCGAGAGTACGATAGACCCCTCTGACGCACTTTGGACACGCACTTCGGCCCTGCCAACGAGCGGAATAATGGAAGGTCCTCGTCCATATGAATCCCTGCAGCGGCGATGTACTTCTCAAGAGCTTGGACGGGGCATGTCTCTCGGTCTGATCGCGCAATACACACCCAGGCGCCCTCTCGTAGCTGGTCCGTCTTAGACGATTCTATGAAAACAGAAATGTAGGACGGAAAAAATTTGATGTCAGAACATTTTATTTCACTAATTTCGCTATATCTGAAGAAGCCCGAATATCCAGTGAGGCATATAGCGATGGTTCTGGGATTATACAGAGAAAGATCATCCTGATATTTGGCCACAAGAGCTAGCAGCATTTCTGGGGTAACTGACTCTTTCCTGGCTTTTGGTTTACAAAGGATCCGTTTTGCCGCCGCTAACATCAGAGAGACTAGGGCGTGGTCTGAAATTTTAGGGGGCCCCTCCCAAAGAATGTGCCCAGTCAATACTATATACAACTGAATAGAGCGGAGAGGGAGATCGAGATTGTTTCATAGAACATTGAAGGTAGGCTGCCACATGGAAAGGGTTGGCCGGAAAGAGACACAAGTGGTTTTCTTGTGCCCATCTCTTCCACCGGTTAAATCCCGCTACATGTAAGTACGTATTAACTGTCCCTTCGGATTTCGCGGCTAGTACTGTAGCTTGGACTCTGTCCGTAACATGTTGCAGATGGGATGGCAAGGAATCTCTGAATCCGCACCACAAGTCAGTGTCGAAAACATCTGAAAAGGAAAAAAGAAAAAAGAACAAACACCAAGAACAAACAAGATCAGGATATGCTCAATCAACTTGTTTATTACAATGATCAACCCAAACAAAAGAAATGGTTTTCCTTCTTCTTTTTTTGTTTTTGTTTATTTAATTATTTTTAACAGCGTAAGCCACACAGCACCCCGGCCTTAGGCTAAGTTTAACCAACTTTCACCTCCTTCTAGGGATGGATAAAGCACTTCGGCTTTTCGGGTAACGAAACCCTAACATCCGTCCACTCCGGGACTTACACCAAAAAAGCACTCCGGCTTTCGAATAACAAAAACCCGAACTGTTGCCCACTCCGGGGCAAGCGCCAAAAAGCAATCCGGCTTTAGAAACCACGACTCGCCTGAACGCCCGCTTCGGGGCGCGATTTAAAGTATTCCGGCGGTGCGCAGACCACCTCAGTTCCACATGACCGAAGCTCAGATTCCACCTGCAAGGAAGAAAAAAAAAACATAATATGAGTAAAGAAAAATAAGAAGCGTCAGCCTTGATAATTAGTAAGTTTTAATTTTTTTTTTTTTTACCACTGGGCAAACGGATCTTTTCTTGAATTTTTAATAGAAGAAATCGAGAAAAAACCTGAAGCAAAAAATAAGAACAACGATAAAGTTATGAGTGATTGCGGCTACCGAAGCGAACACCAAGAGGACGAATATTCCCTCAACACCCCCTAATATACCATCACCAAATCCCTTGATAATACATACCGTCGAAAGAATATTTTTTCGCTAATTTGCAAACCGCGAAAAAATTCATCTCTCCCGTAAATTATATCAAATCCCACCCGGTCGTGCTACGAAGACAACCACACACTATCCTATTGTTTGTCGTGTGCTCGGCTGGTGGCCGCTCGACCAGCCAAGAGTACAAAGAAAGTGTAAATGTACAAAGAACAGTCAATTAACAGAAACATGAATATTTACCCTCAAAACTGAATCCTCAAGGCGAGCATTCTGAATTGTAGATTTTCTCGACAAAATACACTGTTGCAGATGCCAGCTATGAAGGATTCCCGATCTGTTGGCAAGTCCATCCAGGCCAATACAAACTCGCGGAATGTTGAACTGTTAAAAACCATAGGCCAAAATGGGGCCGATGGCCAATGTGGTACAATCAAAGTTCCTGTTGCCTTACAATTTCGCATGTGTAAAATTACTATAGCTATAAGAATGATTGGGGGGCAAATATAATTGTTATCGCCCGCCCAATCCTGAACAAAGGCGTCGATATCTTCTGACCCGGGATTCCAATAACGGGAGTTGAACCTTGGCAGTCTTGTATTCAGGTGTTTGGCAAAACGATCGATTCCATGTGGCCCCCAAATCGAATTGATCTGATCAAAAATGTGTTGTGCAATACCCCAATCATCACTGTCAAAAAGGCGACTGAGAAAATCTGCTTGCTCGTTCTCTGCCCTGGGAACCCATTCTATTTCTATTGAGACATTGTTCGTACAACAAAGGCCGAAAATTTCTAGTGCTTCCTTTTGCAAGTGCTCTTTTCCACTTCCGTTTAAGATGATTCTAGGGACGTTTTGATTATCCGTGAGCCATTTGATCGTTTGACCCGCAAGCCTGTCAATAAGAGAAATTAGTACATATTTAACAGCTAGAATCCCCCTAAAGGTAGAACTGTAAAGCCTTTCCATTGGTGTCCATTGTCCCGCAACTAGATCCTAGCCACATTGTACAGAATAAAACCCTCCAAAACCCGAATCACTAGCATCTGAACATACAACGTCGACCGTGCTGGACTTGGGTACCATTTGCTTACCATTCAAGGAGTCACTGTTTTCCAACCAAAACAAAAGCTCATTACGAACGTTTTCGGGCATCGGTAGGCGGTCTTCCCAGGAGACTCTCTGTTTTATAAGACTGTAACAACTGCGCGTCAAAAGCCTGCAAATATTCCCCACGGCACATGACATTGAAATGATTTGACCGGTGATAGACGATAATTTGCGAACTTGAATAAATTCGTCAGAAATTGATTCTTCCAAGCTTGTCTTCAACTTTTTTACTTTGCGCTCGGGAATACTAATCATACCAGATTCAAAATCCAAAATCGTACCAAGGAAAAGAACGGACCTCGTAGGCTCCCAACCAGATTTCTCGTCATTCACAGTAAAACCAGAAGCCAAAACATCACGGCGCACAATAGCGCTCAGCTGTCTTGCTTTGTTCAAGACTAAATCTCCGCCAATACCGTCATCTAAATATAATAATATTGAATGACCTTGACTTCTCCAGAATTTTACCAGCTGTCTAACCACTTTAGAAAACAGAAAAGGGGCCGTGATTAAACCAAAAGCAAGCACTCGAAAAACATAAAATTTCATAACCCCTTCTGAAGTGGGCCATTTAAATGCCAAGTTTTTAGTATGTTCCTCACAAATGTCAATATGGTGGAAAGCGGACTTGAGATCGAAGCAAAAAACGTAGTGACCCGGCGAGAAAATTTGTAAGACAGTTCGTGAATCCTCGTACTTGATAGACTTCTTATGGCCCTGTCACACTATTGCGTATCGTACTGGCGTATGCCTGCGTATGAAAAATATCACTCATACGCTGGTATACGCTGTCATACGCTAGGGGTACGTTAGGCATAGGTTGTATACGTTTCAAGCATGGTCGCATACGGTGACATACGCTGGCATACGGCGAAGCAGAAAAAATGTTTTAAGCATGCTTAAAAATTTTGTGCGTATTCGGACGTATGGTTTATACGCTAAGCATACGCTAGGCATACGCTGAATACGCAAGAGTTACGCTAGAGGTACGTTACTCATAGGTCAAGTAAGCTGGTCATTTTGTGCGTATGAAAATTATTTTATGAATTTCCATACGCCACTCATACGTTTCTCTCAATTCCGAAATAGCATTATCAACAAATTCCCTATGGATCCTGGTTGAGTTTCTGTTCTCAATAGAATAAGGTTGTAGAATTTCATCAAAAACTATTGTATACCTGTATTCAATGACCTCTAGAACAAATTGAGATGCTCCATTATCACGCCAGAACTTTAAGTTTTCTTTCAATTTCCCTTGCTTAAAGTTGGACGCCCCAGAGCACTGTTCGAATTCATACGTTTCAAGCTTGTTTCTGTCCACTACTGGATCCCATTGTAGCCGTGCTGGGTAGTTTTGGGCGACTACATTCTGCGGCCCAACGACCTGGTCTGCCACATCTGTGGCACAAATCATATTGCCGCATTCCGGGAAAAAAGCGTCCACCTTGGGGACGAAAATAACGCACACTATTCCTAGAAGCAGAAAAATTAGAAATTGAATTCCCGACATTGCTTGAATTGCTCTGCTGAGCCAAACGAGCCTTTCGTTTCTTTTCTTGGTTAGCTTTAATTTTATCTGCAGCCCTTTTCTCGGCTTTTTTAATCTTTTTAGCGTCGGCCTCGTCATCGGCCAATTCGTCATCGACATATTCTGTAATTGTTGACCAGCCAAACCCGGACTTATCAGCCAACTTTATCAGTTTCTGTTTTTCTTTAATTAATTGAATACCTTCCTTGAGTTGTTCCTTGGCTTTGTCGATATTACCACTCCGTAGCGCCTGTAGAGCTCTCTCATTTGTCCTCTGGACCTTCTTGTTGTGCTCGAACTGATGTTCGTTCCCCTTCTTTTTGAAGCTAGGCTTCTCGTCCGTCTCCAATTCGCTCGCTAATTGTGAACCAAGCTCCCCCTGCTGTTTCAACAGATTCGTCTTCACAGTTGAAAGCCGAGAGTCTAATGCCACGAGGATGGCGTCCTTCTGGGCGTCAATCAGGGCTTGTAGCTCTGGGGTAATGCCTGAATCCTGATTCTTCGTCTTCGATGGGCCGGCCGGTGTCTCATCTCGGTCACTCATTAGACTGAAAAAGAGGAGAACAAAGATAAAATTATGAGTGAGTGCGGCTACCAAAGCGAACATCAAGAGGACGAATATTTCCTCAACACCCCCTAATATACCATCACCAAATCCCTTGACAATACATGCCGTCGAGAGAATATTTTTCCGCTAATTTGCAAACCGCGAAAAAATTCATTTTAGAGTAGCTAGGCAATGCGATCGCATGTCAGAGCGCACATTTCTTAACAAGCAATTATAGGGTCTTTCTGCTTGTACCGGTACTTATTGTCTTCTATTGATTGTGAGGTATTGTATTTTTGGTCTTGTTTTGCATTTGTGTTATTGTCGTTCTTTGTTCCTTTTGTTTTACGTCATCTGTGTTCCGGTACACACAGAAAAAACCCAATTATAGAAGATATTAAACTCAAAATATACATAAAAGATGACTCACAATTGCGTCTGTTTTTAAGATTAAAGTCATCCCTTTTACGTGCTTTATAAGGAACCTCACATTATGGAATCCTGCACTTTTTCACTAGAAAAGACCCAACTAATTCAAGTAAATAATCCGGCTTCTGATCTTTAAATTCGCGCGCGCGTTAACCTCATTCCCAGTGTTCTCTTCGTAGCGTCATATCACGTGGGCAAAAACAAAGGCCGCTTGAATTTGTGGCGGCCATCTTCGATGTATCAAACCGTTTACTACTACAGTGTGTATGGACGCGGTTTAAATCAAGAATGAGCTATTTATCAGCAGTTGAGATGAATATGTGAGACGATGGTCAAAATCACGACGTTAAAATGCGAGTACAAAGTTAATTTTATACTTTGTAATATTTCAATCAGTACGTTTACAATGTAAGCTGCTCAAATTTAGCCTGAGAAAACAGACGTCGTTTCGCGGCGCCACCACTGGAGCCCCTGCGAAACTGACGTCTGAGTAATGAGCGCCAAAATTCCGTACACGCGACGTACTCGCTACCCAGATCTGGGTAGTGCTTCTGATTGGTTGAAACAAATTTCCCTCGCGGCACGTGTGGATCACGCGCGTATGTTGTTTTCAAGATGACGGGAAGAATATATCCACCACAGATTTCTGTTGTGTGTTATGTGTAAATCTCATCAAAGACACTTCGTCACGATACATACTACATGGAAGATCAAAGAGCGGAGACGAATGTCTTCATTTAACTAACGAATTGCCGTTTGAAGTGAATTTGTCAGTACGCCATCTAAAACTAGTTCGGCTGTGCCTTCATTTCCGAAAAAAGTATCACATATCTCACTGACACAGCTCGTCGAATATCTTCTTGGCTTTCCGTTCTCATCCCACTCGAAGCGGCAGACTTTACTAAGAATTTTCATGCATTCTTGGCACCCGATTCGGGTATAATTAACCGCATATAAGCGGGTCTAATTAACATCAAATTACCGCATGCAAGCGGTAAAATAGGCCCTATTTACCTAACAGTAGTATTCTTTATATTACTGACGTTAGACACAGAACTGAGAGAAAAAAAGCTTCAGTTTAGCACTGATTTGCAGTGTTTAGGGTTAAGCACCGATTTTAAAACGGTTAGCTTTCATTTATGGTTATGGGCAACTCTATAAACGTTGCGAAAACCGAGTTCATGATCATAGGTTCTCGTCAGAGGCTACTTGTGGAGAGTAATGACGAAAACTGTGTCGGTTTAGAAAATCAACAAATCGAGAGAGTGGATCATACTACGTCGCTAGGTCTTACAATCGACGATAGACTCTCTTGGTCAAATTATATTAACGAAGTATGTAAAAAGGTATCTTCAGCAATAGGTGCTCTGAAACGCATTAGGTCTTTTGTCTCTCAATCTACTGCAATACAAATTTATAACGCCCTAATCCAGCCCCATCTCGATTACTGTAGCCCCGTCTGGGATGGGTTTAGTAACCAACTGAGCGATAAACGTACTGCAAAAATTACAGAACCGTGCAGCCAGGGTGATTGCGAGGGCTAATTACGAGACAAGCTCCAACGTACTCCTGGAAATGCTGAAATGGGATTCACTCTCAGTAAGGCGAAAAAAGCAAAAGGCAGTTGTGATGTTTAAATCCCTCAACAAATTAGCCCCAGTGTACTTGCAGGACCTATTCAA
Organism: Dendrophyllia cribrosa; assembly: GCA_024195265.1. Classification (NCBI taxonomy): domain Eukaryota; kingdom Metazoa; phylum Cnidaria; class Anthozoa; order Scleractinia; family Dendrophylliidae; genus Dendrophyllia; species Dendrophyllia cribrosa. The sequence goes on along the minus strand of JAJLRJ010000003.1, from coordinate 26,104,634 downwards.
TACACGAAGCACAAATTACAATTTACGAAATTCGTGCGGTAAACTAACATTGCCCAAGCCACGCACCATTATCTAAAGCGTAGCTTTAGCTATAGCGGGGCTCAGTTGTGGAACTCCTTACCACAAGATGTAAGGAATATCAAGTCAATAGGGCAATTTAAAAGGGAAATAAACCGACTATTTCAATCATCGGTTTCCCACTCGGCAACCTTGTAAAACAGTAAGTGAAGTGTATATATATTTTTAATGATATAATTGTCACTTTTTATATACTGAATGATTTTACCGAGTTTAAATAAAGTTATATGTATGTATGTATGTATGTATGTATGTATGTATGTATGCATGTATATGTTAAAAATTACAGTTCCTCTCAGCTAGCCCTCCTTGGTGTAGTGGATATAGGTATTAGTTATGAAGCAAACGACTCGGGTTCAAGGCATACACCCTTCTGATCTTTTTCTTTCTTTTACTAAAAGAAAAGGAGTTTTACTTTATGTAAAATGTTCGAGAGGAAAGACAAAAGCCAGTTTGAGATCAGCAGTAGATATATCTTACACGTCCTGGGACAACCCCTTTGGGCTTTTTAGAGTTCCCCAGACCCATATAGAACCTTAATTTAATGGTTGACAACGACGGGTTTTTAAGGCTCCAGGACCTCCTTTTAGTCGGTCCTGGAGCCTAAAATCCCTCGTTGTCAACCATTAAATTAAGGTTCTATATGGGTCTGGGGAACCCTAAAACCCTAAAGGGGTTTTCCCAGGACGTGTAAGATATATCTACTCTGCCCCCGTCCTTCTTCACCTCAGCGAAAAAACTCGTCAGGGCTACCCTTGATTAGAGCCCCCAAAACAAAATGCCAAGGAGGCCCCCATCCACCCAAACGAAGCCCTATGGAGCACATGAGGGTTGGGTGTTACCAATTGAAGAAATGCATACCCCTTGTATATACAGCAATAGCAAACAGAGCTATGGCCGCAATGGCACGAAGACGTATGACTGCAAAGGCACGAAGACCCCCGCATCTTGAATTCGAACTTCAGGACCGCCGGTTTCGTAACTAGCTTCGCAGTTACAAAATGCATCCTCCAGAAGACTTTGATGTGAGGGATCTTCTTATTTTTCACAACATGATCGAGCCTGAACTCCTCAGAGTGATCAGATCAGAGTCAAATCGGCTTGGCCCTTTAAAGTTTAATTACGGCATCCTGATTAAACTTATAAAAAAAGGGAACAGAGGCGTTGAGCGTGCGGAGTTTTATTTAAGACAGGAGGTGCCGTCAATCGTCAACATCTTTGACGAGGACGCTGTTAAAGGAACTCTCGAAATTAATATAAACAGGAAAAAAGAAGAAGTCTCTGAAATCCTTGTAAACGGATCGGGCTGGGCAGTTGCAGGGATAGACACAGCATTTCTTGACTTTGCCCGATATGAGCCAATAAGAGACGGATCTTATTTCCCTCTTCCTCAAGCTCTAAAAGTAAACACAGGAAAAGGGAAAAGTTGAAAATTTACATGCACATGTAAAAATAAATTTACAACATGTAAATATGGATTTACATACTTTGTAAACTGCGATTTACATGTTAGGGTTTTGTAAATAAAATTTACATGAAATTTACAGGTTTGAGCACACATGTAAATCTACTGTAAATAGTTATTTACATGGTTCTTGTTACAGTGAGAAAAAAAAGGGTCATGTAAATAACATGGAAATTATTTCACACACATTTACAGTATCTAGACCCTGTAAATAACATGTAAATCGTAAAACGGAGCTTGCAAGGAACCCTGTAAATAACATGTAAATCGAAAAAGGGAGGCTAACCTGTAAATAACATGTAAATAAAAAGGAAGCCTGTAAGGAACCCTGTAAATAACATGTAAATAAAAAAGAGGCTATCCTGTAAATAACATGTAAATCGAAAAAGGGAGGCTAACCTGTAAATAACATGTAAATAAAAAAGAGGCTATCCTGTAAATAACATGTAAATCGAAAAAGGGAGGCTAACCTGTAAATAACATGTAAATAAACAAGAGGCTTTCGAAAAAGGGAGGCTAACCTGTAAATAACATGTAAATCGAAAAAGGGAGGCTAACCTGTAAATAGCATGTAAATAAAAAAGGGAGCCTGTAAGGAACCCTGTAAATAACATGTAAATAAAAAAGAGGCTATCCTGTAAATAACATGTGAATCGAAAAGGGAGGCTATCATGTAAATAACATGTAAATCGAAAAAGGGAGGCTAACCTGTAAATAACATGTAAATACAAAAAGGGAGGCTAACCTGTAAATAGCATGTAAATCGAAAAAGGGAGGCTAACCTGTAAATAACATGTAAATACAAAAAGGGAGGCTAACCTGTAAATAGCATGTAAATCGAAAAAGGGAGTCTGTAAGGAACCTTGTAAAGAACATGTAAATCGAATGAAAGGCTCATTTGAGCCAACCCGTGAAAATACGATACGATATGTGTGACATTTAAGGTTTACTTACGCAGTTCAGTAGAAAAACTCAAGGATATAAAAACGCTTGAGAGCGAATCGATTGACGGGACACATAGGGACACCACCTTGAATAACTTTCGTCGAATGTTTTGTTCGCAATTTTAGAAATAAAGATAAAGGTTGCCAATTTCCATTTATAAATTGGGCGCAAAACTACACACGTTTCGCCCATTTCATATATGCAAGCTTCTATTTTCGGCGCCGTAAGTTAAAACACAGTATAATTATAAACAAGACTGATAAAAAGGGTAAATTTAGACTGGCCGAGACAAAACTGGACTTTATTTATACAAAATAATAAAACTCAAGAGAAAATGAAGTAAGAGAACAAAAGCCCGTACCCCATGATATTTATTTGAAATATGTTATTAGTTAGCGGCCATGCTGTAAAGGTTATTTTTATTTTCGTTTTCATGACCGCGCAGTTTGATCTGACCAATCAGATATCGTCTTTAAAATAGCGACGAACTAATAATATCATTGGAAGAGGCCTATGTATGGAGGATCTGTTCTCTTACCTCATTCTCTCTTGTGAAACTATATATATTAAAGAGAAAAATTCATCAGAGAAATTTGACAGCCAAAAATAATTATTCACATAAACACTGCATAACAAACAAACAGCTTTTGCAAATTTGCAAATTTTGCTTTCGGAAGCAAGCAAAAAACGTTATTTTTTTGTGGACTGGCAACATTTACCGTACTGTAATCAACATTTACAAATAACAAGGAATCAGATAATTAACTCTGTGTGTAAATTATAGTACTAAGGTCAACCCATAAATTTCCCTGCACTGAGCGTTAGCCTCAGTAAGGAAATGAGGGACCACACGAGGAAAAGAAAAAATCTTTGACCTCGGTGGGATTCGAACCCACGACCTCCGAATCAGATCTTCCGTCACTCTACCGCTTGAACCACGAGGCCGTAAGGGAGAAGATCGTGGGTAATTCGTGGCAATGAGAATGTGAAGGGTACAAGTAAATGTTGAGCCACGTAGCATAACATTTACCGTTCTGTAGCATTTTCCTATTAAAGTCTTGAAATATCAATTTGAATTCCAGCGGTGGTTGTCCCCTTCCCCTTTTTGCTTTAAAAATTAATGTCTTAAGGACGGTGCCACCTATTGTTATTGCGCATACGTTCTGCGCATGCATTGCGCGATAGTCGCGCGAGACACTGGTTATTTTTTAAACGCGAACGCGCGAGGTAAAGGCTAAGTTCCGCCCACTTTTCATGTCAAACTGTCAACTCCCTGGCTCAGTTTCTAAACTTACAAGATAAATAGACCTTCTGCAGCCTAAAAGTGCTTAATTCTTTCTCTATTTTGCAAACGACAGAGCCTCGGTAATGAATCTATTTTGAGCTAATTGGCGATACCTCCTCGATCAGCAGAACGCAAAACGCGTACGTTTTGCCTTTCTTTACGAAGATTGTTTACATTGGCTTCTTTTCTCCATTCAAAATTTCAACAAAACTTCAAGTCAAACCAGACTAGTGTTTTTTTTTTCTATATAAAACAAGCATACTCAAGGCATAAAATCCAAGGAAAGGCTGGCATGTTGTTATTTCCAATTTGCACAAGTTTTTGTTTTGGCGGCCAAACTCGCGTTGTTTGAAATTTTTGTTTATCTGCAAAAATCCTTTGCCAGTGACCATTTTTGCGAATAAAAACAAGTATATAACAAAAGCAGAAAAACAACTGTTCCAGTTAAATCAAACAAACGTCGAAAAGCAGAATTAAGATAAGCAAAGCGTTTTCAAAAAGACCGTTTTTAACAAATATTGATGAAGATATAAAAACAAGGCTGAAGCCAGCAACTATAAGCTTATTCCTAAACAAAACTGGCCGCTCCAAAGCCGGGAAGCATCCGACTAAAGTTTCCCTCCGTCGATTGTTGGCAAGCATGGTTTTCAGTGTAATCTTTCGTAAACAGCTAATACAGTCAACTCTCTGATACATGTAAGCAATCACTGTTGGTGCATGACAATGTGGTCGCTTACGGGAGGTGGTCGCCAACGGGAAAAATCAACAAAACAAGCTCAAACTGAATTGATAAACGTAATTACATAAAGATATTACCTTATAAGCCTAAATTAGGAAAAAAGACATTTTCTCTGCCTGAAACTAATGTTTTTTTACAGGTGACATGATTCGGGAAAAGTACAATACAGTTTAAAATGTGTCACTTGTTAATCAAAATCACCTAAAATTAAATTTTAACCAAACTAAACCTGGAAAAATTTCAAACATGGGATGCATATACTCGCACTCTAGATCAAGACTGTATTTACATTCACTCGGTCACATTCAAACGCTTCTCCATGAAGTCTAGGATGCTTGATTGCTTCTGTGACTCTTACTGTAACTTCGCAACCCCGATAATTGGCAAACTTAGCAATCTGACGTACGAGGTCGAGTGCTTTCTTTACTGAAACTTTGTACATGTACATAACATTTTGCAACAGATCACTGTAACAATCCACTTGTTTATCTACAGATCCTATTACAGCCATCTTTTTTGTAAGTACATGTAAAGTGTTGTTATCTGTCAGCATTCCGGTTCAGCGCTACATGTGTATTAAAAACTGACCTTTTGTGACAATGATATGTGATCATGCCGTATGGTCACTTACCGGAAACTGAAAACAAAAAATATATGTCAAATTTCTGGCCTATAAATTGAAATTATCTAAGATATATGATACTTTTTACCATTGACTAAAAAAGCACACAAGGCCTATTAAACCTCTCTTGTTGTCTAAAAGAAGCCAGAATTTACATGCAATACATGCACATGTGTTGTGGCTGTGAACTTACACGAAATTGAGTTACATTGTAAGTTGCATATGATTTTATTCTTTTGCAGATTTTTGGCTCTATTCTGGAACACAGCCAAAGTTCTTTTTGAATGTTTACAGATTAAGCAACACCTGTACCCCCTTAAATGCTCATTGTAAAGGTGAGCACCATTTAGAATTTAAACAAAATTCACTACATTTGTGTATGTTGACCTACATGTACAGTACATGTAGGTGGAACAAGCATGTTAAATAGAGAGTTTCTTTAAAAGGCAGTTGAACTAAGGAAGCCTTGGGTTTTTGCACTACTCAATGCCATGAAATACATGTAGTATAATTGTTAATTTTATTGATTAATAAGTGTTAAATTTAAGTAATTTTAAGGTCAATACCATATCTGATTTTCAGGAAATGGAATCACTAGCAGAACTACAAATGAGGTCATCCATTCACATGTATGCACATGTATAACAGTATGTTGATCAGGCCCAAAGAAGGATGATCAGTGGCATCTCCTTGTGACCATCAGAGGAAAAACACAATACAAAGAAAACATCCAGAAACAGGCTGGATCTTCCTATTTAATTAGTTTTGTTCATTTAAGTGATGGGGCAACAAAAATTCTGAATCTCTTTCAGAATTAATTAATTAATAATCATTTTTCCTCGAATAAGTAAGAGGGTATCTGAAATTTAGAAAACATCTTAAGTTAGATGTGCATAATCATGTTTCCTCGGATCAGTTTGTAGACTGTATTATTATAGTTAAGCTTGCTCAAAAAGGTAATAAAACAGTTGGATTTTTACGAAATTGTGATATTTGAAATCATGTATCTCGTGAACTTGATGGAAACCAAATTTTCCTCCTATGAAATGCCCCACTTCAGTCAGATTGGAAAAATTATTCATTGTGTTGTGGTAATCTTGCACTGAATTTCTCCAAACTGTCAGCAGTTTTCAATGAAAGTTGAGATTGACATCTTTGTGTGTAGCAAAAATAAAAATGTATGTATTGTTATCAATGTGCCTTTTCTAAATTCTCTTTTGAGGTCACAGGGGGTCAGAAATTCTGAATCAGTTATAGGATCTTTTAATGGATCAGAATTTCTTTATTGAGGTCTTTAGGGGGATCAGAATTTCTGAATTCCTTATTGAGGTTTTTAGGGGGATCAGAATTTCTGAATTCTTTATTGAGGTCTTTAGGGGGATCAGAATTTCTGAATTCTTTATTGAGGTCTTTAGGGGGGTCAGAATTTCTGAATTTTTTATCGAGGTCTTTAGGGGGATCAGAATTTCTGAATTCTCTCGAGGTCTTTAGGGGGATCAGAATTTCTGAATTATTTATTGAGGTCTTTAGGGGGATCAGAATTTCTGAATTCTTTATCAAGGTTTTTAGGGGGATCAGAATTTCTGAGTTCTCTCAAGGTCTTTAAGGGGATCAGAATTTCTGAATTCTCTCGAGGTCTTTAGGGGGATCAGAATTTCTGAATTCTTTATCGAGGTCTTCTGGGGGATCAGAATTTCTGAATTCTTTATCGAGGTCTTAGGGGGATCAGAATTTCTGAATTCTTTATTGGGGTCATTTAGAGGGGATCAGAATTTCTTGATTCTTTACTGGGTTATATAGGGGGATCAGAAATTCTGAATAAGTATAAAATTAGGGCTTGCTAGCTGTTTGTCTTCAGTTCTTACGGGGGTCAGAAATTCTGAATTGCAAAAGGGTCAAGATGTCATTGATCTGGCGGAATGGGAAAATTTTATGTCTTGCATCTCATGAACTTGACGGAGTAACCATTTTTCTCAATACAATTAGCCCGTATCATTCGGAATAGCAAATTCTTTCAGTACGTAACGGTAATCTTACACGGAATTTGTCGAAATCGGAACGCCACATTTTAGTTTGGAACGCGTTAAAGCCAAAGCACTGGCCAGAGATGCGGAAAGCGCCTATCTAAATGGCAATGAATTCCTTTACGAGCACATCACCCACCACAAAATCATTACAGTCGACAGGGATACAGACGCAGTGATCCACGAGACCATCAACGTCCCGCGTCGGTCAATGAAAGGCATCCTCCTTCTCTTTAGCGAACGCCATGCAGGTGGCGCAAGAGACTCGGAAAAGTTCTTCAACCCCGACATCACCAGCGTGAAGGCTACCATTGACGGCGTCCCCAATCAAATCTACAGCCAGGGTATTGAAAGCCGAGACATGTGGGAAGAGGTTCGCCCGCACTTTGGTGAGGAGGTGGGTGTTGATAGCAAAATGGATGCCACAAAGTTCTACAAGGGGGACAAGTTTGGTCTATTTTTCGATCTAAGATCGATGGCTGCCAAAAGCCTACACGGTAATGGTCTCCGGCTGGTAAACACAAAGGACGGTGTCCTGCTCGAGATCGAGAGGACCACTTCGGGCAGCGGCCCAGTGAAGTGTTACATTTTCATAATCAGTGACGCATTGTTCTCCATTGCAAATCGTGGGCTGGAATCGATTCAGTATTAGGTAAGAAAACACACACACCACACATTGATTGAATATACCATATATATATATATATATATATATCAACAATGTGTAACCGTACATCCTGTGCCCAAGTTCAGGAGTTGCCGTAAAGCCATTATGGTAACAACCGGGAGGGCACATTGCATACATAATTGTATATATATATACATATAGATGGCCTTCGTTGTTTTGCCTGATGGGGTGTAAAAAAGCACGATCGCTGCCACGTTTTCCCTAAAGGGTTTCGCAATACTGGTTATCTGTTGGGTGAGCACCCACACGGAGATGCCACTGTGGCGCGCGCTGAAGCCGAGGGAGACAAGTTGACCCGTGCGGCCTTTCACGACTTTCGAAGCGGCGCAGTCATCGAGAAGGATTAGAGTGTTCGTCCCGTTGAAGTGGTAACTTGCTAAAGTTAACCAGGGTTCAATCTCATGCTGCTGGCAGTCTATAACGCAAATGCGGGGTTCATTATCCACAAAACCATCGTAGGTCTTGTTGTTGACAAAGGTTTGGCACAACAGAACGATATAGTCAAACTTGCCCCGGAAGGGGCCACGGAGAAGGTTTGTGAGATACTGTGTTTTGCCAGAATTAGTCGGCCCAACAATAAGGGCATTGAAGGGCAGCTTTCGTGGGTCCATTGTGTATATGTATGGTGAGGTATATATATGTCTCCCTCGGCTTCAGCGCGCCACAGTGGCATCTCCGTGTGGGTGCTCACCCAACAGATAACCAGCATTGCGAAACCCTTTAGGGAAAAAGTGGCAGCGATCGTGCTTTTTTACACCCCATCAGGCAAAACAACGAAGGCCATCTTCGATGACTATGCCGGCGAGCTATCCCACGAGCAGTACAAAGAGCTTATTGCACGGGTTAAGGAGCGCAAGTTTTCCCACCTATACCCTGAGCCATGAACGCCCCCACCAAGCTTCACAAGCTAACAGCCTTCTACCAGCTTTTGGCCAAATTACAGCCTACTCCTTCTCCTGTGCCACCCACACACCCAAGCAGAGACAGTAAAGGCTACCCACTAGAGGGCTTTGATGAAGTTGACAATTAATCTGACAAGAACCTGAAAGGAACCACGAAGGAATCAGATAGATTATTTTTTACAACTTATATGTACACGATATGGAGGGACAAGCAGTGCAAACGTTACCGACGATACCTGAAGAAACAGCGACAACCAACACGCACGTTACCTCTGATACCCCAAAGACTGCTCCAGCAAAAAACCCTGGTCGTGTTGCTTCTGGCAAAAGACTAGCAGAACGCAATCGTCTGGCAAGAGAGGCAAAAAAACAGGCTGCCGAAGCAACAAAGTCGTCGACAAATGATCCAAGCCGCTTCCAGGCGAATACAGCCACTGGCAGCGACCACACAGAGAGCAGCAACAACTCTGGCTTCTACATTCTAAGGGCTGCCGGCGTGATTGTATCCGCTTTGGGTGTGTATTACCAACGTGAAGCCATTATGAAGACACTTGGGCGCAACCAGACCCCATCCCCTGCGCGGGAAGCAGAGGTGAATGTATCCGCTTTGGGTGTTCCTCCACCCACACAGAGGCCACCGAGACGAAGAATTCGTGGGATGGAATAAAATAAAAAACACATATATATACTCACACAATGGTAAACATCATACAAGGTTTCGTAAATGGGGCTGCAATCGGAGGTATTCTTCTTGTTTTGGTTGATGTCAACATAACCGCCCTTTAAAACCATTTGGCAATTAGCAACACAAACAATCCACCCACACAGAGGCCACCGAGACGATGAGGAGTCGACCGAAATTTAAAATCATATATATACACCATGTCTGACAAGGAGCTCGTGAAATCTTTGCTCGATGCTGCAACAATCACTGGCCTTGCCGCCAGTATTGGATGGATTGGCCGAAAGACGATCAAGGAAAATCTCACAGCTGAACCCAGCGCGAATCTCATGAACTACGTAAAGTTCACTGCCGCCATGGCTGGGAGCATCGCGCTCAAGAAATACCTCGAGGACCAGAAAATCCTTCCCACCTCAAAGTAAAAACATATACATATACACACGATAACAATGGCCTCAGTCGCTATTATGATTGGTGGAGCAATTCTCAATGCAGCCGCTTTCACTGGTGGCAACTATATCGCAAAATATTTATCCGGCGACAGCGGGCAAGCCGCTCTAGATGAGAAGATCAGGCATGATAAAGCCCTTGAGGCCTATCAAGCGGCCTACGCCAAATATCAGAAAAACCGCACAAAGCTCCTCGACTGGGTTGCAACCAATGATCGGATCAAAGATCAAGCGAAACAAAACTTCCAAGACACCGACCAAGCTCTGGCGCTTTACAACCAAACCCATCGGAACCAACAAATAGAGCCCCCAAAAGAACCCGAGTTCTCTGACTTCTATAAACCCGGCCCACAGCAGAAGCAAGGCGAGCTCTTGTTTATCGGCACTGGCGCGCTCGCCCTTGGGTATGCAGCTTTTCGCTTTCTTTAAAACCAAATATAATATATATGTATATGGAATGCACGATAGATGCTAAACTCACAAAGATCTATTACAGTCCCAAAGGCTATTGGAAAGGTCTTGTCGCTGTCAAAAAGCTAGCTGCGCGGCCAAGGTCTCTGACGAGGTGGCGAAAAAGTGGCTCGTCAAACAAGCCCTTTGGCAGATTTACCTCCCAGCGCCACGCCACATCCCTCGGCCAAAGTTTGATGTCTTCACGCCCAATGCGGTGCATCAAGCGGATCTACTTTTTTTTTTTTGCCTCACGGCAAACTTCCTCGTGGGAGAAAGGTTTACAAATATGCTTTGACGGTTGTTGATGTGGCTAGCCGTTCCAAAGTAGCAGAGCCCTTGACCTCGAAAGAGTCTATAGAGGTTGTGAAGGCCTTTCAGAAGATTTAAAGACGCGGACCTTTGAAATGGCCACAACTGTTGCAGGTTGACCCTGGGCGTGAATTTATGGGTGCTGTGACTAAAGAGATGGAGAACAAGAAAACGACTATTCGTCGCGGGCGGGTTGATATCCACAGAGACCAAGTGATAGTTGAAAGATTCAACCGAACCCTGGCTGAACGCCTGTTTGGCCACCAGTATGCGGTTGAAATGCGCCTTCCCTCCAACCAGAGATCGACTGAATGGGTACAAAGGCTGCCGGACGTTATATCAGCTTTAAACAATGAAGTAACCAGATTGATTGGCAAGAAGCCTGTGCAAGTAATCAAAGAGAGAGAGGTTTCATCCAAGCCCTCTACCCCCTATTCGAGACCAGTTGGGGAGAAGGAGAAAAAGCTCCCTCCCCGGGTGAGTGTGAGATATTTGTATCAGCCTGGCGAGCTTGAGGGCGGTGGTAGGCGGGCGACCGATCCAATCTGGTCGATGAAGATCCACAACATTGAAAAGGTTGTTACCAAAACAAACGAGCCTGTCGTGTATTACCTTTTCGATGGACCCAAGCGTGGCTTAATTCGAGAAGAGCTGATGGTTGTGCCGCCAGATACTCAGTTGCCGCCGATATCTTTGTGACCATACGCCAGCGTGTGGACGCCATCCTCCTGCAACCAGCGCTTTGAGTCAAAGGGCGAGAGCGTTGTCTTGTTTAGATGCACACCGTAGATTTGGTGATCTTCACTTCTAAGCATGTCCATCCCGTGTTTGAAGGCCTCCTTTTTGAAGAGGGCGTCCTTGTAATTCTGGTGTGTGATCTCCTTCTTAGTCTCAACCTTGGTCGTGCCCTTCGCTTTTTTGATGTTCTTCTTATCATCTCCACCTAGGAAGATTGAGTACATCTTCGAGCGCAAGCACACCACCTCCGAGATTGGAGCGCCCGCGCAGTCGTCCTTCATCTTGCCGATTACCTTCTTGTTCTTCTGGCTGTGAAGAGGGTGGTCTTTCGGGAAATCACTCGTGTCAAACTCGTCAATGTTGGCCTCCATGTCTTTGTACACGTCATCCGTCTTGATTTCCAGGAGAAGGCTGTCTGTGTCAGCGTAGATCAGCTGGCAGTTCGAGCCGTATTTCCGATCTAGATAGAAGTAATAGAACTCGTACATCAACGTCTTGGAGAGATCAAGCACGCACATGCCCGTGTAGACAGGCCTGTCCATTTTGATCTTCTCTTTGTGCATCTGGATGCCGGCGAGGGTTTCGCAGAAGATTGCGCTCCTTGCATAAAGAGGGTTGGCGAGCAGCTTCCGAAGCTTGTCTTTCTCATCCGATCGCACCAGGCGCACATCGACTCTGGTTCTGAGGTTCTCCATCGTCTTGCCAAAGACTGAGTTGTTCATGAGCTTGAAGAAGTTCTTCTCGAAGTCTGATGTTGCCTTCTTTCTGAGCTCTGTGTTAAGTCTGATGTAAGGCTCCATCCAATCCTTCTACTGCTCGAAAGCCAGTGCCTTGTGCACTTTTGTTAGCTTCATTCCGAGACTGAGATACAGCTGGAGATTTCGGTAATGAAGGACATATCTTTCCTTATATTTTAGCGTGAGGAGCAGCTTGCTTGTCCTGTCCTTCCCCAGGTTCAACTCTCTTCCAAGAGATCTTTGGTATGGAGACATCCACTCGTTTGGAACTTGAGATGCCTCTGGGGCTAGTGGGTAAGAGTTGTGTTTGTCGTAGAGATATTGTGGGTACTCCAAGTTTACCTCAAGGATGCAGCCTGTTTTCATTCTTGGGTCCAACTTCATGATCTGCTCTTCTGTTGGCAGTGTTCGGGCCCACCTGAACTTGCCAACTGGAAGCGCCTGACTCATGGCCCAACCGTAGAGGTTGTTTGCATCGAGATAAAGGAGATATGACTTCTCCTTCTCCTGGTCAAAGTCGCTGAGGTATGGGTTGTTCGCCTTGGAGTAGCGCTTCATCTCTGTGGAGATGCCGCCTCTCGTTCCCTTCTCGACGAAGAGTTGCATTGTGTAGTCGGCCAGAAGCTCCAACTCTATAGCCGTGTGTTTCAGCAACGCATCCCAACTCAAACCCGGGCTGGTATAGTAATGCGCAGGGTGTAAATGGTAATTCTTGAGGCATGTCTTCCTGAAGTTCTCAAACACATCTGCGAGGAGGAGGACGTCCGTTAGGAGATAGATGTCGTGGTAATCCCCGAGATTCTCGCATTCGAAGGCATCCCACACTCGTTGCGCGTGCTCTTAGTCATCGTTTGTGATGTGCTCATTTTTGAGCCTGCTGTAGAAAGTCTCCTTCGGCGGAAGGGAGGTTTTCTCGAAACGTTCGAAGGAATCCATGTACTCGTAGGGATAGACGCCCTTTCGGAGTAAAAGGCCTCTTTTTGCTGGATCCGTTTCGTATTGTTTTAGGATATCGAAAGCTTCTGGCTTGTTTGATGTGACAAGGCCATCGAGGCTTTGTTGCATAAACTGGCAGCTGTCTATGAATCTAAGCTTCCCCATAGAGAAAGAGATGTATTTCTCCATTGTTGTGGGAATGCATTTCAGTTCAGAACCAGCTTCAGCGATTTTCTGCATCAGATGGTGAGCATCATAGCCTTTCAAGTTGTGAAAGACAACCGGGATGATTATTTTCTTTGGATCGGTTCTGAAGTAGCTTCTGTTGCACGTGTTGTGGGCCGCCCCGCGATACTTACCAGTGATGTGGCAGTGGTCTATTACTTTGTCCATATAACATTCTCGCAGAAGAGGCTTGCCACAGTAAAAGCAGTCGTCCTCTGGGAACGCTATCTCTGGCTTTTCCTGCCTCTTTGCCCACTTGTCGATTATATATCTTCCATGCTCGTCTTGTGTTGTGACTTTTAGAAGCTCTCTGTAACAACTACTCTCGCCGTCACGACCCTTCGTGTACCTGTGTACCTTGCCGCAGTACTCTCCTGTTTCTGGGTGGAAGAACTCATACTCGTCCCTTGCATTGCGTACAATCAGAGTCTTGCCGCAGATATGGCAATCCGGTGCTTGGTTGAAGTCACTCCAATCAGCCCCTGTCATTTGCAATGGTTCCTTATGCTTAAGAGCCTCGCGTATCTTCTTCTTCTCTTCTGTTTATCACAGCAGTTGCCTCAGGTGTCACGCAATGGGTTCAAAGTTGTGCGACTAACTAAGTCACGCCTGCGAGGGAAACTACCTTATTTATAAAAAAAGTATTTTGTCACGCTTCATGGCTGTCTTCATTTAAGTCAAGTTAGTTTACTGCGTGTTTTAATTATTATTTATACAGTTTTTGCCCAGATCCTCACAGGCGACGCCCGCGCTAGTTTTTCATAATAATGTACCGAATCCTAATCTTTTTAATTGTCTCCCTTCTGGACGTGGTTTTAAAATAGCCTGTTTAAACATCAATAGTCTAACAAAGCACATTGACGAATTGAGAATTCTGCTAACTGATTACTCTATCGATATTCTCTCTATTAACGAATCTAAACTTGACGACTCTGTCAAAAGTTGCGAGGTGCATATACCAGGATATGAGTTGTTTCGTCGAGATAGAAACAGGCAAGGGGGAGGAGTAGGCATCTATATAAAAACCTCCATTAATGTTATAGTTCGCGCTGATTTGAATGTACCCAATCTTGAAAATTTATGTGTAGAAATTCGTAAACCAAACTCAAAGCCATTTCTGATAGCCACTTGGTATAGGCCTCCTTCCTCCTCAATTGATTTATTTTTATATTACGAATCATTTCTCGAGAAATTAGATTCTCTTGGTCTTAAATATTATTTGTTAGGTGATTTAAATTGCAACCTGCCCTCTTCACAATATGATTTAAATACTCGTCGCTTATGTGAAATTTCTGATTTATATGGACTTCAACAACTTATAACTGAACCTACTCGCATAACTGAATCCTCGTCGACATTAATTGACTTAAGTTATACAAACTATACTGACAGGGTAGTCTGTTCCGGAGTCTCTCATATTGGCATCAGCGACCATAGTCTTATATACATTTATAGGAAACTATCTCCCGCTTTTCAATCCAAAGGGCATTCAACCGTTTCTTACAGAAATTTTAAAATTTTAATCGAGAGAGTTTTCGTAATGATATCGCTCAGCAGGACTGGACTTGCAATAGTTCAGATAATCCAAATGTTTTGTGGGCTGACTGGAAAACTAAATTTTTGAATATTGTCAACATTCATGCTCCACTCCGAACTAGACGCGCTAGAACAAAGAAAGTACCCTGGATTAATTCAGAATTAAAGGATGGCATGCGTGATCGCGATGCTGCCAAAAGAAAAGCAATTAGATCTAATGATCCACGCGACTGGGCAAACTACAAAAAGTTGCGAAACATAATAAACAATAACATTAAAACTACTAAAGCATCTTATTATTCTAATGCTTTTATGCAGTCCAAGAGTAATTCTCGGAAAACGTGGCAAACCATTAATGAGCTTACATCCCGTCGTACAAATAATACAACAGTGAAAGAACTGAAATTGAATGATAACATTATCTCTAATTCTAGTGAGCTTTCTAATGCTTTTAATGACCATTTTTCAACAATTGGGCCCAGACTTGCTAATGAAATACCTCCAACTGTTAATAATGATTTAACCTATAGCAATTATATAAATGTAAATAACAAGAAATTCAGTTTCTCTTTGATTAGCAGTAATATTGTTTTATCACATCTAAACAAATTATGTAGAGCTAAAGCAACTGGTCTTGATAATATTTCTGCTAAAATAATACGCGAATGTGCTGATCTTATTTGAGTTTCACTGTGTGATCTATTTAATAAATCCTTAGTCTCTGGTATATTTCCTGACGACTGGAAATGTGCCAGAGTTACTCCATTGTTTAAGCAAGGTGAGCCATCTGATCTAAATAATTATCGGCCTATTTCAGTCATTTCAGTAATAGCTAAAGTGTTTGAAAGGATTGTTTATGACCAATTGTATAATTTTTTGACTACTGAAAATATCCTTTCTAAACAGCAATCGGGTTTTCGCTCATTACACTCAACTGTAACTGCTCTTCTGGAAGCTACTGATAACTGGGCGTTTAATATCGACTGTGGAAATGTTAATGCTGTGGTTTTTCTTGATTTAAAAAAGGCATTCGATACTGTCGACCATGATATTCTTTTAACCAAAATGAATCTTTACGGAATACAAGAAATAGCTCTTGATCGTCATATTTAACTAATCGCACACAACGATGTCTCGTTAACGGTTTTCTTTCTGAAACATGTTCACTTAAATGTGGGGTACCGCAGGGAACAATCCTAGGCCCCCTTTTATTTCTCATATACATTAACGACTTGCCAAACTGCCTAACATTATGCCAGCCTAGAATGTATGCTGATGACACTCACATCACTTATGCGGACGCTGATGTGAATTCAATACAGTTAAACCTGAACCACGATTTGGATAATCTAAACAAGTGGCTTATCTCTAACAAACTTACTTTGAACAATGCTAAAACTGAATTCATGCTAATTGGTTCTAGACAAAAATTAAGTGCTTTGTCAAACCCACCTGAGCTCTTGATTGATAATATTCCAATAGAACAAGTTTCCTCTGTCAAATCGCTTGGAGTATTTATTGATGAAAATTTACAGTGGCAAATACACATTGATAAATTATCTAAAAAGCTCGCTTCCGGGATAGGAGCCATAAAAAGAATTAGACCTTTTGTCCCTCCATCTACTCTTCATTATATATACAACGCGCTAATTCAATCTCACTTCAGTTACTGCAATCTTGTTTGGGGTAATTGTGGTAAAACTTTATTTGACAGGCTACAGAAGCTTCAGAACCGTGCCGCTCGTGTTTTAACGTTTTCTAGCTATGATGCGGACGCCAACTGCCTAATTAGACAACTCGATTGGAAAGATATGAGCACACAGTTTCAAATACAGAAAATCTTAATGGTTTACAAGTGTTTAAATGGTCTTGTTCCTGAATACCTTTCCTCTAAATTTGTTAAACGAAATGAAATGCGCTATTCCCTGAGGGACTCTGATAACAAACTAGTCGTCCCGTTCCCACGAACTAATTACATGAAAAACGCGTATCTTCTTCTGTTCTCTGGAACAGCCTACCCTGTCATATGAGAGAAATGGAATCTCTAGGTCAATTTAAACGATCAGCTTATCTGAATTTTTAATGTAAACTACACACGGCATTCATGAAAAACAGGTTTATTTAGATTAGTTGTAGTTAGCTTTGTAATTTGTTTAGGCTAGTTAGGTTAGCTAGGTTAGGTTTCCTGATGATTCTACCGTGTTTAAATAAAGATTTACAGTTACAGATTTACAGTTACAGTTACAATCTTCAGCCCTAAGAAGAGCGGCAAGAAACTCACGAACAGGGTTCTCTCCTCGGTAAATATAGGGCTGGCCAACCGCGCCATCTGATCTGACAGCAGTGAAGGAAAACCCGCAGGGCTTGTGGACCTCGGTCTTTGTGGTGCTGCTTTGTTCCTTGGGTGGGATTCGCGCGTCTAGCTTTTCGATGAGGCTCTCACAATCAGCATATATCACATACGGCGCCTTCGTCTGTTTTTGGTAGTTCTTAAAGCGAAGGATGTTTTCGCCTTTCTTCGGCATCTCGACTCTTGTTGGGCGGTTTGAGGCTCCTTTGCAATAGACATGATGGTCTTCAAGAATTCTTTCTGATGAGAAGCCTTGCAAACAACTCACGCAGAAGTGTGTATGATTGCCTGTGGAGTGTTGTGAGCGGAGAAGTCTGTCTAGACTCTTTACGAGGCAGTAATGGTTGATGGTTTCGAAGGTGCGAGGGGTCTATCTTTGTAATGAGCATGACATTGATTCGTGGAATCTCCTCGCCTTCCATCTCACTGGCATGATAGGTAACAACTTTGTTGTTCTGCCAGCCTAAAACATTGATTGCAATGTTATTGAGCTTCTCAACCTTCGGCATTTCATGCAGCGGCGTTTGGAAGGAAATGCCTGTGACGTCAAACCCATCGTCTGTTGGGTATTTACTTGTCCTTTCCGGGTGCACAGCGGCTGGGTAGCGCGCAGCCCTCAATGCCCACCTCAGACAAGCATGGTCTCTGTTTTTGATGTTTATTAAAGCATGTTTTACTTTTAGAGCTTGAGGAAGAGGGAAATAAGATCCGCCTCTTATTGGCTCATATCGGGCAAAGTCAAGAAATGCTGTGTCTATCCCTGCAACTGCCCAGCCCGATCCGTTTACAAGGATTTCAGAGACTTCTTCTTTTTTCCCGTTTATATTAATGTCGAGAGTTCCTTTAACAGCGTCCTCGTCAAAGATGTTGACGACTGACGGCACCTCCTGCCTTAAATAGAACTCCGCACGCTCAACGCCTCTGTTCCCTTTTTTTATAAGTTTAACCAGGATGCCGTAATTAAACTTTAAAGGGCCAAGCCGATTTGACTCTGATCTGACCACTCCACTCTGAGGAGTTCAGGCTCGATCATGTTGTGAAAAATAAGAAGATCCCTCACATCAAAGTCTTCTGGAGGATGCATTTTGTAACTACGAAGCCAGTTACGAAACCCGCGGCCCTGAAGTTCGAATTCAAGATGCGAGGGTCTTCGTGCCTTTGCAGTCATACGTGTTCGTGCAATTGCGACCATAGCTCTGTTTGCCATTGCTGTATATACAAGGGGTATGCATTTCTTCAATTGGTAACACCCAACCCTCGTGTGCTCCATAGGGCTTCGTTTGGGTGGATGGGGGCCTCCTTGGCGTTTTGTTTTGGGGGCTCTAATCGAGGGCAGCCCTGACGAGTTTATTCGCTGATGTGAAGAAGGACGGGGGCAGAGTAAATATATCTTACACGTCCTGGGAAAACCCCTTTAGGGTTTTATGGTTCCCCAGACCCATATAGAACCTTAATTTAATGGTTGACAACGAGGGATTTTAGGCTCCAGGACCGACTAAAAGGAGGTCCTGGAGCCTTAAAAACCCGTCGTTGTCAACCATTAAATTAAGGTTCTATATGGGTCTGGGGAACCCTAAAAAGCCCAAAGGGGTTGTCCCAGGACGTGTAAGATATATCTACTGCTGATCTCAAACTGGCTTTTGTCTTTCACTTGAACATTTTACATAAAGTAAAACTCCTTTTCTTTTAGAAAAAGAAAGAAAAAGATCAGAAGGGTGTATGCCTTGAACCCGAGTCGTTTGCTTCATAACTAATACCTATATCCACTACACCAAGGAGGGCTAGCTGAGAGGAACTGTAATTTTTAACATTTTTATAGAGTTGCCCATATCCATAAATGAAAGCTAACCGTTTTAAAATCAGTGCTTAACCCTAACACTGCAGATCAGTGCTAAACTGAAGCTATTTTCTCTCAGTTCTGTGTCTAACGTCGTCAGTAATATAAAGAATACTACTGTTAGGTAAATAAGGCCTATTTTACCGCTTGCATGCGGTAATTTGATGTTAATTAGACCCGCTTATATGCGGTTAATTATACGCGAATCGGGTGCCAAGAATGCATGAAAATTCTTAGTAAAGTCTGCCGCTTCGAGTGGGATGAGAACGGAAAGCCAAGAAGATATTCGACGAGCTGTGTCAGTGAGATATGTGATACTTTTTTCGGAAATGAAGGCACAGCCGAACTAGTTTTAGATGGCGTACTGACAAATTCACTTCAAACGGCAATTCGTTAGTTAAATGAAGACATTCGTCTCCGCTCTTTGATCTTCCATGTAGTATGTATCGTGACGAAGTGTCTCTGATGAGATTTACACATAACACACAACAGAAATCTGTGATGGATATATTCTTCCCGTCATCTTGAAAACAACATACGCGCGTGATCCACACGTGCCGCGAGGGAAATTTGTTTCAACCAATCAGAAGCACTACCCAGACCTGGGTAGCGAGTACGTCGCGCGTACAGAATTTTGGCGCTCATTACTCAGACGTCTGTTTCGCAGGGGCCCCAGTGGTGGCGCCGCGAAACGACGTCTGTTTTCTCAGGCTAAATTTGAGCAGCTTACATTGTAAAGTTTCGTACTGATTGAAAATATTACAAAGTATAAAATTAAGTTTGTACTCGCATTTTAACGTCGTGATTTTGACCATCGTCTCACATATTCATCTCAACTGCTGATAAATAGCTCATTCTTGATTTAAACCGCGTCCATACACACTGTAGTAGTAAACGGTTTGATACATCGAAGATGGCCGCCACAAATTCAAGCGGCCTTTGTTTGTGCCCACGTGATATGACGCTACGAAGAGAACACTGGGAATGACGTTAACGCACGTGCGAATTTAAAGATCAGAAGCCGGATTATTTACTTGAATTAGTTGGGTCTTTTCGAGTGAAAAAATGCAGGATACCATAATGTGAGGTCCCTTATAAAGCACGTAAAAGGGACGACTTTAATCTTAAGAACAGACGAAATTGTGAGTCATCTTTCGTGTATATTTTGAGTTTAATATCTTCTATAATTGGGTTCTTTCTGTGTCTGACGTAAAACAAAAGGAACAAAGAACGACAATAACACAAATGCAAAACAAGACCAAAAATACAATACCTCACAAACAATAGAAGACAATAAGTACCGGTACAAGCAGAAAGACCCTATAATTGCTTGTTAAGAAATGTGCGCTCTGACATGCGATCGCATTGCCTAGCTACTCTAAAATGAATTTTTTTCGCGGTTTGCAAATTAGCGAAAAAATATTCTCTCGACGGTATGTATTGTCAAGGGATTTGGTGGATGGTATATTAGGGGGTGTTGAGGGAATATTCGTCCTCTTGGTGTTCGCTTTGGTAGCCGCACTCACTCATAATTTTATCTTTGTTCTCCTCTTTTTCAGTCTAATGAGTGACCGAGATGAGACACCGGCCGACCCATCGAAGACGAAGAATCAGGATTCAGGCATTACCCCAGAGCTACAAGCCCTGATTGACGCCCAGAAGGACACCATCCTCGTGGCAGTAGACTCTCGGCTTTCAACTCTGGAGACGAATCTGTTGAAGCAGCAGGGAGAGCTTGGTTCACAACTAGCGAGCGAATTGGAGACGGACGAGAAGCCTAGTTTCAAAAAGAAGGGGAACGAACATCAGATCGAGCACAACAAGAAGGTCCAGAGGACAAGTGAGAGAGCTCTACAGGCGCTACGGAGTGGTAATATCGACAAAGCCAAGGAACGACTCAAGGAAGATATTCAATTAATTAAAGAAAGACAGAAACTGATAAAGTTGGCTGATAAGTCCGAGTTTGGCTGGTCAACAATTACAGAATATGTCGATGACGAATTGGCCAATGACGAGGCCGACGCTAAAAAGATTAAAAAAGCCGAGAACATGGCTGCAGATAAAATTAAAGCTAACCAAGAAAACAAACGAAAGGCTCGTTTGGCTCAGCAGAGCAATTCAAGCAATGTCGGGAATTCAATTTCTAATTTTCCTGCTTCTAGAAATGGTGTGCGTTATTTTCGTCCCCAAGGTGGACGCTTTTTTCCCGGAATGCGGCAATATGATTTGTGCCACAGATGTGGCAGACCAGGTCATTGGGCCGCAGAATGTAGTCGCCCAAAACTACCGAGCACGGCTACAATGGGATCCATTTGTGGACAGAAACAAGCTTGAAACGTATGAATTCGAACAGTGCTCTGGGGCGGCCAACTTTAAGCAAGGGAAATTGAAAGAAAACTTAAAGTTCTGGCGTGATATTGGAGCATCTCAATTTGTTCTAGAGGTCATTGAATACGGGTATACAATAGTTTTTGATGAAATTCCACAACCTTATTCTATTGAGAATAGAAACTCAACCAGGATCCATAGGGAATTTGTTGATAGCGCTATTTCGGAATTGATCGTTAGCGGCTGCATTAAAGAGATTTTTAATTATCCTAAGTTCTGTAATCCCTTACACGTCGCCGTACAGTCTTCAGGCAAGCTTTCTCATCTGAACAATTTTATTTCTAAGAAGTCTATCAAGTACGAGGATTTACGAACTGTCTTACAAATTTTCTCGCCGGGTCACTACGTTTTTTGCTTCGATCTCAAGTCCGCTTACCACCATATTGACATTTGTGAGGAACATACTAAATACTTGGCATTTAAATGGCCCACTTCAGAAGGGGTCATGAAATGTTATGTTTTTCGAGTGCTTGCTTTTGGTTTAACCACGGCCCCTGTTTTCTAAAGTGGTTAGACAGCTGGTAAAATTCTGGAGAAGTCAAGGTCATTCAATATTTAGATGACGGTATATTTAGATGACGGTATTGGCGGAGATTTAGTCTTGAACAAAGCAAGACAGCTAAGCGCTATTGTGCGCCGTGATGTTTTGGCTTCTGGTTTTACTGTGAATGACGAGAAATCTGGTTGGGAGCCTACGAGGTCCGTTCGTTTCCTTGGTACGATTTTGGATTTTGAATCTGGTATGATTATTATTCCCGAGCGCAGAGTAAAAAAGTTGAAGACAAGCTTGGAAGAATCAATTTCTGACGAATTTATTCAAGTTCGCAAATTATCGTCTAGCACCGGTCAGATCATTTCAATGTCATGTGCCGTGGGGAATATTTGCAGGCTTTTGACGCGTAGTTGTTACAGTCTTATAGAACAGAGAGTCTCCTGGGAAGACCGCCTACCGATGCCCGAAAACGTTCGTAATGAGCCATTGTTTTGGTTGGAAAACATTGTCTCTTTGAATGGTAAACAAATGGTACCCAAGTCCAGCACAGGTCGGCGTTGTATGTTCAGATGCTAGTGATTCGGGTTTTGGAGGGTTTTATTCTGTACAATGTGACTAGGATCTAGTTGCGGGACAATGGACACCAATGGAAAGGCTTTACAGTTCTACCTTTAGGGAGATTCTAGCTGTTAATATGAGTAGTAATGTACTACACTCTGAGGCAATTGCCTCAGAGAATGTAGTACATCACTACTTTCTATCTGCTGGATTTAAAATATGGAAATATTGAATGGAAATATTAAATGCAATAATCAATTAAAAATATTAAATGGAAAAATCAAATGAAACTATATGTTAATTAAAACAAAGTGCGTTTATTCCATTGCATGATTTCCTTTGCGTGACATGATTCTCGGAAAAAACAGGAAGTTGATTTTACCAACCTTTATTCACCCATCAGAGTGGGTTTTTAATATCCATAAGGATATGTTTCGATACAGTTTTCAGATATGTGTTCTATTGCGCGCTTGTCATATCCAAAACTGTATACCTTTTCTTCATATTTGTTTACGATTTGTTTGTTTTGTCTGGTTATTTTCTTTTCATTTACCAACGTGAGGTCTTTGATTTCGTTTTTTACCATTTTAATCATATTTGTGTGATTTAGTATTTGGGAATTTTCGTGGTTAAGTCTGAAACCTTTGATAACACATTTCTGTTTATTACTTCCATATATGAAACTATAATTTTTTGGACCACCTGATACAAAAGTGTCTTTTATAATTTCACCATCTAATTCATCTGTGAGATCACCTAACATATCTCCTGTTTCTACTTTCTTACTCTTTGGAGATTCAATGTACACAATACTATCTGTGTCAAAATATAATACTTGTTTACCTAAATAATCTAGTTTTTCATACAACATTAGCCGTGCACTGCTAGTTGTAAAACATGCTACAAAGATGTTAGTATTATATGAATTGTCAACGAACTGATCTTTATACGTATAAGTCATTTGTACCATTTCATTGTTTATGAAATTCATATTTAAATTATCAATGGTATCATCAAGTACTATTTGATAAAATTCATTAATATCAGTTACGTATTTACATTGATTCATATTATTTCGTTGACCAAATTTACCCCATAAACTGTTTAGACACATTTTAGCAATAGCTCGTAAACCTGCATTTTCATTTAATTCACCTAATTCAATATCTAATTTTTTTTGGACATTATTTCTGAAAATCATTTCTTCTTTTTCATTTTTGAAATTATATTTTGTTGATTCAAGTTTAAGCTTCATGAATTTTTTGATATATCCTTTAAATAAATCATTGCTTGACTTTTCGAAATGCCAAACCTCGTATATTTTTATGATTGTATAACCTTTTTCAATGGATTTATTTACTTCATCTGTTGTCCATGTACCTATAAATGATCGCTCATTTTCACTATGCTGACATTTGTCTTGTTGTTTTGTTTTTGCACATGATATACACAGAGGAAACATTAACTTTTCTGATTTTTCACATTTTATTTTCTGAGGTAAAACTGGATGGTATAAATTTCGTGGTGGTAAAATTTTGCATTTTATGAAACCATACCATTTTACGTCGTATTTTTCTGGTGATATTATTTTTTTAGGATGACCTATGGGATATTTTTTGTAGAACTGAACTGTAGGATAAAGAGAACAAAAATCAATATATTTTCCACATTCACCTTCTTTGAATTTATATAATAATTTGGTAGCATTTGTTCGTCCACCATAAAAAGCATCTCTCGGGTTTAACGGTTCGACCACTTCTCGATTCCATTCAACTTTATAATATTTCTGAAAATTTTTATCGTTTTTTAATTTGCATTCCCACATTTCAATAAGATTGTAACCAGCAGCTATTATTTTGTTATTTTTATCTTGGGTTTTATTATACAAAGTACCCATGTCGCTTTGATTCTTGTTATTGATAACATCAGGTTTGTAACAATCTGGGCATCCATGCCAGAAACAACCTTGAAATTCATAAACAGTATTTGTAGATTCGCAAAAACCATCTACTTTTATTTTGTTATTGATACATTTGATAGCTTTTTCACCACCTTCTAAGGCATGTTGAATTTTAATATTATTTTTCTTGCTGATATAATCCAGCCATGCAATACTAACTGTACTGTGGTTTTCTGTTTGAACAACATTATCAACTACAGCTATGGTATTTTTTGGCATGTAATTTCCTCTATAAATAGCCATACAAACACCAGCTATTGTGATGTATTTTAGTGGATCAATATTTTCTTGGTTCATGAAATTTTGTCTGAATTTTAACATACATCTTCTTAATATATCAACATCTGACCTACAGTATTCAATTATTTCTTTTTTGAAATCGAAAACATAATTTTCATTAACACGGTCATCATACCATTGTAAAAATTTCTCTCTATCTTGTGTTTTCATTTGATTATATCCATAATGTTTTTTAGATGGCATCTCTCCTATATAGTTTTGATTACAATTTTTGTTGAAATAATGTGGAAAATATCCTTTTTTCAACTCGATTAAATCAAATGTTTTAGGGAAAGAGGACAAAGGTTGTTGAATAAAATTTAGGCTGTCGATTATTTTTATTCTTAATTTTGGAATTTCCATCATCATTATTTTTGCACCATTGTAAATACAATAAGGTTTGAATCCATTATCTATACACCATTTAAGAATAAAATGGCTATCGTATCCTTTTGAATTATGAGCCACAAATGTGTAACCTTTATATTTTTCATTGAGAATTCCATTACAAAAACTATTAATATCATTGAAGATTGATTCATTACCATTGAAATCATGACAGATAGCCAAATTGACTACATGTGTTCCAGTGTTTTGTGTACATTCGAAATCAAAAAATGAATATTTTTCATTATATGTTCTACATGAATAACAATAATCTTTTTTTAGTATGGATTTATTTAATCTGCAAGGATTTTTAGTGTCTTTGATACAATTACCTCCTTTACATTTTATCTTTTTCATAAAACATTTATGCTTACTTTCACAATATTTGTTACAGTTATTACACATTTTATAACCACATTTGTGCATTTTTATATATGGTTTTAGTATGATTTGGTTGCATTTTGAACATTTTGCTACACTGTTACATACTGCATCATTATCATCTTTTTTAGAACGATTACTTGTATGGTTTTTAAAACAACTGTTACCATGAAAAACACGATTACAGTGTTTACAGGTTACGTCTTTGCCATCACATTTATTTCCATCTGGAAAATATTTAAAACAAGATAGGCATTTTTGTGGGCATTTGTGTTTATCACGTCTTGTATAAGCTTTTTTGCAACTATGGCAGTAATATGCTACATCTAAAAAAGCTGTCATTGATTTTATAACATCAAAATGATTCCGTGTTTTGTATAAATAAATTTTGTCTGTTTTACCTTTATTGGTTATATATATGATTTCATTGAACTGTTCTGAATCGATGATATTAATCTCTATATCTAAATATGACACAAAGGTATTTACATCTTCTAAAGAATTTCCATAATCGTTAATTTCAACATTAGCATTATTATGAAGTTCTTTGGCTTAAATTTCTTGTAGTTTTCGACTTTTGTTGAATCCATCTTTCAACTGAGTTGTAGTGTAATTCTCAGGGTGTAAATTAGCATAAGCTGTTACAATGGCCCTTGCTAAACATGTTGTGTCATTATTTTTTATCGTGATAATACATTGCTTCCTATTCACTGTTTGTTTTGATAAATATAACCGCCCTTTACCTGTTGGTATTTTAACAGATTGAATAATTATTTTGCAATTTTCTAAATCTAATTCTTTATACTCCAACGTATTAATAACATCTGAAAGTTGATTTAACTTGAATTCAGAAACTTTTAACAATTTTGTTGAGATAGGATGATCTAATTCATCATTTGAAATTACCAATCTGAATCTATCATTGCCTTTTAACTGTCTTTTCTTTATTGTCATTTCAACCATTTTTTCAAAAACATTGAATACATCATTTTTATCATTAATTACATTTTTACGAACATTTATTTTGAATTCGTTAGTATAAGCGTTGAATTTTTTATTCGCTGTATTTCTGATTTCAGTTATTTTGAATAGAGGTTGGTCATTGGATGTTGAATCAAAAATAGTGTCATCGAAATTGAATTCATTTGAGACCTTACTTCTTGGTGCTGGAATTGGTTTTTCCAACACTTGTTTTTTAGTTCTTGGTGCTGCCACTGGTTTGTAATCATTTCTGAACTCAATAGGTGGTAAAATGATATTGTCTTCATAGTTTTTAACCATGTGCCTGACAGATTTTCTCGGTGTAGGAACTGGTCTCCTACGTTGTTTTTCGTCATCCACAATGATGATTTTAGGCTTTTTATTCTGTTGCTTTAATAGCAATTTAATGAGTTGAGATTTACTAAGTTTTTCAAGATCACTCTTATTCATATCTACAAGGTTAGATTTTTCTGATTTCATATATATAATAATTCTATAGATAATCTTTTAAATAGTTTTACAAATGTGCGTTTAAATATAGTCGAGAATTCAAATAATCCAATCATGGATCCTTCGAACTATAACTATGAAAAGAATTAATTTTGTGCGTAATTTGGATTATTTTTTTGTGTTATGTTGATGATTCGTTGCATTATATTGTTGACATTTACATTCTTCATATGCTTTTTTGTTTTCAAGTGACACCATTTCCCTGCAAGTGTATAATTTTTATCATTTTTACAAACATTACAATACCACTCTTTATTTAACATACATAAGGTTTTATGTTTTTTTAGTTCTTCTGTTGTGAAAACTTTTGGTCTACCGCGACCTCTCTTAACATTTTGATTTTCCATATATAATACTATACTATAGATATTATTTTAAATAGTTTCATAATAGTGCGGATAATATTGGTCAAGAATTATATATTTTGCATCATTGCGTAATAGCCAGAAACAATTATATATTTTTGGCTACCAATGAATAGCGAATGCAAAGATATAAATATCTCAGAAATTTCTGGGATACTTGTAAATAGTAACATCTTTTTAAACCTTTTTTAAAGCCAAGTCTCATTAATCAAATGAATGTCTCTCAATCTCTCGAAATTTGCATTACTTGTTGTATTCACAGGTGTAAAAATATTATTTTCACGTTTGAGATATTTGATATTATCAACTTTGGTTGATTTCAAAACATCGTACGAACTGTCATATCTATCGAGTTCTATATCGTTTGTAATGCATTTCATCAGATCTTTCAGTGTAATATCCTCATCTATTTGTTGAATTTTTTAGAATATAATCTCAACAACTTCGATTTATGTTCTAACATGTCAATTTTTCGATTGTAGTTTGATATTTTATCATGGAGATCATCAACAACTTTATAACAATCATCGAGTTTTTTGTCAACATTTCTAATTATCTCGTTATTATTCATTACACATACATGTTAGATATTTTTAACGTCCTTTAGAGGTACCCATGAATCAAATTCTTTTGGATAACCAGACCAAGAAACTAATGCTTGTTTCTTTTTATAATCTCGTTTGATGACCTTATCAATACGGAAAACATCCTGTTTAGCTTTTAATAATTCAGGTTGGTAGAAAGATCCTTCTATTAGTTCATCATTGAGATCCTTTAATTTATAAGTGATTGGATTTGTGTATTGAATTTTATCAACTATGAATATCTCCTCTGTCCAGTTTGGAGTGTATCCTTTGTCAAATGTTTTTCTCTTATATTTAGATATTCGAACTTTATCACCAACTTTAAATTTTGGTTTATATGATAATAGTTCCATATCATATAGATTGAAATAAACAGTTCCTTCATTCTTTTTCATAGATGCTTCAATAGGTTTCATTTCAATGCTTGAATGCTTTGTACTGTTGTATTCATTTAATAGTTTTGGTAACATGTCTAAATATTGTGTTGTATTTTGAGCTGTAAATTGTTTCCACATTTTAGATTTTAATGTTCTGTTAAATCTCTCAATAACAACAGCTTTACCTTCATTGAAAGTAGAATACATCTCAATATTATTTTTCTTTAGCCAGTCTTTGAAAGTTTTATTATAGAATTCAGATCCTTGGTCTACCCAAATAAATTTAGGTTTCCGTTTGGATTTTTTAATAACATCATCAAATGATTCAGTGATTGTAATACCTGTTTTATTTTTAATGGGAATGCTCCAAGCAAATTTCGAAAACACATCAATGATATTTAATAAATATCTATATCCTTTATTCCATTTTGAAAACTTCTGCATTTCTACAAGGTCAGCGCTCCAAATATCATCTATTCCATTAACAATAACTCTTCTTGTTTTAAATTTTCGTTTGATTGGCTTATGTAATTCATCGGCTAATTGTTGAGCCCAATCATTTTTACTCAACGCCGCTTTCCGTTTTTTGGCTTCCTTTTTTGTTTAATACCGAGACCTAGTTTTTGTTTGGTATTAATTAAGAATCTAGCAGTCTGACCCCATTTAGGCATCTCACCGTAAGGTATTTCGTCTAATGATTTAACCATTTTCTTATCACAATCTCCCTTGTTTCTACCCATATCGTAGCAAATATCGTGATGAGCTGATATTTCATCCACTTTATTGTAAGGTTGAACATACCATTTTGTTACCTCACCAGTATCCTTATCATATTCTAACTGTTCATCTAATGGGTTATATGGGCCCATGTATTTGTAACTACCTGGTGTCCATCCCCCTTCTGGCTTAGGTAACATACCAATCATTTTATGAATGTCAATTCCACTACCTTTATTTAATGGATCTAGTTTCTTACTAATGTCTGAAGTTAAACTGTCAAGCGCTTGATCCAAATATTTATCAGCCATTCCTTTAATCTTTCGTTTTACAAAATTAGATTTAATAGCTTTTGATGCTCCGATTCTGCCTAAATTATAGAGACCTTTTATACCAGATTTAAGAGCAATTTCACCAAGACTGTGACTACCTTCTATATCTAAAAATCCGCCAGCCATCTCTGACTGGCTATTTATTTTAAATCTTTATTGGATACAAAACGTGTCTTAGTAGCCCCACATTCACTACATTGAGATTTTAACATAAGACGATTATTTTTAGTTTTAACAT
Organism: Dendrophyllia cribrosa; assembly: GCA_024195265.1. Lineage (NCBI taxonomy): Eukaryota > Metazoa > Cnidaria > Anthozoa > Scleractinia > Dendrophylliidae > Dendrophyllia > Dendrophyllia cribrosa. The sequence continues at coordinate 26,075,084 of JAJLRJ010000003.1, read as the reverse complement.
ATTTTTCAGTACCTGGTACAGATTCTGTTTGCTTCTTCTGTTTTACACAATAACTTTTTACCATTTATATAATATAATTAGATATTTTTGAAATAGTTTTCAATAAATCGTTCATTATACTGTTGGTTATTTAATTTGAATACTTTTATACAATCATAAAATGATTTTTTATAAATGTTATCCAAAAAATATAAACAATAATATCCACATCTAACTGATTTGATATCCTGGATAGGATAACCATAATTGTATATAAACTTCAATTTCAATTTTTTAGCATAATCAACCAATTTCTGTGGTGGAGGTAACGAAAAACTATCAAAGTAATATATAGTCTTATCATTCATATTATTATAATGTGCTACCCAATGTGTACCAGGACCTATTTTATCATCAAGATTAATGATACAAGATCCTATTTTGTGGATATGATCCAAACTATCTCTCGAATAAATACCATTAAAATTGGTTATTTTTAAATATTTAATCCATTTTAATAAATCGATATTTAAAAGAGGAATATCTCTGAACTTTGGTTTTAAAGGATATCTCCTAGAATTGGTATTCCTAACTTTGTAAAGGGACTGTTTTTGCCTAGTAATAGGCCCTCTCCCTTTTTTGTTTTTGTTTTGACTTTTTTTTTTGCTCCCATACCTATAGTATTGGAGGGTCAGTTTCCATAAAATGGTGGCGGATAATAAGGCATCATCATTCCAGGTTTAGGTGAAACTGTTAATCCAGATGCTTTCTTTTTTGGTACACTTAAACCCTTTCCTGTTAATGCATTCAACAACATTGGAATACCAATAGATGCTAGGAACGTCCCCAAAAAACCACCTCTTTGCTTTTGTGATGGTTGAATGAATACTTGTCCTCCATTTTGAATGAGCAGCTAAAATGTCTTGTTTTTGTTTTTTAGTTAAAAGGTGTTTATACTTAATCAATTGCTGTATTTTTGAATCTGGTATTAAGAAACCACCAGATTGAATACCTTTTCCAAAAATTTTATCTATTCCCAAAGATCCGAGAGCAGATAAAGCCCCTGTAGCTAAAGCTGGTACCGCTTTTGATGCTAATTTGGTGGCCATTGGAAGCATTTTTGTCCCAAGTGAAATTAAACTAGACCATAAAGAACCGCCATATTTAACTGATTTTCTAATCTGTGTTTTGAAATCTTAATATCTACACCAACTCCATTTTTTATCGCTTTTTTGATTTTATTTATCTGTGTTTTAGTTAAATTCAGTCCATCGCTTCCCATCAACTCATTTTTAGCTAATCGAATTGTTATTGGTGAATTTGTTTCATATGCTTTTGCTAATTTTTGTTTTTGTCCTTGAGATAATTTCACACCATATTCATAATAAGTTGTCATATTTTGTATATAATATATGTTATATAATTTTGATAATTACAAAACATGTTTAATTAAAAAACTATAAATATTGTAACAACATAATTAATTTATGCTTTAATAAGTAGTTTACCACTGCTTGTGTATAATTCGATCTCTTTTTCATGAAGAACAAGAGCATTCAAAGTATAGTTAGTTGCATTTGCTCCATTAAGTTCATATCGGAAAGTCAACGATACAATAGAATCTTTTGTGTCTTCCTCTTGATTTCTTAGGTCGAAATAAATCATTCCAAACAAATTTCTGAAATTACTTCTATCAATTAATGACCCACTAAGAAAGTCATTGTAAGCAGAACTATAGCTCATAAGTGTTCTGTATAATCTACTCTCTTCATTAGCTGACAATTCAAGTTGAGGATAATATATGCTATTATTCATTTCAAGCTGAGCTTTACTGAAAACTCTGTTATTTGCACCTATACTGAATGTCTTGAATGTAAATATATTAGCTTCTTGATTATTATATGAAGCTGTTGGATTCACCCATAGAAAAACATGTCTTGGTCTTCTTATACCTGTACTAATTCTGAAAAATGAACTCACAGCCGCAGTTTGATTTATTTCATAATGCTCTCTCAAGTATATCCAAGTTTTTGGTTTCAGATAGTTTTCCAGATATTGACGCATACCACTACCATTGAAAATAAGTTTAGGGCACCATAATCTGAATTTAGTCATCAAAACTTTTGAATCAGGAGCAGCATTGCTACGAAATATAATATTGTTATCATTTTCCAATCGGATTAAAATGTTCATTTTTATATTTGGATGAAGATTCTTTTTGAATGCAGCAAAATACGAATATATATTCAATGGGATAGATATTTTGTTCTCACTGCCTGCGTCTGTAAGAATTTTTCGCGTCGCGAATCCTTGGTTGTACAATGCTTGAACTGTTCTAGGCTCAGCTGTTCCAGTCGAAGTATCTAAATAAAAGAAATTGTCTTTAGCAACTGTATTGGCATATTCTTTAGTGTATTTTAAAAGTGATAGAACATTCGATGATTCATTGGCTTTTGTGTTGTTATATACACTTATACCATTACATTCAACTTGTATTTCTCTGATGAAGGTGTTACCGTTTGTTGTTGTACAAAATAAATTTCCATTTCCCACTCCGGCGCCGATACCAGCTCCATCTTGATCTTGTCTCTCACTGAAGAAGCTTGAAATTGACTTCAATATATGCATTATACCAGTCTATTGGGTTAGCCTCTGAGCTATTATCTATTACAAACATGTAATTATCTTTTGTTTGTCGATTATTTGCCCCAATATTAGCATTCAAAGGTGTTTGTAAATCATAATATGCATATTCATATCTTTTAACAAATTCTGGACTTCGAAAATTTCCGTTCATATATATTGTTAGTTTAGATAAAAAATCATTATAATAGTAAATCATTATAAACATCTTTAATATATTGATATTTGTCAGTATCTTGAGCCTGTTGCTCATTTTCTTTTTGTAAAAGTTTGATTATTTCATCACCTTTTGTTTCATTCGTTATTTTTGGCTCGTTTGTTTTATCACTAAATTTATTGTAAATTTTGTCACCAATAAGCTGACCTGTTTTTTCACCTATTTTTTCCGACCCCTTTTCTATCAACTTTTCAGCACCCTTTTTAGCAAGTTGTTTAGCTGTTTTGCTTGCAAGTTTTGAAGCTATCTTACTTCCAACATTTTTGAAAACATCAAATATTCCTTCACCTTGAATAATGTAATCTCCAGTATCTGGATCTCTTTCTCTTCGTTCCATCTATATAGTGAGTGTATATAAATTAAGCTTCTTTTATCACAACGGTTAAAGATATATCAATTCCATTTAAGTCAACCTCCCTGTTTTCGTCGTCTGTGATATAAAAAGTAACTTCAGATAGTACTTTTGTATTTATTTTATTCCAAAGATAATTCATTGGTTGTATTTCAAATGGTAGAGATCGTGTTTTTGTATTCGTTGAGAAGGTAAAAAGCACGTCTGATAACCTTCCTGAAACGATTGAATTACTTAGTAGAGAAGTTCTTATGTATAAGTTATCAATACTGTTGCTGATATTAGGAAATTGGGGTCCATAAGAACTCACTTTCAATATCCCTGTTTTATCGAAACCCAGCAAATCTGCAAAGTTCCCGCTATTCTTGAAATCAATCCAACTTTATGAAAACCTTATATGTTGTAAGGTCAAATAATATATCAATTCCATAAGTCTCCTTTTGCATGAGTTTTCCAATTTCATTGTGAATATATTGATTTATATCATCATAGTCATAAATACCTGGTGGGAATGTTATTGTTTGCCAAGAAGTGCCTTTGTTTTTTGAGATCTTTAATTGGTTGTTATAATATTCTGGTCGTATGTTATGCCAACTTGCAGTCATACTGAGATGATCTAATGCCATATAGTATTGTTTGTTGTCATCTAAAATTAATTCAGGAATGAACTTTATAGTGAAATTACCTGGTTTATTATTTTGGTTTTGTTTTTTAGCATCTATTGATTTGAAAACTAAAACTCTATTTACATCCATTATATTATATGCTTATATATTTATTGTATAATTTCTCATGCATTGTTCTGTCAATAGCCCCTATTTTCATTAATTCATCATTGATTTGTGATAAGTGATTTCGCAACACTGGACTATTGTTTCCAGCTACCATTGAACCAATTATTATTTTCATGCGATCAGCCAATTGCTTTGGATCTTGATAATACATAACACTTGATCCAATCATTCTGGACTTACCAGATGATTTGTGTGGTCCAATATTACTGAGCATATTAAGATCGTTAAAAATCTTTACAGCATTCAGACTGTAGTTTGTTTTGGGATTATATCTTTTAGTTAGCATATTTATGAGTGATTTATCAGCATCAGCTTCATAAACCAATTTACCACCATGATATGCATTCAGCTTCATTTCATTCATCAATTTTGAGACATCAATAAGAAGGCCACCATATTGATTACCATTTATTTTGAAAGCATTTCTTTTTGGTTGTTTATATATTCGAATACCCTCACCTTTTTGTCTATACTCAAACGACTTTAATACGTCTGAGATCGTATCCCTATATTTTCGAAAAACGCCTATTTCATTAGTATATTCCGCCTTAACTTCTCCACTCTTGCCCTTTTTATTTCTGCCCAAGTCCATTGCTAATTCGGCAGATTTTTTCTTTTCTTCCAATAATTTTTGGGGAGACAATGATAATAATTGTGAGGGCATTGTCAAATTGTTTTTGTTTAAAACAATTTTATCATCTTTATTAAATCGGTTATCAATATTAAAATATGTCGGATCTTTTCTTGATTTTTGTTCTGGTTGGTAATCTATTTGGGGTAGCTCATGTTGTAATGTTATTATGTCTTTATTCGATTCAATTATATCCTGAAATCCCTTTGTTAAAGCTAATTGATTTCCCCGTAGTTGTTCAATTAGTTGATCCTGTTTCTCATCTGTTTTTTTCTGTTTTTCAATCAATGGCTCTCGTAATGTCTTAAAATAATCACTCATTACAATATCACGCCCTCCTTCCTTATTTTTTATTTCATTTTTTGATTCAGTAACTGCTTTGACAATTTTATAGCTATCATATTCTGAATCAGTATATTTTTTAATTCTGTCAATATTCATTATATAAAATATGTTACATAATTTATCTGTCGAAATGACACTTATCTTTAAAAATATGTGTAAAAACAACACTTATATTTATAAATATGTGTAAAAACAACACTTATATTTATTATCTAACATATTTTATATAATGAAAATTCCGAATTACGATACAAATAGAAATGATGAATTAAAAAAAAGATTTAACAATTTTTTAGACGAAGATTTTAGAATGATTATTACAGGACAAAGTCCATGTGGAAAGACAAATGCTCTTATGCATATGTTAAGATCACCACTGATGTATTATGATAAGATATATTTATACACACCAAATCATCATCAGGAAAAAATACAAGATCTACAAACATTGATGAATAAAATATCTGATAAGGTTGGTTATCCTGTATTAGAAATTGGATCATCTGATGATATTAAAGACACTTCAGAATATCCCAACAACAACCGTAAAATTGTCATTTTTGATGATCTAATTAATGCACCTGATAAAATACAAAATAAAATTGCCAACAACTTCACAGATGGACGCCACCATAAGATAAGCCCAATTTATTTAAGCCAGAGTTACTATGATATTCCGCAGAAACTTAGATTAAACTGCAGTCATATGATGTTGTATCCTCCTACTACCAAAAACCATTTGAATCTCATTGCCAAAGAAAACTTAATAGACCCTGGTTTGTTCAATAAATTAGGGCCCTATGAATTTGTTTGTGGACAAAGAAAATAAAAGTGTGAAGAAGAATTTTGATGAAGTAATCTAATGTAATATCATAATATAGATAGGCATATTTAATAACCTTAAGAAATTCACAAATATTGACATTTCTGAATATATTAGAATCATTAGCCAAAAAATTCAAGCAAGTAGTGGACTCAAGTTGGATCCAAACAATAACTATGATATGCAGAATAAAAAACTTGTCAATCTAAAGGAAGGGGGTAATGACAGAGATGCAATTACCAAGCATCAATTAGATGTTGGATTACTAACTAAACCCGGTAAATATGAAGTATTATTGTTGAATGGCGAAAATCACATGACGGGAGATCTTGATTTTTAAATCAAAAAGAGGAAATAAATTAATTCTACCTGGAGAAATTAATATGGATCGAAAACTGATCACAAATATGGATACGGATGAAAACAATGATCTCAGTGCTGTGAATATGATAACTCTCAAAAAATATCATCCCGATGTTCCTGATCACACTCATGAAGTTACTAAAAACATTGATTTGAAAGAACTTTTTAATATTGTTGAGTCGAAACAACAGACATACTTGGATTTAGCTGCAAATTACAACAATCTTGTTAGTTATAATGATGTAAAAAACATTTTTGTCAGTCGTAAAGAGATGTTGCCAATGGAGACTGGTTTGGATATGAATAATACAATTTTCAATATAAAAGATCCAACAGCAGTTGATCATGCTGTGAATAAAGGGTATGTGGATAATTTAACTAATCTAAAAGCAGACAAAACATATGTTGACGCTAAAACAAGCGGAAATAACCTAAGAATAACACAAAATGAAGCCTCAATCAACGACATACAAACGAAAAAACTCGACAAATCGGATTATAATACTGGAGTTGTTAAGTTAAAACAAGATCTGGAGGAGAAAATCAGTCATACATATATTACAGGAAACCAACTAGAGGATGTATTCAGGTATTTAATGCTGGACATTAATGAAAGCAGTAGCGAATCAAATATCACTGTAACTGGAATCGTTGATTTTCAACAATCCCTATATAAACTGAATAAAAAAGCCTATGAGTTCACCCTAAAGGTTGACAACAGTGGCCTATACCGATCAAGAATTAGTTTTAATCTGCATCCGGTACCTGTAGGTTATTATACGCTCGTCATTGAATTCTACCCGATACAAATGAGTGCAATCAGTGTCACAGCTCAAGCGAGTACGATGAATATTCAAAAACAAACAACGAAGCTGTTCCAAAATTATTCAAGGACAATCGTTCAAATACATAGATGGACTCAAGTACCTCCAAATTATTTATTCATCGATCTCCATGGCCGAACGATCGCTAATCCAGCTACTGGTCATCTAGTTGTTTATGGTGTAGAAGGCTACCAGAATGATGTCAGTACTGCTATATACGACAATGTATATTTTATTAAAAATGGTCTTATGAAAATGGAAGTAGATTTGGATATGAATGGTAGAAAACTTATTGGTTTACCAAAACCGAAAAATAAATTCATATTTTCAGGAAATTATACGAAAAATAAGAACAGTAATAATATCATATTCAACGGTTCATCATCATTTATTGCATTAATTAATTTGAAATTAGTAAAATTATGGTTGATGATATTGGACGATAAACCGCCTGAAGGATACAAAAAAATGGTTATATTAATCGGTAACACTTCGTTCGCTCCGCAGAATTGGGAAAAAACATCAAATAAAATTTTATACACTTTCAATATATCAACATCAATTATCAATTTCAATGAAGGTACAACTGTACAAATCAAATTATTATCAATTGATCATATTACATATGCACCTTATAATTGCCATATCAGTGTACTTTTTGAAGAGTTTTAATATATAATTATCTAATATATTGATATATATAAATGTCAATTCTTGCACAGTCAATTAATTTTTGTAATAAATTTTTCACAACCCAAAAAAACCTACATCCTAATACTAAAGATGAAATATTAAAATCGGCTTTAATATATCAATTTTTGTACGTTAACTATTTGAATAAGCCAATATCATTTAACCAAATATTAGAAAAACACTCTGACATTGGATTAATAGGACCTGGTTCTTGTACTCTAAATACCAAATACCAATTTTTAATTAAACATGCTATTTTTCATGATGCATTTGGAAGATTTTACAATGACTATGAAAAGGGGCCTGGATACACATATTGCTGCCTTTCAATGCCGAAGAAAATAAAAAGATCTCCAATAATGGGCCAAATAAGTGGTGTATTATATTGTCTTCTTTCAAATCCTAAAATATAATTATCCAAATATATAATATAATGACTAAAACAGATATATTCAATTTCAATCATATTGATAAAAACATCAGCCAAGAAAAATTATCTGAAATCAAAGCATTGTATAAATTTTATCATAAACGATTTTGGTGCTATAAGAATGCTTTCAAATATTTCAAGAGATTGAATTTAGCTATTAATGTAACTTCAACAGGCTTAATAGTTATTGGTACTGTAACTGGTAGTATCACATTAAATCCTGCTATACTAGCTTCTATTTCTGGAGCTGGTTTAGTGCTAAAAACAGTAAGTGAAATCAAGAATTATAAAAAGAAAATCGAAATGTCTGAATTTGCTTATACGACATATGAAAAAGTATTAGTTTTTTTACGGTCTTGTCTTAGAGGAAATCAATTCAACCACAATATATTCATCAATGAAATGAGACAGTTAGACGAAATAATCATCGATATTTGTCCTCTTGCCGATAAATTCGAGAAACAGTATGATAAAAAATTCACTTCCGAGTAAACTTTTATAGTAAATTTTACGATAAACTTTACTAACAAACTTTATTCAATAACTCATTCATACGGAAAACCCCCTTTGCATGACGTATGACTAATTTTAGCAGCATCATCCTTTATTAATTCATATATGTTGTCCCACCAAGTCTCATAAAATTTTATTGTCTTCTTTGATTTTGAAAGTGGTATAAATTCATATTCCATTCCCAAGATTTTAAATATCCGCAGCAAAACATATTTAATACTAATCATCCGTTTACGGTTCTTATTAACTTCTGGTAACACGTTGTTTATTAATGCAAATATCTTATATATTTTGTTACGGTCTTGAAAACTCAATTGAATTTCTTTATTATATTTATTTATGGTATTTTCGATATGATATTTTCTTACATACACACTCTTCCTCCTTATTCTATACATATTCTCATGAAAGTCAACATATGGACTAACCAAATCATAACCATAAACGGTACCGCAATTTAGACAAACATTCATTCCATTGTCATTAAACATATCTTTTTTATCACAACATGATTCAACAACTTCCGTATTTCTACCAACATCTGCTAATCGTTGGTCACAAAAGGGACAGGTCAACTCTCCCATATTCTCAAATTCATCATGAATTTCCAAATTACAATTCATTCTATACTATTATATGAGATTATATTTTTAAAACAATAGCTATAAGCGGCGCGTGTCTAAATTCCCAGAAAACAAAAATAGCGAACATGTTTTAATAACAGGAAACGAGTCATCATTAATAGCTATTGTTTCAGATCATGAGTCAGTCGCTCATATCGCTGATCGAGCTGTTTTAGAGAGTAAGGCATCTTAACTTCACAAGCAACTTCACAATTGTGAACTTTTTCACTGAAAAAGTTCACAATTGTGAATCAAAGTGTGAAGCCTCTGATTGGTTAAAAATATCACACGACCGTCTCGTGATCTGAAACAATAACTATTAGTGATGACTCATTTCCTTTTTATCAAAACATGTTCAGACTTGTAAGCGGGGGATTCCCCGTTCTCTGTTTCTGGGTATTACATCCTGTGTTTCCGAGAATTGTATCACGCAATGAAATAAACGCACTTTGTTTTAATTAACATATAGTTTCATTTGATTTTTCCATTTAATATTTTTAATTGATTATTGCATTTAATATTTCCATTCAATATTTCCATATTTTAAATCCAGCAGATAGAAAGTAGTGATGTACTACATTCTCTGAGGCAATTGCCTCAGAGTGTAGTACATTACTACTAATATGTACTAATTTCTCTAATTCGCTGCCCGCTCAACCGAATACAAAACATTTATCATGTAATAGGCAACCACTATAGGGGTGTGTCAACACGAGCCGTATGCGACCCTCTTTATTATGTCTTTACAATCAAAACTACAAGATAAATACATTTATTGACGGGCTTGCGGGTCAAACGATAAAATGGTTCACGGATAATCAAAACGTCCCTAGAATCATCTTAAACGGAAGTGGAAAAGAGCACTTGCAAAAGGAAGCACTAGAAATTTTCGGCCTTTGTTGTACGAACAATGTCTCAATAGAAATAGAATGGGTTCCCAGGGCAGAGAACGAGCAAGCAGATTTTCTCAGTCGTCTTTTTGACAGTGATGATTGGGGTATTGCACAACACATTTTTGATCAGATCAATTCGATTTGGGGGCCACATGGAATCGATCGTTTTGCCAACCACCTGAATACAAAACTGCCAAGGTTCAACTCCCGTTATTGGAATCCCGGGTCAGAAGACATCGACGCCTTTGTTCAGGATTTGGCGGGCGATAACAATTATATTTGCCCCCCAAATCATTCTGATACCTAGAGTAATTTTACACATGCGAAATTGTAAGGCAACAGGAACTTTGATTGTACCACATTGGCCATCGGCCCCATTTTGGCCTATGGTTTTTAACGGTTCAACATTCCGCGAGTTTGTATTGGCCTGGATGGACTTGCCAACAGATCGGGAATCCTTCATAGCTGGCACCTGCAACAGTGTATTTGGTCGAGAAAATCTACAATTCAGAATGCTCGCCTTGAGGATTCAGTTTTGAGGGTAAATATTCATGTTTCTGTTAATTGACTGTTCTTTGTACATTTACACTTTCTTTGTACTCTTGGCTGGTCGAGTGGCCACCAGCCGAGCACACGACAAACAATAGGATAGTGTGTGGTTGTCTTCGTAGCACGACCGGGTGGGATTTGATATAATTTAGGAGAGAGATGAATTTTTTCGCGGTTTGCAAATTAGCGAAAAAATATTCTCTCGACGGTATGTATTATCAAGGGATTTGGTGATAGTATATTAGGGGGTGGTGAGGGAATATTCGTCCTCTTGGTGTTCGCTTTGGTAGCCGCACTAACTCATAATTTTATCTTTGTTCTTATTGTTTGCTTCAGGTTTTTCCTCGATTTCTTCTATTAAAAATTCAAGAAAAGATCCGTTTGCCCAGTGGTAAAAAAAAAAAATTAAAACTTACTAATTATCAAGGCTGACGCTTCTTATTTTTCTTTAAACATATTATGTTTTTTTTTCCTCTTTGCAGGTGGAATCTGAGCTTCGGTCATGTGGAACTGAGGAGGTCTGCGCACCGCCGGAATACTTTAAATCGCGCCCCGAAGCGGGCGTTCAGGCGAGTCGTGGTTTCTAAAGCCGGATTGCTTTATGGCGCTTGCCCCGGAGTGGGCAACAATTCGGGATTTTGTTATTCGAAAGGCGGAGTGCTTTTTTGGTGTAAGTCCCGGAGTGGACGGATGTTAGGGTTTCGTTACCCGAAAAGCCGAAGTGCTTTATCCATCCCTAGAAGGAGGTGAAAGTTGATTAAACTTAGCCTAAGGCCGGAGTGCTGTGTGGCTTACGCTGTTAAAAAATAATTAAATAAACAAAAACAAAAAAAGAAGAAGGAAAACCATTTATTTTGTTTGGGTTGATCATTGTAATAAACAAGTTGATTGAGCATATCCTGATCTTGTTTGTTCTTGGTGCTTTTTCTTTTTTCTTTTTTCCTTTTCAGATGTTTTTGACACTGACTTGTGGTGCGGATTCAGAGATTCCTTGCCATCCCATCTGCAACATGTTACGGACAGAGTCCAAGCTACAGTACTAGCCGCGAAATCCGAAGGGACAGTTAAGACGTACTTAGCGGGATTTAACCGGTGGAAGAGATGGGCACAAGAAAACCACTTGTGTCTCTTTCCGGCCAACCCTTTCCATGTGGCAGCCTACCTTCAATGTTCTATGGAACAATCTCGATCGCCCTCTCCGCTCTATTCAGTTGTATATAGTATTCACTGGGCACATTCTTTGGGAGGGGCCCCTAAAATTTCAGACCACGCCCTAGTCTCTCTGATGTTAGCGGCGGCAAAACGGATCCTTGGTAAACCAAAAGCCAGGAAAGAGCCCGTTACCCCAGAAATGCTGCTAGCTCTTGTGGCCAAATATTAGGATGATCTTTCTCTGTATAATCTCAGAACCATCGCTTTATGCCTCACTAGATATTCGGGCTTCTTCAGATATAGCGAAATTAGTGAAATAAAATGTTCTGACATCAAATTTTTTACGTCCTACATTTCTGTTTTCATAGAATCGTCTAAGACGGACCAGCTACGAGAGGGCGCCTGGGTGTGTATTGCGCGATCCGACCGAGAGACATTCCCCGTCCAAGCTCTTGAGAAGTACATCGTCGCTGCAGGGATTCATATGGACGAGGACCTTCCATTATTCCGCTCGTTGGCAGGGCCGAAGTGCGTGTCCAAAGTGCGTCAGAGGGGTCTCTTTGGCTATATTTCTTTGCTTTCATCACTTTTGGCGACTTTTCCTTCCCATTTCAAGACAATAAAACAAGCTTTAAGCAAGCTATTTTTTTATAGAAGCCTATGTTAACAATAGCCACATCAGAATATATGTCTCTAAATAAATGTAAGTGATTTCATCACTTTTGGCGACTTTTCCTTCCCATTTCAAGACAATAAAACAAGCTTTAAGCAAGCTATTTTTTTATAGAAGCCTATGTTAACAATAGCCACATCAGAATATATGTCTCTAAATAAATGTAAGTGATTTCATCACTTTTGGCGACTTTTCCTTCCCATTTCAAGACAATAAAACAAGTTTTAAGCAAGCTATTTTTTTATAGAAGCCTATGTTAACAATAGCCACATCAGAATATATATCTCTGAATAAATGTAAGTGATTTCATCACTTTTGGCGACTTTTCCTTCCCATTTCAAGATAATAAAGCAAGCTATAAGCAAGCTACCGACCACAATCATGAAATGACGATATACCAGACGGGACAGTGTCCCTTTAATCTTTAATACAAGTGTAATTCGAGTGTCACTTTATTTTTAGTTTAACTTATCATGTTTACTTAACACAAGTTTAATGAAAGCGATCACCGTCATTTTTATGTTGCCTTATTAACCACTACTTTAACTAATATCAGATTTATGTAAAGCCACACGATTATCATGGTGCTTCACTAATTGGCCTCTATGTTTTCAGCCATCTTTCCGAACTTTCCATTGTTTTCCTTCAGGTGTTTTTGGATCGTTTTCATAAAGGCGAGAAAATGATTCAGCATAGCTGCGTCACAGTTGTAATCCCGTGCTTCTTCAATACAGGCAACGTAATCTAACGACAAAGTCAGAAGATCGTTGTCAATCCCTGCCTTAGCCAGCAACTCATTTCGTACTATGCATTTGCGCACGGCATCTCCAACACACTCTTTGTAGTCGTCCTTCTCTGTCGGCAGAAAAATACTTCATGTTATTCTACCTATTATATCTATTCGTTGCCCTACAGAGAACTGGAACTGGCTAAGATTCTACAGCACGGACTACATATCTAAAAATTGGTCTTTCTGTCTTGGTATATTTGATTGCCGTTAAGTAGATGATTTTTACAAAATTCTACCAAAGTGGCAAGCATGCTTGACATGTTGCCACTTGGTGTATTGTTTTCAAAATTTAAAGAAATACTAAATTGAATGCAGTGTGCAGAGGCCTTCGGCACTTGGCTTTCTGGAATCGTTAGGGTACTCAGCGTTCGTTACGGTGGTTCCCTAAGACAACGTTTTACTCATTCATGGCTCGTATTGGTTACCCCACATAAACCCAGAAATATTTAAACTAACAGCTGGTACTCAGTATCCCAAAAGTTTCTGGTAAAGCGAATTATCTTAGAAGATTAGATGTTCCTTTCTGACCAATTTGGGTTAAATTTCAATACTTCAAGGATACAAGATATGTATATTTAAGTTTCTAGTATAATAAATTTATAAATTGCCTTTTTACCTTAGTCTGTTTAATATTTTAAACGATCTAAAGGCCTTTTTAGACAAGGTTAGTATCTGATCAATTTACAAGAAAATAGGTTTACGTGACAGAAGAAACGCCAAGACCAACAGAATATCAAAATTATTTCAATTTGTTATTGTTGTTTGCTTATTTGTTTCTAAATCTATATAATATAGACTAAGAGTAAAGATAGATAAATTGCTTTCTATTGGTCAGTTCTGGCATATCCTTCGAAGGTTTCATACGAATGTGCTCTTAAAACAGTTAATTACTTACCAACATTCTGCAAGTGCTCTATTTTCATTATACCTGGAATAAAACAGAGAACCGTGGACATCAAAATTGCATCTCGGATACTAATTTTAGATTTTTTTAACAAGCAATTGTTCAAAAATTATATTGATATTAAATCAATATTACATTGGAACGACGGGCTCGCAAATTGAAATTCAGACTCGGTTAAAGTAATTTTAAGAAACGACACAATCAAAGGGCTCTAAGAGCCATGTATCCGATGAATACGAAACAACGTAAGAATTTAAATTGTTGTTTATGTTTTGTTATTAGCGGCGTTTTTTACGGTAAATAACACATCTTATCGTGGAATAAATATCATTTTGTGAAACGAGACAGCTGGATGAAGTAGTAAACTGGGGATTTACCAATAAAGGTTTACAGCCGAGTTAGCGAGCGATGACAGTGATCGAGTGACATTACACTGATCACAACGAAAGAAAAGGGATCGTGAATTTTCCATAAGACAAGGCAAAGCCTGAAACTATACCTGTATCCAATATGATTTCCTTCAGTTCATCGGTCTGCATGTCTTCGCAATATCCTGCACTCTTTGTGATTACCATGAGCTGCCATTGAAAAGCGAGCATTAAATGGAGCATATCGGGGACCGGTGAGTTGTAGTCAGCAGGGTCTGTGTTTTTAATGCACCGAACGAATTCCTGTAGACGAGTAAAGAAACGTTTAGTGAGACAGAAAGGAAGGTTGACAGAGCGGTTATGGCTCCATGTCTCTGGCTCACCTCCTGAACTGAACTGGAGTTGCTTCACCATGGACCTGAGTTCAACGTCTTTCAAACAATTGAAAATAGGTGGCTGGTCTAGGATTCTTAAACTTGTACAAAACAGTCGACATAAAATGAAAATGTGTATATACAATTGACACCTTGAAAAGCTGCATGGAAACGACAAGGTTTACCTATGATAAGTTTATGTTCTCCACGCTCGTAAGTTTTAATTAAGGTGAATCATTTTTTTGGCGACACAACAAAAACATTAAACAGGTGATAGTTTACTGCATGAGCTCGGTCAGACAAGCTGTCTCCCACATACTTATGATGAAATGAACCTTCCAGAAAAGTCGATTTCATTGATGAAAGTTTTACCATAACAACGATCTGACGACGTCATGGTTTTGCATATTAACATTTTTCTCTGAACTGTTAAAACGACTGTTTGTCTCTTATAGTCTATTATAGGATGAAACCTTCGATAAGGTCGTGTTATCGCAGATTAGTAATATATGGTGAAAATATTATTATTCAAAAACGCTCTCGTATAATGTTTTTTTTAATTTTTACAGTTTTGAAGACTTGCTTGCTTTACTAGCTTTAACTTGATGTGATCAAAAGCAATATGCTCGTTTTATTCACAGAAGTAGCACTTGTTAAGGTAGCGTTTATTTAAGAACTAGTGAATGCAAATGTTTTCAAATCTTTTGATCTGAAGTGTAACATGTAATTAACCACTGAATCATTTTAAAGGAGGAAAATAAAATAAGTTAGGGGACTTTTCACGCTTGGAAATTTTTGATCGAAATTGGGCCATATTTTTTTGATACAAGTTATCTTTGTCAGTTTTCCTCCAATTCGCCTCACATTTTCGACGATAACAGACATTGTCATTGCAGAGGAAACTATGGTTTTGGATTTTTATTTTTTAGTGTTTTTGGCGGGAAAGTGACGTCACAAAGTTGGCGCCAAAATTTACATTTTACATTTTGAGCTTTTTTGTGGCAATTTCAAAAAGGACAAGTTCCAAAAACTTCAAAACTGAAGAGATAACTGAAATATCTTGATTCAGTCAAGAGATATAATTAGTTGAAGTTTGTATTTAAACTATTTGTAGTAACAAAATGGCGGGAATTTCGAAATTCAAATAATCTTATCTTTTCAATGATTCAAGATATTTCAGTTATGTCTTCAGTTTTGATCAAAAATTTCCAAGCGTGTTTGAACAAGTCTTCCAAAGTTTCATTGCCGTATTATTTGCTGCAAGATGATATATTTCACGACGCTCCCTTTCGTCTACATTCTACATACTTGAGCGCTTTTGAATCAACAAGTTTGCCATGCCTGCTTTCTACGCTTCGCTTAACCCTCGGACGCACAAGGCGAGAAAGTGGTTGCCACCCTCCTTAAGGTTTTTCTCCGATATTTTCAAGACCATTCAAGATTAGCACATGCCGTTTTTAGGAGCTGTTCATTTATCCTTGTGACATATTTTCGTAGAGTTTGACGACAACCGGTTGCTATGGTGACGATATATGACGTCATAAGTAACATGTAGTCAACCCATTTTTTAAGAAAAATGCGTGTTTTTCACCTTTTTTCAGCAAAAAAAAAAACACATAAATGCTACCAAAAGCATCAAAATATTTAATTGTATGTTATTTTGCAACTCTAGCAAACAGTATTTGAAATTTCCGCATTTTCCCGATAAATTTGAATTTTTTAGTAAAATCCAAGATGGCGGCAATTTTGGATGATGTCACCGACTCCCAGCAGCGCCCCAACCCATAATATTTACCTTATCTTATTGAGCACATCGCGGGCTATCTATTAGAAAATATTGCAATATTGTACGTCCGAGGGTTAATATCATGCGGTAGAAATAAAATAAATCGAAATTATCCATGGATAAGGCCTTGTGGAACTGGAAAGTGCCTTTTGAAAATGACTTAAAATTATCATTTTTTAGAAGGTATAATTTTTTAATTGCATAGCCTACAGAAATTGATTGAGTGCCGCGCAGTTAACTTCCTATTGAAGTTTTGAACAAAATATGTCAAAGATGTCTTATTTTCAGCTGCACAAAAATACACCCCCCCCCCAACCCCAATAAAAACATTGAGGAGTCTTAAATTGTTTCAACTTATCTAAAACAGCGTACCCAACATAAGTTGTTTGAGATTAAGCCTTACCTTTAAAGATTTGCAGGTATGTTCCATAAACTCATCCTTGTTTTTGGGAGCTTTCTGTGATTGGTCGACAGAAAGGAGTACACGCATTTCAGATCCACCACACTTAAATGCTGCTTTATTAGCAACTTTGCGATCCGAGACAAGCCCGTTCACAAAGGAAATGAAACAAACAGCAACAATGACGGAGACTGTCGTTGAAAACATCTTTGGTAAACCAAGGAATCCTAAAATAATTTGTGCAAAAAACAGAGACGTCGTCTGGTAAAATGTACACAATCTTACTTGATATATGCAGAAAAATTTATATTTTGTAGAATGGACCACATGGAATCTCTTTAGGTGGAGATGTTAAAACGAACTAGTTAACAACAAATGTTACACAATACGGAACTCGGGATAGAAGGAAGTAAATGTTTTTTTTATTAATTAACTAAACTGGAAAGTTTGGCGACTTGTTTTGATTGAACTGTGGAAATCGGCATGAAAAAAGACAATGTGTTCCATTCTTTTTTATCTCGTGAATACGCAAAGCGTTGAACGAGATACAGATCTGTGTATCTCCTTTCCTCCATCCCTTTACCCATCTTTCCATGGGTAAACAAATATATATGGCGAAAAACAGTTTTTCCTAAATATCTTTCGATGTTGGTGCCACCCGCGACAAGCGAGTAAATGCGTTATAATCTGGACAGTGTAGTACACTAAATGGGAAAATTTCAAACAAATTAAACTGTTCGATTTTAAATAAATCGCTAACACGTTTTTGAGGCGTGTTTTTGCCATGTTTGAAATATCAGCGGTCAAAACATTCCATAGGTCTCACAAATTATCATGAAATTACCACAGAAAGTTTCCTCAGACTTTATTTTGGAAATAGCTCTGACTAATTCCTCGGAATAAAGAGATGGAGCTTTTCATTTAAATGCAGTTTAAAAAGAGTGTAAACGTCAAGAAAAACTACATTTGAACGAAACGCTCGATCTTTTTATTGCAGGGAGTAATGATTTAAATCTGAGGAAACTTTTTGTGGTAATTTAATGATAATTTGTGAGATCTATAGAATGTTTTGACCGCTTATATTTCAGGCATGAAAAAATACGTCTTAAAAATGTTTCAACGATTTATTCAAAATGGAACAGTTTAATTTGTTTGAAATTTTCCCATTTAGTGCGCTAGACTGTGTAGATTATAACACATTTATTCGCTTGTCGCGGGTAGCCCCAAAATCGAAAGATAATTAGGAAAAACTGTTTTTCGCCATATTTGTTTACCGTTGCTATGGAAACGCTGATTAGCATAAAAAGAGCATCTCTCTAAACTTCCATCCAAGCCTACCATCTAGTATCGAATTGAGATTCATTGAGCTAAAGTAAGATTATGTATAAGCGCATTCAAAAAGGGAAGTGTGACCCCCATAAAACTACTTGGAGCCACCTTAACTAAACTGAAAAGTTTTCGTTGTGAGAAGCACGAAGATTTGTGTTTTGACCAATCTTTGAGATGAGAGAATTAACACAGACCTTTGTGTTTAAGGTGCTTTAATTTGAAAGTAAAAAGAATAATTTTCATGTTCTATTGAAAGTGGCCTAAATGTAGCTTGAGAAAGCAGACGTGTCGTTTCGTGGCGCCACCACTGGGGCCCCTGCGAAACTAACGTCTAAGTAATGAGCGCCAAAATCCCGTACGCGCGACGTACTCGCTACCCAGGTCTGGGTAGTGCTTCGGATTGGTTGAAACAAATTTCCTTCGCGGGACGTGTGGATCACGCGCGTATGTTGGTTTCATGATGACGGGAAGAATATATCCACCACAGATTTCTGTTGTGTGTTATGTGTAAATCTCATCAACGACAGTTCGTCACGATGCATACTACATGGGAGATCAAAGAGAGGAGAAAAATGTCTTCATTTAATCAATGAATTGCCGTTTGAAGTGAATTTATCAGGCGGGCCCAAAGTCAGGTATCTGCGCAAGACGACTGTCTTCGTATACTCAAAAAGAGGAAAGGACTTCTAGGCAGTAGTAAAAACGTCGAAAGTCAACTGGGTTTTGATCGAACCTGCACCGTAAGCCATCTAAAACTACTTCGGCTGTGTCTACATTTCTGAAAAAAGTATCACCTATTTCAAAACAGGAACACAGCTCGTCGAATATTTTCTTGGCGTTCCGTTCGCATCACACTCAAAGAGGCAGACTTTACTAAGAATTTTCATGCATTCTTGGAAAACTACCGTAAAGGAAATTACAGTTTAAAATGCGGATTTACTTTGTAAGAAACATTTCATTGATTGTTTCTTTATGTTATCAATAGTTTTTTGAAATATTTAGAAAGCTCAGCCGCATTCCTCAGTGATTCGGTCGAGCGATTGTACAAGAAATTCGCTTGCGTGACAATTTCCTAGATGCGTTATAATTGTAATGCGTTTTGCTTTCGAGAGTAATCTGATAGATATTTGAATAAAACTTTTTCTGTGAGAATTTGTTGTCCTTTTTCTTGTGTTTGTCATTCAAGAATTGGTCTGGAAAGCGATCTTTTGTAAACAAAACCAGATTTATATTTTGCAGCTCAAATTTCATTTGCATCGCAAAATTCAAAATGTCTCCATAATTTTTGATATTTTGACTTTCAAGTTAGTTTTCAGGCTTTTTTGATACGCCACTATGTCTTGAATACAAAAATCATTCAAACTAATTATTCTAGACGGAGAAGTTGTTTCTCAAGTCTGTGTTCGCACGTGATCCACGCTTGCCGCTTGGGTAATTTGAGTAGCCCTTATGCGTGACAAGTACGGGATTTTGGCGCTCATTTCTCAGACGTCCGTTTCGCGGGGCCCCAGTGGTGGTGCCGCGAAACGACGTCTGTTTTCTTAGGCTAGCCTAAATGCGGAATAAATTGCTTTCCTGTGCAAAGTTTGCGACACGTGATTGTTTCAAAATCGAATAATTAAAACCGACAAATTTGACTACTAGGGATACACATTTTTCACTCTTTTTTAGGCTTTCCACTGAACTCGCTGTCCGTTGTCGCTTTTTCCACCGTATCTATCAACTTCGCTATAGCATTTTCCAGGAGAATATCTTCACCTCAGAAGTTTAAAATCACAAAATTTTCCAGGGCAGACAAGATGCCATGCCCACCTAGCCTGCACAACAGGCGTTATTGGGGCGCTCAAGCGGGTTTTAGGTCGCGAGCGCGTAGCGCGAGACACGCACGGGCAGGGAAAAGAAAAAGTAACGCCTGTAGACACGCTATTGTTCGGTCTCTGCCGCCTACACACACGCCCCCTAAAATTGACAGACAACAATCAGACATTCTCACAGGCATATAATTACGGCGACCAATCAAAAAATGTTAAAATTATTCGCGGCAAACGTGGCTGAAGACGCCAAATCTGTTTGCATAAAATTCCCGTGGACGTGAGGATTCGCGACGATGTTGCGCACTCCAACAAAAGTTTATGGTCCAAAGGTTTGCAATTCCTTTTGAAGATTTTGTGGTAATCGTTTTCCAGAAAAAAGTACTACCGTTCCAGTTTTTTCGATTACTCAAAGACGCGGATTTCAAGGAATGAACACAATTTGTTATAAAAGGTGACAGGCCGAACACAAATCCTGCTCGTCAGCTTTAGAATAAGTCTATCCCAGGTAAGTGCCTGACAGATTTTTTTCCTTTTGGATCAAAATAAAGATATAACAGGCCTGTTGTTCTAAAAGTTTTCGTTTCTTTGATCTTAGGAAAAAATCTCTAGCTGTGATACTGACAGGAGGAATTTACGCTTTCCAGAACCGTTTGGAATAATTAGTTTGTTTGATAGCTCTTGGCATAACTGTGGAGTTTTTTTGGCTCACTTTGAAAGAGTTGCAAGATCAGTAGTGGCCGCTTAAGTTGGAATTATTCGCCACGGTCTATGAGTGGCATCTTGCAATTGTTTTTAGCTCCTCAAAGCTTATTCGTGTTTCTCGGAGCTAGGCAGTTCCCCCATTGTCAGACGTATGGCGTCAAGATTGCATCCCGCATCCGCAATGAAATGAAAAATGGAAATCCCGCATCCGGTTTGAAATATTTGAATCTCCAGCATGTTAGCTGTTTAGTAATTGTAATGCATGAAAGTGGTTACTTTTGTATATTCTCGCTGTTTAGATATTCTAAATACGGGAATAACTCAAGAGCTTTTGAAATAGCTTTCCCCGACTCAACGCCATCTTGGTTCTAACAGCTTGATTTCTCACATCTTGATCTCACATTTCGACAACATGCATCACGTGGTACAAATCAGCCAATAGAAATTTACGTTCGCCAGATGAACGTTTTGGAAGAGACCGAACAATAGCGCGTCTACAGGCGTTATTTTTTCTTTTCCCTCCCCGTGCGTGTCTCGCGCTTCGCGCTCGCGACCTAAAACCCGCTTGAGCGCCCCAATAACGCCTGTTACGCAGGCTATGCCCACCAGCAGAAGCAGATGGTTCATGTGGCACATTTGTGGAATGCTAATCAGTCTACTTGTTTTTCTTGTATGCTAATTTCTTCTTTGCTCAAACGCGTACTTCCTTAATTTTATCAGGGACGCATGAGGAATTTTTTTAACTCATTTTACAAACAATACTTTAAATATTTCTACAAGCGTATTTTTGGAGCACCGACAAAATTGACAGCCGAATGTTAAACTAAAACGTTTAAATCTTTGACGTACTGGTTTACGATGTCAAAGTGTCTTAAATAGTGCCGTGAAAAAAAAAACATCAAATTTCTGCGCCTTTCAATAACATACGGAATTTGAAATTCCAATCTCCACCAACGGTTGCGTTATTCCCTGCCGTCAATCATAATTAATACGAAAGCCAACGGACAATGTAAAAAAGAAACAAACAAAATAAATCGAAATCTACCAATCATAATGCACGGACGTGACCTTTTGAACTCATTGAAAGAAGATCTGTTTCCTGAGAGGTAAGCTAAGATGATTGACGGCAGTGTAAAAGGCAACCGTTGGTGCAAATTTGAATTTCAAATTCCGCATGTTATTGAAAGGCGCAGTAAGTAATGATCCGCAAAAGAAGGAAAGTGCTGAACGGTAATGCACGATGGAATGTCAACTTTTTTCATTATTACAACTGGTGATCTCATTGGCCTAGACTCAAAAACCGCTAAAAGTTAAGTTTCAAGGTGCATTTTGTCTAATTTTGAATTTTTTGTTTCGAGTAATTTGAGACCCAATCGCACAACATGCATTTTTTAAAAGATATTGTATTTGGGGACCTTCATCAAAGAAGCAAAATCATTAGCTATTGTCTTCTACTATTCTGATTGGTTAAGCACGAAAATTTCCTAAATTTTTTTTTACGCAAATGGATTTTCTTTATTTTTATACTGAAATATGATAATAAACCATCAGTCCCTCCTCTATTCTTGAAACCAAAGATATTCTACGTGGGAAAGAGCCAATGCCGCAGAACATGTACAATGAAGTTTACGGCAATTGAAATCTTAGAAAGCAATATTTCAGCAAACAAACGTAAAATGGTTTAAAAAAAGCTGTCTGGATTTGGAATTAAGTTTGGGTTTGGAATCCAGAACGCATTTCGTCTAGTTCGACGGAAAATAAATAGTTTTATCGCAAGACATTAGCGAATCATCTTATAACAATGTGAAGAAGGAAAGACATCCGCTTGTTATTTTGAGAACATTTGTTCCTGCCGAATTTATGACCAAACAAAACTTTCCTTCATTGGATGGCTTGCGTTGACGGAGTAAGCCGAGAAATAGGCATGTGTATATATAGTGAGCTCTTTTGCTATTCAAGACAGTACGAGTGCACAAGCGTGAAGTAACGAATTTGAGTTTCTGTTTACCCGTTCCATAAAGAACCGTTAACATCTAGTCATTACTTATGGATAAATTCTGACTTGCGAAAAGCCACAACAAATGGAAAAATTTACTTCTTACCATTCACAGAAATCCCGAATTAAGTGACATTATGTCTTATTAATCAATTACCTTTGCGCGTCTTTGCGCATTTATTTTGTTATTTTCAGCCAGGAACATTTTGTTTGTCACGGCTAATATTTTTTTTTTATGCTCAAAACTGCTTAAGATTTAAATGAGTGGAGAGGTAGACATTATGTGTCTTGCTTTAATAATAATTCGATGTCTCACTGTTCTCAGGGCCTTTACGGAATAGTCCAACTTCCAATGGCGAATATATTCTTGACCGATTAGTCCATCTATGTTTGTTGCTATTATGCAAAGCTCTAGTCTTTTGATTGGACTAACATTATTTGAAAACTTTTTTAAAAATATATGGCTCTTTTACACAGAGAACTTACCTTTAATTCTGCTTCGATTCTCGACTTCAAATGGAATGAAGGACACAAGTAACCGTTTTCATTTTATTTCAAAACTCATTAATAATTCAAAGTATATCAGCCTATCACACGAGTGCAAAAAGCCATACCGTCAATTTGAAAAGCCCAGATAGGGATTTGATGTTAGTCTCAGGGGGAAGGCGGGGTTCAATGTTCAGACAATGACATTATCGGCAAGTTTTTTTTTTTCATGAAAACGATTTTGAATCGTCGCCGTCATATTTATATAAAGATCACAGTGATTTTTGTCAAAGTCGTTTTATCCACCATACCAGTCATCTTCGGTATAACATTTTTCAGGAGATTATTTTTACTTCCGAGTCAAGAAACGGTCTATTGTACCGGTTTGCATTTACACATTGAGAATTAAACAATAGGCCTTTTGTATTAAGTGACGCTGCCGAAACCACGCCGAAACGTTCGTCGATGATCGTTAAATCTTCTGCTTGACAACTCTTTCTGAAATAGTCTCATGAAACTGCTTCAGTCTTAGATTTTCATTTCATTTTTCCAGAGTGTGTGCACATAAAATCACATTTAAGTGCAAAAGTGTGACTTTTTTAGGGAGATGTGATTACGTTTTTCTTCAAAACACCATTTGTATTCATGAATAAGTAAGGGTTAGACAATGAACGCGAGTGTTCTATGGGATATAGTGCCTCGAGCATAGATAGAAGGCCACGAGGGCGTAGCCTGAGTGGCACTTCTATCTTATGCGAGAGGCGCCAAATCGCATAGGACACGAGCGTTCATTGTCTAACCGTCTTAGAAACTGGTCATATCCGCGAAGAAACCATATTTTATGCAGATTATATTTATGAGGGTATTTTAATTGTGTCATTCACACTTGGGAATCACGTTATTTTGTTTTGGATGTCGCCGTAATGTTGGTAGAATTTTACGAATAACAATGCTTTTCTTTCTTTGGAGCTTTGTTTAGTCTTTGTTGTTTTGATGGCTCATTTGCTCCGGCTATGAGCCAGTATACAGAGCTCGAGGAACTTGATGCCGTCCTTGCCACTCAAGAGTTACTTGCTTTTGAGAGCGTAGACATATCCGAGTGCTTGGGGGATGAATTCGATAAAAGTGCACGTTTCCAAAAGCCTACCACAGTGAACGAAATTGAGCAAAGAGAAAGAGACAGAATTCCAAAGCACGGTGAGACCAGTCTTTCGTTTAATTTTTCCTAAAAATTGTTAAGTCGAATGTGGTTTTGTTATTTTGGTGATTAATCTCTTGCTTAAGTTATGTAAAGCGAAAACTTCAAATAAAATTGTCATTTTTGTTTAAATTAACAGCCTGTAATTCATTAGTATGCTCTATTTTCCATTAGTATGCTTTATATAGGGCATACTAATTAGGCTTTTAGACAATATAGAGCTTACTAATGAGTAGTTATTTTACCCCACAATTTCCCTAGGCTTCAAAGCCCTCCTCTTTAAGGTTACAGTGTACCTTCGGGGGTGTCTCCAGTATAACAGCTCTAGCGTCTTAAGATTACACTTAACCCTATTCGGCCTGGGCTTTTTTTGAGTTCCTGAGCCTGGGGGGGGGGGGGGGCACATTGTGCCCCCCTTTCGTAACTTCAAGAACATTAAGGCTTTGACAATGAAACCTATGACAATGGAATGATGACGTCATATGACGTAGTTATTAGGTAATTAGATATACGGCCGCCATCTTGGATCTGGGATTTCTGAATTTTTTGAAAACCTCTTAAAAACCGTCCAAATTGACGCAAAATTAATCAAAACCAATAAATAAACGCTAAATGACGTAAAAATACAAAAGTTATACCAATAAACATTGTTTTTCTTCATTCAAAGTTATAAATATGCAAATTTCCAAAAACATGGCTGTCAAAATCTTGTTGCCATGGAAACGTCAAGTCACGTGATCAAAAAATTGTCATATGAAATTGTTGCCAGATAAATTTTAGTAAAAGTCACAAAGTTTGATGGCGTTTGAATACATATTAAAGAAGTTATTAATGTTGAAAGTTAGCGCGGGCACTTTGTGCCCCCCCCCTCCCACACAGGCCGAATAGGGTTAATACAAGAGTGTGGATTTGATAGGGAATCAATAAATTAAATATTTAAGGCGAGTACAGAAAAATTGCTGGTTCAATCAACGTGTCTTAGCGTATATATATATTTTAAATTCAACTGGTCTCATTGGTTGACACGCGACCTCGTGATCCACTCTTGATTTCAAGATGGTGGAAAATCTCTTCAGTGTTGACTTGAAAAGCAGAAGGAAGAATAACAGCGTACAAATTTTCAAGATAATGCAGGGCGTTCATGGATGTGTAGGACCGTTTGATATTCTGTTCGCCGCTTATTGCTGTGGGAATTTTTGCTCCGGCAAGTTGTGTATTTTACATAACTTGTCGTCAGCGATCATGGTTTCAAGCTGTTTCAAGTGGCGCCGGCTACTGAATACAGTAAATGTAGTGTGGTCTTACTTTTTAGACTTTAGACTTTTTAAGCTTATGTTTCTCCGTAAAAGCACTCAAAACACTTGGGAATCAATACTGCAACAGGTTAAGACGCCACGAGTTCAAGCTGTGTACAGCTTTTTGTTCCACGTATTCTACATACATGTAGCAAAGCTTTGTACATTTATAGCGTTACAGTACTTAATTCAAACAAGAGACGATCAAGATGTGTTACATGTGTCACAAAAGAATTCTCAGAGACAAGCACAGATGTGGCCCTAATTGCTAGTTATCGTGTATACTGTATTTATTTTTATTTTATTTTTAGTTTGTTAAGCGGGCCACGAGTTCATCAGTTCACTGTCAAGTGTTACCCACATGAAATAAAGTTGATTATTATATATTACTACTATTATTATAATAAACTACTGCATAACCTTTATAAACACATTACCGCAGTTTAGTTGAACCAAGGATTGCCTTCACAATTAAGGAAATTACTCTTGACCACTATATTAAATTGACCGACTGGACTCCTTCACTTTACTGTGTTCGCACACACACACACACACGCAGTCAGACAAGTCCCGGGGACCATAAATCACAGGGTCAAGACACCTGTAGTGTTTGCACTATGGGACTGGAGTGAGGACAGCTTAATTTTTTTGTGGTTGATTTTTTAATCTGTCATCAAGGAGATAATACTCATGACCAATACACACAAGGAGACAAGCACATGCACATGCATCATGGGATGATATTTCATCTACCCAGGAAAAGTACTTTTTGCGCAAGGCACGGGAAAGCGTTACAGCTTCGATGCCAGAAATAAGCCCCGGACGGGAAAACAAACTTTGGAATTCCATCCGAAATGAATCTGTAATCGAAAGCGACAATGGTGGGTCATCCAAAAGAACGCATTTCGATACAAGGAATGGGCTCATTGATGTTTTAATTAAAGCGCATGATCAAGCAGAGACGTGGTAAACAAGACGTCAGATCTTGTCTCTTTTTGAAAATGACTTTAGCCGCGTAGAGCTACAGAATCTAATCCCCGGGCTAACAAAATGGAAAATCGATCAGACCCGTCAACATGCTACTGAGAAAAGGAAAGGACGACTTGTTCCCAAAAAAAAAACGATCTTCCGAACAAGAATTGATCCTGTGAAAGTTGACCATTTCATAAATTACATTTCACGACCACCCTTGGACTCCCTTGATTCCCTCTCGAATTAACCAGCAGTACACAAGCTACTGCAAACAACAAGAAGTTGAGCCAGCCAGCGAGAGTTTGTTGTTTAAGGCGGCGAAATACGAGATACAAAAACCCTCAACTTGTCGCGCAACATTGGCAAATTTGTTGCGTGACAAGTTGAGATTTTGATGAAAACCGAGCAACAAAGGCAAAATTTGTTGCTCAAAGTTGACCCGCGCTCTGCTTTTCGCAACAAATTTCTTCAACCTGCAACAAATGTTTTTGTTGCGCGACAAGTTGATCACGCATGGTAAAAACGGGAAACAACGACCAAAACTTGCAACGAAACAATGTTGCGCGACAAGTTGAGGGTTTTTGTATCTCGTATTTCGCCGCCTTTAGAATGCTCGAAATTTGCTTAGCATCGATGTATTTTACCATGTGGCGTGATGTAACGAAATAATTCGCGGGAAAATTCAGCAACTTACTAATACGTTATCGGGTATCAATTTTGCAGTTTTACAGTGTTTGTTAAATATAAACCCTCGACATCACAGTTTGATTAAATATCCCCAACCCGGGAAACAGGGTTGTCTACTTTTCATCGATCATTTTATGAAATTACTGACTTCAATCACGGGGGGTCGAACTATCCCGCGATATAAAGTTGGCGGGAAGTATTTTGACTAACAAATTTTATGGTACTTTCCATTGCCACTAACTCCGAGTTACTTCAAGATACCAATTTTAACTTAACTAGATCTTGCTGCCAGTGCAATAGGCTATCGGAATATGATTTTACTTCAAAAATAAACTGCCGCACTTTTGTGAAACATCCCCGTGAAAATAACTAAAATTTGGGTCACGCTTATTGACGATTCAGCTGCGATTTTTAGAACCAGGTAAAAAACGTAGTTTCAAAGCAAAAGGCGTTTGGCAAAATGTGACCGTTTATAATCTTTTCAGATAGCTTTTATGTGATTAAAAGGTGGAGGTAAACTGCCGACCTCGATCTTTTGCTAGTGCCAGGTCTGACAACAACACTTAAATATAAAGAGGCAAACTTTTAAATGTCTAATTTTGAATTGTTTTTTTAAGAAGTAGAAATTAGAAGAAGAGTCAAGTGGTCAAGCGATTTGGTATCACAGAAAGAGTCGATCAAGTTTGGCAAACTTTCAAAGATAAATTACAGTCTGTACTGCGCAGCCTCGGGATTTCTTTTAATTTTTATTTTGAATTTGTTGATATGTTGCACTTCGGTAATAGCATACATAGAGTAAATGGCCGTTTTTATGCTAGAGACGTTAAAGTCTTCTAGACGCAATTAACGTCTCAGACGTTAAATGCGTCTGGTATAAAAACGGGACGCATTAAAATAGATGGCCACAGAGAAAAACACAGGAATTTCTAAAAAAAAAACTATTCTCGGAAGTGACTGGACACGACTAAAGTCGTCCCCAAATAACTTTTAAGAGCACGAATATACAAATAGGGCCAAATTCGTCCTCGTTAAGGCCGTCCCGTTTTTATACTAGTCGTATTTAACGTCTGAGTTGTTAATGTCGTTTGTTTAGTGCGCCTGAACGACGCACTTAAAAGAAGACGTTAAAGTCGTCAGACGTTAAATCCGTCTGGCTTATTTTCCGTTTTTATACTAGACGTTAAAGTCGTCTCGAGACGACTTTAACGTCTCAGACGATATTAACGTCTGTAGCATAAAAACGGCCAATGGGAGTAAACCGAGTCCACTAACGGCCGTTGTGTTTACGAATGCTCGATGAGCTGAAATGTCGGTTTGGGAAACGTTGGGGTTCTTTAACTTGTTATTATTGTTTGGCAAGGATATTTGACGTTAACAATGACGGAAAAGGTAAATTTGTCCCGTAATTTTCATTTTTGCTAGTAAACATTCCTTCGCACGAGGCTCGCAAACATTGCCGAGCAGATTGCGCAGTACGGACTGTAATTCATCTTTATATGTCTAATAACATGAATTGTTTTTTTTTTAGGAAGTAGATATTAATATATACATAGGCTTAGCCTAACAGCGTCGCTCTGTGAACAAGCTTAACTAAGGTGAAACTTAACTAAGGTGAAACTTGACTAAGGTAAAAGGTCGGAAGCACAAGAATTAAGATTGACGAAGGCTATTTTTCAATTCATGGCGAACAATTCCGTACATCATGGCCGCCGCGCATGCGAATCGCGTTACATTTTGGACTTGTATTATATTTCGCAGTGTACAAAAATACAGAGAAAACAGTCAAAAATGGTGTTACCTCCTCGGGAATCCTTCTCTCATTTCTTATCCACAATATTTATTCGAGGTCCACAAATCTTGTCTCTAACAAAAATCTATATTCTTTCCTTTGAGCAGTGTTTTTTGCAGATTCTCGACAATTTGCGTGTTCCCAAACAATTTTAAAATGTCCTTCCAATCTTGAGAAAGGCGCCATACTTCTTCTTAAAATACGTGCCAGGGTGCTGAAGTGAAACCGTCGAGAGGAGTTTCCAGTTGTACATTTTCGAGGTCCACAAATCTCAATCCATTGTCCGAACACCAAGGACGATTCAGATGCTAAAATTGGGATATACAAACCGTTATTCGCTGTTCCCAGCATCCTTGAAAATACAGTAAAACCCTCCTTCGCAAATCGGGAAGGATCTCGGTCGTGTCAGTTACTGGA
The DNA here is from genome assembly GCA_024195265.1 of Dendrophyllia cribrosa. Lineage (NCBI taxonomy): Eukaryota > Metazoa > Cnidaria > Anthozoa > Scleractinia > Dendrophylliidae > Dendrophyllia > Dendrophyllia cribrosa. Next base: position 26,045,280 of record JAJLRJ010000003.1, on the reverse strand, counting down.
TCCGCTCGAAAATTGCTTTTAAAAACCCTCACTCCGTACTCCATTTTGAAAATTTTGTTTCTCCTACCTTGGTAGCCTCTCCTTTTTGTCTAGGTAGCCTCTCCTTCTTATTAAAAATACATTACATTATCTATTTTTGGCGGGGAATTAGAAATCAGAATGTCGGACGAGCCAAGGAGCTGTGCTCTTGAATATGCAAAACAGGTCGTGATCAGTGAATCGGAGCTACGCTATGCATCAAAAATCCTAGAGAGAAAACCAATATTCGCCTGTGAAATTCCCTATCCTTTGCTAAAACAATGGCACAAATTTCTCTCAGAGAAAACCTTAAATGCACAAGAGGTACAAGTTTCAGCTTCTGGGTCCTCTGGATGTACAGTACATGCAGTTGACTATGTATTTTTGTTGGAAGGAGCAATAAAAGGCAATGTATTTTGCTTCACCGATGATAAAGGCAAGAGGCAGGAAATTAATCAAACTTTGTCAAAAATTGCTGGCTTCATAGCAAACCTCTATAAGAAAACTAGAGGGAGAGCAAAGAGAGCCTTGGATGACAAGGTGAGGATGTTCCATATCTTTGAGGGGCAAATAAAATCTTCACAGGAGATACAAAGTGAAATGATGAGACTAGAGAGGGAAGCTGATGAATGGAAAAGGAAGTACAAGAACATTGAACAGGAAAAGGAGGACTTATGGAAACAAATGACTCAGATTATTAATGAGAAGGATAAAGCTGTCAGCCACTTGCAAAATACAAAAAAGGAACTTGAAAACTATGTTGCAACTCTAGAGAAATTATCTTTAATTCAAGCTGAATACAAGGGGAAACCACTTTCTTCCTGTCAAAACAAAGGAAGAACATTAAAAAATTTTATGTCAAGGGCAGAAATTGCACTTTGGTTCAGCAAATCCTTTGGCTTGAATATTGAAAGCATTTTAGTAAGGGAGAGTGACACAGGTGTAAAGCACACCATAAACATGAAATCAAATTTGCTTTCTGGTATGTTGTCAGCACCTCAGGAGCAGGAAAAAACCTTAAAATACAGTACACTTGCTGAAGAGGATAAAAAGCAAATAGAGGAAATACTCTATCTCCTTGATAAATTTTGTGTAGGAGATTCATTCTTCCATGAACTGTCCATGGTCACTGATGGCCTCCCAAAAGCCTATTTAATTCAGCAGTGTAGAGCTGAATTAAATAAGGTTTGCCATATTGAACGTCTACCAGGAAAGACACCTGGCTCAAAAGTTAGTTCGGTGAGAGAGGTGATAAAAGAGCATGTTGAGGATTATCTCAGAGAAAACCCCACAACAGAAAAAATTCAGATCAAAATCAATGGTGACGGGGCACGTATGACTCGGAATTCAAACTTTGTCTTGCTGTCATTTTCAATTTTACAAACTGGTGAGGAAGTAATGACAGCAAAAGGAAACAGGACCTTAGCAATCATCAATGGCAAAGAAGATTATAGCTCTTTAAAAGAGTCATTTGGAAGTATTTTCGATGAAATCAACAGTGTGATTTCTGATGCCAAGATTACAGTTAATGGCCATGAACTTGAAACAGAATTTTTCCTTGGTGGGGATTATAAATACATTCTGATCATGCTAGGTTTAAGTGGAGCAACGGCAAACTATGCCTGTGCATGGTGCAAAATTCACAAAAATGACCGATGGAAAATGGAAAAACATTACACTGACTTTAATTCTAAGCCCCTTGCCAGGTCCTTACAGGAAATTAAAGAAATGTCAAAAAAATCAAAGGATAACTACGGCTGCTGTAAGGAACCACTCCTTAACATTGACTTGGATCATATAATCGTTGACGAACTTCACCTTCTATTACGAATTACTGATATTTTAACCTCTAATCTTATAACAGAAGCAATTGAATGGGATGTAGAAGAAAACATAGAGAACAAAAATAAGCAACAGTCACACCTAAACATGCTAATCAACAGCATAAGGTCTTGTGGAGTGTCTTTTGATGTGTGGAAGAAAAAAAATGCTGACGGCAAAGAAAGTAGTGTGCATGATTGGACAAGCCTCATGGGAAATGACAAGAAGCTATTGCTATACCATCTTCCAGAAAAAATGAAAGACTTTTTGAGGCCTGAAACTGCCAGTAAGGTCACAAAAATATGGGAGGATTTTGCAGCACTATACAGACACTTAAGTAATTGGCAACCAAATACCAGCCCCACAGAATTTTGGACAAAGGCAAAACAATGGGTGATTGATTTCACTTTCCTGGCAGGACTGCGTGAAGGCTATGAGCGAAAAAGAGTCACACCCTACATGCACATAATGGTCGCACACATTCCATGGTTCACGCTGGGTTTTTTTTGGGCGATTTCCGGCCACGGTTAAACTACTTTTTACGTTTTGATGCTCTGACCATGGAATTTTGCCACAATATAAATCTCCACATTTTCTAAAAAGTTACCGTTTTCGATTTTCAAATTTAAGTATTTTTGGCGGGAAAATGACGTCGCAAGTTTGGCGGCAAAATTTCTATTTTGTATTATGGAATATACAATGGCGATATCTGAAAGAGTGTGCAACAAGGATTTCAAATCTGAAAACAAAATTGAAATATGTTGATCCAATAAAAAGTTATAGGGCGTTGAATATTCAATTTGTGCTATTTTTAGTAACAAAAATGGCGGGAAGTTCAAATTCAACGCCCCATAACTTCTAACTGGATCAACGTATTTTAGATTTTTTTTCAGATTTGAAATCCTTGTTGCACGCTCTTTCAGAAATCGCCATTGTATATCCCATAATACAAAATTAAAATTTTGCCGCCAAAGTTGTGACGTCATTTTCCCGCCAAAAATACTAAAATTTGAAAATCGAAAACGGTAACTTTTTAGAAAATGGCGAGAGTTATATTGTGGCAAAGTTCCATGGTCAGAGCATCAAAACGTAAAAAGTAGTTTAACCGTGGCCGGAAATCGCCCAAAAAAAACCCAGCGTGGTTCTTCACATTGCACAAAACCGTGAAGATATTCACAGGACAGGGAGTTGAAAGAAACAATGATGTTGCCAGATCTATTGTTTTAAGAAAATCAAATAAGTGGGACTCTGTTGGGGACGTACTCAGGCATGAATCAAGGCAATGGCAGTTGAAAGAAAGGGAGCGGGAGCCCAGAACCTACAAAAAGCACAAAACCGAGTACTGGGAAGATGCAATATTTACAAAAAGAAAGAAAACCACCCTTCCAGAATCTGAAGAAACTACACAGACACCACCACCAAGTATACAAGATGATCAAACTCGTGTTCATGTTAATTTAAATCTGATCGACTTTACAAAGATGACAGTCCCTCAATTAAAGGAAGAACTGAAACGCAAAGGAGTCAAAGGAATTTCTAAGAAGACAAAACAAGAACTTATACAGTTATTGAGGGGCACCACTGAAGATGACTGATTGTATTACATACAAAATATTACATTTTCCTTGAACAGTAACCTATGATTGATTTTGCGTGCCACCATTTCATTAATATTAAATATTAATACCCTAACCGAAAGAACACAGTTAAAAAGTCCACACATAAAACCCTCAAGCATTGAGGATAGAAAATGGATGGCGCACAAAATCAATCATAAGTTTCTCAATGGGCATCCTTGGTGGGATCACAAGGGTGCCACCTTCAACAGCAGAAATTTTGGGGGACCAAGCCAAAGTCAGGTGCACTTTTAGAGGAAATTTAATCCTCACACCATCACCATTTTTATCAAGGCACTGTTCCCACAAGTCATGAAAATTACAAGGAGCAAAATCATTCTTCTCCAGCATGGTTGATTTTCCATCCTTGCTTGGCCTCCCTTTGTTGAAAAATAAATATCGGTAACAGTCATGGTGGAAGTTTAACACTGTTGGTCCCCTTGATTTGCTCTTAAGTTTCACAGTGATGGCCAGGAGTAAGCAGTCAATGTTCTCTTGTAGGCGAGCTTGAGGAATAAATGGTCTTTGAAATGTCCTAAATAAAAACATTGCAGTGTAAGCTTATATTATGTACATGTATATATCAATAGCTCACTGTACCTATCTCTAGACACCTTCACGTGTATATATTGTATATAAATATTATATAAAGCTAGATATCTGTAAATATTTTAGCACTTTTACCAGAGTATAGTTTTAGCATTTTTTACCAATTTTAGCATCTTTAGCAATTTTAGCATGTTAAACAATATCCCCATTTAGTGATTGCCTGATGGGGTTAATAAAGGAACAATTGTATTCATTCATAGATTCATTTACTTACCGCACAAGATCGGTTGTCAGGTTATCCTCTTCTTCCCAGGTGCAGCAAAAGTAACTATAACCTTCCCATTTAATGAGATACTCTTTCTAAGAGAACAAAATACAGTATATTGTTAAACTGAACTCATTAAGCTTAAAATTCAGCCGAACGACAGCCGGACTATAAAATTACACTGAAGAGTTTCAACTCACCTCGCCATCCACAGTTCGCCTCGAAATTACTCTTTCCACTTTATACATGGTTCCTCGACTAGATGCCTTTCTTTTTTTCCGCGACGGCTCCAAAAACTCGCTTGTCACGAGGGACAGTTGTTTATAATAACCTTTCGAAGGCCTTTTTCTCCTTTGGTCCGCCATTTTTTGTTTTGGAAAAAAATACGAGCCCGCCGTCCTAATCGCTGACAAAATACGCGCCCGCAGGGAGAGTCGCTGACAATATACGAGTCGTCAATAACAACCGCTGGCTGTACGGAATTGTTCGCCATGTTTAGCAATTCTCAAAAACAGTAAGCTTATTACGCGACCGTCTGCACAGTACATTTTTATAGACCGTACAAAAGTTCACAAAAACAACTTTTTCTCCGTCTAGAATAACTAGTACGACTACTTTCCGAATAAAATACACTTGTTTCTTGTCACAAATTGCCCGAGAAACTAATTTGAAAATCAAAATTGCAATAATACACAAACATATTTGCATAAGGCGATGCGAGTGAAGATAGAACTGTACTATAAAATCAAAGTGTTGTTTTGTTTACATGAAATCGCTTTTCAATCTATCTACTGAATGAACAAACACATAGAAATGGACAACACAATCTTCTTTCGAAAAAAAATATTCAAATCTCCATTGATAATAGTTTACGTTTAAAAGCAAAACGCGTACCGGTACCTCAAGATTTCTTCGATGAAATTCAAGAAATCGATACAACTGAATGTAAGCACGTTTTTAAATCTATTTTTCAAAACACACAATACATAACCGAAAAATGTAATCTGTTTTACCTTTAAGTCCCTCGCTTCCTTGGAAATTCAAATCTCCGCTTCTGGTTCTGAAATCCGTAATAAACAAATATCTCCCGCATTGATAAAAACGTAATACATGAAGTTCCTCGAAGCAAGATTTTATCCCTGAAAGCTCGTCTTTTTCCACTAAAGCGGCATCTGAGTATCCCTTAATAAAAATCCTTGTCTTGAGTAGCAAACTACGAAATATTCAGAGAAATAACGCCTTTTAAACGTTTTTTTCCGCTTAGTAAATTCACAGCAAAACATCAAATGTTTATCTAGCTAGCTGACGTGACATTCGGTCTTGTAACCGCGCGAAAAACAAAGCCTCGCTTTGGTTTCAACATCACGTCGTACGCGCATGTTTTGCGAAGTTATACGTGCCCGCGAGCTAGTCCTGCGCAACGGCGGCGCGCGGAGGTCCGGCGGGCACACGCGCGCCCGCGAAACATTCCGCTAGCCATGACCATGATAAATGACGGGGATAGGTTCTATGAGTATGGGGCTATGCGCGGGCCTTCGGCCCGCAGAGCTCCGCTATAAGTAGTACACTGCAAGTGGTCAAGTCTTTTGGTATTACGGAAAGACTCGATTATGCATGTTTGACCCAGCAACGAAAAGAAAACGTTGGCTTTTTCCTTGACGTCAATTAGAATCAGTTTTGTGGGCGGGGGTAGAACAAACCCTGAAATGCTTTCGAGCCTTTCAAAAGGACGCAAGCCATATTGATCGACAAGTAGGGTTAATTTGCTCTATCATTTTTATAAGAATAAGCATGCAATAAAATCCTATCAAGAAGTATTCTTGCGTTTCTTCGTAAGGGATTTAGTAGGGTTGGGAGATGGGGACTATAGCTACTTAAACTAACTACTAAAAACTACTTAAAATTACATATTAAACCCTGCACATAGAAACTATTAGCTGGTTCTAATCTATGAACAATATTTGTAAGGCGCCAACCTAGCTAGCAGCAACTGATGTTATTATGAATTGCTGTTCATGTCACAAGAAGGTGGAAGCCACTTTCGTATGTGAACATATTAAAGTATGAAGTCGAAGTAAATGCTGCAATTTGTGTTCTGTGAATAAAATAGAGAAGCCTTGTATCCAGCAAAAAAAAATAACAGCACATATGTTTGCTGTATGCACAATTTGCTCACTTTAACAAAAGCACATTTCCTTTTGTTTTCAGGAGATCATCAAGTGGAACTTTCCCACATCATGACAATTTTCAATAATAACAAACAAACAAACAAATATTTCTCAACAAAGAATTTCTCATCTTGTTTCGTTGGGCTTCGCTGTGAAGCTTTCCGCCCTTCTAACTCTCTTGGCGCATGGTTCTCCACGGTCAGGAACCTATCGTATAATTATCGAAGCTAATACTTGCCATCGCCAAACTGCCAGGATAATATAAGCTGCTTCGTGGAAAAATCGTGTTTAAAGAGGAAACATGGCAATGAGTCGCGAGGAAGAAATTTTGTGTCTCTTTGTCAAATCCCATGTCAAGCTTTTATTCTTTCTTCTCAGGGTCTTTAAGAAATCGTATAAATTTCAGTAGAGAATCTTTTCTTCATATATTAGTGCAAAAACGTTTGTCGCTATTCAGCATAGGTCTAGATTTAGGGTAGGACTTGGTTAAGTTTAAACACTGTGTAAAATAAATAAAATGGCTATTTTAAACAGATCATGAATTGAGAACTTACCTTCAATCCTGTTTCGATTCCCTTCGACAATACAATGCAGAACGCTGGTATCCTTTCACATGTACTATGAACATTTCTACGTGTACAGTTATTAATAAGTAAAAACGTGTTTCAGTGGAGCACGTCGCAAACTGACAGACGACTGTTAAACTGAGAAACAACTGAAAGCTTTCACGTTTTGGCTTTCGATGACAAAGTGCCCGCCAAATAGTGCCGAGAAAAATGACATTTTTCAAATGATTTTTTTTAATGCGCTAACACGCAAAAGAAACACTGACAAATTTCAAGCAGCCAAAGTAAAGAGAACACAAGCCATGAAATATAGCGTCAGTAAATTGGTTTTGAAAATATGTAGAGAGAAGAGTTATTGTCTGTCTTTGCTGTCTTTAATGCAACGCATGGCACGGCTTCATTGACGTACAAGACGTATTTTGTAATACAAAGGAGTTAAAAAGCCGTCCTCGGAGAGTAATCCACCAATCATCTACACATTTTCTTTTTTATGCAAAACATTTTTATTAAAAAATGATAAAACGATTTTTATGTAGCCGTTAAAGGAAAGATTCCAAGAATATATTCGTAAAAATCTATAAATTTTGATAAAACATTTGGTCATTTCGAGTCTGCGTTTACAAAAAAAAAAGGAACGGTTTAAAAGGGATAAAATTATGGAATAAACAGACTTCATGGAGCAGTTCGTAATGCTTTATGATTCCAGTTACCATTGCCTGTGCGTATTCTTTATACTTTCGCCGTATATTTATTTCTAATTCTCCATTGTGTTTCATAAGGATTCGTAGTCTGTTTTTGGATAAGAGCAAAAAAGAGCTAAATCGATCTGAGGTTTAGAAAACGAAATCTGGATTTGGATTTTTCTAAAGAAACACTTTTTCTGCCGTTGTTAAAGTTAAGTAAGTAAAAATAAAAATGCTGGGTGTCGCTCGCTTTAGTTATCCCTTATATGGATTCAACTGAATGATAACTATATTGTCGCCTAAGAGATGCGTACATGTTCTACTGCAATTTTGCTAAAAGCACGTTGTCGTTCAATACAAATTAGGAACTTTATTTAAATCATGTTAGAAAATTACTTAAGATTGATTACGTGACTGGATGCTTTTGACGCCTCTCAAAAGGAGGCAAGCCATTTTGATCGACCAGTAGGGTAAATTTGTGTCTCTTTGTCAAATCCCATGTCAAGCTTTTATTCTTTGTTCTCAGGGTCTTTAAGAAATCGTATAATTTTCAGTAGAGAATCTTTTCTTCATATATTAGTGCAAAAACGTTTGTCGCTATTCAGCATAGGTCTAGATTTAGGGTAGGACTTGGGTAAGTTTAAACACTGTGTAAAATAAATAAAATGGCTATTTTAAACAGATCATGAATTGAGAACTTACCTTCAATCCTGTTTCGATTCCCTTCGACAATACAATGCAGAACGCTGGTATCCTTTCACATGTACTATGAACATTTCTACGTGTACAGTTATTAATATGTAAAAACGTGTTTTAGTGGAGCACGTAGCAAATTGACAGACGACTGTTAAACTGAGAAACAGCTGAAAGCTTTCACGTTTTGTTTTTCGACGACAAAGTGCCCGCCAAATAGTGCCGAGAAAAATGACATTTTTCAAATGATTTTTTTAATGCGCTAACACGCAAAAGAAACACTGACAAATTTCAAGCAGCCAAAGTGAAGAGAACACAAGCCATGAAATATAGCGTCAGTAAATTGGTTTCGAAAATATGTGGAGAGAAGTGTTATTGTCTGTCTTTGCTGTCTTCAATGCAACGCGTGGCACGGCTTCATTGACGTACAAGACGTATTTTGTAATACAAAGGAGTTAAAAAGCCGTCCTCGGAGAGTAATCCACCAATCATCTAAACATTTTCTTTTTTATGCAAAAAAAAAATGATAAAACGATTTTTATGTAGCCGTTAAAGGAAAGATTCCAAGAATATATTCGTAAAAATCTATAAATTTTGATAAAACATTTGGTCATTTCGAGTCTTCGTTTACAGAAAAAAAGGAACGGTTAATTTAAAAGGGATAAAATTATGGAATGACAGACTCCATGGAGCAGTTCGTAATGCTTTATGATTCCAGTTACCACTGCCTGTGCGTATTCTTTATACTTTCGCCGTCTATTTATTTCTAATTCTCCATTGTGTTTTATAAGGATTCGTAGTCTGTTTTTGGATAAGAGCAAAAAGAGCTAAATCGATCTGAGGTTTAGAAAACGAAATCTGGATTTAGATTTTTCTAAAGAAACACTTTTTCTGCCGTTGTTAAAGTTAAGTAAGTAAAAATAAAAATGCTGGGTGACGTCGCTCGCTTTAGTTATCCCTTATGGATTCAACTGAAATAATAACTATATTGTCGCCTAAGAGATGCGTACATGTTCTACTGCAATTTTGCTAAAAGCACGTTGTCGTTCAATACAAATTAGGAATTTTATTTCAATCATGTTAGAAAATTATTTAAGATTGATTACGTGACTGGTTGCTTTGGACGCCTCTCAAAAGAAGGCAAGCCCTATTGATCGACCAGCAGGGTAAATTTGATCTATCATTTTTAAGAGAATAAGCATGCAGTAAAATCCTATCAAGAAGTCTTCTTCCGTTTCTTCGTAAGAGGTTTGGTGGGGTTGGGAGATGGGGATTATAACTGGAATGAAATAAGGTTTACAAAACACAATAACAGGAACTACTTAAAATTACATATTCACTCTGCACATAGAAACTCTTAGCCGGTTCTAATCTATAAACAATCTTTGTAAGGCGCCAGCCTGGCTAGGAGCTACTGATGTTATTATGAATTGCTGTCCATGTAACTAGAAGGTGGAAGCTGCGTTCGTATGTGAACATATTAAAGTATGTAGTCGAAGTAAATGCTTCAATTTGTGTTCTGTGAATAAAATAGAGAAGCCTTGTATCCAGCAAAAAAAAATAACAGCACATATGTTTGCTGTATGACCAATTTGCTCACTTTAACAAAAGCACAGTTTCATTTGTTTTCAGGTAATCATCAAGTGGAACTTTCCCACATCATGACCATTTTCAATGATAACAAACAAACAAATAAATATTACTCAACAAAGAATTTCTCATCTTGTTTCGTTGGGCTTCGCTGTGAAGCTTTCCGCCCTTCTATAACTCTCTTGGCGCATGGTTCTCCACGGTCAGGAACCTATCGTATAATTATCGAAACTAATACTTGCCATCGCCAAACTGCCAGGATTATCTAAACTGCTTCGTGGAAAAAATCCTATTGAAGGAGGAAACATGGTAATGAGTCGAGAGGAAGAAATTTTGTGTCTCTTTGTCAAATCCCATGTCAAGCTTTTATTCTTTGTTCTCAGGGTCTTTAAGAAATCGTATAATTTTCAGTAGAGAATCTTTTCTTCATATATTAGTGCAAAAACGTTTGTCGCTATTCAGCATAGGTCTAGATTTAGGGTAGGACTTGGGTAAGTTTAAACACTGCGTAAAATAAATAAAATGGCTATTTTAAACAGATCACGAATTGAGAACTTACCTTCAATCCTGTTTCGATTCCCTTCGACAATACAACAATGCAGAACGCTGGTATCCTTTCACATGTACTATGAATATTTCTACGTGTACTGTTATTAATATGTAAAAACGTGTTTTAGTGGAGCACCAGAGGAGGTTGGACACGGGCCGAAAGGTATCCTGAGTAGTCGACCAATCAGATCAACGTATTCATTCACAGTCTTTTCTGCGAGAATTTCTTCACGCAACATTTCATGGTTTTTTAGTGTGTTTTTCTTCAAATATGAAGTCCGCTTTTTCCAGTAAAGGCGTTTTCATGAAAGGTATGTTGCTACGTTTGGTATTTACTTGTTTATATTACAACTTTTGTAGTAGAATTCGCTATTATCAAAGAGATCAAAGTTTCTGTCTTCTGAGGAAAAACATGATATTTGATTCATATCTACACTCTAATCATGAGAGTTGAACATTGCAATTTATATATGAGCTTTTATAACCTTTATAACTAGGGGCTTATATGTTTGTTATTGTTTTCTTTTCATATTTATTGGAGTGGCTTCCTAATGAAGTCTATTCTTTTTCTAGGTTCAACAGCAAAATGTGGAGCCCTTCAGTCTGCTCTTTTTTCTGAAAATAGCAGCCAAACAAGAATTACATTTTTATTGCTTGGCCCAAAATATTGGGGCTTGACGCATGGGAGTGAGGGTTTTGGTCTGTCATTATCATGTCTTGTAAAGCCCTGCTCTTAGCAAAAATCCAAAGCTCTTGAGATCCACAATTGGGTTGAGAACTATGAATTATTGTCATTGAGCAAGCCCCCATATTGCCAGTTGTTTCATATTTTAGCAGATAATTATCAATAAGGGGTTGTTATATAAATAAAATTTTAAACTTGTATAGACAAAAATATGCATCAATGATTTAATCAGTCTGTTAAATATATTTCTTTGTTGGTTCCTAAGATAAATAATAATTTTCTATACCAATATTTGATGGATTGTGCTCTAACAGTAGCCTGCTAGTAATGCACAGCAGCCCCGGGTTGCTTACTTTTGTCTTCAGTTGACAATGAAAGCTTATTATACTTAAGTTCTGCATGGTGGCATAGAACATACCTGCCAAATCTCATGCCTGCGAGTCCAAAACTCCATTCTAATACAATACAATACAATATTTTTATCTTATACCAACTCACACCTATGGAGCAATTTCTCACTCCTGACTTACAGATTTGAGCTATCAGCCTTACCTGATCACATGATCCAATTAAAAATATAGTTATGTTAATGAAAATTTAGCACTTTTTGTAGGTTTTTATCACTCTGAACATTACGATTACAGCTGGATATTATAAAACGGAGGACTGAGGTCCATGGAAACTTCTGAATTCTTCGGAACATCTTCGGACATCTTCGGAATAGATCGGGTTGTCTTCGAATTTGGTCTGGTCGCCTTCAGAAATCCTGGCACACCCACAAAGAAAATCTCAAATAACCTTCATAGTTGGGGGAAATTTGGGCACACTGGATATTTGTTGGAGCTTTTGTACCACTTATGAACTGCTATAATTACTTTGATTACTATTAATTGTTTTCTATTATAATATCAATGGGCTCCTGATCAACTCCATTTAACTATGGTGTGCAGGGGCGTAGCTAGGATTTTCAAAGGGGGGAGGGGGGGTCACAGGTACCCCAGGACCCCCCTAGCTATGCCCCTGGGTATTCCTCGATTATCAAGGGTGGATGGGGGGGGGGGGGGGGGGGTGGGAGCTGTAAGCCAGCAGGTGAAATTTCTGTTTCTGTTTCCCATTGCTGTACCTACTTCTCAAAAGGCTTCATTTACTTTTTTAATTACTCAATAAAACCATGAAGTAGGATGGGGAGCTTGTAGTGAAAATAGTTCTGCTTCAAAATAGAAACCTTTCAACACTTCTTTCCCTAATCCACCACTAATTGGCATTTAAATTTTGAGGTAATTGTTTAATGGTTTACATAAATACCTCATTAAGAATTATCTGTCTGATAGGAAAGTTCTTAGTTAAAATTATTGGAACAACTACAGTTTGCTCCCTTTCAACAACCATTCTCTATTGTTGTACTTTGACTCTCATAAGCAACCATCCTTCCTAAGCGACCACCTTTCCAATTGTGGTTGCTTATGACATAGGCAATTGCACATTTGTTACAAATTACCTAAGACGTGTGCTCAAGTGAAAGAACATTAGTTGTTCTCATGTGCACAGACCTGATTGTTGTGCTCTAATTACATTCCAAGTAAGAGGGCCCAAAGAAAAAATGGTTCCTTAGTACCTTGAATTGTTTTGCCACAAACTCAGAGTAGAGTGCCAAAACACTCTGCATTTTCATTTTGAAGCCCAGAAGTTTGAATTCCTTTTTGCCTGAGGTCCTCCTAATCACAATTTTCTGCCAGGTCTTTATGGCCAGAATTGGATTTCTTTCTAGAAGGATGGTTCTTGAATTCAGATGCAAAAATGTATGTTAGTCACTGCTTTATTTCCATTAGGTTTTTAAATCATGTTTTCGTCCTGAGGTTTTAACAAGGAATAATCTGTGTAAACTTATTATTGATTTCATTGATTATTTGTTGTTTCAGATGATGTAAACTTATTATTGATTTCATTGATTATGTTTGTTGTTTCACATGATTTAACAGTTTTATTATTTATGTATTTATACTTCGTAACAACATAAATCCAGCACTACCAGCATTCAGCACAACAAAATTGCCTTCGTTTACTTCAAAATTATAACATTGAAACTCAAGAGGACTATAAAATGCAACGATCGATTGCTGTGGTTACCAACCTTGGTAATTCCGTGATTTAAGCTTAAAGCTTTCGTTACAAAATATTCCTCGGTTGAAATTCCTCGTACAGCCTTGCTTAATAAGTCTTTCGATCGATCAACCGGCTTAAAACTCTGCTAAGTAACAAGAGGAATCTTAACAACTTCAATGAAGGCCGACTTGTGCTTGTTGTGTGGCTCAAATATGTAGTCGGTGCACGAGTAAGTCTTTCGACCGGCGTAGAATGATGCCTCAAGTTATTCAGTTGTAAAAATAAATAGTATCTATACAAGAGTAATCGCATGACCTTCAATTTAGGCCGATTTGTGCTTCCATGGCGGCTAAAAGTCCGAAAATTTGTAGTTCCTCGAGGTCCTCACAGCTTGAAAGTTCATTTGAAACTAAACGAGTGTCGCTCAAAACGAAAATTCATCCCATGATGCCTTTCGGCCCGTGTCCAACCTCCTCTGAGTGGAGCACGTAGCAAATTGACAGACGATTGTTAAACTAAGAAACAGCTGAAAGCTTTTACGTTTTGGTTTTCGATGACAAAGTACCCGCCAAATAGTGCCGAGAAAAATGAGATTTTTGAAATGAATTTTTAAATGCGCTAACACGCAAAAGAAACACTGTGACAAATTTCAAGCAGCCAAAGTAAAGAGAACACAAGCCATGAAATATAGCGTCAGTAAATTGGTTTGGAGAATATGTAGAGAGAAGTGTTATTGTATGTCTTTGCTATCTTCAATGCAACGCATGGCACGGCTTCATTGACGTACAAGACGTATTTTGTAATACAAAGGAGTTAAAAAGCCGTCCTCGGAGAGTAATCCACCAATCAACATTTTCTTTTTTATGCAAAACATTTTTATTAAAAAATGATAAAACGATTTTTTATGAAGTCGTTAAAGGAACGATTTCAAGAATATATTCGTAAAAATCACTCTACAAATTTTGATAAAACATTTGGTCATTTCGAGTCTTCGTTTCCAAAAAAAAGCAACGGTTTAAAAGGGATAAAATGATGGAATAAACAGACTCCACGGAGCAGTTCGTAATGCTTTATGATTCGAGTTACCGCCGCCTGTGCGTATTCTTTACACATTCGCCGTATATTTATTTCTATTTCTCCATTGTGTTCATAAGCATTCAAAGTCTGTTTTTGGATCACAGCGAAGAGAGCAAAATCGATCTGGTGTTTAGAAAACTAAATCTGGATTTGGATTTTTCCAAAAAAATACTTCCCTGCCATTGTTAAAGTTATAAGTAAGTAAAAAATAAAAATGCTGGGTGTCGCTCGCTTTAGTTATCCCTTATGGATTCGACTGAAATAATAACAATATTGTCGCCTAAGAGATGATACATGTTCTACTTCAATTTTGCTTAACCGTTAAATACAAATTAAGAACGTTATTTAAATCATGTTAGAAAATGATTTGAGATTGATCACGTGATTGGATGCTTTTGACGCCTTTCAAAAGGACGCAAGCCATATTGATCGACCAGTAAGGTCAATTTGCTCTATCATTTTTAGAAGAATAAACATGCAATAAATTACTATCAAGAAGTCTTTTTGCCTTTCTTCGTAAAGGATTTAGTAGGGTTGGGAGATGGGGATTACAACTGGAATGAAATAAGGTTTACAAAACACGATAACAGGAACTACTTAAAACTACATATTACACTCTGCACATAGAAACTCTTAGCCGGTTCTAATATATAAAAAATGTTTGTAACGCGCCAGCCTGGCTAGCAGCAACTCATGTCATTATGAATTCATTTCATTCATGTCACTAGATGGTGGAAGCCGCGTTCGCATGTGAACATATTAAAGTTTCTAGTCGAAGTAAATGCTGCAATTTGTGTTCTGTGAATAAAATAGAGTAGCCTTATTGTACCCAGCAAAAAAAAAAATGTAGCAGCGAATATATTTGCTGTATGCACAATTTGCTCACTTTAACAAAAGCAAATTTCTTTTTGTTTTCAGGTGATCATCAAGTGGAACTTTCCCACATCATGACCATTTTTACTTATAACAACATGTTTTAGTTATATTTTTGCATAAGAAAGTTCATTAACACGATGATTCCTTGGGATACTTCAAACACCTTCTAATTCGGCAACTGATTATCTCCGGCGTTGTGTAATATGTCTCATCTCACATGAATACTCTACGTATTTGAATGCCGCGAGTATGCATGTCTCCTGCCTTTGCTGCTTTGTTACTATCGCATTAATAGGTAGTTCGTTTGGTCAGCACGAGAACACAGCATTGAAGAAAACGAATTTTCGCATCTTTAACTTTTTCAGTAAAGAACCATCCGTCCGGCAAAATAACATGTTTTCTTTACAGACAAATTTCGTTTTGCGTCAATACTCGTTAACTCGAATAACGCATAAATCTTGCGTTGAGTAAAAAAAGCACATTTATAAAAGAGCGTAAAAAATTAATATAAAAATCAATAGAATAATTTTAGTATTTGCTATTTACAGAAATACCGCATGAAGTTATATATTTATGTCTCACTCAACAAAGAATTTCCCATCTTATTTCGTTGGGTTTCGCTGTGAAGCTTTGCGCCCTTCTCGCTCTCTTCGCGCATGGTTCTCCACGGTCAGGAACCTATCGTATGTCGGGGCTAATACTTGCCATAGCCAAACTGCCAGGATTATCTAAACTGCTTCGTGAAAAAAAAATCGTATTTAAAGAGGAAAATGGCGATGAGTCGAGAGGTAGCAATTTTGTGTCTCCTTTTCAAATCCCATGTCAAGCTTTGTTTCGTTGTTCTCAGGGTCGTTAAGAAATAGTATAATCTTCAGCAGAGAATCTTTTCTTCATATATTAGTCCATAAACGTTTGTTGCTATTCAGCATAGGTCTAGATTTAGGGTTGGACTTGGGTAAGTTTAAACATGGTGCAAAATAAATAAAATGGCTATTTTTAACAGATCACGAATTGAGAACTTATCTTCAATCCTGTTTCGATTCACTTCGACAATACAATGCAGAACGCTGGTATCCTTTCACATGTATTATGAACATTCCTACGTGTGCAATTATTGTGTAAAAACGTGTTTCAGTGGAGCACGTAGCAAACTGACAGCCGTCCGTTAAACTGAGAAACAGCTGAAAGCTTTTACGTGTTGATTTTGGATGACAAAGTGTCTGCCAAGTAGTGCCGAGAAAAATGACATTTTTTAAAGAATTTTTTAAATGCACCTACACGCAAAAGAAACATTGTGTCAAGTTTCAAGCAGCCAAAGTAAAGAGAAGACAAACCATGAAATATAGCGTCCGTAAATTGGTTTGGAGAATATTTAGAGAGGACTGTTATTGTGCGTCTTTGCTGTCTTCAATGCAACGCATGGCACGACTTCATTGACGGACAAGACGTATTTTGTAATACAAAGGAGTTAAAAAGCCGTCCTCGGAGAGTAATCCACCAATCATCTTAGCATTTTCTTTTTTATTCAAAACATTTTTATTTTTAAAAAATGATCACATAATTTTTTGCGAAGCCGTTAAAGGAAAGATTCCAAGAATATTCGTAAAAATCTGCAAATTTTGATAAACAGACTCCAGACCACGTAGCAGTTCGTAATGCTTTATGATTCGAGTTACCGCCTGCTGTGCGTATTCTTTTCACATCCGTCGTACATTTATTTCTAATTCTCCATTGTGTTTCATAAGGATTCATAGTCTGTTTTTGCATCATAACGATAAGGGGCAAAATCGATCTGGTGTTTAGAAAACGAAATATGGATTTGGATTTTTCTAAAGAAACACTTCCCTGCCGTTGTTAAAGTTAAGTATAAAAGTAAAAATAAAAAAGTTGGGTGTCGCTCGCTTCAGTTATCCCTTATGGATTCGACTGAAATAATAACTATATTGTCGCCTAAGAGCGACAATATAGCACATTGTACGTTCAATACAAATACTTAAAGCACATTGTCGTTCAATACAAATTAAGAACTTTATGCAAATCATGTTAGAAAATGATTTGAGACTGATCACGTGATTGGATGCTTTCGACGCCTCTCAAAAGGCGCAAGCCATATTGATCGACCAGTAGCGTTAATTTTCTCTATCATTTTTAAGAGAATAAGCATGCAGTAAAATCCTATCAAGAAGTCCTCTTCCGTTTCTTCGTAAGGGGTTTAGTGGGGTTGGCACATGGGGATTATAACTGGAATGAAGTAAGGTTTACAAAACACGATAATAGGAAGTACTTAAAATTACATATAAAACTCTGCGCATAGAAATTCTTAGCCAGTTCTAATCTATAAACAATCTTTGTAAAGCGCCAACCTGGCTAGCAGCAACTAATGTTATTATGAATTGCTGTTCATGTCACTTGAAGGTGGAAGCCGCGTTCGTATTTTAATATCTTTAAGTATCCAGTCAAAGTAAATGCTGCAATTTGTGTTCTGTGAATAAAATAGAGTAGCCTTATTGTACGCGTACGCGGTTTTTGCTGTGTTCAATGCAACGCATGGTACGCCTTTATTGACGGACAAGACGTATTTTGTAATACAAAGGACTTTAAAGCCGTTCTCGGAGAGATATCGTCCAATCATCTAAGCATTTTTTATGCAAAACATTTTTATTGTTAAAAAATGATTAAATATCTGTTTGCGAAGCCGTTAAAGGAAAGATTCTAAAAATATACTCGTAAAAATCTACCTACCATTTTTGATAAACAGACTCCAGACCACGTAGCAGTTCGTAATGCCTTTTGATTCGAGCTACCGCCTGCTGTGCGTATTCTTTTCACATCCGTTGTGTTTCATAAGGATTCATAGTCTGTTTTTGCATCATAGCCAAGAGGACAAAATCGATCTGGTGTTTAGAAAACGAAATTTGGATTTTTCTAAAGAAACATTTCCCTACCGTTGTTAAAGTTAAGTAAATAAAAAAATAAAAATTGGGTGTCGCTCGCTTTAGTTATCCCTTATGGATTCGACTGAAATAATAACTATATTGTCGCCTAAGAGATGCGTACATGTTCTACTGCAATTTTACTTCAAGCACATTGTCGTTCAATACTAATTAAGAACTTTATTCAAATCATGTTAGAAAATGATTTGAGACTGATCACGCGATTGGATGCTTTTGACGTCTCTCAAAAGGACGCAAGCCATATTGATCGACCAGTAGGGTAAATGTTCTCTATCATTTTTAAGAAAATAAGCATGCAGTAAAATCCTATCAAGATTAGTTTTCTTCCGTTTCTTCGTAAGGGGTTTAGTAGGTTTGGGAGATGGGGATTATAACTGGAATGAAGCCGTAAAGTTTACAAAACACGATAATAGGAACTACTTAAAATTACATATCAAACTCTGCACATAGAAATTGTAAGCCAGTTCTAATATATAAACCACCTTTGTAAGGCGCCAACCTGGCTAGCAGCTACTCGTGTTATTATGAATTGCTTTTCATGTCACTAGAAGGTGGAAGCCGCGTTCGTATTTTAATATCTTTAAGTATCCAGTCAAAGTAAATGCTGCAATTTGTGTTCTGTGAATAAAATAGAGTAGCCTTATTGTACCTAGCAAAAAAATATATTGCAGCGCATATGTTTGATGTATGCACAATTTGCTCACTTTAACAAAAGCACATTTCATTTCGTTTTCTGGTGATGATCAAGTTGAACTTTCCCAAATCATGACCATTTTCACTGATAACAATATGTTTTTGTTATATTTTTGCATAAGAAGGTTTATTAACACGGTAATTCCTTGGGACACTTTAAACACCTTCTATTTCTGCAACCGATTATCTCCGGCGTTGTGTAAAATGTTTATCTCGTCAAATGAATACTCTACGTATTTGAATGCTGCAAGTATGCATCTCTCCTGCCTTTGTTGCTTTGTTACTATCGCATTCATCGGCAGCTCGTTTGGTCATTCGAGACAGTACGAGGACACAGCATTAAAGAGAACGAATTTTCGCATCTTTATCTTTTTGCGTAAAGCACTAGCTATCCGGCAAAATAACGTGTTTTCTTTACAGACAAATTTTGTGTTGCGTCAAGACTCGTTAACTCGAATAACGCATAAAGCTTGCATTGCATAAAGCACATTTATAAAAGAGTGTAAATGATTAATATAGAAATGAATAGCATTTAATCTTTGCTATTTACAGAAATACCGCATGAAGTTATACATTTATGTCACATTACTCAACAAAGAATTTCCCAATGTATTTCGTTGGGCTTCGCTGTGAAGCTTTGGGCTCTTCTAACTCTCTTGGAGCACGGTTCTCCACGGTCATGAACCTATCGTATGTCGAAGGTAATACTTGCCATCGCCAAACTGCCAGGATTCTCTAAACTGCTTCGTGAAAAAAATCGTATTCAAAGAGGAAAATCCCATCTTCCCAGGCCAAGCTTTGATTCGTTGTTCTCAGGGTCGTTAAGAAATAGTAGAGACCTTAAGATTGGGGTTTCCCGTTAAACCGCAAACCACAAACGTCGGCCAGCAGTTTACAGTTATGTGTTCGCCGTGTGAACATAATCTGGGCTTAAGATTGGGGGTTACTTTTTACCTACGCTTATTACCGGAGCCATCTAGGAAACAAAGTATACATTCATAGATATACATTCATGCATTTATATATCATCAGAAACCGGCTTTTGTTTTACTTTATTATCGTAGTTTAACCACAAAGTAATCCGACTGAAAACAACAGTTTGAAAGTACCGTATTATCTAGTATTAGTTGTTTAAATTGTTAATTTAGTCAGGGCTGTGTATGCTAAATCAGATGCTCCTGAATAAATATTCAACAAAATAAATAAATAAACAAACAGCCGGCTGCCATGTTGTTTTCATTCATTCGTTCACTTATATTTTAGCTGCGAAATCGTCTTCCAAATTACGTTTCTATGAAAAAGAATTCCATAATTAATAAAAATATAAAGATCATAAACACGGCCAAATAAAATCTAAGGAAGTTTGTTCTAAGTACTCTAAAACAAAAATTCCAACTTTTTCACTTAAAAATGGATAAAACAATTATCAAACAAAAATATAAAGATCATATATACTGCCAAATAAAATCTGAGGAAGTTTCATCTATAGTACTTACAAAAAAATCCAATTATTTCACTTAAAAATGGATACCTGATCTGACAGTCTCTTCATCACAATACCTAAATACCAAGCCACTGGTCTCTGGACAGAATATGAGACAGGATTCAAGCCAGGTCTGATCGAGTCAGGACTTAAGTCAGGATGTGACCGAGGACTCCAGTTAGGGTTAGATGCAGAGTTAGGATTAGGGCTATAGCTTGAGTCCTGACGTGAATCCTGCCATTCATGATAGTTTGTCTCGTCTTTCAATAAACAAAATTATCGCAAACAGTTCACTTGGTCTCAGATAGACCTAAGTGACCATAAATCTTCAGTTTCCAGATTTTAAAGCCCATTTTAGCTCAAAATCAATGAGATTTAAATTATTACAATCTCAACAACAACTACATTATATAAGTAATATAAATGCTTAATTGTATTATGAACATTAATTAGCCAAACAAGAGGCAGAAACAATATTGCTTATCTAGAATTAGAACAATTCAGTTAGCTGCTGAAACGTTTTTAAGATATTGCAATAAAAACAATCATCAGACAAAAATATAAAGATCATAAACACTGCCAAATAATATTTGAGGAAGTTTGTTCTAAGTACTTTGGAAAACAAATCGAACTTTTTAACTTAAAAATGGATACCTGATCTGAATCAAATTAACACATTTTCCTTGACTAATTTATAAAGCAAAGGCATTAGTTAATTAAAAAATACTTCTTGATTTCACGTATTACATAAATAGTAATCTTAGTAAATTTATCTGCCACTGTTGTGACAGTTGCAGATAATGCCGAACGACATCCAAACTGTTTGGTCCTTTTCAGGAACCCAGCCAATTTGTTGTTCTCCTGCCTTAGTCCAATAGAATACTACAATACCGTATTTGGTGCCGTAAGGGAGAGTCCTTCTCAATAGCACATCTTTACCATGGTAAGAGCGGCTTTTTTTCCTGACCGGGTGCATTTGTGAAGAGTGGCTGGCACATTAGTCCAAAATCAGGATTTTCCATATTTTTGCCATAGATAGTCTATGGCGTGCCATTTATCGTGGTATAGTTATTTTGTTCAAATTATGTTTCAATTTCATGAAAATTTCGAAAAACCGTTACGGCCGTACATTGCCTCAAAATGCTAAAAATGATAGCGATTTTCGTGACCACAAAAACCTCGCGAAAGCGCAACGGTGATCTAGATTTCAACGAGTTCGGATATTAAGTTAGGAGATATTTACCAGCAATTTGAGCCTAAAAAGAGAATTATAGATGTAATCCTAAATTTCTGGTGATCGAGTAAAGAAAGCTCACATTTCGATATTTAAAAATCTCAGTTTAGAGCACTTTTTCAAAACATCAATTTTATATCGATGCATGTTTCTTAGAAAAAAACGACCCTTTACGTGAGCTCTGCTCGAGAAAGATGTCCCAAAAGTGAAGCAAATGCTAGAATAAAACACGACAAATGATTTCGAACAATTTGGTCACAAACTGTGGCAGTTTTAATTAAATCAATTATAACTAAGTGACAACAAAGAGCGAAATATCTGAACTTATCAACCTATATTGTCAACGTGGGGCGACAAAAACGCCACCACGAAGGAAAAAAGAGAAGTCTAATCAAAATTTAGACAATTAAGACAATACTGAGAACCCGTTGGAAGGTGATAGGGAAGGTGGAGGGAAATATTTTCTTGCGCACTTGCCGTTCGAATGGCGAGGGATAGAAGGACGAATTAAGAAAGTACTCCTGGTTTTGACATAGCAAACTCCGCCCTAAGTTCTTATTGGTTAACGTTCGTACCTGGTACAAACCTCCCAACGGGTTATCAAATGAACATGCCCCGACATAAAAAAACGTTATGTCTAAACATGTTTGTCTTTATGTCCGGTATAACTCAGATGAGCTCAAAAATTCGGTTGCAATATCTAGAAGAGTTGTCCTTAACCAGAATATAAAAATTAGTCTGGTACTTTTCATCGCTCGAAAGAAAGAGCGGGGATCATTTCGACAAAATCACAACAATGGCTTTTCAACAACTTGCAACAATCAATTCACTCTCCTGGAAATAATGGCCAAAACTCGAACAAAAGTTTACAAAGTTACCTCAAACTGGGCCCGAAACTCTGTAAGAAACCTTATTGTAAGCTTACCTTTCAAAGCCAATGGTTGCCGATTGATTTATAGCCTATTTCTCTATCAATCTGCTTTTTCACTCTTCAACGCCAAAGGTCAGATCAACAAGCGATAAAATACGGCCTAGGTCACGAACATCTGGAACATCACATTTCTTGCCACTTTATGCCTTATTTTACATTTGAAGTTGATCTATTGTATGACAAATATATCCCCATGAATGTCCATGTCATTTTGAGGGCTTTTTGTAGGGGACGTTGTTGCAATTAATATCAAACTCTGGCAAGCTGACGCAAAGATTGCGAAAGGAGTTTGTTATGTTATTGGTGTCACGCAATACGAAAGGTCAGCGGGCTACTATTCTGTTTTACGGTATCAAAGACGTAGTTCAGAGTAACAATTCCTGTTTATCTACAAACAGATCTAGCTGCCTTGTTCAGTTGTGTACTAACTGTCATTAGCTGTCAGCGCTACTAAAAACTGGCTGAACTTTTGTAACATCTGAAAAATAATTTTCTAACAATCCTCTTGGGTGGTCACTTATCGGAAACAAAATACAAACGAATATGTCATGATCAACTTTCTCGCCTAAAAAGGAAATCGCTTGGTACCTTACAAGAGAGTTTTTGAAACAGTGTTTGACTGAGAAACAAAACAGTTATCATAAGTGGTCGCTTACGAGAAGTAGTTGCTTGAAGAGAGTTGACTGTATCGGAAAGTTATAAAATCCCATCGACGTCCCCTTCGCTAGGTCGCTTATCATTATCTCCCTGATGAATGGCAAGTACATTATTTTAGTTTTCAAATAAAGTTAAGGTCGGGACACACGAGGGGACTAGTCCCTGCGCCCAGTCCCTGCGACTAGTCCCGGGGACCAAATCCCTCCGTGTGAACTGCTAATTTTCGGCAAAAATCTAGTCGCATGAACTGAATTTTGGTCCCCGCAACTGGTCCCACAAATTCAAACTGGTTTTAATTCGTGGGACCAGTCCCAGGGACTGGTCCCCTCAAATTTTGCTTGATCCCTTCGTGTGAACAGTTCGTGGGACTGGTCCCTGCGACGAAATGAAAATGAACCAATCGCTGATCAGCATTTTAAGCTCCCATAATTCTGTACGTTCTCCGTTTCAAGATGGCGGCAATGCAAACAAAGTTCCCGCCAAATTTTCTCGCTAGCATTTATGCGCGCCATTTCATGAAGAGAATGCGTGACATCCGGTTTATGTTATGCAAATTTCATCGGATGTTTTTATCTGATACAACTAGCCTGGAGAATATTCTAACACTGGTATTGGAGGTCTTGATGACATAGTGCAGTCATTTTTTTTTTTCAGGTTCTATGCAGCAATATACAACATAAAGAAAAAACTTTATCGAAATATGGTCGAAATAGGAGATTACGAACACTGTCAACACTCCATGGTGAACACAGTTTGTCCAGTAACGCTCAAAGCTGACTGATACACTTTCAGCGGTTAATTTAGTAAATTTGTTTTCTCTGTTGAAAATTGCTCTTTTTCCATCTCCAGAAAGCGATATTCCTTTTTAAAAATCGTCATAAATGCTGCTATCTTGTTGTGAAACAGGTCCCAGCGTGTAAACTCTTCAAGGGACTGGTCCCCGCGACTCGTCCCATCGTGTAAACTCTGACAGGGGACCAGTCCCTGCGACCGGTCCCTGGGACTGGTCCCCTCGTATGTGCCGACCTTAAGGCTTAGTTAGCTGGAACATAATGTCTTAATATATATATATATATATTTTTTTTTTTATTGGCCACTTGAACGTGGAAAACGTATTTACCCTAGCGCGTACAAGGGAGGGGGCTGTTTATTGTTTAGAACACATTTTGAATTTTGACGTTGGTATGCAAACCTAGTGAAACCAAAATGATGAGCTCTTTGTTTTGAAATTATTCGTTTTGTCGATTTTTTCCTGTGGTGTTTTTTTATTGTCAATTTCCTTTAATTTTGTTTCAATGAACTTCAAGGTGATTGTCCAAAAATCCAAGATGGCGGATCCGTGATGGCGGTTGTACGCAGTCATGACGTCAAATGACGTCATAATCGACAAGTGCCCACCCTATCTTGTAAAGGGCAAAGTGGGCTAACTATTAAAGATGAAAAGAGGTTAAAATATATATCGTAACACAACAAAACACACATGACGGGTTCGATTACCCCTCCTCCAAATCCCTCTACTCGCACACACCTCTGTAGCATCGTGGGGGTATGACTTTGCTTGTTCTCCTCGGCGGCTGAAAAATAAGGCGTCTAGCTCCGGAAGAGGTGTTATTATTGTTGCTTCACGAAAAAAACCGAATATTTTATACACTGTAAAGCAAATAAGAGGAACCTGCGTTTCAGTCTGTATGCGATCACGAACACACTGACGCTTGTGACCGCTGTGAGATGCTGGCTTCAGTAATTCGAGAAATAGAGGCAGCCCTTGCTGCACAAGGTGATAACATGTCATCCGAAGTGAAGGAAGAACTTTGTTTCAGAGAAAAACAAGCTAAAACCACAATATTGTTGTGGAAATCGTACCTTATGCGCTCGGTAAACCAGCAAGATGCTGCGCGCGTGGAGATTATGGAAGCACTAGATGAATCGTTAGTGTTATTGATACAAGACTGGGCAATAAAATATTTGCCCAGAAAGTACAGAGAGAGCCAAACCGACTGGTTTGGGAAACGCGGCATTCCATGGCATAGTGACAGTAGCGACGAGGAGGGATGCCACAGGAGAACTGCAGACGTTAACATTCGTTCACATCTTCCCAGAGTGCAGTCAAGATAGTTGTGCAGTAATCGCCGTCAAACAGCTGAAGATAAACATGCCAAGCCTGGAGTCTGTTTTCTATCGCCAGGATAATGCCAGATGCTATCACTGTGGCGCAACTATTTCCTGTGCTAGTGTCCTTGGATTGAACGATGACGTCTCAATAACATGAACATCCACCTCAACACTGGTAATGACATTGAGTCACCCGTCCACATAAAAGATGCAATTCTGTCCTCCGGTGGAGTGCCGGCAGTTAGCGTCACTCTGTGCGAATCAGTCATGATATCCGAGATGCCGCCCCTAAAGAACGTAGGGGTCAGTCTTCTGAACATCATCAAGTATGAAGATGGCGGGATCCGTGTTTGGAAGGCGAATGGCATGGGCTCTGGAAAGTTAATACCAACAGAAAAGGTTCATTGTCCATCTCCACCTGAAATTCCTGATCTTACCGCAGCTTCCATGCAACCAAGCAACTTTGCTTCAGTCAAACAAAGAAGAACGCACGTCATACCAGGAGGAAATGAAGATCAACTGGAACAGGAGGCTAAAAGTAATGATGATACGAGAAGAGTAGCAGAGTCAGTCTTCACGTGTCCTGAGGAGGGATGCATACAAACCTTCCTGAGACACTCATCAATGCAGCGAGACCTAGACTGCGGAAAACATCAACAGGCACTCGAGCGCGAAACACTGTTAGACAGGGCTGCCTTCATATATGCCGAAACTCTTGAGGAGCAGAGTACAAGCGTGCCAGAGCTTAACACTGTTACAAGGCCAGTCTCACCACATTGCGATTCCACCTTACCAATGGGATGACCTCAAGTCTGGTGCTTCTCAAAGGTTTAGATTTACGCCCAGTCACAAAAACTATCTAGCCGCAATATTTAGAGTTGGTGAGCAGTCAGGTCAGAAAGCAGATCCTGCATTCGTCTCCCGAGCAGTGATGAAAGCTAATAATACAAGCGGTAATCCCCTATTTACAAGCGACGTCTTCCTTGCGCCAAACCAGATTGCAAGTTTTTTTCCTGACTATGATGGCGATCGGTTTCATTGACGACATCCGGAATGCCGCAAATGAAGCCCAATTGGAAGACCTTTTAAACGCAGCTGCACGTGAAGTAGGGCCCGCACATCCGATAACTTATGATGTGTACAATTTATGTGACATGTACTCGAAATCTAAGCTGAAGAAGTTCACAATTCCTATATTAAGGGATATTTGCACTTCGTTCAACATTGATATCACAGACGTATCCGTTAAACGCAAACAGCCTTACGTCGACAAGATCAAGTTGCTTTGCATGGGGTGTAGCTGCCAACAATAACGATGTTTTGGTCAAAGTGAACTTGATTCGTGCCTTCGTTTGCATGTTTTATGGCGCTCTCTTCTAGATTTCCTATTTTATGTGTTCAACAATCTTAGAAAACACTAACCCTAACCCTAACCCTAACCCTAACCCTAACCCTAACCCTAACCCTAACCCTAACCCTAACCCTAACCCTAACCCTAACCCTAACCCCTAACCCTAAACCACCCCATGGTTTCCCATATAAAAGTGACGGGGTGGTCGCCGTACACTTTCAGGGGTTAAACGCGTAGTTTGGTACTCAGAGTTTTCTGATCCATTTTAGGGCATCAAAAATATGTTGACAGGAACATCATTCCAGCAACAAGTCACACTCACAAAACTGATACCTTTTATGGGTAATTTCCGATGATCATACCAGCAACTGTGGAGACCAACCTCCCCCCCCCCCCCCCACCACCACCACCAACCCGCCCCCTATATGTTGTGCCAAAAGAAAAAAACACTGCTGACCTTATAGATTGCGTGATACAACAAACAGTCGGCGAGTATATTTTGAATCTACGACTCCTTTCTTTACGTCGGAGAGCCTCGATTTACTAAAACTAAAACCGGCAAAATGGCACTGGCGTTCGTGGACATATATGGGTCGTGTTTTGGACTCATGCTAAAGCTGAAAGGGGGCATAAAGAAATAAAGTGGCAAGCAGAATTAATGTTCGTGACCCAGACTGTTTATCGCTTGTTGATCTTTCAGTTAATGAAGAGACAATTTGATGGGAAAATAGGCTATAAATTAATCGTCAACCATTGGCTTTGAAAGGTAAGCTTATTATTTGGTTTCTTACAGAGTTTTGGGCCCAGTTTGAGGTAACTTGCAAGTTTTTGTCGATATTTGGCCATAATTTCCAAGAGAGTAAATTGATTGTTGCAAGTTGTTGACAAATCATTGTTGCGGTTTTCCCGAAACGGAGTGGCTATTCGTACGGCACCCGTACGCGGACTTCGATTTGCTATTCATAAGGTACGGGAGTCCAACACTTTCGACACTTTATTTTTCACTTTTGTTGGTGCACAATATTAAATGTTCGTTTAGTTTTACGAAGCGTTTCTGGTAAGCGATGTTGATTTGGCTCACACTAATTTGCTGAGTCTGTATACTAGGCGAGCGACTCATTTCGTGACACTTAGAAATTTTTCACGTCAAAGAATACTCCCGTACGGCCAACTTCGATTTGCTTAGTATTCGTACGGGAGTCCAAAACTTTCGACAATTTGCGATGTTATTCTTCACTTTTGTTTCTATACAATATTAAATGTTCGTTTAGTTTTACGAAGCGCTTCTGGTAAGCGATGTTGTTTTGGCTTAAACTAATTTGCGAGTCTCTGTATACTATGTGAGATTCCTTCGCGTAGCTGAATAAACATCGCTCACAAGAAGCGCTTCGTGAATCTAAACAAACGTACAATATTATGGATTGGCAAAAGTGAAGAATAACATCGAAAATTTTCGAAAGTTGAGGACTCCCGTACGAATAGCAAATCGAAGTTGGCCGTACGGGAGTATTCTTTGACGCGCAAAATTTCTAAGTGTCACGAAATGAATCGCTCGCGTAGTATAAATCAACATCTATTACCAGAAGCGCTTCGTAAAGATAAACGAACATTTAGCATTGTGAAAAAAGTGAAGAATAACATCGAAAAAAGTGAAGAATAACATCGAAAATTTTCGAAAGTTTTGGACTCCCGTACGAATAGCAAATCTAAGTCCGCGTACGGGTGCCGTACGAATAGCCACTGCGTTCCCGAAAAGTGCTCCGATCTTATTTCCAAGCGATGAAAAGTACCAAACTAATTTTTATCTCGTTAATGCGCGCGCATGCGCGCAAACGAGATGTAGGAATCAAGTCTGAAAAAGGGGCAAAAGTTGTTAACAAAGGCTCTTTGTTAAGTTTTGTTAACTTTTGTCCGGGGGGGCTACTTCTTTCTTTTTTATAGGAGCTGTATTAGGGCATTGAGGATATGGTTGGTTAAACCGGTTAGGATTTCAAGAAAGATTTTGAAATGTCATGAACTTGTTATGTCTTACGGTAGGTCACCACAAAGGTATTACAGTTCTTATTTACAGTGATCTGCGCGAGTTACGCTTTGACATTTTTCGCGCACGACGAGGCTAAGAAATTTCACCCTGTATCTTTGTCCGCTTTTTGAGGTTTATACCCGGGTTTATAGCAGAGTTGTTTTTCAACTGTTTTAGAGCTATAACCTCATCGCCTGACAGATTGTTTCTTATCTAGGATTTATTGTTTCGGTGGTTTTAAGCACAGATAAAATCTACACATGTTAAATAGAAAATTGATCGAAAATTCTAAAAATTGGCAGGAATGTTCTGCGATACCTTGTCTATCCGGGAAGATTAACCACGAGGAGCGATTTTTGAAGTCGCTTAGCGAGTGACAACCGGAAATCTCGTGAAACGAAAAAATTGTCAGGAATGTTCTGCGATACGTTGTCTACCCGGTATGACTAACCCTGAAGAGCGATTTTTCAAGTCGCTTAGCGAGTGACAACCGGAAATCTAGTGAAAAGAGTTGGTTTTCCAATTCGCTTAAAGTTAAGCTAGTCAGCTTAATTGAATTAAACTCTCGTTAAATTTAAGCCACCAAACCAGGTAGCTTAAGCGAGTCGGCAATTAATTTTAGACAATGAGAAGCAACTTGTGGTCATTTATCCGACAAGGCTGTCAAATCGGAAATAAAACACGCGTTCTATTTTCATGCGTCGCTCGTGAAGGGGCCTAATTTTATTGTATTATACAATGGATTTGCTTTTGCGCAAAATGAACGTTAATGTCCCTTTTCAGTAGTCCTTGGAATACTGAATCATTCCTATTACGGTTTGATTTTAAAGAGAAATTTCAATTTTGAATGGTTATTAAATGTTGAGGTGTCATGATTATGCAATCATGCATAAGAGGTGAGATTTTGCCGATTCAGCTAACTAAAAATGTTTCCGTTTGATTGTGCAAGAGTATGAATTTGGCTTTTGTTCTATTTTGGAACACTGAATGATTGCCATTACGGTTTGATTATGCAATAGTATGCAAAAGACGTAATAATTTTGCTGATTTAGTTAACAAAAGTTTATCAAGCAAGCATTATAAGCGATTTTAGCGTGTTGATTTTTTTGAGAGAAATATTGGCACTTTTTGGGAGCTAATTGACAAGACAAACAACGTTCTCCGCTTATAAAAAGAAGAGGAATATCAATAAGTCGGTGTGTTATTCTCATCACATTCAAATCCTGAAGCGGACAAGACAGATACCTTAGAGTGCTCAACGTAGCTTGATCGCATTAAAAACCTGACGCAAGAGAGTTGCCTTAGAGTGCTCAACGTAGCTCAATTAGCAAAGAATATAGCAGACTTAAAGCAAGAAAATATATATTGAAATTCAGTTAACTACTATTTTTTCGGCGAATTGTCAGTTAACAAGAGGCTACACTGGTAGCCTATACTCATGCGCTTGTATAAGAAAGTTTTACGTTTTTTTTTTACTGGGTCACGCTGTCGGAAATCGGTTCAATTCAACATTTTCATTCATTGATCTTATCAAGTGATTTAGTTTGACAAGTAGGAAATTACGTATATCAGTAAGGCTTTTAAATTTGCAAAGTTATTATAAAGTTACTTTACAGGCCATGTGAATGACCAGAGTGAATGCGTTTTCGGGATCGGTGAACATTGTGACTAAGGATCTAGGGACTTTGTGATTAAATCATTCTTACTTGAGAATTGTCATGGACTTCTTGTGCCAAACAGAGGCGTTCGTGACAACGCACCCATTCCCTCTCAACGAATTTTGCGTGACATAAGTCTTGTTTTGTTTACATAATACCAGATATCATTTATTACGACTGAATTTACGACTGAATTTGAACACGTTTTATAAGCATTTCTCCAAAGCTAGCGAGAACACAAAGAAAAAGTCAATCACAGAATTGATATCAACATACATTCCCATCGAAAAAATGAAATTTCTTTACCGGTAAAGTCCAAATGCCAGTGGGGTTGACTCGGCTATTTAAAAGCAGGAAAAAACCTCCACCAATAGTGAATAGTGTGAGTTATAAGGAAACTACACCAATGCTATTGATTCAATTAAACGAGCCAATGAGAAAACGGAACATTCGATCCTTCCCAAGCGTACGAGAGCGGCAAACATTTCATGGACAACGGAATTATTTCATATTATTCCGCGAGACATTTACTTATGGGAGCAACTGATGAGGTTCACCTAAAATGCGAAACTCGAGTCTTGCTTAAGAAAAACGTAAGAATTCACTAGCATCCGTGAGATTTTCAAAACAGATCACCATATCTGTACAAGCCATGTCGGGATTTGCAATAACGCCATGATGAAACAACGGAGGTTCTTCACGCTCCAGGAAACACTACTCAAAAACAGCATAAAACAAGGAGCTAAACCATAACTGCAAGAGTTCATGATTCCAATAGAGACACGGCAGCTTCAGACTTTGATCTTAGACACTCACATCCGTCATAAAGATCCACTTTCTCGCAAGTCTTGCACACCGCAGACTTAGACACTAAATCACGGGCTGAGAGATTGATTGATTCTAGCATATTCATAAGAAAAGCTGCGGCCGATCACTACTTATCTTGCAAAAAACATCAGCCAAAGAGGCTCTAACATAATATGCCAAGAGAACTAGCATAACGAAGGCATAGAGAAACAATAATTCTATAAATGGCTACACAGCATAAAAACTATCGTCGTTTAAGAGATTTATATCCCAAAGATCATCAAAGGGTCATACAATACATATCGAGCATGCTAAACTGAGACAAAAACCATAATTTCTCACCTGTCAAGATAGCTTCCAAAACCGTAATAAGGATCGTTAAGATGTCTGTTTGATACAGGATCGTACACAGAGAGTATGGGAAGGAAAAATCGAAACTCACTGATGCATGTGTCCAATAAAATACGGTTTGTCCACTTACTTTGGAGTCCGCTTAATACAGGTTTTACTGTAATCAGAAATCTTACTCATTTAATCTAACACTGAAAAGGGCTCGTGTGGTCAACCCTTGGGTCAACCCACGTTCGCGTGCTGGACAAAATTGTAAACAAAAAGACGAAACAAAATACACAGCATGTATCTCACTTGTCGCATTTCCCATTAGAAAAGGTAGCTCCATTTCCAACTGAGCCTTTGTAACAGCTTTCCCGTCGATCTTCTCTAATCGGAACAACTTTAAATCAAACGCACCGAGTCCAAACTTTCCGCTTATTGTTCGATCAAATGTTTACAAGCTATGTCCATTGAATTGTGCTTTGTCATGTCAAGCGGTATGCGACCTATGTGTCGTTCGAATGCCGATCCTTTGTCATCATCTGGATAAAAACTCGGAATAACTTTGACCACGCCACTCGACACCATCACGGAGATCAAGGTCAACGCTCTACGACCCTGGAACCTTTCGCATATAATATCGGTTAATATGTCACCTGGTCACGCAGCGAGACAGATAAATGTCACAAAATAGCTTTGCTGTTAGGAAAAAACTATGTTGCTTTTATTAACAACAACAATCGTTAATTTAGTATAATTAATAGAATGTCACTTAACTGATAACTTTTCATTTATCAGTTAACTACTATATTTTGGGGCAATTGTCAGTTAACTGTTAACCCCATTAGCACCCTCCTAAATGCACTGGTATTTTGAATTTCACTTTTGCCGGAACGCAATTGGCATTAAAAAACAAAACGAAAAAAACTCACGAGATAATAATGCCTTTTGTCACAACATTTCACCCACGACTGAAAAACCTTAAACAAATACTGATGAAAAATGGAGTTTCGTTCAAAACCAACCATTCCTGAAAACTATTTACAAAACGCCTCCTATCATATCATACAAGACGTGATCACTTAACGACATACTCATAACGGCCAAACTTTGAAAGCTAATATAAATGCATCGCAACCGCAAAACCACAAAGCGGAGTCGGTGAAGGCCTGTCATGAACCTCATTTCGATCAAAGGGAAACTAAAAAAGTGACTGCCAGGAGTGGTGTCCTGTTTACCCACTCCAGACCCAATATTTTCTATATAAGTGCGCCCATAGCAGACGTGACCGAAAAATGACACGTTTTCACCATTTCCCCGCCATTTTTCACGTCAAAATATATAAAACAGCAGACTTGATACTTTAGCTAACTACAAAACTTTCCGTTTCATTATGCAAGAGTAGGAACAGCAAAATACCATAAATTTTGACTTTTATTCTATTTTCGAATACTGCTGGAGAGTTGAAAAAGAATGGCTGATGGCGCGATGTTTGCTAAACATAGCCCAAATTGTCCTGGCATGGGGACAGGCAGCTCTAGAGGAATGACATGTTGTTACGGTCTCCTTCCATTAGATTCGGCACATGTGAAGTTCAAAGTTTGAACCGGGCCTTACTTGAAAGAATATTAAAGATTCAGTCACCATTTGTTGTGTCAATTGATATTTTGATAATTAATATTAATACGTCACCTGCAGTAACTTTATATCTAATAAAACACCACATACTAATTTATAGGACTGTTTTTATCAGATATAAAGTCACTGCACGTGACGTATTATCAATCACTTGATAGGTTTGTGGGCTTTTAATTGTTTTGCAATTGCGGCAACCTATTGT
This sequence comes from Dendrophyllia cribrosa, assembly GCA_024195265.1. Taxonomy (NCBI): domain Eukaryota; kingdom Metazoa; phylum Cnidaria; class Anthozoa; order Scleractinia; family Dendrophylliidae; genus Dendrophyllia; species Dendrophyllia cribrosa. The sequence continues at coordinate 26,011,945 of JAJLRJ010000003.1, read as the reverse complement.
ATTTGATTAAGATTTTTTTTTTCTATTGTCAAATATCCCAACAGAAAATAGACAATGAATAACTGAAAATGCATTGTGCAAATTGACCCAACAACACATTTTCATCGTCAATTAGCTAGCAAGGCGGAAAAGGTCTTTCACTTTCACTAACATCAAAATTATTTACATTCACACTCGTGATTCTTTGTTACTCATAACTTTTATTGACTTGCACCAACACTAATTTTCAAACTTTCTCTCAATCTTCTCTATCCTGCCAAGAACCATATCCAGTTGACTACTGCGCCTCGCATTTTCTACGTAATGTCTGATTCTACAACGCCATCTTTACCATATTCACTATCAAGATTCTTCTTTTTTTAACCTCACGTTCTAACGCATTAACGAGATGGCTTTAAGAGCCCTTTGATTATATTCTGGGTATTGGACAACACTTCTAGATATTGCAACCGAATTTTTAAGTTAATCTGAGTTTTACCGGATATAAAACTGATGTTTTGAAAAAGTGCTCTAAACTGAGATTTTTAAATATCGAAATGTGAGCTATCTTTACTCGATCAGCAGAAATTTAAGATTACATCTATAATTCTCTTTTTAGGCTCAAATTGCTGATAAATATCTCCTATCATAATATCCGAACTCGTTCAAATCTAGATTACCGTTGCGCTTTTGCGAGCTAAAGTTTTTTTGTGGTCACGAAAATCGCTGTCATTTTTAATAGGCATTTTGAGGCAATGTACGGCCGTAACGGTTTTTCGAAATTTTCACGAAATTGAAACATAATTTGAACAAAATAACTATACCACAATAAATGGCACACCATAGACTTTCCATGGACAAAATATGAAGCACCCTGATTTCGGACCGATGTGCCACAAATTTGTAATTTCACCCGGCGTTCAGGAAAATTCCCTCTTAACACCTCGTCCACGAAAAGACAGCCGCCTAAAAACTGATAACATCTAACCATTTTAAATGACTAAACACGCACGGAAATTGAAAACAGCATTATGGAATAAATTCCTGACACCAAAATAAAGTCAACAATTCGCCAAAAAATGAACTTCAAATATTTATCAAATACAAACCACTCCATTACTTAACTGCAAAGCATATCAGTTTTATCCGTTATGCTTACGACATGATACCGGAAATACACTAAGTCCACCCACAACAGTTAAGGTTACAGTGTACCTTCAGATCGAAAATTTATTGAAATTTTTTTTTTGGAGTCAAAATAAAGTTTACAGAATGAACTTTCATCCAAAAAAAATTATCGAAAAATAGTGAAAATTGACGGAGAAATGACGGTATAACTTTTGTGGGCGGAGTTTGTTTATGAAGCAATATGTTTTTTTTAAGCGCTGTTTTCTCAAAGTTAATTTTTCGCTTGTAGGGGACACTTTAAAGAGCTACAACTCAAAGGGAATTTGTTCGATTTTCCTCAAATTTGGACAGAAGCTAGGCTAACATATAATCAACAAAAACGTGTCGGCGAATTTCTTATTTCCGAAAACTTTTTCGTCAAGAGCCATTTCCGTGCGATCACTCCAATTGTTTTTCTCCCTTTTCCGAAAATATTCTGTAACTTTTCACTGCAATTGAATATTGGAAATCGCCGACACGTTTTTTTAGCGCTTCGTGTCCGGAAATCCGAGAATAAATCAAATTTGCAAAATACAATAATAGCTTTTAGTTGTAGCGTTTTAAAGCTGATTCGGACGTTCGAATTTAGACGTCGTAAAAAATTCTACAATTCATTTTATTACCAAATTGTTTCCATATTTAGATAGCCAGCTCTATAAGCTTTAATTTGATATCTGGGTTTAGGTATATTAAGTGTAATCTTAAGACTCTAGAGCTGTTATACTGGAGACACCCCCACTGTAACCTTAAAAAGCAATCGGAAACAATTTCAATCTAGGCAACTCTTACATTTAAACGCTGTTTCCGAGAAACAATCTGCTTAAATCGCAATCCATATTCATTTAAACATAAACACACAATTTCTTATTTATAAAACCACCACAGAATATCGTCCTAATATCAAACTCCTTAATATATCCTACGGAGCTGGCAGTTTTTTTTTTCTTACAAATTGTCCCGCACGCCAAAACAAAAAACCGCCAACTGCACACTTTACTTTAATACGCCGAAACACGCACCGTTCTATTAAACATGTCAATGTCAATATAAAAATGTGTCATAGAAAAGGAAAAAAACAGCTTTTTTATCACCCTAAAACACGCAAATATTCACTTCCAAAAAATACCGACTATAAAAGACAGATTTATCTTTGACTGAAATGCGCTTTATTTATACTCTCTACCAAAAAAGTCCATACTTTTATAAAAAGCTGCAATTATCTCTCAAAATTCACACCATCATATAACCACTCGATCAAAATACGACTACGGTTTCACAGATTCAAAAAGAGCAAACAATGTTACATTGCTTGTTAACTTCTACTACAAAATGGCTATATAAACACAGCAACAGCTCAAAGAAAACTGAAGAAAGCCACCCGATAATTGAACAGACATCCACAATTTAACAAATATTGAAAAGGTGCGATGCCTTTGATAGCTAAATGTACAAACAACTTGATACATAATAGCGGAGCACTTGCCGGGCCGAAGGCCCGGCTGCGCAGCCCCATACTCATAGAACCCATGCCGTCAATTTTCATGGTCATGGCTAGCGGAATGTTTCGCGGGCGCGTTGTGTACCCGCCGCCGAACGCCCGCCGCCGCACGCTCGCCGTACGCTTTGGACTAGCTGGTACGACGTCATCAGCATCCGGGATCTTTGAGGCTTTGTTTTTCGCGCGGCTCGGTAAACATGTTTTAAAAAGTTTGGATCTTTCGCTGGTCAGTGTTTAGCGTACAAGTAAAGTCGTTATTTCCCTGCATTTTTTCGCGGTTTGCTACTCAAGACAGGGATACTAATTAAGGGATACTCAGAAGCCGCTTTAGTAGAAAAAGAAGAGCTTTCTGGGATAAAATCTTGCTTCGAGGAACTTCATTTCAATGCGGGGAGATATGTTTGTTTTTATTACGGATTTCAGAACCAAAGGAGCGGAGATTTAGGGAATTAACAAGCAAGCGAGGGACTCAAAGGTAAACTGAACAGATTAAATTTTTCGATGGGAATTTATGTTGATATCAATCTGTGATTGACTTTTTCTTTGTGTTCTTATGTAGTTTTGGAGAATTATTTTAATTAAAACGAGCTTAACTTCAGTTGTATCGATTTCTTGAATTTCATCGAAGGCAGCTTGATGCGCAAAATTAAAATGGTACGCGTTTTGCTTTTAAACATAAACTGATGGAGATTTGAATCAAATTTGTGTGAAAATTTATACCGAGGAGTTCTTCAGACCGTAACAATAACTAGTCTTCGGCGGTCAGTGCTATCATACGCGGAAGACATCGGCGTGAGGCCATTTTACCGTACTTGCTCCCGGAGGAAGCGATTTTTTTCCCCACTTTTTATGGTTTCTCTGTCCTCAAAATCAGAAACACTACAGCCCACCTCCTCAAGATGACGAACAAGGGAGCTGGTTATTACAAATAAAGTGTCTGATTCCAGATATGATCCATTCTTGACCTTCTCTTACTAACTTCGGCGAAGGACTTCTCCATTTGCTCGTCGAGTTGTCTGGCGTCGCAGCTAAAACTACCCGCATTGTATCCTTTGCTTTTAACCCAGCTCGATCGTACAAGGATAAAATAGGTCTTCACTTTTTTAATCAGTTGGCAATTTCTGAACTTTCCTTCAGTTATTGTGTTCCATTGTTGTCCAACTCGGGAAAGCTATCCGCCAATGTTTCAATAACGACAAGACAAAGTCGTCTCCGTTGCCACGGCAACTTCAATTCTGCATGTAGGTATTTCAAATTAGGCTGAAATACAGCTCGTCACTGCCAATCCCATTTCAGAAATTTCTCAGCAAGTAGTATAACAAGGGCTAGTACATCTAACTCTGATTTGATGTCCGCAATACCAAGCGTCAGCTGACGTTTTGTCTGTTGTCAGTGAAAACGAGGTGTCCACAAGGCGAGGCTGTACTGAGCTTGGCCAAGTAAAAAATATTGAAGTAGAAAGCCAAGGAAAACACTAAAAAAGCCAAATGTCTACAATTGGAAGACTACAATGTAAATTTTGGCTTTCTTGACAGCTTTTGTAATATATATAGATAAGCCTGACAGTGTCGTACTTTGAACAAGCTTTAACTAAGGTGAAACTTAACTAAGGTGAAAGGTTGGAAGCACAAGAATTAAGATTGACGAACGGGCTATTTTTAATTTTCGCAATTCTCAAAAACAGTATTACCCGACCGTCTGCACAGTACATTTAGACCGTACAAAAGTTCACAAAAACAACTTTTCTCTGTCTAGAATAACTAGTACGACTACTTTCCGAATAAAATACAGTTTTTGTTTGTCAAAAATTGCCCGAGAAACGGATTTGGAAATCAAAATTGCAAAAATATACAAACATATTTGCATAAGGCGACGCGAGTGAAGACAGAAAATCTAAGTCTTGTTTTGTTTACATAAAATCGCTTTTTAATCTATGTAAAAATTTTTATTCAAATCTCCATTAATTTATGTTTAAAAGCTAAACACGTACCATTTATAGCGCATCAAGGCAGAGCTGTCCTCGGTGAAATTCAAGATAACACTGATACGACTTAATTTGAACGTTTCATAAACATGTCTCCAAAACTTAAGAGAACACGAAAGAAAAGTCAATCAAAAATTGATATCAACATAAATTCCCATCGAAAAATGTGATTTATTTTACCTTTAAAGCACTGGACTGCTTGGAAATTCGTTAAAACTCCGCTTCTTCTGTTCTGAAATCCGTAATAAAAAGAAGGCATCTCCCCGCATTGCTCCTGCATTGATATTAATATGAAGTTCCTCGAAGCAAGATTTTATCCCTGAAATCTCTTCTTTTTCCACTAAAGCGGCTTCTGAGTATCCCTTAATTAGTATCCCTGTCTTGAGTAGCAAACCGCGAAAAAATGCAGGGAAATAAGGACTTTACTGCTCCGCCTAACACTGCGAAAGATCCAACTTTTTTAAAACTTTAAAAAGTGTTTTCCGAGCTGACGGCTGTGTAGCCGCGCGAGTGGCGTCATACGCGCCCGCGAGCTAGCCTTGCCCAGGGCTACGGCTTGGCGTGGCGCGGACGGACCGACGCGCCCGCGAAACTTTCCGCTAGCCATGACCATAAAAAATAACGGCATGGGTTCTATGAGTATGGGGATGCGCAGCCGGGCCTTCGGCCCGGCGAGTGCTCCGCTAAAATAACGAAGATGCCTAATACAGCGTATGAAGGAATTGTACGAGGCCCTACGTCTCCTGTGGGCTCAACGTGGAATTGTGGGCTCAAAGTGGAATTAAATGGGTCCGGCGCATGCATTTTCAACAGATTTTTGGATCTTATTGGCTCGTAGAAAACTCACGAGATAATACAGCTACATATACAGACAGCGACAACAACTTTTTTTTAGAAATACAGTGTACACCATTTTATTTTGTCGGCACTCTTATCATATTTGCCTGACACTAAAGTAGAATTGTCCATCTTTGGCTGTCAGAGGTAAAAGCTCAGTTTGTTCCTGTCACTCGTGTTGTTTACTTTCGCATTCGGTATTTTTCCGTGTCGTAGGTATTCGCTCCAATATCCGTCATGTTGCTCTCCGTAATCCAAACGAAAGTCTCCAAAAAGCATTTGTTCCTAGGTTTTCAAGTTCCCCTTAATTTTCTTACTCTTTCAAGTTGATTCGTGTTCATTTAGGTTGCAAATATTCTTAAGCGTAGCTTTGACAATTTCACGAATTTCTCGATATCGCCAACAATAAACAAAAATGTTTAAAGAAGACTTGATATAGATTAAAAAAATTGTGACATAAAAAGCTATAATAAAGGGCATACTTAACTCGAAGGCGTTCAGCAGAGTCCCGCAAAACACATTTGGTATATAACAAACAAAAAATACAGCACGAGAATTTAGTTTTATTGACTGAGTCGATAAGGTAAATTGACCACCGTAAAAAGATTCAAATAGCTGACGTTTCGAGCGCTAGCCCTTCGTCGGAGCGAATCAAGGAATTGTGGGTAGTGTGTGGTTTATATAGTAAGCGGTGGAGCTACGCTATTGGTGGAAATTTGGTGACGTGAAAAACAAATGTAGATTAGTTGAATGAAAAGCGTTCGTTGATTCCGTGGCCAACAACGTGCACAACAGATCGATAGACAGTCAGCACTACAAACGCCACAGAAGGAACAGAACGAGAGAATTCCATTCACCCTCACTTTCCACCCACACAACAACACAGTCAAAAGCATCATTTAAAAAAATTTCAAATTACTCCAAAACGACCCCGAAACTGGCAGAATTTTTTCACAACCCCCACTAATTTCATTCAAACGTGACAAAAACATAGGCAACTTTCTAGTTACGAGCGCACTGAAATCTGACGATGTACCGGGAACTTTCAAATGCACACGCACACGATGTAACACTTGTCCTTTCATTCACAACGCGGACAAAATAACAGGACCCAAACGATCTATTAAAATCACTGATCGTTTTACATGCACCTCCGTAAATGTTATCTACTGCATTACATGTACTTTTTGCAAAAAGATATACATTGGCGAAACAGGGAGGAGACTGGGCGACCGTTTTCGTGAACATCTCCGAGACGTTGAAAAAAATGACAAAGACGCATCCAAACCAGTCGCGCGCCATTTTAATCTTACTAACCATTCTAAACAACACATGACAATCTGCGGCCTTTCCCTACACCAGGGTAACACAGAAAGCCGTAAAAACCTAGAACAAAAAATCATCTTTCAAATCGGCACTCTCAAACCCCACGGAATCAACGAACGCTTTTCATTCAACTAATCTACATTTGTTTTTCACGTCACCAAATTTCCACCAATAGCGTAGCTCCACCGCTTACTATATAAACCACACACTACCCACAATTCCTTGATTCGCTCCGACGAAGGGCTAGCGCTCGAAACGTCAGCTATTTGAATCTTTTTACGGTGGTCAATTTACCTTATCGACTCAGTCGATAAAACTAAATTCTCGTGTTTCATCCCCCCACCGACGCAGCACCACAGTTTCTCTAGAAACTAACCTCATTCAAAAAATACAGCATATACGTAAAATGTGTTGTTCGCTGATCTCTTTACTCGAGCCACGTTTAGTGTCTCCACGTCATTTTCAACCTGGCGTTGGCTATGTATTTTATTTTGATGAAATCGTGCAATTTTGTAGATCCGGAAATATGCCGCACTCGTCACCAAAAGTCCTACTAGTTCAAGCACTACAGCTACAATGTCATTGTAATTGGGAAGCGAAATATAACCCAACGTCACTAGTAAGCTTGTCATCCACAACATACCAACCACGACCTCGACGCGCTTGGTTGTGACGAATTCGTTATATCTTAAATGAAGGGAAACAGCAAGGAGACGGTCAACAGCAACAACGACGATGGATAAGAACGATGCTACTGAGAACAAATAGGCAGAAAATAAGTATATGGTTACTATTGTCGGACAGAATAAGTCAAAGTTGGAGTTTCCGTTGTCTTCCATGTGTGATATCGCCGCAATAATGGCACCATGCAATGGCTGAACAAACAGTCCCACCGCGAGATCAGAGACAGCGAGACTTAGGAACAATCGTTTTAAACTGTCAGGTATTGATGAAGCTTTCCATAGGGCGAAAATAACAAGCAGATTTCCAAGAATCGCTGCGATGCAGAATACAAAATTAAAAGCAGAAATGAGCAGCATAAAACCTTCTTGAAGCTGAGCTAATTTAATAAGTTCTTGTAGCCTTTTGTTGCAGATTCGAATATTCATAGCTTTCTCGAGTTCCTCACTAAGCACTGCACCAAAAGCCGAAAACACAAACCGCTATTTTTTTCAGCATCGTCACTTATTTATCGGTTCATGCAATAACGTACCGAAATAAACGCATTGGTAATTATTCAATATATATGTTCCTTTATTTTGAAATCTCTGTTTGTTTAAGCAAAGAATGATGTTTGCTGTAAAAAACTGTTTGAATCACCTGCCTTTTTAATAAAACAGAAATTTTACCTTCCACTTATCTGCCTTTTTCTATGCAATCATGCATCAAGGATAGAAGTGAAATGTTAAAGAATGAGTAAAAGTTTAATTAAATTACGAATTTGTACGAAGAAACAATTATAGATGAAGAGAAAGTGACAATAATACAGACATTTTGTTTATTTTATATATGAGTAGATCCCTTTGCCTGTACACATTGTGAGAATAGACCATATAAACTAAACAACAAAACATACCATATGGTTTTGCGTACTGAGCATTTTCAATAATATGACATGGTTTTGAGTATTGTGAGGTCTTCAGTTTTAAATATTCAAAGAGATTTAACGTAAATGGGATTTTGAAGAAGCGCGATGCAAACTAAACTAGAAAAACTCAGCTGTACTCACACAATATTTGTACTAAAGAAGAATCCTTTAATGAAAAAAAAATTGTTTGTGTTAGACGACCTTTGCACTAAAACTGGTATGTTGATGTAGAGGATAAGAAATGTTTAGAAATTTAAAGGGGAACAGGGCGCGCAGTTATTAAGTAACGGTAGCAGCTTGTCAAGGCATTTTTAATCAGAAAAAAAGAAATAGCAAACAATTAACACACCACAACAGAAGGAGCGTTTACCGGTTATTCTGGTGGAAAAACAAATTGAACGGATCATCTCAATGGAGATTTTCCGGAGGAAAGGTAATACCTTTCAAGGTATTTCCTTTTTTTCGCTTTCACCGGAGCGACCGGAATTTTCTGTACCATTTGTTCGCATCACTAGTACCAGGCTTCTTTGCGAAATAAGGAAGCTCAAATATGGCAAGCCAATAGACCCTATTCATAAATGGCGGCTGATTTATTTATTCTTTTACATTCATGCTAATCAGCCCAACTAGCCTCATTTTAGGGTAAAAATTCTTTTGAATTTTGCACACGCTAACGAGGCTAGTTGGGCTGATTAGCATGAATATAAAAGAATAATAAACCGGCCGCCATTTATGAATAGGGTCTATTGTAGCAATATTCAATTACACAAATTCAAATTCAATTCAATTCAATTTCAATTCAATTTCAATTCAATTTCAATTCAATTTCAATTCAATTTCAATTCAATTTCAATTCAATTTCAATTCAATTTCAATTCAATTTCAATTCAATTTCAATTCAATTTCAATTCAATTTCAATTCAATTTCAATTCAATTTCAATTCAATTTCAATTCAATTTCAATTCAATTTCAATTCAATTTCAATTCAATTTCAATTCAATTTCAATTCAATTTCAATTCAATTTCAATTCAATTTCAATTCAATTTCAATTCAATTTCAATTCAATTTCAATTCAATTTCAATTCAATTTCAATTCAATTTCAATTCAATTTCAATTCAATTTCAATTCAATTTCAATTCAATTTCAATTCAATTTCAATTCAATTTCAATTCAATTTCAATTCAATTTCAATTCAATTCAATGAAATTTCAACTTCATTTTAATGTCAATTCAATATTCAACAAAGGTTCAGGTTAATGACAGGAAGTGACAGGTAACATACGGGAACATTCAGAATGTAATGGCTTACATCGCGCATGAGCACGAGTGAAAAGAGAAATGGTGGAGAAATGGCCGACATCGAGGAGTCACCATTTGATGGACAAAATCTAATGACTAGATTTTCTGAAAATAAACGAAACCAAATATTGCAGGCTGATTTACAATCCACCGTGTTGCCATGGCAACACCCTAAAAGCTCAACAAAAATATCAAAATATATAGCTTGTTGCTTAATCGTATGCCTCGCCAATTTTGTGCGACCAGACGTTAAGTTAGTGGTTTTAAAATGACAATGAATGACGCATAGGTACAGTGAAACTGTGTCCAGCCACCTTAAAGGTAAAACAGATTACATTTTTCGATGCGAATTTATGTTGATATCAATCTGTGATTGACGTTTTTTTTGTGTTATTGTTAGTTTTGTAGAATTGATTTTAAAACGTGCTTAAATTCAGTTGTATCGATGTCTTGAATTTCATCGAAGAAAGCTTGAATTCGATGAGCTAAAAATGGTACGCGTTTTGCTTTTAAACGTAAACTAATGGAGATTTGAATATTTTTTTTCGAAAGAAGGTTGTGTTGTCCATTTTATGTGTTTGCTCATTCATTAGATAGATTGAAAAGCGATTTTATGTAAACAAAACAAGACTGATTTTATAGTACAGTTCTATCTTCACTCGCATCGCCTTATGCAAATATGTTTGTGTATTTTTGCAATTTTGATTTTCAAATCAGTTTCTCGGACAATTTTTGACAAGCAACAAGTGTATTTCATTCGGAAAGTAGTCGTACTAGTTATTCTAGACGGAGAAAAAGTTGTTTTTGTGAACTTTTGTACGGTCTAAATGTACTGTGCAGACGGTCGCGTAATACTGTTTTTGAGAATTGCTAAAATTGAAAAATAGCCTTCGTCAATCTTATTTCTTGTGCTTCCGACCTTTCACCTTAGTCAAGTTTCGCCTTATATAGCTTGTTGCTTAATCGTATGCCTCACCAATTTTGTGCGACCAGACGTTAAGTTAGTGGTTTTAAAATGACAATGAATGACTAAGTCTTGTAAATCTAGTGCACAGAAATATTATTTTTATTTATGATTTAGGGACATTTATAGTTTCTGTTTATATATAATGACTTTCAATCAGGTGTCACATTTTTAAACTTTCTCCTTAAAGTTGAGATATTTTCGTATTTCGCTCGAAGGGCAATTATTTATGTAAAATGACCCGTTGTTTACTGTTAAAATAGGAAAAGAATCTAGATCTGAGATATAGCTGAGCAAACTACTATGATGTGTCTGTAGATTGAAGAAATAATTGGACCTCTCGAGTGAATTGTTATTTTTTGACAGCGACGGTAATGTTTGCGATTTATTTTGGTCTCAGCGGCATAATACTGGTACCGATCACGTGAAACTTCAAGAAATCGTAAAAAAAATTAATTATTATTTTGGATCAAACGAATTGCATTTTAAATTACTCCATTTATCAGAGAAATTTATTTTTCAAACCAAAATTATCGGTCGGTTCTTACGGAGACACGCTCTTTAACTCTTCCATACCCTGGAATATCCAAGAATTTCACGTGAGTCTCCCCTCCCAACCCCAGCCCCTCGGAATTTCTGTAATAGCGATGATTTGTCTTTCCTCAAAATAATTTACAAAATTGTGGGGTGGTGCAAAGAGTAATAACAATACGAGCAATAAATAAATAGACGTCCTGGGCTTCCTGAAATGCAAAGAGCGTTCAGAAAAAAAAATTGAAACTGGAAAATTCAAAGGAGTTCTGAGATCATGATAATGAAACGCACGACAATCACCCCTTTCAAAAGAACTCTTCGACCGGACATGTCGTGACTTGAGGACCAGACGTAACACAATCACACTAGTTTTGCAATATGATTGTATAACAGTTGAAAGTTGAGACTGTGAGGACGCGGAAAACAAGAAGATAACCAAGATTTAAAACGCAAAAGCATATAACACTTTGCGGTTGATCCATGAAGATCAACAAGTGTTAATGGGTGTTTTAGTCCTTGGGCTCAGCGCTGGTTTGCCACGGTCTACGACAGAGTGAATACCGTTCTCCATGAAGCACGCCCTAGTTTCGGTTAGACGAAATATTCCCTTCACTATTCTGTTTAGGCAATATAATTAATACAGAGGTTATGACGTCACTTGTTAGCTATAAAGACAGTAAGGCTACAATAACACGTGTAAGAGTGACAAGTTCTTGATATCGCAAATGAAGTGAAATAGCGAGAAGTCTTTCGACAATTATATTCACGATGCAGGGGCGGAGAAAAACAAATAAAAATAACAAATGGTTAGAATCATTGTACAAACTAAGTCAAAATTATATTTTTCAGTTGCCGCGTTACTCAGCATTACCGCGTCTATAACATCAAACATTGGTTACCCAAAAATTCTCACTGTAAGATCGGAAAAGAAAGGCTGAGGAAAACTTCTTCAAAAAAGCGGGTATGGATAAAGCTTTCCACAGGGCGCGAATAACAATTAGATTTCCAAGAGTTGTCGTGAAAGCATAACATGGTAGTTCCATGAAGATCAACAAGTTTTAAGTCTTTGAGCGCAGAGCTGGCCATGGTCTTCGACAGAATGAAGAGAGTCATCCACGAAGGATGGAGTTCAAAGGGACACTGTCCCTAAAGGGGCACTGTCCCGCCGAAACACAAAATTCCGCTTACCTTATTCCCATATCATATCGCCAAATGCTACTAAATATACAACTTAATTTGATTAAAAGATTCTAAAGAGCAAAACAGAAGCAGTAGTTTGGAGATAACGTGCACGATTGCAAGGATGGAAGTGTATTATACGTAGTTCATCAAATTTGCCGGATTTCATAACCTGCGGTCAAGAAATCCAAATTGCCGTTCTTGGTGATTTTTGAATCTTTTAGCAATTACTTAATATTTCTTTGCTTTCGTCGCTTTTGGCGTCTTTTTATTCCTATTTCACGATAAATCAGCCGGGACACGGTCCCTTTAAACGTTAAAGTTATAGATGATAACAGTTGATAACATTTTAAACGAGGATGGCAACACATTGATTTTTGCAAAACAGTTTCAATCAAAACATCGATCATCTTCAATTAGGAAGTGAAAAATTACAATCATGTATATTTGAACCAATTAAAAATTATATTTCACCGACAACAAAGATAAAACCTATTTATGACATTGCAAACTAAAACTTATAAACCTCTTATAAACCTTAACTTATAAACCTCTTCCAGGTTCCGATGTATGGGCAACGTTACGCGATCCTAAATCAACAAGACTTACTGTTCTTCTGCCTATTTCGGTGATCCTCTCGCACCAAAACTGATGTATTTCAGAAAAATAATCTCAGAGCTCCAGTAAACTGTTTCTACAACATAGATCCTCACTCTGATCAAGGACATTTCGCAGAACGAAGAGTACCCTGTCAGGACAATTGCAAAGCAGTGCAGTGAGTGGAAATCTAAGTTTATATTACTGACACTGTGTTTGCATCTATCCAGTATGTTTCCGGCAATTATAAAAAAATCGTGTTAAGTAGTTGCCTCTAGGTCAAGATTTGTTGCCATTAGACCGGCTAAGATAGAAGGATTTTGGCTTCACGAATGAAATAATGGTGCCGTAAATGCTTAGTGGCCATGCCTTCTGGGGTCACGTGGCTTTATCGAATGAAAATATTTTTGTGAAATGAAAATCGGAGCATGGGGTCATATGATACTGTTGAAAAAAATATGGAACAGATATATTTTTAACGAATAAAAATATACCATTTATCGAATGAAAATATTTTTAACGAACAAAGATATACCATTTATCGAATGAAAATATTTTTAACGAATAAAAATATACCATTTATCGAATGAAAATATTTTTAACGAATAAAAATATACCATTTATCGAATGAAAATATTTTTAACGAATAAAAATATATCATTTATCGAATGAAAATATTTTTTATCGAATATTGCTACTTTTCGGCAACCATATTCTTCACATATTAGGAAAGTAAGGTTGTGAAACCAGTTATATAATGTGTGAGAGTACAGATGGCTTTTACAAGTTTAAAAAGCAAGGACTTGATACAAAATTTGCTTGAAACTGAAGAAGTATGGTGAACTACTGTAGTTTCATATTGCAGAAAGTGGCGATGATCCCCCCCCCCCCCCCCCCCCCCCCTCCCAAAAAAAAAAAAACTATATATAAATAAGACTTTTGCTTTTTTCTGTTCTGCATCGGGCGAGGTATCTTTGTCAATGTAAGGAAACATTTCCGGTGTAACAATAGAATTGTCAATTGCAACCAATCAAAGCGAAGAACTGACCAAATCGGAAGTGGTTCTGATAATTCTCTTACAATTCTTCATATGCTCAAAACTCGAATAATATTCCATCTATTCCCTATAATTAAAGACTGAATTTCAGCTAAAGAGTAGGCTATAAAGATTTCAGAATTTATCTGCCATTACAAATTATTTTAGCAGTCTAAAGCGAAGCGAAATCGCACGATGACTCATCATATCAGTTTGTTTACTTGTGACTGAGAGAAATCATAATTCTTGAGGAGTAATTACACATTTGAAAGTTTCCCTCCACATATATACATAACAAATAACTCAGGCCGTGTCGGTCATTGTAAGCAGCCTGCACCTTTTCAAAGGCCTTACATGATTCGCTAAGAAAACAACAGAACAAACAACACAACAATGGACCCTAGCCCTGAAAGCAATAGAGCTGCGGCTTATCGAGGTCCAATGAAATTAGAGGTTCGGAAGAGGTGCAGGCCTACTGCATTGTAAGCACTATATTTTTATGAAATTTATGCTTCGGTGTTCTAACGTCAAGAAAAATAGGGCCCCGCTGGGGCCGTGTGTTCTGCTGATAATTAGCGCGAATTGTGCAGCATACGAGCAAATGCTATTTGACAAACGATTTGAGTGCATTTTCTGGTGAGCAGATGTACTGGCAGAAACGCTGGGTTTAAGGTGTTTCCCTCCAGTTTCCATGCAGCCGCACCGACCATTTTTGAGCGGCCGTTTCACTAACTTTCCTTTATTGAATTAGTATGAAACTTACACAAAATATTGTACTTAGTTTGTAGTTTATAAGAGTGTAACAATTTTGTAAATCGCATTTACAATTGCGGAGATAAACGAGAAACATTAAAATCACTTGAGTCTAAATTCTGAGCGATTGCTATTACGATAAACTATGACATATGGCAAACAAAATATCTAAAAATTAGAAACTTTTGTCAAGCCGATTTTGAGTAAATGAGAAAAAACATTTCGAACTTGTGTTTCTGTATGTGTATGAGCACATCCATAAGTTCCTCAATTAAGCTTATAAAAGTTTAATTTCTCAATCTCAAATTTACGCCAAAATGTGTGTTTAGTGTATGAGATGAAACTATGAAAGTTTGAAAGCGTTTCTCGTTTTAGTTTTGGAGATATTTTGTGTAAGTTTCATACTAATTCAATAAAGGAAAGATAGTTAAACGGCCGCTCAAAAATGGTCGGTGCGGCAACACGGAAACTGGAGGGAAACACCATAAATTATGCATCAAACTCAGTCGAGCGTATGGCGTCTCGGCAAGCTTCAACGCTTTCTTGATCCCCCGGCTCGACAGGCTAAAATTAAATTCTAGTGGCAGGTTAATTCTGATATCTTGATCGCTTACTCTTTAGCCGTAATTCAGTTTTTAATTCAAATGCGGAATCGATGGAATATTATTCGAGTTATGAGTTCTCAAAGGTAAGCATGAAGAATTGATGTTTACTTTGAATAATTTGAGTGATAGAAAGTAAAAAAATAGTAGTGGAGTCAAGTGGTTAAACTTTATGTAATATTTGAAGGGAGAAGAAAAATGAAAGATGCAGGAATAAGAGTTTTTGAAGATCAGTGTAATATAAAGTAATTTTTTTACTGATCGGTATCATATTCGACATCCAAAGACAAAACATAGCTTTTTCTTGACAGAACAGAGCACTTACCAAGACGGCCAGTATTAAATAATCAGGTCTAATTATATGAATTGTTTTTTTTTGGAAATATAAATTAGGAGTAGTGTCAAGTGATAATAAATAAGGAATGATGGTAAATGTTAAGCTCGGTAAAGAAATGACAAAGATGTAAATGTTCATCATGTCACGAGCGTGGGACAAAGGTAAAATCTGAGTTCCTGACAGGATTCGAACCTATGACCTTCCGCACACCGGTCGGATGCTCTAACTGACCTACGAGTGTCACGTGGTTAAGCGACTTAGTATCACAGAAAGAGTCGATCAAATTTGGCAAACTTTTAACTTTCTAATTAAAATGGATGTTTTTTTTTAGGAAGTAGAAATTAGAAGTAGTGTAGAGTGGTCAAATGTTTTGGTATCGTATCACGTTGGCTTTTCCCTTGACGTCATAACCCATAATGAGCTTTAATTTCTTTTAGAAATCGCTTACCACCACAGCCAGTTATGTGGTGGGGAGTAGGAAATATGCAGGCGCAGACGTAAAATTGCAGGATTCTGTGTGTGAAAAAGATTGTGTTCTTTGTGTGGAAAACGATAACATGCATTAATTTAAATACTCGTGTTTTTAAAGGTTCAGTACCACGTTTTTGATCGGTGTAATATTTATTATCCCAAAATATATTTCAAAATTTACTTAATAGACCTTTCCCGCATTCCTGTGAACAAAGGCACCAACTCGAGGTTGGGGTGGACAAAATACAGTGATTTGTATGAAATTGTCCACCCAAGCCTCGACCTCGTTTCATTGTGTGTGCTCACTGGAGTAGCCAAAGAATATTCAAATCAAGACTAATGCGACTTAACAATTAAATTGCCAAGCTAAAACTAACTTCCTGCCAACCTTTTGATAATTATACAACATATTGTAGCCTGGTGCGGTGATTTTTATTTCCCGTTCAATCTGCTATTCGAATTCTTCTCAACACTTTAATTTAATTCCAGCACATTGAAAATTTCTACTGCTGTGAAAAATATCCCACCATATGTCTTTTTTTAACCTGTTCAAGCTAGATCTCCATGCAAGCAAATTAAGTTTAATTGAGTTTAATCAGAAACCCATAAGTGGGTTGAAACGTGTAACGCGCATTCACAGCTTCCGATTATTCATTTTTTGCTTAGTACCATATTTGGAAACCCCTCGCTCCCTCGAGATTGGAA
Source organism: Dendrophyllia cribrosa (assembly GCA_024195265.1). Taxonomy (NCBI): domain Eukaryota; kingdom Metazoa; phylum Cnidaria; class Anthozoa; order Scleractinia; family Dendrophylliidae; genus Dendrophyllia; species Dendrophyllia cribrosa. Next base: position 25,995,086 of record JAJLRJ010000003.1, on the reverse strand, counting down.
GCAAGTTGTTCTAGCGAATTGATTGGTTAATATTTTTATCTTGATTTTCCAAATATGGCTGTAACAACTTCTTAGGAAATTGAATAATCGGAAGCTTGTTTTGAAGCGTACAAGCGTATCTGTTGCATTGAAAGTGTAATTGACTGTCTTCTTTGTACACGTAGCAATGAAAAGCATTGTTTAGGTTAGACAAAATGTTGTAATTTTTCAGTCTGACTACAAATGTAACTGCGAAATGAATTTAATCCAATGTTAAATAATAAAACAATTCTACGTTTTAGCAAAAATGGACGTTATTCCGCCATGTTACGACCTAGTCTCGGTTAGACGAAATATTCTTTTCACTGTGCTTTTCACCACTTCACGAATCTCACTATATCGCCAACAGTACAAGAAAGGGTTTAATGAGGAATTCAAAAGAAACAAAAACTCTGAGACGTGCCTCGCTACCGAATAAGACACTCGATATCCACTAGTTATCATCAACATAACAGTGCATAAATTTGGGACGTGACAACCGATAAAAACAAAATACATAAACAAAACATTGGAAGCGGACTTCTTCTCCCGAGCTGCCTGTACTCTTTGAGTGTTTTGTAGCTCACTTCGTATTTGTTTCTGATGATATCTTACAACTTTGTTAATCTGAATATATGCCACAGTTGCCACGAGAATTCCCACAAATTCACAACTCGCAATCACCACGTCATTCTGGTTAGGCAATGAAATTAATACAGAGGCCATGATACCACTTGTTAGCCATAAAGATACCAAGGCTACAATAACACGTGCAGGAGTGACAAGTTCTTGATATCGTAAATGAAGTGAAATAGCGAGAAGTCTTTCGACTGCTATAGCAATTAAATTCAAGAATGATGCAGAAGCGAGGAGAAATAAATGGAAATAACAAACGGTTAGAATTGTCGGACACAATAAGTCAAAGTTATAGTTTCCAGTCGCCGCTTTGCTCAGCATTAGCGCGATTATACCACCAAACATTGGTTGCCCTAAAATTCCCACAGCAAGATCTGAGAAAGCAAGGCTGAGAAAAAAGGTCTTTAAAGGGATAGTATCACGAGGTCGAAACTTGAAAACGTCGGCCCACTTTTCAAGTTTGATTCCGCAAATTCAAAAAGGCCGTCGAGAAGTGGAGGTATTTGTTGAATCAAAAAATCCGTTTTGATAGCCAAAAGAAAGAAAAAATCACTTTTAACAGTGATATGTCCAAAATTCCGGTGCAAGAATAGTGAACAGTGCCGCGCGTGGAACCTCGTGATACTATCCCTTTAAATTAGCAGGTATCGATGAAACTTTCCACAAGGCGCGAATAATAAGAAGATTTCCAAGCGTTGCCACGAGAGATAAGGTCAAGTTTGAAAACAAAAGCATAGCATTGTAGTTCCATGAAGATGAATAAGTTTTGCTAGTTCCTCCAATCTTTGAGTGCAATGCTGGCTGGCCATGTTGCTTAAATGTTTAAATCCGTCTTTGTTTTAAGCTTTACTATGTTTATGTATCACTCCCGTATTACATATGCCTTGTGTTAGGAATATCCTGTTGTTTTGTCTCCATATTTACAAACCAGTATTTGTCTGACTTCCTCTTCAGGAAATGGGGCAATATTTTATAACCACTGCTTCCTTTAATTAAAGAAATTATAATTTTACATAGTTGCAAACACTCTGAGTTTGACATGTTCCATACTGCTGTAAATTGGTAAATGAAAGAACATCTCGAGATATGATATAACTTCCTATGACCTAGTCCCAAGAATATTTTCATAATTTTACGAAGATAACGATGTCGTCACAGGAATCGAGACGTATATGTTTAACAAATAAGGAATAGAAAGAGGGTCTCGAGTCTCCTGATAGCCAATAACATCATGGCAAAACTGACCGGCGACAGCAACAGTCAGACATAAATACCATGCATCAACTAACGGTTTGCATTTGTTTGACTCTGAATATGACTTCCGCTCAGGTTGTCGAAACGTCAGTCATTGTCAAGAACAGTTCTTTACAGAAACTCGGACGAGCACACTCGACATACTACAGATTGTCAATTAAGTTCAAACAAACATGATTTAGTGTCCGACCTCTTTGGTTGTCTAAGTACCATACTGGGAGGCGATTGTTAACATTTCTATCGATGTAAATTTGAAGTCATGCACCAATGGTATCAACGAAATTTTAAAATAAATTTCACTTTTTATATTTTCCCTTTCAAACACGAAGCAAATTTCAGATATTATTGGCTGGTGGAGTGTTTATCACTAATATATTTTCCTTTCAACAGCTGTGTCAGTGCAAATATCAGTGTCAGGTTTCCTATATGAAACCATTTTTTAACCGATAAGATTTGTCTTCCGCAAAAATGAAATAATACACTCGGGAATTTTAAAATGCAGTAAAATGCATCCATGTCCAATATACAGCTGATTCGGGACACGTCACTTCTTTAAGACGATCCGTCTTACCGGAAGTCGGGTCGTGAAGTTCGAAACGGAAGTTAACTACACTTACCGAAATCTGAGCGATAGATGTGAACCTGAGTATTTTGACGGGACGACTCGTCACGGCAATAGTCGACCCCGTCTCACGGAAAAGTCAATTCGTGAGAGACTAATACAAAATGCACGACATGAGGGTTGGAGATGGAGTGGGGGTGAAATATGTTGACGGATCGTGACGACCCGACCAGGTCGTGACTCGTCGCAGCAATAGTCTTACGGAAAAGTCAGCGTGCGCGGATAAACAAGACAAATATGTATGTATGGGTGGTTTTCACGTTACGTCACGGCGGCCATGTTGGTGCACACCTACAAAAGAATTTAAATGAACTTCGTTTGTTATGTGCACCAACATGGCCGCCATGGCCTTTGTCATTTGAGTCCCACAGAACTGAAGGTCACGTGAGTGAAAACCATCTATACCTCGTTCTAAAAGCGTGTGGCCACAAGCACGCTTTTCCACAGGGAGGCATGCGAAAACGTGACGTCGAACGAATAAACGAGCGTCCGCGGCCAATGTGGACCGGAAGCGTGGTTGCGTGAGACAACAACACAGCATGGACCTTCCTCGTTCTTAAAGCGTGTGCACGAGAAAGGAAATATATTAAGCGTGTGCTCGGTTCTACACAACCTGTCGTCGTAAAAGTCGACGGGACTCACCGGAATTGTGGTCACATGAGACAAGAACACATGGACAGCAATACAACATGAACCTTCCTCGTTCTTAAAGCATGTGCACGAGAAAGGAAATATATCAAGCGTTACTCGGTTCGACACGACCTGTCTTCGTGACAGTCGATCGTACTCATCGGATATGTGGTCACATGAAACAATAACACATGCATCTTCCTTCAACATTCACTTCAGAAAGTCTGCCCCTTTTGTTTGTTTTCATTGCTTTCCATTTTTATGGAAATTTTGCCCACGTTTGGTCACAAAACAATACACAAGCTTAGAGTTATTGTTTGTCCCATGTTTTTTTTACTACGCCCGTTTTTGGATTATCAAACTTATTTTTTCTTTTAACACATTTTCGGTTTTCCTTTCCATAACTGCTCAAAATTTTTAAATAGCAACATTTTTAAAATCTTGAAAAACATTCTTAAAAACATTTCAGGTTTTTAAATCAAATACATTTCGAATGAAACAAAAACTACACTAAGCCGTTTACCAATGATCCTTTCGTGTTACAATTGAAAATACCGAACAATAGAAGTGAGAAAAAGGTGGGGAGGTGAAAAGTCACACAAACTTGTTGTTTGCTTGCTGCAAACTTAAAGTGCCACTATGATCAAAAATATACATTTTCTGTTCTCTTCATATTTTAAAAATATAAGTACTCGTTACTTACCTTGCGAAGTTTCAAGTTAAAACTCGTACGAGAAGTGTCATTATTTTAACTCTACATTTCGAATTCGGCTTGCCGCCATTACTCAATTCAAAAATGACCGGGACCGAATCCTGAGAGTTGGATCGAGTTGGCCTAAAGATTTTGTGACGTCAATGACTCAACACGTGCCTTTTGGTTTTGTTGTCTGTGTCCCGAATGGAACCGCGTTGAGTCATTGACGTCACAAATCAAGTCACATGTACCAGATCGCAAACCAGTAGAAAGTGGGCTCAGATTTATGAACGGAGTAATGGCGGACGGATTTTACGTGATTTTCGTAGGTTTTCGGCCAGCTATTTCTGGGCTGTGTAAGAATATATCGACCTAATTTATAGCAATTCGCATTTGTCTAAACTTATTAGATACATTTGCGTTTAAAAAAGCGGAAAAGAAATACAAAAATTTTCGTCGTAGTGGCACTTTAAAAGCTAACTAGCTTACGGTCTTAGAAAGGTCACAGGTGTCGACAGGCTCCATTATATCAGGACTTCAGACAAGCTTACAAATACTGAATTACAACCGAAGTTACAAAATGTAATCTTTTATTTATACCGTAACGTTTCGAAAGTAACGACCCTCGTTACTTTCGGATTTAGCAGCCTTTTCCTATCGCTACTTTCAGGGTGTCGCTACTTTCGGGGGGTCGCTACTTTCGGAACTTTACGGTAGTTGTTTATATTACCATGGCTACTCATAAATAAAGTTCAATTCACTCGATTTTCATTATTTATACTACTGGATGAGAAATTTCCGCAATGTGATTGGCTGAGAAGAGTTGTATTTCAGCTGCATAAGTTGAAATACCTACATGTAGAAATTACAGTTGCCGTGGCAACGGAGACGGCTTTGTCTTGTTGTTGAAGCAATTGCGGATAGCTTTCCCGAATTTACAATCATTGAGCTGGGTTGAAAGCAAAGGATACAATGCGGATAGTTTTAGCTACGACGAGAGAACTCGACGAGCAAACAAAGAAGTTCTTCGCCGAGGTGAGAAAGAGAAAGTCAATGGAATGGCTCCGACTTGGAGCCAGACACTTTGCTTGTAGTAACAAGCGTCCTTGTCCGCCATGTAGAGAAAGTGGGCAGTAGTATTTCTAATTTTGAAAACAGAGGAACCTTAAAAAGTGGAAAATGTTCAAAGTTTTATCGAAAGCTCGTTTCCACCTCACTTCCTTCGTCGAAGCGGCTCGTGATACTTTGGGATAATTATGAAATATCACTCGAGGTATTTATCCCAAATATCCTAGAAACCATTGTATTGCCCATACAAATTTGAGCTGTTCGGGTTTCTCGTAATCATTTCAATGAAATTTTAATTTGAAACAAAGTACACTATAAAGGCTATTGTCAAATCCACTGATGTGCAATGAATTGCAGGAAACTCTAAAGGTGGTCAGACACGAGGGGTCATGTAGCAGGGACATGTCGCAGCGACATGTAGCAGCGACAAAAAATTGTGTAGTACACACTGAAGGACATGTAGCAGGGAGTGTAGCGGGGACATGTAGCAGGGAAAAAATCATCGCGCTTGCACACCACATCAAAATGTCGCGGGGACATGTCTCAGGGACATGTTGCAAGCGACACGTCCTCGTGTGAACTGATACTATCATAATTGTGCAACACCAATCTTTGGGACATTTTGATAGCTGTTAAATACAGGAATGGCTCCGAGCCGTTTGAAAGGAAACCGCTGACTTCATTAGCATTCATTTCTCTCTTTTTTTTTTGTTTGTGCCTGGATTAGAACGAAAGTAGGCTTTTATTATCAGATAAAATTAGGCCTAGGCAAAGCGATTATTAGATCTAAGCTAGATTCGCGATTAGGTTAGATTTAGGGATAGGGTCACCTTTTATAATTAAATTTTGTTGGGTTTGCCGGATTAACCCAGTGGTCTAGTGGTGAAGGAGGGATGTTAGCACGCAGGAGGTTCCGGGTTCGATTCTAGGTGATTTATTGCATTTTTCTTTATCTGATAGGAAAAAAATTCTATAATTGGTGAAAAATTTTCTAATGTCGCTCGGAGCCATTCCTGCAAGCATAGCATAAGCACAAGAAGAACGAACGTGTTCGTTCTTCTTGTGCTTATGCTATGCTTGTGTCACATTTATGTCAAGTGAGAACAGGGATGAAATAAGCACAAGCATAAGCACAAGGCAGTCAACCAAATCATCCGCCATCTTTGATTCGGATCTCACAGCCGAGGAAAGCTGGTATCGAGAATTTCGTTCATACTGCGCTTGCGTATGTCTTTATGCTTATGTTCTGGCGTTCTCACTTGCTTTTCGGCCGATTATGCTTATGCTTATGCTTGTGCTTATGCGCTAGTGAAAACCAGCCTTTAAAGGTAAAACAAATTACATTTTTCGATGGGAATTTATGTTGATGTGAATCTTAGATTGACTTTTTTTTGTGTGTTCTTGTTCGTTTCATTTCTTTCATCGAAGACAGCTCGGCCTCGATGCGCTATAAATGGTTCGCGTTTTGATTTAAAACATAAAATTTTGGAGATTTGAATAAAATTTTTCGAAAGAAGATTGTGTTGTCCATTTTTATGTGTTTGTTCATTCTTTACATTGGTTGGAAAGCGATTTTATGTAAACAAAACAAGACTTGGATTTTATAGTTCTAACTTCACTCGCGTGGCCTTATGCAAATATGTTTGTGGAATTTTTGCAATTTTAATTTCCAAATCAGTTTCTCGGGCAATTTTTATAAGCAACAGGTGTATTTTATTCGGAAATTAGTCGTACTAGTTATTCTAGACGGAGAAAAGTTGTTCAGTTTTTGAACTTTTGTACGGTCTAAATGTACTGTGCAGACGGTCGCGTAATTCTGTTGTTGAGAATTGCCAAAATTGAAAAAAAGCCGAGTAGTCAATCTTAATTCTTGTGCTTCCGACCTTTCATCTTAGTTAAGTTTATCATCGACATTCTGTTCAGAGAGCGACGCTGTTAGGCTCAGCCTATCTACAGGGTGTCCCAAAAGTTCGTTCCTCTACTTTACAGGCCTGTATTTTTTTTTTGTATTGACTCATGTTATAGCCTTTTAATAAAAACTTTCACAAAAACAATCTAATTTAATGTCCTTATTACATACGGGGTTAAATGCAACAGGCCTTTATTTCATTTTCCCTCTAAAATGAGATTATAAATCGCGCGCGAAAATTTCCCGCCATTTTACGGCATTTCACAGCCGCGAGTTGCTCTGAATTAATTGCCTGTGTTTTGCTTTGCGGCTCATGAAATGAATCCTCTCAAAGCCAAAAAATCTCCTATCATTTTGTCCTATTTACGAGCACAATCATCTGTACTTAGATCTTCTGGTGTTTCTGTTCAATAAATCGCCAAACTACTCGAAAAAAGCAAACGGCGGCTCAAACTAGCATGGGCAAACGTCCGGTTTTCTACGCTACACGAATTATCACAATCCATGCCGAGGCGGCTACGAAATGAGATAAAAAAATAATGGAGGCCACTCAGGCTACTAAAACTACGTTTGAAAATAGTGTACATAACAGTTAAAAACTGCTGGTATTTTGATACATATATCGCTTGTGAATCAAAAGTTATTTTAATATAAATCAGAGGAACGAACTTTTGGGACACCCTGCATATATATTAAAGCAGACAGAAGTTCGAAATACTTTAAAAGACAAACTTTGAGGCTGTATTTGTGTTGCAGTTCAGCTAGTGATTGATTTTGTCACTATTTTATAGTCGCTATTCAGGAGGGTTAGGGATCTCCAGTTCTTAACGATAAAGAAAGGTTCTGCGTCTTTCTTGAGATGAGTTTGATAATTCCTCTTCTCTGGGTTATTGAGAGATTTCCAGTTTCGTAAGCGTAGTTCAGTGCGCTCATTAGGGTGTTGGATACATCTTTCCAAAACACTTTGTAAAATTCGGCTGGCAGGCCGTCGGTCCCAGGAGTCTTTTCTGATCCCATATCTCTTAGAGCCTCAAGTCACTCTTTTTCAGTTAACACTCCTTCGCACGAAGTTAGCTTATTTTCGTCGATGGCTCGTTCATCTCCACCCTCAAAGAAAACAGTAGTATCATTTTGGTTGTATTGTGTATTGTGTTACTTTTGGATGAGTAGAGCTTTTTATTGAACGCGGCCACACATGCAGTTAGTATTTTTTTATCCAAGGTGACAAATTCACTACCGTTTATTTTAATTTGACTTATTGCCCCTTGCTTGTAGAGTCGTTTTTCGAAATTAAGAAAATAATTGGTGTTTTTCTCTCCCGTTCATTATACCATTTAGTCTTAGATCTTAAAATTGCTCCTTTGGTGCGAAATTCAATTATCTTTTCAAGCTCAATCCTGCTTTCATTCAATTGTTCTTCCAGGTGTAAAGAGCGCATTTCATCGGAGTTTTTATTATCAAGATCCGCTTCTAATCTGGCAACTGTTTGAGAATTGTTTCGCGTTGTTTAGCTTGTCTTGTTTTGCTCTTGGAGTAGCGGAGTGATTTTTCTCGCACTTTTTACTTTATCATTTCCCAAAGATCAAAGTGAAGGATTTACCGATTCATCATTTTTGTACTCATCGAGTGTTCGTCATCGGAATTTAGATCGTCTTCCATGACCATACAAAAGTTGTGCAACACGCAACAAGCCGGCACAATATCTGCAACCTTTGTGTATCGTCTTTTAACTCCTTTAGAATGCACCGCCAACATGTCTTTTACTTTACGTACGCTCGTTCCAGAACAACGCGTAGTTTTGTTAGCACTCTGTTGAACCTTTCTTGCGCCGGTGTCAAGCGACCGCTATGATATAGCCCGTTTTAACGAAAGGGCTCAAGGGGTAGGCAGTGTCCCTGACCAAATACAGCTGAACGTTTACATGGTTTATAACCCTTGTCCGCCCATGACATCACCCGCACTGATTCAGCTATGAAGTTTGCTTTTACGGAAAACTCTTGCATCATGAACGCTGCCAGGGTAGCCCGTGCTAACATCTAAAAACTTGCACTCTCAGTCATTTACTCAACAAGTGCGGCCGCAGCCAGTGTATTTTACCAGACAGCGCTTTGCACGTGAAATTATTAATGCAGAAACATGGAGCCCGTTCATGAATATTTCATGCAATTTCAGTATCACCCGTCACACTTCGTGCATACTCTTTTCAAAAATGCATACTGATGAGCGGAGCCTGTTCCCCTCGACATCAAATATAGCCTGTGAACAGGCTTCTTTTTGGGGAATTGGGTTAGGTTAAAATCGGCGAGCGAAGCGAGGACTGGGAAAGAGGGAATGGGCGGCGAAGCCTGTGGACTCGCCTTTGATGCCGCCGTTCCGCCCCCTAGTAATTATCCTGTTATTATATTGGCAACAAGTTAATTAAAATGTCAACAAGTTGTCATGTTTTTAGTCTGTTGAATGCATCGGTAGCAGTATAAAACACGACTCCCACTCTTCGCAAAAAAGTATTTAAAAAACCTAAAGTATAAAGCTTTTCCAGTAAGACTTCAGAGAGAATTGCGCGTTTAGATCACAGTTATGAATTTGTTTTCTTCGATGATATTGACCTTTTGATCTCGGCGAATTATAGTGTTTCCGGCCACACCGTAATAGGCATCTTAGATCCGAGTCTCAAAAAGTCGTTGTCTATAATTCCACTGCATTGAAATCATGAATTATTGCAATAATTTTTAGCTCCTTAGTATTAAAGTTCTGTAGTTGAGTAGTGTGTCCCAGTGGAGCTAGGATAAACCCCCGTTGTTTTGTAATAGCGTTTGATTTGGCATCCAACAGATAATCTGTAGCATGGTTGCTGTTTTGTAAATCCAGTCGGCAAAATTCCAAAAACATCTTGCTTTTTTGCGACAGACTTTAGACACAGCTTTTGCTCTTCTTTAAGCCTCGGTATAAGCGACAAATTTCGCAACGAATCGCTCAAAGCTTTCTCAAAATCGAGATCTGAAAATTGCATGCGACGAGTCGTCATGTTTGTTTATCATATGAGCCAGCGAATGGAATATTTATGCAAATTTAAGGCGCAAGGTATTTGAGATGTCAACATGTGTCGTCTGTCACCGCATACCTGTCAACACCAAGTGATCTGACCAATCAGCTCATGATATCAGACTCTGGTATCATGGAACGGTGGCATCAAAGGCGAGTCCACAGGCTTCGCCGCCCCTTCCCTCTTCCCCAGTCCGCGCTCGGCTCGCTTCACTCGCCGATTTTAACCTAACCCAATTCCCCAAATAAGAAGCCTGTTCACAGGCTACATCAAATACAGCATTTTGTTGTAATCAATGTCAAAATAGAACCACGAACGCCGCTTCTGATCTGCTTTTTTCACGATAAAATCAATCTGCCTCGCTCTTTTTTCAGCTGCTTTACTTGTGGCCCAAAATTGCGAAGACATATTCCACTGTGTAATTAAACCTGGTTCACATCCATTTCCCATAAAAAAATAACACCATCTTGAAGTTTTCTTCCAGTTTCTGTATCGCCGTACGCTCCGTAAGGATGGACGAACCGTTTTGGGTACAAACAGTTCAACGAAATATACGAAAATTTTCTTAAGTCCCCCAAATGAGATGCAATTCACGGACCGTGGTTACTTGAACACGGACCGTCTGTTCAGTTCACGAACCGTACGCTCCGTACGGATCGACGAACCGTTTTGGGTACACACAGTTCAACGAAATACACGAAAATATTCTAAGTCCCCCTAATGAGATGCAGTTCACGGACCGTGGTTTCTTGAATACGGTCCGTCTGTTCATTTCACGAACCGTACGCTCCGTGCGGATCGACTCTTAACGTCACGGTCGGCAGGATCGAGGCAGGAATTCTACGGACCGTACCTTAGCTTTCACGGAACGTGACTGTGCGTGTGTATTGGACAACCCTCTTGTTTATCAGACAAAATATCTTCGTACCAACTTGTGCTCGCAAGTAATTTGCAACTTAACACGCACGCTGTGCCCAGTCATGCCCGAAAATCTATTTTCTCGTCTTTTCAAAGTTGACCTCAAGTCCACCTGATTTTCAAGTGCACTTTGGTCCGTATTATAAACCGGCCTTACATCATTTTGAGTCAACAGCGCTTTTCCAATATTATTAACCCGTGAATACGCACATGCGTAATGAACAGGATATCGGTAACGGAGACAGATATGCAAATGAGCACTCACTCGCTCCTTCCATCAGCTGTAAACGTAGTGACGTAATGCATGCTTTGTTACGAGTGTGTTTCGTAACATGAATAACGTGAATCCAGCGATAACAACAACTAAATTGTTGAAAATATGTTGGGTTGCGACGCTGCTGGGGGTCCGTGACGTCATCCAAAATGGCCGCCAAGGTGGCCGCCATCTTGGATTTCACTAAAAATTCAAATTTGTCGGAAAAATGCGGAAATTGCAAATATTGTTTGCTAGAGTTGCAAAATAACATACAATTAAACATTTCTCAGGGATAAACGAACAGCTACTGAAAACGGCATGTGCTAATCTTAAATGGTCTTGAAAATATCGAAGAAAAACCTTAAAATCACCCCCCCCCCCCCCCCCCCCCCTTGTACGTCCGAGGGTTAAAGATGTTTCAAGAACAATGAACTGCAAGGCTGATCTGACCACGTAAAATTTGCGAGACATCATCACGATAGAAACCGATAAAGTAGGATCGTAAAAGATAGTAAAGATGTTTCGCATTTGGAGTCTTTGATGCAACATTAAAATTGAACGGGATTTTTTAACCGAGACACGCGATTTTGATGCGTATCTACCTTGTAGTAATTAAATATGTCCTGGTCTGGTGACCGAGTGGTTTAAAGTGCGGAATAACAGCCGAAAGGCCCGAGGTTCAAGCCTCGCTCGGAACGTCATTTTTTCTTCTTCTCCTTTCTTCTTCGGACTGAACATTATAAAAGTGATGTACCGTATTTTTTTCCTTTGCCTTTGTCAAAATTCCTACTAACGTTTAATTTAAATATATATATATATTGAACCGTGTCAGTGTAAAAACATAAGCTTACCGCAATGTTGCGTTACGTGTTAGCATTTCTAATTCCCGGGTAGGCTCTTGAGAGCCTTTGATTTCTATCTGGCAGCAATTACAGAATACCCCGAAATTTAGATTCATGTTATCTATATGTGTCGGAACTCTTAGAAGAACTAGGCATGGAACAATAAGTACTATTTTCATTCAATATAATGCAAATAAGTTGAGAGGTATTCTGTAGTTCAGCCTCCAGCTGGATGTAATTTACTGTTACAGTGAAAATTTTACTGGTAGTGTTAAAATGCACACAATTTCACTGTTTTATGTTTCAGAGCCCAGAAATTAAGCGTTAAGGGTAATAAAAGCACCCCTTTCAGACCCTCTCTTCTGCCCTAGGATTTTTCAACTTCATCCATTGTCAGAAAGGGTTAAGGCCTCGATTCGACGCGAATATTATTTAGAATCAAAGGCTCCTAAGAGGCTCACACTGACAGGGTTCGGTTTTTTTTCTTTTTAATGAAACGTTAGGATTCTTGACGAATGCAAAATAGAATCAAAGGCTCCTTGCGAGCCAAGTCGTGAATATGAAACAACCATCGGACCTTTTCCTACCCTACACAAGGTGGGTCCTCTAAGATTGTACATGTTATGACTACTTCCCTTATGTTGCAGATCCACGTACCAATATCTTTTACCAAACCTTCGTGTGTAGCTGAGGAAGTCCTGGGTTATTCTCCAGAGCGTATAGCAAGTAAAATCCACTGTGTTTTTTATCGACAATGCTTTAAACATCAATTACAGTCCGTACTGTGCAATCTCAGCTCGGCAATGTTTGTCAGCCTCACACGAAGGAATTTTTACTAGCGAAAATGAAAATTACGGGACAAGCTTACCTTTTCCTTCATTATTAATGTCAGATATCCTTGCCAAACAATAATAACAATTAAAAGAACCCCAACGGTTTCCCAAACCGACGTTTCATCTCATCGAACATTCGTAAACACAAGGACCGTAATGGCGGACTTGGTTTAGTCTCATTTATTCCATGTATGCTATACCGAAGTGTAACATATCAACAATTTAATATAAATTTAATATAAAGTTTACGATGAGCGAGTGACTTTTCTCCAGTAACCGCGATAAGTCGTATTCACGACTTAAAAAGGAAATCACTTTCACACTGTCCAGTTCGAAAAAAAAGGTGACGTGCGTGAATTGAACCCGGGTCTACCGAGTGCAAATCCCGGCGCGTTAGCCCACAAGACCATCGAGGAACACATACTCAATAGCAAAGCGCACAAATGACGTCAGTACTCATGTTTGTCTGAGTTTATAATTTATTCTTGTTTATTCTTGCATTTCTGACAATAGAAATTCGTTATTAGGAATCCCCTGAGAGTCACTTTTGGTTTGTTTGTCTGAGTTTTAGTTCTATAAATAGTAATTGTGCGCTTCGCTATTGAGACTAAACTTTGTTATTTAAGGTAGATACGCATCTAAACGCGTGTATCGATTGGAAAATCATTTTAGATCGATTTAAATTTGCATTTAAGACTCCAAATGCGAAACATCTTTAAACTTATTGTTGTTTATATTCGTTTACAACAAATAGGTGGTTTGCAATCAATCTCTAGAGACAGAGATAACAATAGTGAAACGAACAAATGCTGGTGGACGAACAAAAGGAGCTAATGAGAGAACTATTGTTTATGTCCACCAGCATGGCGGCGATGACGTAACATGAAAACCACCTATTAGTTACTGTTATCGCTGGATTCATGCTGTTCTTGTTACGAAACGCATTCGCAACAACTTCTTACGTCAATAAGTTTACAGCTGATGGAATGAGTGAGCGAGTGTGTGAGTGAGTGAATTAGCCACCGTTACCGATAACACATTAATGACGCTTGTGCGTATTTACGGGTTAACAAAAACGGCTCAAAAGTTGTCGGAAAGTTGTCCGAAGGTCATTTGAACGTTTCCGAAGAAAAAGGCGAAGATTTTCAATGAGAAATCCGAAAATGTTTGGACTGTGTACCAAGGACGGAATACAGTGTTGACTGGCCAAACACGACTTATGAGCTCGTGATAATGGTAATCGTGACCACATGTTTTGATCTAACGAGTATACCCCCTTTTGCAAGCGATTAGATGATGATCTTTGTAAATTTATTTTAGCAGTGGTTGACTTTGAATTTAATGTCATTTGCTTATGAGGATAAGATTAGGCAAAGCCAGGTGTTACGTTGTAACGAAAGGCCGTTTTTTTTCCGTGCTTTATCTCTCCGTTGTAGGGCTGACTTCCTTTCATTAAATTTGAGTTCAGATGTAATTCTTTCAACGGTATAGACCAATATCACGCTAGCATGGCACAAAAATATATTTAGTTTATTGGGGAAAAGAGCCCAGCATCAAATTAAGCATATCGATATCAGTAAAATTACAAAGTTTTGTAAAGATTGCTAGCAAACTGACGAAGATATGAAATTTTGAAACTGAGAATTTTTACAAAGAAATGTATGGTGGACGGGCATAGAGTGCCCGTCCAGCCTCGTTTTCGTGTTTTTCCCATACATTTCTTTGTAAAAATTAGGCCAGAGTACTAAGTTTCAAACGTTCATATCTCCGTCAGTGTACGAGCAATCTTTACGAAACTTTACACTTTTACTAATATTGATGTGCTGAATTTGATACTCGACTCTTTTCTCCATTAAATTAAATATATTTTCATGCCATGTTAGCGTGATATTGGTCTATTGTAAGTGAAGCCTCTGGCTGTGAGACATAATTGGAATTTGTTGATACTCTCTCTCCTTTTGATCGACATTCCACAACAATAATAATATGTCATCAATGTATCTTTTTCACTCAAGTGGTTTTGTATTGTTAAGTCCAGTTATTTCAGTATCAAGCGCTGACAAACATGTTTGCAAAGACAACAGCTACCTTTGCTACCCCTGAAACGAAAGAGCAAATCCTAAGTGAAATAATTAACAGTTATTCATCGAGGACGAGCCGAATATGAGCTGATATATATAACCAACGAGGCGCCGCGAGGCCGAGATGAATAACTGTTTTAGTAAATTTTCAAACACTCAAATAACCGGAAATTGGAAAAAAAAAATATTTCCGCTCTAAAAAAATACATGACTGTCACGTCAGTGAACAAGTGTCACATGACCGCTTCACAAATCGAAAGCGAGTAAATGCTATAGGTGGTTTTCATGTTACGTCATCGCCGCCATGCTGGTGGACATAAACAATAGTTCTCTCATTAGCTCCTTTTGTTCGTCCACCAGCATTTGTTCGTTTCACTATTGTTATCTATGTCTCTAGAGATTGGTTGCAAACCACCTATAAGCAGGCGGCGAGATCGAGAAGAATGTTTCTTTCAAAAGTAGTTTCCTTCAAAATAAGATCGAGAAGAATGTCAAAGTTTCCTTCAAAAATAAGTCTTAATCGGACTGGCAGAAATGGTTATGGATTTGAACATAACAATTGTAGAAATTATACTGCGGACGAGTAAAGATTTGCCCGCCACGTGCACGTGCCACGTTCACGTGCCACTTGCACGTGCCATTTTTTTTCCGCGACGAGGAAAACAACTTAATTTTTTTCGCGTAATTCGTCATCATTTTTCCATATTTGGGCAAATTAACCAATAACGACTCAGATCGGTAGCGGTGGAACCAATCAGAAATCTAGAAAATCATTATCGAGAGGTAAAAATTTACTAATATGGAATAACAGATTTATTATAAGCAGTGGGATGAGGCAGACATTACTAAAATTAACCATATCTTCCAAGACGGCTCTTTCTTAACCGTTTACGACTTTTCTTCCAAGTTTCCGATATAGACGAACACGAAGTTCGGGTTTTAAAGGAACTTGGCCTGGCCACTGACAGCTCAGTTGTCATTCAACCTTGGTAGAGAACACATCTCCGCAAGCCCGCTGAGGTCACGTACTAGACGAAAAATAAAATATTGATCACTAATAAGTCCAATTCTATCCATTTATCATTTTAAGCTACGATGGATTAAATAGAGGATATTACATGGCCGCGCGAAGATACGAAATTTCTATTCGAGTGTTAAAAAATATTTTTCAACACGAGAAGAGAAATTTCGTATCTTCAAGCGGCCATGTAATGTTCTGTTTATTACTAATATAAACACCAATGAAATCAAACCGTTTCACTTTAATATTTTTGTAGTCCTAAAGTAAAACAACGTGTAAGAACTAAAATATGGAAGAAGTACACGGCCTATATTTAAATGCGTGAACGAAATACATATTCCTTTCTTTTACAATGTAATAAAGGGCTATCCTAATAGAATAGAATTTTAGATTTCGGAAAAAAGCCAGCTATAAGCAACAATATTTTTAGACATCAACTTGAAGACTAATAGTATGCTCTCTATTTCTGTCCAGTGTAAGAAAGAGAGAGAAAAACTTCCAATGCCAAAAATTAAGGAGCTCGCAAAAACAAAGCACTTTATAAGATGTCTGAATAACAAATATTAGAAACAAAAGTAAGTGTAAAGGTTTCTCAAAGTCATTTCTTAGCTGACTTACTGTTCATCTCACTGTTCAAAAGTTCATGACCAATTTTCTTGGCTGCTTCCACTGTTTGACTCAATGTACATTACTCGGCGTAACTTTTTCTTTGGAGGTTCAGATTGGAGGCTACCCATTGCACTTTGTGACGAGGCCATGTTGATGTTGAAACCCCTCCTGTAATTGTATTGCCATAAAACATCGTTTGCAGCTGGTTTTCATGCATTGACGAAGTCGATGAGCTTGCTGCAAGTTGATAATGGTTAAAAGGTGGTGCGCCGACCGGAAAGTGAAACGCTCCTCGCGAAACATCTGAAACTTCACGATTCGTCGACGCCGTGCTTGAGAGAATGTTTGAAATATTTTCCATTTGTCGCTCTCGTAGGCTGCTGTAGTTGTTTATTGACTGGAGGTTTTGGTGGCCGGTTATCTGTGCTATCTGATTTGGCGGGACGTCATTATCCTGCAATTTTTGCACGAATGTTTTTCTCCCGGCGTGGTTTGTTTTACGGGGAATTGCCCCCGCTTCGCACATGTCTTTTAGGATACTGTTCAGTTTATTTACTCCCATAGGTTGTGCTTTAAACCAAGTACAGTCGTTCTGCTGCCCCTGAACAGAAGATTTGAAGTGGTTTACCGTCAGATAAAATGGAGCGTCTGGTTCCAACATGGACTGAGGACGTTTATCTCTGTACAGTTTATTAACATTTACTGGATTGCGCTCGGCTGGAATCTCTCGGTTTCACGGGCTTGACATTCCGTGGGTTGTCGCCCTGTCTGCTCTTAGACTGACAATCAGTCTCCAAAACAACATCGCCCCAACGCAAATTTCGTTGTTCTGTGCAACCTCTGAGACCGAAGTGTATGATATTATTCAACCACACAGTGTTCAGCAGCGATTGCGGAGAACTTGTTCCCAATATTTTTTTTTCAAAGAGAATATCAATTTCCTCGTCTGAGAGAGCAGTAGTTGCATACGGTTTATTTCCTCGGCCTTGTTTTTTCAGTTCTTTTTGCTTTGCTTTCAATGCGTCTCTCAATCTCGTAAATTCGGGATCAATGAATAGCTAGCCTTTCCCTATATTCGCGCCTTGTAAGATAACGGTCAACGATTGATAAGATTCTCTGAGAGAAGACGGCTCATATTGTTCACTTTTCTTCGTTCTAGGGATTTTCTCTAATTCTCTCTCTTCTTTCCGAACCTCGCGAAGAAATTTTAGAACAACGTTGAGGTCATACATGGTCTTTTTCTTCGTATTTTCGTTCTCTTGTTGAGCAATAAGCTTCTCAGCATCATCTTCGGACACATCAATAAATCTGCATTTAGAATTATCGTCGATTAAATCGAGAATATTTAGATTCCAGTTAGGTTCGTCCACCATTCTGAAATTGTGTCGAGACTACTTTGACAAAGGCGCCTTTGCGAAGGGCGCGATTTATTATGTAACCATAGAAACGGTGATCTTTTCACGTGTGAAGATAACATGTTATTCTCACGTGTGAAGATATGATGTTTCCGCGCGAAAGCTCACCTGGTATTTCATTGGTGTTTATATAATAAAAAGGATATTTTATAAACACATTGTTGTATTTTCTGTGATTTATTTTCTAACGTTAAGCAATTTAGATCAATTGAAAAAAATTCTTCACACCGAAGCAATTTTAAAACATTTTATTCTTACCTTTTATTGATCATAGTCAAAGTACACAAAGAAAACAACGAAAAAGCCCTTCCGATTCGCCGTGGCTGTAGATTTGCTATCTCCCAACAGTTGTAATTTCATATATTGTTTTCTTTTGTTTAGATTTTACTAATTTTGATTAATTACTAGATAATGTTTCACGGTCAAAGTAAAATCTAAAATCATTGTAATACTAATACTTACTTAGTATCGTAGGCTATTGTATTGTAAAAATCTAACGTATTGTAAATAGTGTAAGTAGTAGTAGTGTTGTAAGTATTGTTGATTCAATAAGCGTTATCTTTGAACATCTGCCCATCTGCCCATCCATACATGTATCCCCTTTTGTAAATTGCTCTTCGCAGTGGTTGACTTTGAATTAAATACAATTAAGGCCCCCGCAAAAGAGGAAACATTATTGCGGAAACATTGTTGCGGGAACGTTGTTTCCCTAAATGTTTCCCTGTTTGCGCGGACACGAAACATTTGTTGCGGAAACATTTTTTGCTTCCGAGAAACGAAAAGTGTTTCTGACTTTTTTCAGATTCCAGGGTCGCGATGACTGCTCCGGACAGCACTTCATAAACTGAGCATGCGCAGTACCGTATCCCATATATCAGCGCGCATTTGTTTCCCAGTATAATGTTACGGTGGCCGATAAGGACACAACACAAACACAGCCCACAACACAAACACAAATCTCACAACACAAACACAAAACTCACAACACAAACGCAAAACTCACAACACAAACGCAAAACTTACAACACAAACACAAAACTTACAACACAAACACAAAACTCACAACACAAACACAAAACCCACAACGCAAACACAAAACTCACAACACAAACACAAAACTCAACAACACAAACACAAAACCCACAACGCAAACATAAAACTCACAACACAAACACAAAACTCACGACATAAACACAAAACTCACAACACAAACACAAAACTCACAACACAAACACAAAACTCACAACACAAACGCAAAACCCACAACGCAAACACAAAACTCACAACACAAACACAAAACCCACAAACAATACGGTAGTTTCTTTCTTCGAACTAACAGCCCTATTTTCCGTACCAAACTATATTTTCGAATTCTGCGTAAACTAGTTTCTTGATTATTACAATGTACTTGTCAATTTGACAGCTGTTGTTTTGTCTCCTATCAGACATTTTATTTCTGTTATTTTTATTTTCTTCCACGGACATTTAGGGGCCTTTAACTCGTATTTTGAACGTTGCTGTTAATTGTTATTGTCAATAAAATGTAAATTGATTGCTTATTTCCATATTAAAACGTTATTCGTTAACTTCCAGTAGGGTTTTAAGGAAAACCTGTATATAGCGGTCACCCTGTATATAACGGTCACTTGGCCATTTTCAAAAGGTGACCGTTATATACAGGTTTGACTGTATTTGATTTAGAATTTTTTTTTTCTATTGTCAAATATCCCAACAGAAAATAGACAATGAATAACTGAAAATGCATTGTGCAAATTGACCCAACAACACATTTTCATCGTCAATTAGCTAGCAAGGCGGAAAAAGTCTTTCACTTTCATTTCACTAACATCAAAATTATTTACATTCACACTCGTGATTCTTTGTTACTCATAACTTTTATTGACTTGCACCAACACGAATTTTCAAACTTTCTCTCAATCTTCTCTATCCTGCCAAGAACCATATCCAGTTGACTACTGCGCCTCGCATTTTCTACGTAATGTCTAATTCTACAACGCCATCTTTACCATATTCACTATCAAGATTCTTCTTAGTTTTTTAACTTCACGTTCTAACGCATTAACGAGATGGCTTTAAGAGCCCTTTGATCTTACAATTGCCGCCATCGCTCTGGACAGATTTCTTGCAGTGACCTTACCTCTGAGATATCAAGTGCTAGTCACCGAAAAAAATGTGAGTATCGCTGTTGTGATTTCATGGCTCACTTGGTAGCGTCACATTAATGACCATTTCAGGCTACAATTAGTTGATCTCTGCAGCATTAATTTTCAGACCAGACGTCCGCAAGGTTTTTTGCACTCTAAAACATCACAATCCCACGTTTGAGAGCAAATACTACTTTTTCTTTCGTTTATTAATTATCGAATTCTTTTTCGTAGAAACGTAATTTTGAAGACGATTTCTCAGCTAAAATAGAAGTGAACGAATGAATGAAAACAAACATGACAGCCGGCAATTTGTTGTTGGAACTGTTTTGCCAGCCAGTCGGATTACTTTGTGATTAAACTACGATAAATAAATTAAAACAAAAGCCGGTTTCTGATGATACATGTATGTGAATGCATGAATGTATATCCATGAATGTGTACTTTGTTTCCTAGATGGCCCCGTTAATAGTCATAGATAAAAACGGGTAGTCCAGCACTTGTCCAAACGATGGCTGTGATTGGCTAAGAAAACAATCGATTTGTCCCACTGGGATAGGGATTAGGGATAGGGATTAGGGATAGGGACATTGTTCAAGTGATATATCAATTGTAACGTTCGCCAATCAAAGACACCGTTTGGACAGCTACTTGGTCTCCCGTAAAAAGTAACCCTTAATCTTAAGCCCAGATAAAATGGAAAATACCCCCAAAAAAATCCTTCACAGATAAAATATAGAAAAGTATCGAAAAACATTATTGCACAGCCTCAAGTTGGAAAAAAAAATCATGCTCAGAAAAATTGCCCAATCCCCTCCCCCCACCCCTAAAATTTAAATGGTCCATACCCAAGGAAGGTAAGGAGAGGATACTCATCCATCTTCAAACTTCACGGACAGCTTTTCAATATTTAATCTATAGGTTTACTTATATTTCATAGACAAAGTGTTGCTGAAAGGTTGAAGTTGTGGCTTATGATATCATCAACATTTAATATGAGCAACAGCATAAAAAAGAAACACTGCTGATCAGCAGTCAATTATGGGTTTTTACTAAAGTCATATCAAAATTAAGAAGTATAAAAAGCAGATTTAGATTATAAAATGTTTATAGCATTGTAGAGCTTTTAAAACTACACATCTGGGCCAAATTTTAAAGCGCAAGAACATTTCGTTCAAGAGTTATAGGTGAACGAGTATCAGAATTTTTGGTACGAAATGTATGGAGCAGCCATCTTGGTGCCCCATTTAGGGTCACCAACATGGCGGCCAAAACGTCAGTCTTAATTGCACCCAAAATGTCATCACAAAATATTGAATGCAATAATCGTCTTATAAGCATCTACAATGCAAAAATAACTTTCAACTACTTCAATTTTTGTTTATTTTCACGGCTTATCTGAAATAGCGTGACACATTCAGAATATTAAAAATGGGTTGACCTTATGTTACTTATGACGTCATTTTTGGTTACCATAGCAACCGATTGGCAGGAATTAAGCTTATAAAAGTTTAATTTCTCAATCTCAAATCTACGCCAAAATGTGTGTTTAGAGTATGAGATGAAACTATGAAAGTTTGAAAGCGTTTCTCCTTTTAGTTATGGAAATTCGATTTTCTATAGGAAACCATAGTTTTTTGACTGAGTCCTTGATATTGTAGTTTTTTTTCATTTTTATTTTATCATCATTTTATTTCAATAATTTAAATTTAACAAATTAGAGAAATATACAATCCGCATATAGCAAAGCTAATCGAGGCAGGTTGTATAATTTACAATCAAATTTAGCAAACACAAATTATTAGTAAAATCAGGTAAATAATAATAAATAATTAATTAATTAAAAAAAATAATAATAATAATAAATAAATAAATAAATAAGTAAAATAAATAAATAAATAGGTATACACACACATTCACAGATAGCTAGCATTTACATGAGTAGTGCAAGAACCTATAATAACACATAGAAGATAAGGAAGTAATAATAATAGCTGGAGTTTGATTAATGATAATTGGTAATTTTTAACATTAACGTAGAGACCTCAGCATAATCATCCTCATTACCAAGTACCGCAAGTAAAAATTGGTGAATTTTATTTTTGAAAGGTTTTTTTCTAAGTTTACGCAGGTTAGGCTTCAGGCAATTCCACAACTTAGCTCCGAAAATGGAAAACGAATTAAGATAAATACTCAGTCTTGATTTATTAACATATAAATTCCCAGCATTAGAAAATCTAGTGTTATATGTATGAACGTCAGATGAACAGGTAAAAAGATCACAGATATTCTGAGGCGCAGAATTAGTAGATACGTCGTGCATAAGAGAAAAAACTGTTTCAAAATAAAGCATATTGAGGGGTAAAACATTAGCAGAGACAAACAAAGGAATAGCATGAGATCTATTACCAGCAAAGAACATTAGCCGAAGAGCTCGTTTTTGTAAGATAAAGACCTTCCTCAGATAGACCTGTGCAGCTTGGCCTCAGGCTAGAATACCGTAGTATGTATATGGGAAAATCAGAGAACGGTAAATTTGGATTAAAGTATTTAGAGGGACAAAGTGCCTTAATCGTGCAATAATTCCAACGACCCTGCTAATTTTAGAGGCAATGTAGTCGATATGATATTTCCAAGTTAAGTTTTTATCGATGAGTACACCCAGGAACTTTACATAATCTTCACATTCAAGGCACGTATCACTGTTTGAGGCATTATTATATATCCTTATATTAATCTGATAGCTAAGCTTCTTTTGTGATGGCCTAAAGATAACAAAATTGGACTTTTTTGCATTAATAGTTAGCTTATTAGCCTTCAACCAGTCACAGACTTTCTGGAATTCAATGTTAGTTACACTTTCTAGTGACTTCAAATCCTTATCAGCATACAGCAGGTTTGTATCATCAGCAAATAAATAAAAAGAAAACTTCTTAGAAGAATTATAAATGTCATTAATATAAATCAAGAAAAGTAGAGGGCCTAGAACAGACCCTTGTGGGACCCCAGTTAGCACATTTCTTTTAGATGATATTTGTTGATCAATTTGAGTAGTTTGAACACGGCCATTTAAGTAGGATGAAAACCATTCATTTACCCGGCCCCTTATAGTTTTAGGGCTTTTCTATATATTTCAAAAACCGCGAGATAGATTTTTTTTAAACTTTTATAGCCGTTTCTTTATAATATGAACAACATTGTCTCGAAGTTTCATCTTGATTGAAACATTGCAACATGGTCAAATAAAATAATAAAGTACACCTAAAACGCGATTGAGACTTTGTGCTTTGATTGCACGGTTGAAGACGCTTTAATTAATTCAGGTGAAGTGTAACGTATTTCGGCGTGTTGAGAATTATGCAAATCGCGTTGACTTCTTTCTTTTCCCTACAATTCAAAATGCCGAGAGTGTCCAGTGCACGTCAAACGCGAATAAAAAAAAACGTCCCTCTGAAATTCGTGGGAATGATAAAAATAACGTGGAACACAGCCCCTAACGTTACTCCGCAAAACATGATGGTCACGCAGAAATGCGTTGCGCTTCACCTGAATTAATTAATTGAAGCGTCTTTGTGCAATCAAAGCACAAAGTCTCAATCGTGTTTTGGGTGAACTTTATTATTTTATTTGACCATGTTACAATGTTTCAATCAAGATGAAACTTCGAGACAATGTTGTTCATATTATAAAGAAACGACTATAAAAGTTTAAAAAAAATCTATCTCGCGGTTTTTGAAATATGTAGAAAAGTGCTAAAACTACAATATCAAGGACTCAGTCAAAAGCTACGGTTTCCTATAGAAAATCGAATCTCCAAAACTAAAACAAGAAACGCTTTCAAACTTTCATAGTTTCATCTCATACACTAAACACACATTTTGGTGTAAATTTGAGATTGAGAAATTAAACTTTTATAAGCTTAATTGAGGAACTTGTAGATGTGCTCATACACATGCAAAATCACAAGTTCGAAATGTTTTTCTGATTTACTCAAAATCGGCTTGACAAAAGTTTCTAATTTTTAGATATTTTGTTTGCCATATGTCATAGTTTATCGTAATAGTTTTGATTTTTCTAGATGCGGAATTTAGACTCAAGTGATTTCAATGTTTCTCGTTTATCTCCGCAATTTTAAATCCGATTTACAAAATTGTTACACTCTTATAAACTTCAAACTTCGTACAATATGTTATATAAGTTTCATACTAATTCAATAAAGGAAAGTTAGTTAAACGGCCGCTCAAAAATGGTAGGTGCGGCTACACGGAAACTGGAGAGAAACACCTTAAACTACTTGAGCTTACTACCCCTATCTGGCACTAGCTTTTGGTAATTCAACGTTAAACCACTTTCTTCCAGTTTTCTCATCACTCGGTGATGAGAAAACTGTAAATATTATGTGTGCCTGTACATTCTATGAGGATTTGCCAAATTATATGTTAGAATTTCTCCGTGGCCATGTTCACACCAAACAAGAGGCGTTTATAGCGGGAAAAGCCCATTAGGTCCAGCGAAGGTGGTGATATCCCTAGACTCCGGGGCAAAATTCAATTTGGTGAAATGCCATATTCAAATCCAACTTGGAATACACTTTTGCACCTGAAATTTCCTGCAATGTTTCCTCTATGGTTGGAGCGGGATGCTTTTCTCTCGATACTGTTTGGTTGGTGTGCCGCATGTCTAAGCAGAAGCACATCACCATCAGGTTTTTCAACTACAACCAGGGGATTAACCCAACTTGTTGGCACGTTTACTCTCTCTATTACATCAAGTCACTCTATTTCTTCAAGCTTGTCAACTACCTTTTGTCTTCTACTGAAAGGGATTCTTCGCATAGCTTGAGCAACGGGGGGAACAATTTCGTCTACATGTAGTTTTAACTGGAACTCCTTCAGCTTTTTCAGTCCTGTGAATACTGCAGGGTATTTTGCCTTGAGGGCTGACTTTTTGTCATAAGGATCTTTAGATTCACAGTAATTAGCAAACATGCCAACCTTCAGTATGCCCAGCTCTTTAGGTGAAAGCTTGCCCAATAAAGTGTCAACATTTCCAGGCATAACAAAGAATTTGGCTTGCAATGATGTTTGTGTATCTGGTACACAAATGTTCAACAAACATTTTCCACTAAGTCAACGGTTGCTGAGATGCATATGCGTATATCTTTCAGTTAGTCTTCAATACTTCAATCTTTCCTTTAGACACTTATTGAACACATTCTCTGACATCAAATTGCAGGTAGCACCTGAGTCTATAACAACACTGACAGGCTCGCTTTCAATCATAACAAACAAAGTGTGTGACTCACCATCTGAGGCGCTGATGACATAGTAACTGCCATCCTCCACTTCATCATTATCTTCCTCCTCATGCTGGCTAGGTTTGTCACTTATATTTCGTACACCTGGCCGTTTGCTTCCAGATTGGCTTTGGTTTCTGCTTCCCCACGTCCTTTGATCTGTTTTTTTTCCTGTTTCGTGTGACAACAAACTTCCATGTGACCTTGTTTACCACATGTACCACAGGTGTGATTCTTGGAAATTCGGCAATTTTTCGCGATATGACCGGGTTTATCGAATCTCCAGCAACTGTTGTGAAACTTTTGCTTGTCATTAAATCATTTAAAACCTTTACCACAGTTGTGAACGGCACGATTAACCCTTTCTTCGGGCACAAGAATCAAATCCTTTTGTGACGATTTGCGCACACGATTTCCAATAATCTTTCAAGTGTTAGGTTTTCAACGCGGTAGAGTTTGCCCTTCAATTCCTTACTTGTGATGTGGAAAATGACAATTCCCCAAAAGTGGTCGTGGTCGGTTACGACAGGTTCCGACTGTAATGAATGGACTCCAAAAAAATCCAGAAAAAATAACCGTTTACGAGAGGGCGTTGCACATGTATCATGGAGGTTTGGCTGTAGTTTTTAACTGAAATGTACTTTAATTTGCCTCAGCCTTTAAAAAGCCATACCATCAAAGACGCCAAGAAAGACGGCTCCATTGCCAAATTGTTACCAGCTCCCTCCAGACAGGCTAGAGCGCCTTGATCAAAATGTGCATTTTTTTTAGCTTCATAGCTTGTTCGAGTTACGGAATTCAGCTTATAGCCAGGATTCAATTGGATTTTAGTTAGGTAATGTAAATAACTACGGTATGAGAATCGAGAGCAAACAACAACGAAAGAAATAAGCACATACAATTGCAGAGAATAATTCAATCTACACGTACTTTCTACCGTGAGAATAAGTTCAGAACATAAAGACAACATATGATAATCGCGTTTCCATTCCAAATTGGGAGCCATTAGAAAATTAAACATCTCCTATTGTCATGAAATAAACATGTTTATAAAATTTCATTTATTTTAACCCATAAACGTGAGTGCCGACCAAAACCGGCCGTGGTTTTTCGCGTTGAGGAGAAGTCTTCCTTTACCGTTCAGGTTTACTTGCTTTTCAATTTGTGAAGCGTGGAAGGACTTGTGGCATTAGAGTTAAAAGTTCGCTCGATCGCTCAACTGTAAACATTGTACCCGCGATATGTAATGGTCACCGGCCTTACCCATGGGGACGTCGTTGGAGGGAGGTGGTGGGATTTCGACGCAGGGGGTGGGGGGGGGGGGGGGGGGTTCGGTGCAGCAAAGCGCCTAAGAGAGAAGTGGGTGCGAAGGTGCGCGGAGCGTGAGTGTTTCATATTCATGAATTGTCTCAAAAGAGCCTTTGATTCGATGTCGTTTCCCACTATCGGCTTCGAATTACAACGATAACTCGAACTACAAGGATCAAAAACATTCTATACCCGAATACTAATCACAAGTTGTTCTGTCGAAAGGTTAAAAAGAATAGCATTACATACCAACAAACGATCATTTCCGGAATTATAAACTCGAACAATATATCTTAAAGGAGCTGTTGTCATGGATATTTTGCCGTTTTTGGGTCAAAACTGTCCGAAAATAAAACTAAGTAACTTTGTCATACGCGAAATGCTTATAGAACACTAAGAGGAACATATCAAGTGAATTTTCCAAGAGATAATAAACCATACCCAGAGTTTTAGCGAGTTTTCCAAGACATAAAGGAATAAACTTGTTGAAAAAATTAGTTGCATTCCATTTCCATCCCGGCCATGTGCAGCCCAAGACACTTATTTCTACTCTAAGAGCTGGACCAATATTTTTCTGTTTTCACTGACATAAATAATAACCCGGCTTTTTAAGGCAACATTAAAACTGGCGACATAGACCCTTTAATTACGGACAATGCCTTTTGTTCACAGTGTCTTTGTGAAGGAGCTTTGTCTGGGCCGTGAATGTGAAAATAAATATAAGTTCCATAGTTTCAGAAAAGAAAAAACGACAAAGCAGTATTAATAGTATTCCATCATAAAATGGGAAAATAGTTAGCTGTATGAAAAATGTCATACAATGACACAACACATTCTGAAATAATTGGTGTTTAGTTTTCAGTTGAGTGTCCAAATTAACTTTGCTATTGTTTTGTTTTCCATTGCTGCGCATTGTTATTACCTAAAGGACAATCGCGCCACTTTCTTAACCAATCAGAAGTACTGAGAACCAAAACTAATTGTGACTTGCTCGCACGCATTTTCCGCGCTTGACGCCGACTCCTTGGATTGTGTCGGCTTCAGTTTTGATCGTCAATTGAAATTTATTGCTTTGTTTTTGGTTTAACGATAATCATTAATACTCGGATCTATTCTGCCATACAATTACACAACACAAAGTGAAATAATTAGCTGTCTGCAAAAATATTACGCAATGACATAAAACACAAAGTGACATAATTAGCTGTCCGTAAAAATATCATACAATGACACAACACAAAGTGAATAAATGATATTTGCATGTGGATATCCCTCAATAGATCGCATCGATAATTCCCTTGCGCTGCATATCGCTGTAGCGGCTCTCTCGACATTTCTCTTAGTTAACTGACCTCATTCCTAAAACTATAACACCTCTAAATTAGTAACAGAAGAACTGAGGACTTTTCAAAAACTACGGGTTAAGAACTTTGAAATTAGGGCACCATTTTTTAACAATGCATTTAAAAAAGTGTAGATATAAGCCTTTGAAAAACAAAGGAACTGTTGTACTCAGGCAATTTTCACCTCGCTGTTTGTATAGCTCATCAGTTAACGGTATAATATTGACTGTATGCCGTGTATTATAAATTAATGTACATGTAAAGGCTTTTGATATTAGTTGTATTAGTCAAATTTGAATGCATAAACAAAAGAGGCCTTTCTTTCGATGTAACAAAAACATTCTTTGGGGCAATTTTTTGGACCATGGCAAAAATATACCATGTGCGCAAGACGCGAAGAAAGCCGGCCCCACAGCCAAGTTGTACCGGATCCCTCCACGAGAAATAAGTTTTTAGGTAGACTCGTAAAAATGCGAGCAGGCAACTTTGAAATTTAACGTAAAACTTTGATAAATCGCTCTTCTCAATACAATCCTAAGCATGCTTCTTTAACAGAGCATCCTTAACCAGTGTTTCATTACTGCTTCATCCCGTAATGTTTTTGTCCCTGTTTGGTTCTAATTATCACCTCGACCTCGAAACTTTCAAGCAAATGTGCTCTATATATTTATTATCATGATTGTTTTTTTTTTATTATTGTTACTATCACCTTTATTTAAAATTAGGTTAAGCCTTATCGGTAGGCTTTCAAGTGTTAATTTTATTACCCGGGCTATTTAATCAGTGAAATAGCTTTCTACAGCATCAGTTTAGTCTGTCCGGCGCTCTTGTTCCGAAGTTTTAATACGGTAAGTTTGACTTTGTCAATTTTCATTTGTATTTCGTTCAATGTTGGCACGGTTATCGCTCTGTACGTCACACACAGAAAAGAAAGCGACTTTCCTAGCTTGCAATAGCCTGTTTCAACACGCCCTCTACACTTGGTGGAACGTTTTAGGTCCATTTAGACGGTACCTGAGCTTTTGCTTATGATACACATTTATACAATTTGTATGTTACGAGCGCTGAAAACTGTATTTTAACAGTCAGGTGTTTCTGGGATAACCCCTTAATCAGTGCTCGCATGTGTTCCCAGAGACAAACGGTTATTTGATTTCCCAAACGCTTTTTTGAGTGCTTCGCACAACAGTGCTATAAATGCAAAACATCTGTTTTAGCCCCGTAAGGCGGAATTGGCTCTGAGTCCCAAAAGATAATTTAACCCTTCATGGGGCTATCTTGGACAATCAGGTTCTTGATTCAGCCCACATTGAAAGTCAGTTTTGCTTTGGCGCTATGGGGCCATTTTAAATTTAATCACTTTTCCAAAACAGCCCCATTTCAGAAGGGATAAATTATAGCCCCAAAAATAGTACTGCATTTTACTCACCTGCGAAACGGTCCCAATTTGGGGGCTAAAACAGCTCTTTTTAATTTGCAGTGCAGCAAAAACTGTTGTGCTATCAACCTTGCTTATGGCGCTATCACACTATTGCGTATCGTACTAGCGTATGCGAGCGTATGAAAAATTTCACTCATACGCTCGTATACGCTGACATACGCTAAGGGTACGTTAGGCATAGGTTGTATACATTTCAGGCACGGTCGCATACGGTGGCATACGCTGGCATACGGCGAGGCAGAAAAATTTTTTTAAGCATGCTTAAAAATGTTGTGCGTATTCGGACGTATGGTTTATACGCTAAGCATACGCTAGGCATACGCTGAATACGCGAGAGTTACGCTAGAGGTACGTTACCCATAGGGTAAGTACGCTGGTCAAACGCTGTATTTTCAAGGGCATTTTGTGCGTATGAAAATTATTTCATGAATTTTCATACGCAACTCATACGTTTCTCTCATACGCAATAGTGTGACAGGGCCTTTATGAATGTTGCATTAATGCATGCGACTTTTTTGCGCTTTGCTCGCGCTGCTTGCAATTCCCCTAAAAACGTTTTCTCAGTCCAGAATAACCAGCATGACATTTTATTATACCAGTTGCGTATCGAAAATTGACATTTTTATCTGGTCGTGATTAGCCTACTCCATGGTCACGTCTGACGATTTCTCCTCTGTAAATTAATCTTGTTCTCTCTGGAGTTTTCTGAATTTCGGCGGCAGCTTTTCTACGTACTGTATGACTTTTTAACTTCATTGAATAAGGTAGGGTTCTACGCGTTTATGGGGTGCTTTCAAAGCGACAAATTTACTTGCACGCAAGCTGAAGCGATTGTGGACATTGCGAGCGAGATGTATACTGAACTGTTAATGATTCTTTAATTGTTTTGGATTCGATTCGCCCATTCGTTTTACAACAAAACAATTCTTGAGAGTCAGATGTGAATCTGATAAATTTTATTTTTTAACCGACAACAACTTTGGAAGAATTTCCAGAAAGGCTCTCAGTGCGCTTATACACGGGGGGATTTAATACGGCTCCATATATTATTGACCAGTCTTCCAAATAAAATATACACATCTTATTGCTGTCTTTAGAGAGTTTTGTTTCGCGATACTAGGCATAATATACACATGCTCGCAGCTTAGGATTTCTCGTTCACGGAGAAGTCTAATTTGACAGTCTTGTCTCGTTACCATCGCAACCCATGATTAAGTTGTTGGGCTCGTTTTTCAAAATTAGCACACCTCTCAACGGATTTTCTCCGTTTTTACACGGTAAATATTCATGATTTTTGGTGAAACTCAATTTTCGTTTCTTATGTTTTTGGGGTTTGTGTATGTACAATAATTGTTGTCCTTTTTAACCCGTGAATACGCGCAAGCGTAATGAACCGGTTATCGGTAACGGTGGCTAATTCACTCACTCTCTCACTCCATCCATGAGATGTTAACTTAGTGACGTAATGCTTTGTTACGAATGTGGTTCGTAACAATAACAGCGTGAATGCATCGATAACAATAACTTATTTGTTGTAAACGAATATAAACAACAAAAGATGTTTCGCATTTGGAGTCTTAAATGCAACAGCAAAATCGATCCAAAAGGACTTTTCAACCGAGACACGTGTTTTGATGCAAATCTACCTTGAAATAATTAAATTTATCCTGTTCCAAGTCAGTGATCACGATGGCCGAATGGATTAAGGCGTGAAATAACAGCCGAAAGGCCCTAGGTTCAAGTCTCACTGGGGACCTTTTTTTTTCTTCTTCGGACTAAACATTATGAAAGTGATGTACTGTATTTTTCGTTTTGCGTTTATCAAAAATCCTTCTTTTTAATTTTAAAAATAATATTGAACCGTGTCAGTGTAAAAACATAAGCTTACAGCAATATTGCGTTACGCGTTAGCATTTCTTATTCACGGGTTGGCTCTAAGGAGCCTTTGATTTGTGATCGAGAATAAAGAAACACCCACCAATTTGTCAATTTCTATAAAAATTCACCGTGCGGAATGCGCGAAATAAACGTTTTATTTACCGTTCAAACACTCATTAATAATTCATAAGCATATTAGCCTATCACACGACGTAAATCGATCACGTGATGGACCTTTATACCTGGTAATCTATGGTCATTCTGAAAAGCCTGGTGGCGGATTTGATTTCAGTCCCAGGAGAGTGCGGGCTGATTGTTTTTTACCTCATTAGTATTCTTTATATAAAGAATACTAATGTTGGTAGTAATTATTCAGGATTCTTAGAACAAGAAATGGTGACTTTAATATTTACGTTCAGTACTGTTTTACGATATGTAGCCTTTCCTTTTGCCATTCTATATGGAATCTTCTCCAACAAAATTAGCAATCAACAGTTTAGCAAGTTAGCCGTTATTTGTATGACACCAGCGCCCACGTGTAAATTGGTAGGAAAGCGAGTGGTTCAGAGATGCAAGCTGCTTATTTCTACTCGTTAGCTACCACTGAATAAAAATTGTCAGACATTTTATCCACCGTTCCTGTCAACTTTGGTATAGCATTTTTCATGGATTATTTTTTTCCTCAGAACTTTAAAACCCCAAAACTTTCGACAGTTTCCGGGAAACCATGGTCACCTCGTCGAAGCCAGTGTGGCACATGTGCTGTATGCTAATCAGTCTACTTGTTTTTCTCGTATGCTAATATCCCCTTCGCACAAAAAGCACATTTGTTTAATCTCCGTAGGGACACGCTTTCTCATTCAAGTTCTCATTAAAGCAATGATGAAAGCGAGGGAAGAACATGGTATAGCAGATGCGAAAGTTATCGGAAGGTTTCTACTCATTAACAACGAAAAATATAACTATCAAAATGTTCCAAAATTTCTAAAATAAATCTTTTTTTTTCTTCTTGATATAAGAACCATCAATTTGCATATTACTCTAACTTTTGGAATAGCTACTAATGAACCCATTGTTTTTTTTTTTGTGATCCTGCTGAGAGTTTTTTTTTACCTCTACAATGGCTTTTTTTAGATATGTTAATGTTATATTAAGCGCTTCTTGGGTATCCCATATGTATTACCTAACCCAAGGCACTTTTTTCTATGTGTTTGTTTTTATTCTAGGTTTGTTTTTTTTATTGTTCTGCTGCAACTTTTGTTTATTATGTTCGTATTTTTATTACTCTTTGTTCATACTAAGTGTTAATAATTTGGGCTTGTTAATTCCACTTCTGCGTTTTACAATTGCTTTGTTAAGTACCTATCAATCATCACCTATACTGACGAATTAGTTATTTGTTCTCTAAACGTGAGAGGTTTGTCAAACACTATGAAAAGGCGTGAGACATTTCGATGGCTCAAGATGAAAAAATATGCAATTTATTTTCTTCAAGAAATTCATTGCACTAAAGATAAGGATGTCTTCTGGTCTGCTGAATGGGGGTATTCAGCTATATTTAGTAGCTTTTCTAGCGCCAGCGCCGGAGTATGTGTACTTTTCAAAAATAGTTTCAATTTCCAAATTTTGAAATCGTTTTCTGATCCAGAGGGAAGATTCGTTATAGTAGATATCAAAGCAGAGAATAAGATTTTGACTCTAGTGAATATTTATGCACCGAATAACGACAATCCTGCTTTCTTCAAAAATGTTCTCAATCAGCTTCTCTCTTTTGACTGCGGTGAGATAGTTCTGGGGGGTGACTTTAATTTAGTGCTCGATGTCCAAAAAGACAAAAAAGGCGGAAGGCCGGTGACTCACGAGAAGTCGTTAAAACAAGTTAAGTACATCGCAAATATGTTAGATCTCATAGACATCTGGCGTATTTTCAATCCAGACGCTAAAAGATTCACCTGGAGGAGAAGAAAACCCGATATACACTGCCGTCTCGACTTCTTTTTGACGAGCTCTAGCTTAAGTACAGCAATTACAAAAGCAGATATTTTAACTGGATTCAAAACTGACCATTCTCTAATAAATATCCACCTTGCAAACAATGCAAATCCCAGGGGCCCAGGTTTTTGGAAGCTGAACACTTCCTTTTTGTTGGACAATGATTATGTCAACTTGATTAAGAACACAATTGCTGAAGTAGAAAATGAATATGTAAACAATAAAGAGGTTGACGCCGTTCTCTTGTGGGACACCATGAAAATGCAAATAAGAGCAAGCTCACTAAATTACGCAAGGAGAAAGAAAGCTAAAATGAAATCACAAGAGACGATCCTAGAATCTGACATATTATCTTTCCAAAAAAGACTTGAAGAAAACTCCCTATCTGAAAACGAAAAAGCCCACATCTACAATGAACTAAATATTAAGATCCTACAAAGAGAAGAAATATCAAAGCATAAAACCCGAGGAGCAATAATTAGATCTAAGTCTCGATGGTACAATGAAGGAGAAAAGAATACAAAATACTTTTTTAGCTTAGAAAAACGGCATTTTAATAAAAAAACTATCAAACACCTTACCCTGGCGGATAATAGCGTAATTAACATGGATAGTGAGATCTTACAAGAAGCAAAAACTTTCTACCAGAACTTATATTCTTCAACTGATACACAATTTAATGCTGCATACGAAACAATTTTCTTCCCAGAAGGAAATACTTTGACACTAGATGAGATAGAGCAGAAACAGTGTGAAGGCCCTTTGACTGAAATTGAATGTTTTGAAAGCTTAAAATCAATGGAATCAAATAAAAGTCCGGGAAGTGACGGCCTCCCGGCAGAATTCTATAAAGTATTCTGGAATGATATCCATCATTACCTACTAAACGCCTTAAACTGTGCACATGCAAAGGGCCTTCTATCAATTACACAAAGGAGAGGATTGATTACCCTCATACCAAAGAAGAACAAACCTACTAATCTTTTAAAAAACTGGAGGCCTATTACTCTTCTTAACTGTGATTACAAAATAGCAACTAAATCCATTGCTAGTCGATTACGAAAAGTCCTGCCAAAGATTATCAACAATGACCAAAGGGGTTTTCTAAAAAATCGCTTTATTGGGGAAAACATCAGACTTATAGAGAGCATAATAAATTACACAGATAATGAGCAAATACCGGGTCTTTTACTGTTCATTGACTTCGAAAAAGCTTTCGATAGTATAGAATGGTCCTTTATAGAGAAAACCCTTAAATATTATAACTTCGGAGCTTCTCTGGTATCTTGGATAAAAATATTCTATACGGATATCAGCAGTTGTATCCAGAACAACGGTTGGTCCTCAGATTTCTTTAGCTTAGGTCGCGGAGTGAGACAGGGATGCCCGCTCTCCCCATATTTGTTTATCTTATGTGCCGAAATACTAGGTAACGCGATAAGGAATGACAAAGAGATCCGTGGAATCAAGGTCCTTGGCACTGAGTGCAAACTATCTCAATACGCTGATGACACGACTATGATTTTAGATGGTTCAGAATCTTCCTTTTCAAGATCCCTATACTTACTAGATGCCTTTGCTTCCATATCTGGTCTTAAAGTTAATTATGACAAAACTGAAGCCCTCTGGATCGGATCATCTAAAAGTTCGGACATCACTTTCCCTTCAATAAAACCTATAACATGGGCTGAAACAAAGGTCTACGCCTTGGGAGTTTGGTTTTCCACGTTGGAAGATAAGTCTCTTGATGTTAACTTAAGCGAGAAAATCGAAAAAATTCGCAGCATTTTGAATAATTGGTCAGCAAGAAGACTAACCCTCTTGGGTAAAATTACAATCATAAAAACCATGGCCGTGTCACAATTGGTTTATGTTTTGTCTTCTCTTCCAACGCCCTCGGGTGCACTTAAAGAAGTCAATTCCTTATTGTATGATTTCTTATGGGATGGAAAAGGCGACAAAGTTAAAAGGACAGAAATGATAAACAATTACGAGAAAGGAGGACTAAAGATGATTGATGTTCAAAGTTTCAATGAATCTCTTAAAATGAAATGGATACAAGGGTATTTAAATGAAGATAATAAAGGGAAATGGAAACTTTTTTTTGATCACTACTTATTGAAGCACGGAGGCAGGCTTTTGTTTCAAAGTAATCTAAAACAACAGGATACTCCACAGCTTAATCTAAAGGACCCTTTTTTAAATGAGATTGTAGAATATTGGACCAATTTCAACTTCAGTGCTGAGAACCTTCAGCTTGCTTCCACGTGTATTTGGCATAATTCGCTCATTAAAATAGAGAACCAACCTTTTTTTTTACAAATCATGGTTTTATGCGGGGGTAAAGGAGATTAGAGATTTGCTAGATAATGATCAGAATTTTTTAAGTTATAATGCATTTATAGACAAATACAACATTAAAACCAACTATTTGGAGTATTACAAAGTAGTATCAGCTATAAAGCACTACAGGAAAAAATACTCCCCAGTTCACAATAGCCCTGCCCAAAAAGACTCCGCTGAGAACTTTCTGTCTAACTCAAAAGTGTGCAAAAAATTCTATCAACATCTTGTAAATAAAAGGGCTTCCATACCTTCAAAGAGTCAGGGAAAATGGTTGGCGGAAGAGGAAATATTTGGTAATTCTACTGTAGCGGTTAATTAGAAAAACACCTATTACTTACCATTTTTATGTACAATAGAAACAAAACTTAGAGTGTTCTAATTTAAACTGCTTCATAGAAGAATAGCTATGAATGATTTTCTTTGCAAGATAGGTATAAAACAAGTGGATTCCTGCTCATTCTGCAAAGAAACACCAGAAACCCTTGTTCATCTGTTTTGGAATTGTAAACATACCCAAACCTTTTGGAAAAATATGTCTAAGTGGATTACTCAAAACTTTACTGGAATGGAGGACTCTTCATTCTCCCCATCTTTTTGTCTTGGTTTAATTGACGACATAAAAGATTTGCTCTTCCACCACTTACTTCTTATAGCTAGACACTATATATACACATGCAAACTTGGGAATACCTTACCTGAGCTGCAGGTATATATACAATTACTTAAGAACTCTATGGAACTTGAAAAACAAATTGCGTTTGACAACAACACCATAAACTCCTTTCAAAAGAAGTGGTCTCGCTTTAAGAAAAACCCCTCACAAAATGAGACGACATAATTACCATTGTAGTATTGTGGCAAAGCAATGTATAACGTACTTGAAGTGGATAGCTTTTAGTTCTCTGTATGTGCTCTTTCTATATATATATATTTACTATTTCACTTATAACTGAGTGTTCATTAAATTATGTTATGTTAATTATAAGTATTGCATTAAATGTATGTAACACTACGCATATATGTGGAAATGTTAATAAAAAAGACGTTGCATTAAAAAAAAAAAAAAAAAAGGGACACGCTTTCGGCGGTTCGTGTTTGAAGCCGTTCAAAACACTCACAACACGTGTTTTATCAAGTTTAAAAATTCGAGCGCAAAGCGCGCGAATTTTTAAACTTGATGAAACACTGCTGTTCGTGTTTTAAACATTACTAAATACTTCTTTATTTTCGTGACGTCATCAAAATAAACAAACTAGCACTTGCGCCTTTATCGTGCCAATGCCTCGCACGCCAAATAACTATATGGAGTATGGAGCCACATTAATCGTATTTTGGTTTTGTAAATAAATACAATAGACCCTATTCATAAATAGCGGCAGATTTATTTATTCTTTTATATTCATGCTAATCAGCCCAACTAGCCTCATTTTAGAGCAAAAATTTTTTTGAATTTTGCACATGCTAACGAGGCTAGTTGGGCTGATTAGCATGGATATAAAATAATATAAACCGGCCGCCATTTATGAATAGGGTCTATAGGTGAATTGAGAGCAAACAGTAACGACAAACAGCAATAATCACATACAATTGCAGAGAAGAATGTTCTTTCTACCTTGAGAATAGGGCTTTCCGATTCAGTGGAAAATTCGCGAAGTGGAACTACAGTTTCTCGTGCAATGTTGTGAAGTCACTTTGGTATTTTGAAATACTTTTACGTCCGGAAAACATTGGTTATAACTTTTGTTGTCTAATCACTCTGCAGTGAAACGGAAACAAAATAATTTGTAACTTAGTGCATTAAGTAATACAACCAGACGTACAAGACGGGCATCATGTTTATTGGTCACGCATAAACGGCCTTAAACATAGCTGAATACAACTATCATGGTAAACCTTGATCAGACATAAGAGAAAAATTTACTAAATTAATTTTTTTAGATTAAATAGGACCAACAAACGGAGATGCCGTTGAATGACAACTCCTAACTGACTAACTGATTCAATTGGTAACATCATTACGTAACCTACCAACGCACAGCTATCTTCCAATAACAACATAAACAATTATAT
Source organism: Dendrophyllia cribrosa (assembly GCA_024195265.1). Taxonomy (NCBI): domain Eukaryota; kingdom Metazoa; phylum Cnidaria; class Anthozoa; order Scleractinia; family Dendrophylliidae; genus Dendrophyllia; species Dendrophyllia cribrosa. Next base: position 25,957,398 of record JAJLRJ010000003.1, on the reverse strand, counting down.
TTGGTGATATGGCCACTCATTTTAAAACAAAGTCTGCGTTTCGTTCGAAACACGAATAATTGAATCACAGTTCGCATAACACGATATGGAACAACACAATGCGTAAATACAGAAGAGAATTGTTAACGCAGAAAACGTAAAAGCGTTCCGCCCAGATTCTAAAAATAGAAAACTCGCGCAGTATCATGGGATTTAAATGCGTACAAACGTTCAAGAACTATGCAGGAAGCTACGAAAATAGCAGGTGCTTCGAAGCACTGTTCTTGGGTACAACTCGACAATTATCCTCCACATGTACAGAAATCGCAAAAACTGGTGTTTCCGAGGCAGCCATTTTGAAATATTTGTCCGCATTTCGATCCCACAATGCAATGCTGCCAAATATGACGTCACCTCGGCGGAACGCCATTCGCAACGAATAATCGAATGCAAGGGCATCGAAAACAACAGCGACCTTTTGCCGAACATAATTGAGAATATGTACAACACAATTCGTAACATCTAAAACACCAGTGAAAACAGTAAAAAGCATTGGCAAACAGCATAACTAAATCCCAAACTTAATTTTGGCGATAATCAAACCTCAAAATACACAGGGGAACATTTGATTGACAGCAAAATTCGCATCTTCGATCGACGTGTTTCAATGTGCGCAATTCCGTAATAGGCTGTCATTTTCGTTCGTACGCCAAAACACGCTTCAATAATATCAGCGCCTTGTAAAAATATTCAAAGTACTGTTTGAAAACTGAGCAGTAGTGGCCGAGAGTTTAATACACCTGTCAAAACACTTGCTACAATTTATTTTTGAACGACTTCAAAAATAATTTATCTTTGGCGGGGCCGAGCTGAGTGGCAAGTTCATCCGCGGGGGATGTTATGAGTTATAACTGACGCGACAAAACTAAATAACAGAGAGTCAAAAAAGTTTCTTTAACAGCAACGCATTGGTTGAACGAGGTTCGTTCTGAGTTATAAATCATTCGAATCTTGTAGCCCCATTTGTTAACAAATTAAAAAAAAAACGCTCTCTGGTTAAAAAGTTTAGAATATATGAGCTTTGGATTGCCAGTCTGCGATCTTTGACAAATAATGAATGAAAAGCGCGAACATGGAAATATATACGGTAAAAAGTGTAAAGTAGAAAAATACCGAAAGAAACAATAAAAATAATTTTGGGGGAATAAAATGCAAATATAAATGTGAATATCATATATTTGAACTGCGGATAAACATGAGTGAAATTTATGATCCTCGCTGTATGCTCTTAACTTTAAGCAGTTGAAAAAGCAACCTGAAAAAAATTCAGGCTTGAACGGGATTCGAACCCATGAACTTGCGATACCGATGCAATGCTCTATCCACCGAGCTATCAAGCCACATGGATAGATGTTCAATTGCAAGTTCGTAATATGCCCGATGATAGTGAATACATTCGAATGTGAATATATGAATATCATATGTTTGAACTGCGGATAAACATGAGTGAAATTCATCAGTTGATGGAGCATTGCACCGGTATCGCAGGTCATAGATTCGAATCGCGTTCAAGCCTGAATTTTTTCAGGTTGCTTTTTCAACTGCTTAAAGTTGAGAGCACACTGCGAGAATCATAAAATTTCACTCAAAGTGCTAATAAAAAGTTTTTAAAATAATTGAATATTGCATTGGTACTTTTTTCGAGTTATTGTCTGCTTCGCTTGTAATTGCGGTAGGCCAAGATTCAAGTGTTTTCAATAAGTGAAAGTTTCCCTTGTCACTTACACTTTTACCGTATATATTTCCATGTTCGCGCTTTTTATTCATTATTCGTCAAAGATCGCAGACTGGCAATCGAAACCTCATATATTTAAAACTTTTTAACCAGAGAACGTTTTTTTAAATTTGTAAAAATGTCTTATCCTGGTTACTCGTCCATTATAAAATAATAAATATGCGTTGCTTTATATTCGATGACATCTTGTTTGAAAGTCTATTTTGGGGTTTGTGTCGGTGTAAAAACCTGTGACTTTTTTCGTTGTTTTTCACCTGTGTGGTCTTGCATTCCCAGTTGACTTTATTGTTTTATTCCTTTTATTTTCTTTCTTTTACATCACTCGTGAGTTTGGCAGGTTTTTACACCGAGGATGAGCCCTATTTTGCCAGGCTAACTGCCGCCACGTTAATCTGATAACAAAGAAGCAAAGCGCTTAAATCGCTTTGTTTGTAACTTTTGTTTTACTACGGCCGTGCCGCGGAAATAATTGTTTATGCATATATGTATTTATCTTTATTCATGAATACACATGGTGCTTTGAAGAAAAACGTAATCACACCTTCCTTACACCTTTGCGCTTAAGTGTGCTTTTATGTGCACGCATTCTAGAAAACTGAAATGAAAATCTAAGACTGAAGCAGTTTTATGAGACTAATTCAGAAAGAGTACTTTGTGAGCTCAACGTTGTGCGTGCGGTTATCAATTCGAAGATTTAACGATCATCCACGAACGTTTCGGCGTGGTTTCGGCAGCGTCACTTAATACAAAAGGCCTATTGTTTAATTCTTAATGTAAGATTGCGAACCGGTACAATAGACCATTTCTTGACACCTAGGTAAAAATAATCTCCTGAAAAATGCTATACCGAAGACGACAGGTAAACGACAGGTAAATCACTGTGATCTTTATATAAATATCACGGCGACGATTCAAAATCGTTTTCATGAAAAAACAAAACAAAAAAAAACCCGATATTTTCATTGTCTCTGGTCTTTTCAGATTAACGGTATGGGTTTTTGCACTCGTGTGATATTCTTTGAATTATTAATGAGTTTTGAAATAAAATGAAAACGGTTACTTGTGTTCTTCATTTCATTTGAAGACGAGAATCGAAGCAGAATTGAAGGTAAGTTCTCTGTGTAAAAGTAAGAGCCATATATTTAAAAAGTTTTCAAATAATCTAATTCCAATCCAAAGTCTAGAGCTTTGCTGAATGACAACAGACATACTTGGACTAATCTGCGAAGAATAAATTCGCAATTGGAAGTTAGAAAATTCCGTTCAGGCCCTGGGAACAGTGAGACATCGAATTATTATTTAATAAAGCAAGACACATAATGTCTACTTCTCCACTCATTTAAATCTTAAGCAGTTTTGAGCAACATTAGCCTCGACAAACAAAATGTTCCTGGCTGAAAAGAACAATATAAATGCGCATAGACACTCGAAGATAATTGATTAATGAGACAAAATGTCACTTCTTTCGGGATTTCTGTAAATGGAAAGAAGTAAATTTTTCAATTTGTTGTGGCTTTTCGCGAGTCAGAATTTATCCTTAAGAAATGACTAGATATTAACGGTTCTATATGGAAAAGTTAAACAAACTCAAATTCGTTACTTCACGAATAGCAAAAGGAGCTCCCTATATATACGTATGCCGACTTCTCGGCTTACTCTGTCAACGCAAGCCATACAATAAAGGAAAGTTTTGTTTGGTCATCAAGTCAGCAGGAACAAATGTTCTCAATAAAAACTAGAGGATGTCTTTTCTTCTTCACATTGTTACAAGACGATTCGCCAATCTCTTGCGTTAAAACTATCTATTTTCCGTCGATCTAGACGAAATGCATTCTGGATTGCAAATATCTTTTTTAAACCATTTTACGTTTGTTCGCTGAAATATTGCTTTCTAAGGTTTCAATTTAAGTCAGAGGGTCGATTTTAATGCACGCATTAGGGGTCCACATTCGCCTTGGAAGTTCACACGTTTGAATAAATCTTAATTATTATTCACACATTCCTTTTCACACCCAATAATCCCCATCTGTCAAAAATCATCGTTTCCAGTGGGCAAAAACAGACTTATAAAAACCTATTAATAGGTATTGTAGTTAATATTCAGCAAACGCGTCTTTTGAAAGTCGTCTGGTACTTAAAATCGGGGCTCTGGTTTGTTATGGCAAACTTAGAAAAACTGCGGTATTGGCTCTTTCCCACATAGAATCTTTGGTCTCAAGAATAGAGGTGGGACGAATACTTTGTAATCATATTTCAGAATTAAAATAAAGAAAGTCCAATTGCGTGAAAAAAAAATAGGAAATTTTTGTGCTTAACCAATTAGAATAGCAGAAGACAATAGCTAATAATTTTGCTTCTTTGATGAAGTTCCCCAAATACAATTTCTTTTAAAAATTGTATGTTGTGCGATTAGGTCTTAAATTACTTGAAACAAAAAAAAAATAGACAAAATGCACCTTGAAACGTAACTTTTTAGCGGTTTTTGAGTCTTGGCCAATGAGATCACTGGTTGTGGCAATGAAAAAAGTTAACATTCCATCGTGCATTGCCGTTCAGCACTTTCTTCTTATGCGGATCATTACTTAATTTGATAATTTTTTTTTCACGGCACTATTTTAGACACTTTGACATCGTAAACCAGTACGTCAAATATTTAAACGTTTTATTTTAACATTTGGCTGTCAATTTTGTCGGTGCTCCAAAAACACGCTTTAATAATAGTTACTTGTAGAAATATTTAAACTACTGTTTAAAAAAAAAATGAGTTAAAAAACATTCCTTGTGCGTCCCTACGAAAATTAAGGTAGTAAACGTTTGAGCAAAGAGGAAATTAGCATACAAGAAAAACACGTAGTCTGATTGCACCAACTGCTTCTGCTGGTGGGCATGGTATCCTGTCTGCCCTCGAAAATTTTGTTATTTTAAAGTTCTGAGGTGAAGATACTCTGGAAAATGCTATAGCGAAGTTGATAGGTACGGTGGAAAAAGTGACAACGGCGGCGAGTTCAGCGGCAGCGGCAGCGAGTTCAGCGGAAAGCCAAAAAAAGAGTGAAAAATGTGTATCCCTTATTAGACAAATTTGTCGGTTTTAATTATTCGATTTCGATTTTGAAACAATCACGTGTCACAAACTTTGTGCAGGAAAGCAAATTATTCCGCATTTAGGCTAGCCTAAGAAAACAGACGTCGTTTCGCGGCGCCACCACTGGGGCCCCTGCGAAACGGACGTCTGAGAAATGAGCGCCAAAATCCCGTACTTGTCACGCATAACCGCTACTCAAATTACCCTAGCGGCACGCGTGAATCACGCGCCAACACAGACTTAAAATACAACTCCGTATCAAAAAACCCTGAAAAACTAAATTGAAAGTCAAAAAATAAAAAATTATGGAGACATTTTAAATTTTGCGGTGCAGGTTAGATCAAAACCCAGTTGACTTTCGACGTTTTTAATATTGTCTGAAGTCCTTTCCTCTTTTTGAGTATACGAAGACACGTCTTGCACAGATACCTGACTTCGGGCCCGCCTGACAAATTCACTTCAAACGGCAATTCATTGATTAAATGAAGACATTCTTCTCCGCTCTTTGATCTCCCATGTAGTATGTATCGTGACAAAATGTCGTGACGAAGTGATGAAATTTACACATAACAGACAACATAAATCTGTGGTGGATATATTCTTCCATCATCTTGAAAACAACATACGCGCGTGATCCACACGTGTCGCGAGGGAAATTTGTTTCAACCAATCAGAAGCACTACCCAGATCTTGGTAGCGAGTACGTACGGGATTTTGGCGCTCATTACTCAGACGTCAGTTTCGCGAGGGGCCCCAGTGGTAGCGCCACGAAACGACATCTGTTTTCTCAAGCTACATTTAGGCCACTTTGAATAGAACATGAAAATTGTTCTTTTTACTATCAAAGCACCTTGAATATAAAGGTCTGTGTTAATTCTTTTATCTGAAAGATTGGGCAAAACACGAATCTTCGTGCTTCTCACAACGAAAACTTTCCGGTTTAGTTAAGGTGGCTCCAAGTAGTTTTTTTTGGGGGTCTCACTTCCCTTTTTGAATGCGCTCATGCGTAATCTTACTTTAGCTCAATGAATCTGAGTTTGATACCAGATATTAGGCTTGTTTGAAAGTTTTGAGCGATGATCTTTTTATGTTAATCAGCGTTTCCATAGCAACGGGAAACAAACATGGCGAAAAACAGTTTTTCCTAATTATCTTTCGATTTTGGGGCTACCCGCGACAAGCGAATAAATGCGCTATAATCTACACAGTCTGGCACACTAAATGGGAAAATTTCAAACTAATTAAACTGTTCTATTTTGAATAAATGGCTGAAACATTTTAAAGACATATTTTTTCATGTTTGAAATATAAGCGGTCAAAATATTCCATAGGTCTCACAAATTATCATTAAATTACCACAGAAAGTCTCCTCAGACTTAAATCATTACTCCCTGCAAATAGCTCTGACTAACTCCTCAGCAATAAAGACATCGAGCTTTTCATCCAAATGTAGTTTTTCTTGACGTTTACACTCTTTTTAAACTGCATTTGAATGAAAAGCCCGATCTCTTTATTGCCGAGGAATTAGTCAGAGCTATTTCCAGGGAGTAATAATTTAAGACTAAGGAAACTTTCTGTGGTAATTTAATGATAATTTGTGAGACCTATGGAATGTTTTGACCGCTTATATTTCAAACATGAAAAAAAACACGTTTTAAAAATGTAAAAATGTGTTAGCAATTTGTTTAAAATCGAACAATTTAATTTGTTTTAAATTTTCCCATTTAGTGTACTACACTGTGTAGATTATAGCGCATTTATTCGCTTGTTGCGGGTAGCCCAAAAATAGAAAGATATTTAGGAAAAAGTGTTTTTCGCCATATTTGTTTACCCATGGAAAGATGGATAAAGGGAATTAACAAAGGAGATACACATATCTGTATCTCGTTCAACACTTTGCGTATTCACGAGATAAAAAAGAATGGAACACATTGTCTTTTTTCATGCCGATTTCCACAGTTCAATCAAAACAAGTCGCCAAACTTTCCAGTTTAGTTAGTAAAAAAAAAACATTTACTAATCCTTATATTCCGAGTTCTGTATTGTGTAAAATTTGTTGTTAACCTAAGAGATTCCATGTGGTCCCTTCACCAAAATATAAATTTTTCTGCATATATCAAGTAACATTGTGAACATTTTACCAGCCGACGTCTCTGTTTTTTTGCACAATTTATTTTAGGATTCCTTGGTTTGCCAAAGATGTTTTCAACGACAGTCTCCGTTATTGTTGCCGTTTGTTTCATTTCCTTTGTGAGCGGGCTTGTCTCAGATCGCGAAGTTGCTAATAAAGCAGCATTTAAGTGTGCTGGATCTGAAATGCGTGGAGTCGTTTCTGTCGAACAATCAAAGAAAGCTCCCAAAAACGAGGATGAGGTTATGGAATATACCTGCAAATCTTTAAAGGTAAGGCTTAAAGAATCTGACACACCCAGTTTGCATTGCGCGCTTCTTTTATTGTTATTTTATTTCTACCGCATTATATTAACCCTCGGACGTACACGCAAACTTATACCCCAACCGTGGTACAAGGGTTTTTGCGATGTTGCAATATTTCGGAAATATTTAACATCTAATAGATAGCCCGCGATGTGCTCTACAAGATAAGGTAAATATTATGGGTTGGGGTGCTGCTGGGGGTCAGTGACGTCATCCAAAATGGCCGCCATCTTGGATTTTGCTAAAAATTCAAATTTATCGGAAAAATGCGGAAATTGCAAATATTGTTAGCTAGAGTTGCAAAATAACATACAATTAAACATTTTTATGCTTTCGGTAGCATTTATGTTTTTTTTCTGAAAAATGGTCAAAAACACGCATTTTTCTTCAAAAATGGGTTGACCACATGTTACTTTTGACGACAAATCTCGTCACCATAGCAACCGGTTGTCGCCAAACTTAACAAAATGTGTTTCAAAGATAAATGAACAGCTACTGAAAACGGCATGTGCTAATCTTAAATGGTCTTGGAAAATCGGAGAAAAACCTTAGGGGGGGGGGGGCACCTACTTCCCCCCCCCCCCCCCCCCCCCCCCTGTACGTCCGAGGGTTAAGCAAGGCGTAGAAAGCAGGCATGGCAGACTTGTTGATTCAAAAGCGCTCAAGTATGTAGAATGTAGACGAAAGGGAGAGTCGTGAAATATACCAACTGGCAGCAAATAATACGGCAATGAAAGTTTGGAAGACTTATTCAAAAGTCCCCTATACTTTTTTATTTTATTTTGCTCCTTTAAAATGGTTCAATGGTTAATTACATTTTAAACTTCAGATCAAAAGATTTGAAAACATTTGCATTGACTAGTTCTTAAATAAACACTTCCCTAACAAGTGCTACTTCTGTGAATAAAACGAGCATTGCTTTTGATCACATCAACTTAAAGCTAGTGAAGCAAACAAGTCTACAAAACTGTAAAAATTAAAAAAAAAACATACGAGAGCGTTTTTGAATAATATTGTGTTGAAAATATCCATAAAAATTAAAGATTCGCATTACTTTCTGTTAATTCGTCGATACCAGTGTTTACCAGACAAATTGTAATAATATTTTCACCATATATTACTCATCTGCGATAACACTACTTTATCGAAGGTTTCATCCTATAATAGACTATAAGAGGCAAACAGTCGTTTTTAAAGTTTAGAGAAAAATGTTAATATGCAAAAACCATGACGTCATCAGATCGTTGTTATGGTAACACTTATCAATCAAATCGACTTATCTGTAGTATGTGGGAGACAGCTTGTCTGACCGAGCTCATGCAGTAAACTTAATCACCTTTTTATTTTTTGTTGTGTTACCAAAAGAAAATGATCCACCTTAATTTAAAACTTTACGAGCGTGGAGAACATAAAATTGTCATAGGTAAACCTTTCTCGTTTCCAGGCAGCTTTTCAAGGTGTCAGTTGTATATATACATTTTCCTTTTTTGTCGACTGTTTTCTACAAGTTTAAGAATCCTAGACCAGCCACCTATTTTCAATTGTTTGAAAGACGTTGAACTCAGGTCCATGGTGAAACAACTCCAGTTCAGTTCAGGAGGTGAGCCAGAGACCTGGGGTCATAACCGTTCTAACAACCTTCCTTTCTGTCGCACTAAACTTTTCTTTACTCGCCTACAGGAATTCGTTCAGTGCATTAAAAACACAGACCCTGCTGACTACAAATCACAGGTCCCCGATATGCTCCATTTAATGCTCGCTTATCAATGGCAGCTCATGGTTATCATAAAGAGAGCACGACTTTGCAAAGGCATGCAGACCGGTAAACTGAAGCAAATCGTAATGGCTACAGGTATAGTTTCAGGCTTGGCCTTGTCTTATGGAAAATTCACGATCCCTTTTCTTTCGTTGTGATCAGTGAAATGTCAGTCGATCACTGTCATCGCTCGCTAACTCGGCTGTAAACCTTTGTTGGTAATTTGTTGGTAATTCCCCAGTTTACTACTTCATCCAGCTGTCTCGTTTCACAAAATGGATATTTATTCCACTATAAGATGTGTTATTTACCATAAAAAACGCCGCTAATGACAAAACATAAAGAACAATTAAAATTATTCTTACGTTGTTTCGTATTCACAGGATACATTGTTCTTAGACCCCTTTGATTGTGTCTTTTCTTAAAATTACTTTAACCGAGTCTGAATTTCAATTTTCGAGCCTGTAGTTCCAATGTAATATTTACTTTATATCAATATATTTTTTGAACAATTGCTTGTTAAAAAATCTAAAATTAGTATCCCAGATGCTATTTTGATGTCGACGGTTCTCTGTTTTATTCTAGGTATAATGGAAAAAGAGAACTTGCCGAATGTTGGTAAGTAATTACTGTTTTAAGAACATATTCGTATGGAACCTTCGAAGGATATGCCAGAACTGAACAATTAAGAAAGCAATTTATCTATCTTTACTCTATATCTTAAAGAATATATAGAATTCTATATTATATAGAATTAGAAACAAACAAATAAACAAAAAATTACAACAAAAAATTGAAATTCTAATGGTCATGGCGTTTCTTCCGTCGCGTAAACCTATTTTCTTGTTAATTGGTCACAGATATCAACCTTCTCTAAAAGACTTTAGATCGTATAAATATTAAGCAGACTAAGGTGAAAAGGCAATTTATAAATTTACTATACTAGAAACTTAACTACACATATCTTGTATCGTTGAAGTATTGGAATTTAACCCAAGTTGGTCAGAAAAGAACATCTAATTTCCTAAGATAATTCGCTTTACCAGAAACTTTAGGGATACTGAGTACCAGCTGTTAGTTTAGATATTTCTGGGTTCATGTGAGTAACCAATACGAGCCAAAAATGAGTAAAACGTTGTCTTAGGAAACCACCGTAACGAACGCTGGGTACCCAAACGATCCCAGAAAGCCAAGTGCCGAAGGCCTGTGCACACTGCATTCACTTTATTATTGCTTTAAATTTTGGAAACAACACACCGAAAGTGGCAAGCATGCTTGACATGTTGCCACTGGCAGAATGTGGTAAAAATCATCTACTTAACGGCAATCAAACAAAACCAAGACAGAAAGACCAATTTTTAGATATGTAGTCCGTGCTGTAGAATCTAAGCCAGTTCCAGTTCTCTGTAGCGCATAAAAAAGGTAATGTAAGAATAAAATGAATTATTTTTCTGCCGACAGAGAAGGACACCTACGAAAAGTGTGTTGGAGATGCCGTGCGCCATTGCATAGTACGAAATGAGTTGCTGGTTAAGATAGGGATTGACAACGACCTTCTGACTTGGTCGGTAGATTACGTTGCCTGTATTGAAGAAGCGGGTTCCAACTGTGACGCACCTATGCTGGATCATTTTCTTGCCTTCATGAAAGCGTTCCAGAAAGACCTGAAGCAAAACAATGGAAAGTTCGGAAAGATAGCTGAAAACATAAAGTCCAATTAGTGAAGCACTATGATAATCGTGTGGCCTTACATAAATCTGATATTAGTTAAAACAGTTGTTAATAAGGCAAAATAAACGACGGTGATCGCTTTCATTAAACTTGTGTTAAGTAAACATGTGGAAAAGTTAAACTAAAAATAAAGTAACTCTCGAATTACACTTGTATTAAAGATTAAAGGGACACTGTCTCGTCTGGTATATCGTCATTTCATGATTGTGGTCGGGAGCTTTCTTAATGCTTACTTTATTATCTTGAAATGGAAAGGAAAAGTCGCCAAAAGTGATGAAAGCACTTTCATTTATTTTCAAATTGCAGTGAACCAATTAATTGGCCCTTCTGAGTCCCTTTGTTATTAGGGACATGTACTCTGATGTGGCTATTGTTAACATGGGCTTTTATAAAAAAAAGAAAGGGAGCTAGGTTAAAGCTTGTTTTATTATCTTGAATGGGAAGGAAAAGTCGCCAAAAAGTGATGAAAGCAAAGAAATAGAAACCAAAGAGACAAAATGAAGGCTAAAAAGAATGCCGCTAATTTTTATTTTTTGTATCTCACGAGTATTGAATGTGCGCATGACTGTAGTGGTTTGTATTGGCTAATTAAAGCCTGAGAAAATTATTATAATTGGACTACAACCTTTTTTCCCAACGTAGAATGTTTACCCTAAGTCGGCTTGAAATACGCCTTCCAATACAACAGCTAAAGTAAATTACCTTTAGATCCTGCTTGTACCATTGTTTGAAAAGGACGCGGAAATCTAAATTTATATGCAGGAAGGCAAAATTACAATGCAGGAAGACAAAATGAATATGGAGGCTTCCCTTCACGATAACGCAAAAGATATAAATGTTGAGCCACGTAGCACTGGTGATACAAACAAGGAATCAGAGAATTAACTCTGTGTGTAAATTATAGTGCTGAAGTCAACCCATAAATTTCCCTGTACTGAGCGTTAGCCCTAGTAAGGAAATGAGGGACCACCAGTGCTACGTAGGCTCAGTCTCCAGACGTGGGTGTCTCGATGCGCCCGCGATATCTCCCCACCTCACGGCTGGGCGCACGGCTTTGGTTGCTTGTCCATGACGTCATTACAATTATGCGGAAAATGAACACGTCATTTACATAATAGAATAGATTGATGCGAACTTTGCTTTCCTTCGAAGTGATCCAACACTAGTGGAAAAGCTTGAAAAATTAAGGATTTACCCGAACCAGTCGGTAGAATGACAAATGCATCTCGTCCCAAAATAAGTTTCTTCATAGCAAGACTCTGTTTCTCCCTGAAATTATCAAACCCAAACTTCTGAAGCGCGTACGAGCAAGCATTTTCAAACCCGCCTGTTGAAGCTTGCATAGTCCGCCATCTTTGTTTATTTACGCAAATACCCGCTAATTTATGCCCCGCAAATTTCGGCGGGTTCGTTTCTGATTGGTCAATGTAAACAATAACCAAACCCGTGCGCCCAGCCGTGAGGTGGGGAGATATCGCGGGCGCATCGAGACACCCACGGCTGGAGACTGAGCCTAAGTGCTACGTGGCTCAACATTTATTTGTACCCTTCACATTCTCATTGCCACGAATTAATTACCACCTTATTACCCACGATCTGTTCACGTACGGCCTCATGGCTTAAGCGGTAGAGCGACGGAAGATCTAATCCGGAGGTCGTGGGTTCGAATCCCACCGAGGTTAAAGATTTTTTTCTTTTCCTCGTGTGGTCCCTCATTTCCTTACTAGGGTTAACGCTCAGTACAAGGAAATATATGGGTTGACTTCAGCACTATAATTTACACACAGAGTTAATTCTCTGATTCCTTGTTTCTAACGTATATAGCTAATGTTTCGAGTGCAATAATAAAGAGATAGAGGGATAGTGGATCGCCCTGTCTGACCCCCCGCATTAAATCAAAATGAACAGAGGAAAAGCCATTATTCATGACACTACTTTTGATATTAGAATAAAAGGTGTTGACCCATTTGATAAATGATTGACCGAAATTGAAGGCTGACGAAATCTTGTTTAAGAAAGTCCAATCCAGAGAGTCGAAAGACTATGTAACACGGTACGTGCAACTTTTTTCTGCGAGACAAGTTGCACGAAAAATTGTTTCGTGTAACAGCACCTTTTGTTGGCATCGAAGTTGCGAGCTTACAAAATGGCGGGAAATATAAGTTATTTTTATCACTTACACAAGCAAATCTGGGTGGGTAAGGTTTTCCGTTTTAGACGAAAACTTCTTTATTAAGAGAACATTTAAAAATATATTGACAATACAAATCAGCAAAAATATACAGGAACTAAGCCGAATGTTTTCAAGACATCTTTGACTTCATTTTCAACTTTAAAATAGCGGTTGATTTCGAGTTAATTTATACTGAGAGCGTTTTCAGTATAAATTAATTCGAAGTTAACCGTTATTTTAAGTTTGCAAATGAATACATTGCTGTATTCTTCGCGCACTTTTTTACTGCTTTTTATTGTTTGAGTTGAAGTTAAACTGATTTTTACGCGAGGTTCTGGTAACACGTTTTTATTGTGACCTAAAGAACATGCCCGGTGCATTTTTTAGCTCTTAATTAGGTTTTTCAATCATGACTTTGCGTTGATAATTTGACCGATCTGCTTTAACAAAAGATATACCGGTAAAATACAACGAATAAATAAAACAAATCAGACGACGGTACATAAGACCGAGGAACCACAACAGCTCTAGGATATTAGATTAGTACGCATTAGGTAATACAATGGTTTTCAGGAGTATTTGGAATAAATACCTCGACGAGCCGCTTCGGTTTTTATCCCAAATTCCAAGGCTAACAAATTTCGCTTTTTCTAACGCTCACACGTGTAATCATAGATCCGCGACCAAAGATTCGCTTAAAAATAATTTTCCATCTTTGGCTGTCAGAGATAAAAGCTCAGTTTGTGCCTGTGACTCGTGTTTTTTACTTTCGCATTCGGTATTTTTCGTGTCGTGGGTATTCGCTCCAATATCCGTCATGTTGCTGACGTAATTTTAAACGAAAGTCTTCAAAAAGCATTTGTACCTAGGTTTTTAAGTTCCCCTTAATTTTCTTACTCTTTCAAGTTGATTCGTGTTCATTTAGGTTGCAAATCTTCTTTAGCGTAGCTTTGACAATTTCACGAATTTCTCGATATCGCCAACAATAAACAAAAATGTTTAAAGAAGAATTGATGTAGATTAAAAAAATTGTGATATAAAAAGCTATAATAAAAGGCATGCTTAACTTAAAGGCGTTCAGCAGAGTCCCGCAAAACACATTTGGTATATAACAAACAAAAAATACAGCATATACGTAAAATGTGTTGTACGCTGATCTCTTCACTCGAGCCACGTTTAGTGTCTCCGCATCATTTCCAACCTGGCATTGGCTATGTATTTTATTTTGATGATATTGTGCAATTTTGTAAATCCGGAAATATGCCGCACTCGTCACCAAAAGTCCCACTACTTCAAGCACTACAGCTACAATGTCATTGTAATTGGGAAGCAAGATATAAATCAACGTCACTAGTAAGCTTGTCATCCACAACATCCCAATGACGACCTCGACGCGTTTGGTTGTGACGAATTCGTGATATCGTAAATGAAGGGAAACAGCAAGGAGACGGTCAACAGCAACAACGACGATGGATAAGAACGATGCTACTGAGAACAAATAGGCGGCAAATAAGTATATGGTTACTATTGTCGGACAGAATAAGTCAAAGTTGGAGTTTCCGTTGTCTTCCATGTGTGATATCGCCGCAATAATGGCACCATGCAGAGGCTGAACAAACAGTCCCACCGCGAGATCAGAGACAGCGAGACTAAGGAACAATCGTTTTAAACTGTCAGGTATTGATGAAGCTTTCCATAGGGCGAAAATAACAAGCAGATTTCCAAGAATCGCTACGATGCAGAATACAAAGTTAAAAGTACAAATGAGCAGCATAAAACCTTCTTGAAGCTGAGCTAATTTGATAAGTTCTTGTAGCCTTTTGTTGCAGATTTGAATATCCATAGCTTTCTCGAGTTCCTCACTAAGCACTGCACCAAAAGCCGAAAACACAAACCGCTATTTTTTTCAGCATCGGCACTTATTTATCGGTTCATGCAATAACGTACCGAAATAAACGCATTGGTAATTATTCAATATATATGTTCCTTTATTTTGAGATCTCTGTTTGTATAAGCGAAGAATGATGTTTGCTGTAAAAAACTGTTTGAATCACCTGCCTTTTTAATAAAACACAAATTTTACCTTCCACTTATCTGCCTATTTCTATGCAATCATGCATCAAGGATAGAAGTGAAATGTTAAAGAATGAGTAAAAGTTTAATTAAATTACGAATTTGTACGAAGAAACAATTATAGATGAAGAGAAAGTGACAATAATACAGACATTTTGTTTATTTTATATATGAGTAGATCCCTTTGCCTGTACACATTGTGAGAATAGACCATATAAACTAAACAACAAAACATACCATATGGTTTTGCGTACTGAGCATTTTCAATAATATGACATGGTTTTGAGTATTGTGAGGTCTTCAGTTTTAAATATTCAAAGAGATTTAACGTAAATGGAATTTTGAAGAAGCGCGATGCAAACTAAACTAGAAAAACTCAGCTGTACTCACACAATATTTGTACTAAAGAAGAATCCTTTAATGAATAAAAAAGTGTTTGTGTTAGACGACCTTTGCACTAAAACTGGTATGTTGATGTAGAGGATAAGAAATGTTAAGAAATTTAAAGGGGAACAGGGCGCGCAGTTGTTAAGTAACGGTAGCAGCTTGTCAAGGCATTTTTAATCAGAAAAAAAGAAATAGCAAACAATTAACACACCACAACAGAAGGAGCGTTCACCATTTGTATGGAAAAACCGGTTATTCTGGTGGAAAAACAAATTGAACGGATCATCTCAATGGAGATTTTCCGGAGGAAAGGTAATACCTTTCGAGGTATTTCCTTTTTTTCGCTTTCACCGGAGCGACCGGAATTTTCTGTACCATTTGTTCGCATCACTAGTACCAGGCTTCTTTGCGAAATAAGGAAGCTCAAATATGGCAAGCCAATTGTAGCAATATTCAATTACACAAATTCAAATTCAATTTCATTTCAATTCAAATTCAATTCAATTTCAATTCAATTTCAATTCAATTTCAATTCAATTTCAATTCAATTTCAATTCAATTTCAATTCAATTTCAATTCAATTTCAATTCAATTTCAATTCAATTTCAAGTCAATTTCAAGTCAATTTCAATTCAATTTCAATTCAATTTCAATTCAATTTCAATTCAATTTCAATTCAATTTCAACTTCATTTTAATGTCAATTCAATATTCAACAAAGCTTCCGGTTAATGACAGGAAGTGACAGGTAACATACGGGAACATTCAGAATGTAATGGCTTGCATCGCGCATGAACACGAGTGAAAAGAGAAATGGTGGAGAAATGGCCGACATCGAGGAGTCACCATTTGACACAGAGAAAGACTTTAATCACCTGACTTTTTGTTTTCAGTGCTTCATAAGATAGAGGAATGCGTAGAAAACACGGCAGCAGATACTTAGCGACGCCCAAGCACAATTCAGTTGTGGTTGTCGATCGAGCTGTTAACCTTTTGAGGTCTAGTGCACAGACGACTGATGGTGATCAAGATGGGGTTGAGTGGGAAACCCTAGCTGGAACATTAAGAAAGAATACAAGTATTCACTAGCATCCGTGAGATTTTCAAAACAGATCACCATATCTGTTCAAGGCATGTTGGATGCATTTAACGCCACGATGAAACAACGGAGGTCTTTCTAGCTCCAAGAAACACTGCTTAAAAACAGAATAAAAAAAGGAGCTAAAACATATAAACTGCAAGAAGTCTTGATTCCAATAGAGACACGGCAGCTTCAGACCAGATCTTAGATGATTACATCCGTAATAAAGATCTACTTACTCACAAGTCTAGCACACCGCAGACATAGACACTAAATCACGGGTTGTAACACTGAACACTATTTAGGGTACAGTATTTAGGGTTAAGCACTGATTCAAATTGGTTAGATTTTATTTACTGCTGTGGTTGAGAACAATGTTCGGCGTTCGGCGTTCGGCGTTCGGCGTTCGGCGTTCGGCGTTCGGCAAATTACCCCTTGCCGCTTTGGAATAGCTTTCCCAAGAAGGTCTACGAGATATTTGTTCCCCTTAGAACCGATAATTTGTAGATGATCCGGTTTTCGTTCAGATGATAAAAGGATCTATCTCGCTTACCTTTGCTATTAATTAAAAAACCAAAGACATATTTAAATCCGTCTTGTTCAAAATTCCTCTTCCAAGTGGACTAAACTTATAAAGACGTCTCTTTCACTATGGATGGCCATGATAGAAATGGATTGCAACTTGAAAGAAATTGGCCAAGTTTTTCAAGGTTTTCTCTTTTGTTTTGAGAAAATCGATTTGTATGGTTTCACTTGATGTCAGATCTTGATGTCTTGGTGTTCTAAGAGCTCCTGCTCGTAAATATCAAGAATCCGGCGACAAAACGAAAATTTCATAATTCATTTTATTTTACCTAAAAGACCGCCTGGGTGAACTGTTTTCAAAAATCTCATTTAAAAGTTCCACCGCTTTTTTGTTTTTGCGAAAAATAAAAAAAGTTCAAGATACGGCTAGAAGGTCGCTTGACCCCCCGGAAAAACGGTGAAAAATCGTGCAACTTCAGCAAGTCCGTTCGCAACAACGAAAAGCTTTCCCGGTTTACCATTTCCTGACTTAGTAAACAATCATTTAATCTTCCCTAAAATGTAAAATACATGTAATTTTTTTAATTTTAAGTATGCTTATTGACCCGTCGAAAATTATGAACTTCGGATGTTCTTGCTCGAGGTAAAAATTGGGTCATCTTCGGAGGCCTATAAAAATCCTAGTACATAAATTTCAGTACAATACTGTTAGTCAAGTTGAAGCTTAATCCTTCTAGTTCACTGTCTTAAGTTGTCTTTTTTGGCCCGCTAAAAGCGACGCGGCGACAATAAAACATTTTCAGGGAATTTTTGACAAATTCCAACGCAGCCTGCTGAACGGTTGTCACGCAAGAAAATATCGTTTGAATATAACACCTAGTACATGTCTTTCTGAATAAAACGACACGTCAAGTCTGAGCTTTATCTTTGTAGTACAAAGTCTCAAAATGTCTTTTTTGGCCCGCAAAAAATGACGTGTCCAGAGCAAAAAACATCGAGGCTATTTTCACCAATTCCGTATGTGTCTTCGCTAAATGGCTGTCACGTAAAAGACAGCAAACTCTCATAAAACAACGGTTCGAAATCACGTTATTTATAAACTTGCTCAGAAATCGGACAATCTCCTTTTCCTTACAACTATTATTTCCAGAGCTTGTGTTTGGTTGTTTCTGGTAGCATTTCATCATCTTAAAATCGCACAAACAAGAAGCTCCGACTACGATAAACAACGGATAAAAAGCACCGTTCAACCGCCGATCAAGCAGCAAGCTAAATACCTAATAACAACATCAAAACGCCTTACCTGACACCATTGCTCTCTTGTTCTTCTAAGGATCCTATACCTGTAATTTCCGAGCGGGATATTAAATAAATAACTCTCTTTTTTAGCATTTCCCGCAAATACATGATGTTTTACGTGCTGTGACATCGCATCGATAAATAGCATAAATCAAGCAATGAAATTTGATGCACCTAAAAAGATAGCGTGACGCAGACATTGTCACCGCTTAAAATAGCCTCGCCGTCATATTGAGCACCGATTTGCGGCCCACAAATATACCAAATACCTCAATTTCCTGGTCAAATTTTCGATAGTTCGTAAAAGCGACGTCAGTTCCGGGCGTCAGTTATTCTTCCAAGTTATGTTATTTCTCCATGTTACAGTAAATGGGATCTTGCAGCTATTCGTTTCTACTGAAAGAGGACTCTACGTCGTGCGGATCAAAAAAAAAAAGGATTTCCAGCGTGTTTCCCTTGGATATTGCAACAAGGATGTGTCGTTTCATCTGTACTCTTGTAAGAGTACAAGAGTTTGACGTCAGAGTTGAAAACGAATTTTATTTGCTACTCGCAAGGGTAGGTACTGTTACTGTGTCAACGGCATCGAGAGACTGATACAGGGCAGACTGGATACAGGGTTTGCTGGAGGAGTAGAAAGGTCGGATGTTCTGTACTGAGATAACAGGACGTTAGTCTTCGTCTGCCAAAGTCGCGATCGGCTTTCGTCTTAGGAGTAGCTGACGGAACCGCTCTTCAAATTATCCGCTCTTCAAGCTGAAATTCTGAAATTCTGAAATTCTGCAGTGCGTCAGTGCGCAAATCACTTTAAGGGTTCGATTATATTGCTGCCGAGGGTACAAGGGCATTTGACACCCTATCTGGGCTTTTTAATCAAATAGCTACTACTGGAGACTCGGGCGCAGTTTTACAAGACGCTCTCAAGGCCGGAAAGCTGTACCTTAAAGGCGACTTAAAGGTAATACAAATGTAGGTAGTTATGGTGGAGGAAAAATACCTCAATTGCGATTCCAACGTTATGACTAAAACAAATATAAAAGACCTTGCTAAAGCAATATGTCATGACATACCTGCGAGTAGCAAATGAAATTCGTTTTCAACTCTGACGTCCACCACTTTACAAGATTTCAGATGAGACGACACCCCACCACCCCGGGGGGGGGGGGGGGGGGGGGGGGTGGGGGGGGGTGGTACTTGGGTAAACTTTTGCTGGGTATGTCCCGCTGGCCTCTCATAGCCCCTACCCTATTATAGTCTATTCTGTGGCTAATTAAAGACCCCATCTTAGTCACTTTTGAGTAAATGTAAATTTCGCAATCCCAACTTAGTCACATCTTCCCATTTTTTGTAATCCCTGCTAAAATAAAACTACCCAAAAAAATACTTGCCAGAATTTTCTTACCCCAAAAAATCCTGCAACCCCATTCTAGTAACCCCATTATAGTCAATCCAGTCGCGAAACTGCGACCCCATCCAGCGGCCCATCCCCATTAGCCCATTACTAGGATGTACCCCCCCCCCCCCCCCCGGGGGGACGACACACCCTTGTTGCAATATCCAAGGGAAACACACTGGAAATCCTCAAGATTTTTCCAGTTTGATCTGCACGATGTAAACTCCTCTTTCAGTAGAAACGAATAGCTGCAAGATGCCATTTACTGTAACATGGAAGAAATAGCGTTACTTGGAAGACTAACTGACGTCGCTTTTACGAACTATCGAAAATCTGACCAGAAATTGAGGTATTTGTATATTTGTGGGCCGCAAATCAGTGCTCAATATGACGGAGAGGCTATTTTTTAAGCCGCGACTATGTCTGCGTCACGCTATCTTTTTAGGTGCATCAAATTTCATTGCTTGATTTATTCTATTTATCGATGCGATGTCACAGCACGTAAAACATCATGTATTTGCGGGAAATGCTAAAAGAGAGAGTTGTTTATTAAATATTCCGCTCGGAAACTATACGTATAGGATTCTTAGAAGAATAAGAGAGCAATGGTGTCAGGTGAGGCGTTTTAAAGTTGTTATTAGGTATTTAGGTTGCTGCTTGATCGGCGGTTGAACGGTGCTTTTTGTCGGGCGTTTATCGTAGTCGGAGCTCCTTGTTTGTGCAACATTGTGCGATTTTAAGATCATGAAATGTTACCAGAAACAACCAAACATAAGCTCTGGAAATAATCGTTGTAAGGAAAAGGAGATTGTCCGATTTCTGAGCAGGTTTATGAATAACGTGATGTCGAACCGTTGTTTTATGAGAGTTTGCCGTCTTTTGCGTGACAGCCGTTTAGCGAAGACACATACGGAATTGGGGAAAATAGCCTCGATGTTTTTTGCTCTGGACACGTCACTTTTTGCGGGCCAAAAAAGACATTTTGAGACATTGAACTACAAAGATAAAGCTCAGACTTGACGTGTCGTTTTATTCAGAAAGACATGTACTAGGAGTTATATTCAAACGACATTTTCTTGCGTGACAGCCGTTCAGCAGGCCGCGTTGGAATTTGTTGAAAATACCCTGAACATTTTTTATTGTCACCGCGTCGCTTTTAGCGGGCCAAAAAAGACAACTTAAGACAGTGAACTAGAAGGATTAAGCTTCAACTTGACTAACAGTATTGTACAGAAATTTATGTACTAGGATTTTTATAGGCTTCCGAAGTTGACCCAAATTTTACCTCGAGCAAGAACACCAGACGGTCATAATTTTCGACGGGTCAATAAGCAGACTTAAAATTAAAAAAATTACATGTATTTTACATTTTAGGAAAGATTAAATGATTGTTTACTAAGTCAGGAAATGGCAAACCGGGAAAGCTTTTCGTTGTTGCGTACGGACTTGCTGAAGTTGCACGATTTTTCATCGTTTTTCCGGGGAGTCAAGCGACCGTCTTGCCGTATCTTAAACTTTTTTATTTTTCGCAAAACAAAAAAAGCGGTGGAACTTTTAAATGAGATTTTTGAAAACAGTTCACCCAGGCGGTCATTCAGGTGAAATAAAATGAATTATGAAATTTCGGTTCTGTCGCCGGATTCTTGATATTTACGGGCAGGAGCTCCTAAAAGCTTCGTTTTATTTTTACCAATTTTTTGTCCTCAAACTGCCATAAAATGCCTTTGAAATAAGTTTATATTTTTGCGAACTCGTAAACAAATTCTGTCTAATTTCGACCTAATGTTTATCTCTTCGACATCTTTTCATTGCTCGCGAAAATAATGCTATTATCGAATACATGACGGTTCTTGGTGGTGCATCAAGGAGAACGTTTGGAGACAATTAGGACAATATATTATGCGAATAATATAATAATTATTCTAAAAACGTCTTAATTTTATAGTATTGTTAGAACAATAATCTACAATTCTGGTCGAAATGTTTACTGGCAGTGCCAGTAAACATTTCGACATTGTAAGGGTAAGTGTCCAAATGTCCCAAATGTATTAACCACGGTTGTAGTTTATCAAATAGATAGTGATTGCTACTCTGAAGTTAGTGGGAGCAACTGTAAAACTTTTGATCTTCTATCAGTGGAACCTGTTTTTAAACAAACTGTTCCCATTTGTATTAGAGCACATTTGTACCCCGAAAATACCCATGCCCTCCTGAAGCTTCTCCTTCTGGTTTGGACTCTCTTCCATACCCCGGAATATCCATAAACATGCAATTCCTTTAATCCAAAAAATAGTTTATTATATTTTTACGATTTATTAAAGTATTTAAAGTGGTCGCTAAGACCCGAATGAATCACACAGTTGCCGTCGCTAGCGAGCGTGACGGGCGCGTGACAAGCTTTGGTTGGATTTGATTGGCCAGCATAGGGCGCACAAGGTATGTCAAGAATCCGTGACGCTCGCTACGAAGAAACATGGCCGTTTAGGTCAGTTTATACGGCAAGATAAAACTTCGATAGAAACTTAGCGCTGAACGAAAATTGTGTTGCTTTTATGATTTTCAGGATCGAGGGATGGCTTCAGCTGTCAAAACTCTCAACTTAAAGCAAAGAAAGAGATCTTATAGCGGAGCTCTGCGGGCCGAAGGCCCGCTGCGTAGCCCCATACTCATAGAACTTATGCCCGTCATTTTTCATGGTCATGGCTAGCGGAATGTTTCGCGGGCGCCGGCCTCCACCGTCGCGCAGGACTAGCTCGCGGACGCGTATGACGTCGCGGAACATGCGCGTACGACATCATGTTGAAACCAAAGCGGGGGCTTTGTTTTTCGCGCGGTTACACGGCCGAATGTCCGTCAGCTGGGAAAACACTTTGATGTTTTGCTGTGAATTTACTAAGCGGAGAAAACCGTTTTAATTAAAGGCGTTATTTCACTGAATATTTCGTGGTTTGCTACTCAAGACAAGCATACTAATTAAGGGATACTCAGAAGCCGCTTTAGTGGAAAAAGACGAGCTTTCAGGGATAAAATTTTGCTTCGAGGAACTTCATGTATTACGTTTTTATCAATGCGGGAGATGTTTGTTTTGCACGGATTTCAGAACCAGAAGCGGAGATTTGAATTTCCAAGCAAGCGAGGGACTTAAGGTGGCTGAACACAGTTTGCGCGCGGTCTTCAATTTCAGCTGCTTACGTGAGTCAGCGCGCGCAGAGTTTTGAGAAAAACATACGTGGCGCCTATTCAGCGATCATTTTATTTTGCTCAGCGTGGATCGCGAAAGTGTTTTTTTCGCCTTAAAATCAAACAATTTGTTGTTCGTAAAAATGTTTGTTGAATCAATAGATAATATATAGAACCTTTGAAGAAATACACTGCCTTGTTGGTCGATTTTGTCTTTGGATCGAGAACCCAGTCAAATGCAACGCATGCGCAGTTGACCAAAACATTGTGACTGGATGTTTTATCGACTTTCCTCGGAAACGTGCTGATTTCTATGGAACCACTCAATAGAATTTCACGAAATTTGGCACAATAATAGTTCCGAATATGCCGAACTCGCCTACCATAAAAAAATTTGAAATCTAACAAAGGAGAATTTTACAAAACGTAAACATATTAAACCACAAATTACGGAAGATCCTTATGTCAAAATTACATGAGACCAGTGTTAACATCCGAATATTTTTACGAGTTTACTGGAGACAAATGATGGACAAAATCTAATGACTAGATTTTCTGAAAATAAACGAAACCAAATATTGCAGGCTGATTTACAATCCACCGTGTTGCCATGGCAACATCCTAAAAGCTCAACAAAAATATCAAAATATATAGCTTGTTGCTTAATCGTATGCCTCACCAATTTTGTGCGACCAGACGTTAAGTTAGTGGTTTTAAAATGACAATGAATGACGCATAGGTACAGTGAAACTGTGTCCAGCCACCTTAAAGGTAAAACAGATTACATTTTTCGATGCGAATTTATGTTGATATCAATCTGTGATTGACGTTTTTTTTTTGTGTTATTGTTAGTTTTGTAGAATTGATTTTAAAACGTGCTTAAATTCAGTTGTATCGATGTCTTGAATTTCATCGAAGAAAGCTTGAACTCGATGAGCTAAAAATGGTACGCGTTTTGCTTTTAAACGTAAACTAATGGAGATTTGAATATTTTTTTTCGAAAGAAGGTTGTGTTGTCCATTTTATGTGTTTGTTCATTCATTAGATAGATTGAAAAGCGATTTTATGTAAACAAAACAAGACTGATTTTATAGTACAGTTCTATCTTCACTCGCATCGCCTTATGCAAATATGTTTGTGTATTTTTGCAATTTTGATTCAGTTTCTCGGACAATTTTTGACAAGCAACAAGTGTATTTTATTCGGAAAGTAGTCGTACTAGTTATTCTAGACGGAGAAAAAGTTGTTTTTGTGAACTTTTGTACGGTCTGAATGTACTGTGCAGACGGTCGCGTAATACTGTTTTTGAGAATTGCTAAAATTGAAAAATAGCCTTCGTCAATCTTAATTCTTGTGCTTCCAACCTTTCACCTTAGTCAAGTTTCGCCTTAGTTAAGCTTGTTCACAGAGCGACGCTGTTAGGCTCAGCCTATCTATATATATTAGAAAGTGAACTCGCCCGAACATTCTGCTAAAGGCAAGTGTTTGCTTATTGGTATTTTTTCGCATTTTCGTGAAATTCAAACGATTGTAAATCTTGGAAACGTGGAGTTCACAGAAATATTATTTTTATTTATTATTTAGGGACATTTATAGTTTCTGTTTATATATAATGACTTTCAATCAGGTGTCACATTTTTAAATTGTCTCCTTAAAGTTGAGATATTTTCGTGTTTCGCTCAAAGGGCAATTATTTATGTAAAATGACCCGTTGTTTACTGTTAAAATAGGAAAAGAATCTAGATCTGAGATATAGCTGAGCAAACTACTATGATGTGTCCGTAGATTGAAAAAATAATTGGACCTCTCGAGTGAATTGTTATTTTTTGACAGCGACGGTAATGTTTGCGATTTATTTCGGTCTCAGCGGCATAATACTGGTACCGATCACGTGAAACTTCAAGAAATCGTAAAAAAATTAATTATTATTTTGGATCAAACGAATTGCATTTTAAATTACTTCATTTATCAGAGAAATTTATTTTTCAAACCAAAATTATCGGTCGGTTCTTACGGAGACACGCACTTTAACTCTTCCATACCCTGGAATATCCAAGAATTTCACATGAGTCTCCCCTCCCAACCCCAGCCCCTCGGAATTTCTGTAATAGTGATGACTTGTCCTTCCTGGAAATAATTTACAAAATTGTGGGGTGGTGCAAAGAGTAACAACAATACGAGCAATAAATAAATAGACGTCCTGGGCTTCCTGAAATGCAAAGAGCGTTCAGAAAAAAAAATTGAAACTGGAAAATTCAAAGGAGTTCCGAGATCATGATAATGAAACGCACGACAATCACCCCTTTCAAAAGAACTCTTCGACCGGAAATGTCGTGACTTGAGGACCAAACGTAACACAATCACACTAGTTTTGCAATATGATTATATAACAGTTGAAAGTGGAGACTGTGAGGACGCGGAAAACAAGAAGATAACCATGATTTAAAACGAAAAAGCATATAACACTTTGTGGTTGATCCATGAAGATCAACAAGTGTTAATGGGTGTTTTAGTCCTTGGGCTCAGCGCTGGTTTGCCACGGTCTACGACAGAGTGAATACCGTTCTCCATGAAGCACGCCCTAGTTTCGGTTAGACGAAATATTCCCTTCACTATTCTGTTTAGGCAATATAATTAATACAGAGGTTATGACGTCACTTGTTAGCTATAAAGACAGCAAGGCTACAATAACACGTGTAGGAGTGACAAGTTCTTGATATCGCAAATGAAGTGAAATAGCGAGAAGTCTTTCGACAATTATATTCACGATGCAGGGGCGGAGAAAAACAAATAAAAATAACAAATGGTTAGAATCATTGTACAAACTAAGTCAAAATTATATTTTTCAGTTGCCGCGTTACTCAGCATTACCGCGTCTATAACATCAAACATTGGTTACCCAAAAATTCTCACTGTAAGATCGGAAAAGAAAGGCTGAGGAAAACTTCTTCAAAAAAGCGGGTATGGATAAAGCTTTCCACAGGGCGCGAATAACAATTAGATTTCCAAGAGTTGTCGTGAAAGCATAACATGGTAGTTCCATGAAGATCAACAAGTTTTAAGTCTTTGAGCGCAGAGCTGGCCATGGTCTTCGACAGAGTGAAGAGAGTCATCCACGAAGGATGGAGTTCAAAGGGACACTGTCCCTAAAGGGGCACTGTCCCGCCGAAACACAAAATTCTGCTTACCTTATTCCCATATCATATCGCCAAATGCTACCAAATATACAACTTAATTTGATTAAAAGATTCTAAAGAGCAAAACAGAAGCAGTAGTTTGGAGATAACGTGCATGATCGCAAGGATGGAAGTGTATTATACGTAGTTCATCAAATTTGCCGGATTTCATAACCTGTGGTCAAGAAATCCAAATTGCCGTTCTTGGTGATTTTTGAATCTTTTAGCAATTACTTAATATTTCTTTGCTTTCGTCGCTTTTGGCGTCTTTTTATTCCTATTTCACGATAAATCAGCCGGGACACGGTCCCTTTAAACGTTAAAGTTATAGATGATAACAGTTGATAACATTTTAAACGAGGATGGCAACACATTGATTTTTGCAAAACAGTTTCAATCAAAACATCGATCATCTTCAATTAGGAAGTGAAAAATTACAATCATGTATATTTGAACCAATTAAAAATTCTATTTCACCGACAACAAAGATAAAACCTACTTATGACATTGCAAACTAAAACTTATAAACCTCTGATAAACCTTAACTTATAAACCTCTTCCAGGTTCCGATGTATGGGCAACGTTACGCGATCCTAAATCAACAAGACTTACTGTTCTTCTGCCTATTTCGGTGATCCTCTCGCACCAAAACAGATGTATTTCAGAAAAATAATCTCAGAGCTCCAGTAAACTGTTTCTACAACATAGATCCTCACTCTGATCAAGGACATTTCGCAGAACGAAGAGTACCCTGTCAGGACAATTGCAAAGCAGTGCAGTGAGTGGAAATCTAAGTTTATATTACTGACACTGTGTTTGCATCTATCCCAGTATGTTTCCGGCAATTATAAAAAAATCGTGTTAAGTAGTTGCCTCTAGGTCAAGATTTGTTGCCATTAGACCGGCTAAGATAGAAGGATTTTGGCTTCACGAATGAAATAATGGTGCCGTAAATGCTTAGTGGCCATGCCTTCTGAGGTCACGTGGCTTTATCGAATGAAAATATTTTTGTGAAATGAAAATCGGAGCATGGGGTCATATGATACTGTTGAAAAAAATATGGAACAGATATATTTTTAACGAATAAAAATATACCATTTATCGAATGAAAATATTTTTAACGAACAAAGATATACCATTTATCGAATGAAAATATTTTTAACGAATAAAAATATACCATTTATCGAATGAAAATATTTTTAACGAATAAAAATATACCATTTATCGAATGAAAATATTTTTTATCGAATATTGCTACTTTTCGGCAACCATATTCTTCACATATTAGGAAAGTAAGGTTGTGAAACCAGTTATATAATGTGTGAGAGTACAGATGGCTTTTACAAGTTTAAAAAGCAAGGACTTGATAAAAAATTTGCTTGAAACTGAAGAAGTATGGTGAACTACTGTAGTTTCATATTGCAGAAAGTGGCGATGACCCCCCCCCCTCCCAAAAAAAAAAAACTATAAATAAGACTTTTGCTTTTTTCTGTTCTGCATCGGGCGAGGTATCTTTGTCAATGTAAGGAAACATTTCCGGTGTAACAATAGAATTGTCAATTGCAACCAATCAAAGCGAAGAACTGACCAAATCGGAAGTGGTTCTGATAATTCTCTTACAATTGTTCATATGCTCAAAACTCGAATAATATTCCATCTATTCCCTATAATTAAAGACTGAATTTCAGCTAAAGAGTAGGCTATAAAGATTTCAGAATTTATCTGCCATTACAAATTATTTCAGCAGTCTAAAGCGAAGCGAAATCGCACGATGACTCATCATATCAGTTTGTTTACTTGTGACTGAGAGAAATCATAATTCTTGAGAAGTAATTACACATTTGAAAGTTTCCCTCCACATATATACATAACAAATAACTCAGGCCGTGTCGGTCATTGTAAGCAGCCTGCACCTTTTCAAAGGCCTTACATGATTCGCTAAGAAAACAACAGAACAAACAACACAACAATGGACCCTAGCCCTGAAAGCAATAGAGCTGCGGCTTATCGAGGTCCAATGAAATTAGAGGTTCGGAAGAGGTGCAGGCCTACTGCATTGTAAGCACTATATTTTTATGAAATTTATGCTTCGGTGTTCTAACGTCAAGAAAAATAGGGCCCCGCTGGGGCCGTGTGTTCTGCTGATAATTAGCGCGAATTGTGCAGCATACGAGCAAATGCTATTTGACAAACGATTTGAGTGCATTTTCTGGTGAGCAGATGTACTGGCAGAAACGCTGGGTTTAAGGTGTTTCCCTCCAGTTTCCATGCAGCCGCACCGACCATTTTTGAGCGGCCGTTTCACTAACTTTCCTTTATTGAATTAGTATGAAACTTACACAAAATATTGTACTTAGTTTGTAGTTTATACGAGTGTAACAATTTTGTAAATCGCATTTACAATTGCGGAGATAAACGAGAAACATTAAAATCACTTGAGTCTAAATTCTGAGCGATTGCATTTACGATAAACTATGACATGTGGCGAACAAAATATCTAAAAATTAGAAACTTTTGTCAAGCCGATTTTGAGTAAATGAGAAAAAACATTTCGAACTTGTGTTTCTGTATGTGTATGAGCACATCCATAAGTTCCTCAATTAAGCTTATAAAAGTTTAATTTCTCAATCTCAAATTTACGCCAAAATGTGTGTTTACTGTATGAGATGAAACTATGAAAGTTTGAAAGCGTTTCTCGTTTTAGTTTTGGAGATATTTTGTGTAAGTTTCATACTAATTCAATAAAGGAAAGATAGTTAAACGGCCGCTCAAAAATGGTCAGTGCGGCAACACGGAAACTGGAGGGAAACACCTTAAATTATGCATCAAACTCAGTCGAGCGTATGGCGTCTCGGCAAGCTTCAACGCTTTCTTGATCCCCCGGCTCGACAGGCTAAAATTAAATTCTAGTGGCAGGTTAATTCTGATATCTTGATCGCTTACTCTTTAGCCGTAATTCAGTTTTTAATTCAAGTGCGGAATCGATGGAATATTATTCGAGTTATGAGTTCTCAAAGGTAAGCATGAAGAATTGATGTTTACTTTGAATAATTTGAGTGATAGAAAGTAAAAAAAATAGAAGTGGAGTCAAGTGGTTAAACTTTATGTAATATTTGAAGGGAGAAGAAAAATGAAAGATGCAGGAATAAGAGTTTTTGAAGATCAGTGTAATATAAAGTAATTTTTTTACTGATCGGTATCATATTCGACATCCAAAGATAAAACATAGCTTTTTCTTGACAGAACAGAGCACTTACCAAGACGGCCAGTATTAAATAAGCAGGTCTAATTATATGAATTGTTTTTTTTTTGGAAATATAAATTAGGAGTAGCGTCAAGTGATAATAAATAAAGAATGATGGTAAATGTTAAGCTCGGTAAAGAAATGACAAAGATGTAAATGTTCATCATGTCACGAGCGTGGGACAAAGGTAAAATCTGAGTTCCTGACAGGATTCGAACCTATGACCTTCCGCACACCGGTCGGATGCTCTAACTGACCTACGAGTGTCACGTGGTTAAGCGACTTAGTATCACAGAAAGAGTCGATCAAATTTGGCAAACTTGTAACAGTCTAATTAAAATGGATGTCTTTTTTTAGGAAGTAGAAATTAGAAGTAGTGTAAAGTGGTCAAATGTTTTGGTATCGTATCACGTTGGCTTTTTCCTTGACGTCATAACCCATAATGAGCTTTAATTTCTTTTAGAAATCGCTTACCACCACAGCCAGTTATGTGGTGGGAGTGGGAAATATGCAGGCGCAGACGTAAAAATGCAGGATTTTGTGTGTGAAAAAGATTGTGTTCTTTGCGTGGAAAACGATAACATGCATTAATTTAAATACTCGTGTTTTTAAAGGTTCAGAACCACGTTTTTTGATCGGTGTAATATTTATCATCCCAAAATATGTTTCAAAATTTACTTAATTATGCAGTTTAGCCAAAGAATATTCAAATCAAGACTAATGCGACTTGATAATTAAATTGCCAAACTAAAACCAACTTCCTGCCAACCTTTTGATAATTATACAACATATTGTAGCCTGGTGCGGTGATTTTTATTTCCCGTTCAAGCTGCTATTCGAATTCTTCTCAACACTTTAATTTAATTCTAGCACATTGAAAATTTCTACTGCTGTGAAAAATATCCCACCATATGTCTTTTTTTTAACCTGTTCAAGCTAGATCTCCATGCAAGCAAATTGAGTTTAATTGAATTTAACTTCGTTTTGATGTTTCATTCGAGATATGTTTTGAAAATCAGATATTTTGTGTCATTTGCTTTGTATCTGTTGCATTGAAGGTGTAATTGACTGTCTTCTTTGTACACGTAGCAATGAAAAACATTGTTTAGGTTAGACAAAATGTTGCAATTGTTCAGTCTGACTACAAATGTAACTGCGAAATGAATTTAACCCAATGCTAAATAATAAAACAATTCTACATTTTAGCAAAAATGGACGATATTCCGCCATGTTACGCCCTAGTCTCGGTTAGACGAAATATTCTTTTCACTGTGCTTTTCACCACTTCACGAATCTCACTATGTCGCCAACAGTACAAGAAAGGGTTTAATGAGGAATTCAAAAGAAACAAAAACTCTGAGACGTGCCTCGCTACCGAATAAGACACTCGATATCCACTAGTTATCATCAACATAACAGTGCATAAATTTGGGACGTAACAACCGATAAAAACAAAATACATAAACAAAACATTGGAAGCGGACTTCTTCTCCCGAGCTGCCTGTACTCTTTGAGTGTTTTGTAGCTCACTTCGTATTTGTTTCTGATGATATCTTACAACTTTGTTAATCTGAATATATGCCACAGTTGCCACGAGAATTCCCGCAAATTCACAACTCGCAATCACCACGTCATTCTGGTTAGGCAATGAAATTAATACAGAGGCCATGATACCACTTGTTAGCCATAAAGACACCAAGGCTACAATAACACGTGCAGGAGTGACAAGTTCTTGATATCGTAAATGAAGTGAAATAGCGAGAAGTCTTTCGACTGCTATAGCAATTAAATTCAAGAATGATGCAGAAGCGAGGAGAAATAAATGGAAATAACAAACGGTTAGAATTGTCGGACAAAATAAATCAAAGTTATAGTTTCCAGTCGCCGCTTTGCTCAGCATTAGCGCGATTATACCACCAAACATTGGTTGCCCTAAAATTCCCACAGCAAGATCTGAGAAAGCAAGGCTGAGGAAAAAGGTCTTTAAATTAGCAGGTATCGATGAAACTTTCCACAAGGCGCGAATAACAAGAAGATTTCCAAGCGTTGCCACGAGAGATAAGGTCAAGTTTGAAACACAAAAGCATAGCATTGTAGTTCCATGAAGATGAATAAGTTTTGCTAGGTCCTCCAATCTTTGAGTGCAATGCTGGCTGGCCATGTTGCTTAAATGTTTAAATCCGTCTTTGTTCTAAGCTTTACTATGTTTATGTATCACTCCTGTATTACATATGCCTTGTGTTAGGAATATCCTGTTGTTTTGTCTCCATATTTACAAACCAGTATTT
Source organism: Dendrophyllia cribrosa (assembly GCA_024195265.1). Lineage (NCBI taxonomy): Eukaryota > Metazoa > Cnidaria > Anthozoa > Scleractinia > Dendrophylliidae > Dendrophyllia > Dendrophyllia cribrosa. Next base: position 25,925,801 of record JAJLRJ010000003.1, on the reverse strand, counting down.
GTCTGACTTCCTCTTCAGGAAATGAGGCAATATTTTATAACCACTGCTTCCTTTAATTAAAGAAATTATAATTTTACATAGTCGCAAACACTCTGAGTTTGACATGTGCCATACTGCTGTAAATTGGTAAATGAAAGAACATCTCGAGATATGATATAACTTCCTATGACCTAGTCCTAGGAATATTTTCATAATTTTACGAAAATAACGATGTCGTCACAGGAATCGAAACGGATATGTTTAACAAATAAGGAATAGAAAGAGGGTCTCGAGTCTCCTGATAGCCAATAACATCATGGCAAAACTGACCGGCGACAGCAACAGTCAGACATAAATACCATGCATCAACTAACGGTTTGCATTTGTTTGACTCTGAATATGACTTCCGCTCAGGTTGTCGAAACGTCAGTCATTGTCAAGAACAGTTCTTTACAGAAATTCGGACGAGCACACTCGACATACTACAGATTGTCAATTAAGTTCAAACAAACATGATTTAGTGTCCGACCTCTTTGGTTGTCTAAGTACCATACTGGGAGGCGATTGTTAACATTTCTATCGATGTAAATTTGAAGTCATGCACCAATGGTATCAACGAAATTTTAAAATAAATTTCACTTTTTATATTTTCCCTTTCAAACACGAAGCAAATTTCAGATATTATTGGCTGGTGAAGTGTTTATCACTAATATATTTTCCTTTCAACAGCTGTGTCAGTGCAAATATCAGTGTCAGGTTTCCTATATGAAACCATTTTTTAACCGATAAGATTTGTCTTCCGCAAAAATGAAATAATACACTCGGGTATTTTAAAATGCAGTAAAATGCATCCATGTCCAATATACAGCTGATTCGGGACACGTCACTCCTTTAAGACGATCCGTCTGACCGGAAGTCGGGTCGTGAAGTTCGAAACGGAAGTTAACTACACTTACCGAAAGTCAGCTTGACAAATCTGAGCGATAGATGTGAACCTGAGTATTTTGACGGGACGACTCGTCACGGCAATAGTCGACCCCGTCTCACGGAAAAGTCAATTCGTGAGAGACTAATACAAAATGCACGACATGAGGGTTGGAGATGGAGTGGGGGTGAAATAAGTTGACGGATCGTGACGACCCGACCAGGTCGTGACTCGTCGCAGCAATAGTCTTACGGAAAAGTCAGCGTGCGCGGATAAACAAGACAAATATGTATGTATGGGTGGTTTTCACGTTACGTCACGGCGGCCATGTTGGTGCACACCTACAAAAGAATTTTAATGAACTTCGTTTGTTATGTGCACCAACATGGCCGCCATGGCCTTTGTCATTTGAGTCCCACAGGACTGAAGGTCACGTGAGTGAAAACCATCTATACCTCGTTCTAAAAGCGTGTGGCCACAAACACGTTTTTCCACAGGGAAGCATGCGAAAACGTGACGCCGAACGAATATTGCGCGGAAAAACAAGACAAATATACATGTATACCTCGTTCTAAAAGCGTGTGGCCACAAGCTCGCTTTTCCACAGGGAAACATGAGGAAACGTGACGCCGAAGGAATAAACGAGCGTGCTGGGACTGAAACAAGACAAATATGCATGTATACTTTGTTCTAAAAGCGTGAGGCCACAAGCACGCTTTTCCACAGGGAGGCATGCGAAAACGTAACGTCGAACGAATAAACGAGCGTCCGCGGCCAATGTGGACCGGAAGCGTGGTTGCGTGAGACAACAACACAACATGGACCTTCCTCGTTCTTAAAGCGTGTGCACGAGAAAGGAAATATATTAAGCGTGTGCTCGGTTCTACACGACCTGTCGTCGTAAAAGTCGACGGGACTCACCGGAATTGTGGTCACATGAGACAAGAACACATGGACAGCAATACAACATGAACCTTCCTCGTTCTTAAAGCGTGTGCACGAGAAAGGAAATATATCAAGCGTTACTCGGTTCGACACGACCTGTCTTCGTGACAGTCGATCGTACTCATCGGATATGTGGTCACATGGAACAATAACACATGCATCTTCCTTCAACATTCACTTCAGAAAGTCTGCCCCTTTTGTTTGTTTTCATTGCTTTCCATTTTTATGGAAATTTTGCCCACGTTTGGTCACAAAACAATATACAAGCTTAGAGTTATTGTTTGTCCCATGTTTTTTTTTACTACGCCCGTTTTTGGATTATCAAACTTATTTTTTCTTTTAACACATTTTCGGTTTTCCTTTCCATAACTGCTCAAAATTTTTAAATAGCAACATTTTTAAAATCTTGAAAAACATTCTTAAAAACATTTCACTTTCAGGTTTTTAAATCAAATACATTTCGAATGAAACAAAAACTACACTAAGCCGTTTACCAATGATCCTTTCGTGTTACAATTGAAAATACCGAACAATAGAAGTGAGAAAAAGGTGGGGAGGTGAAAAGTCACACAAACTTGTTGTTTGCTTGCGGCAAACTTAAAGTGCCACTATGATCAAAAATATACATTTTCTGTTCTCTTCATATTTTAAAAATATAAGTACTCGTTACTTACCTTGCGAAGTTTCAAGTTAAAACTTGTACGTGAAGTGCCATTATTTTAACTCTACATTTCGAATTCGGCTTGCCGCCATTACTCAATTCAAAAATGACCGGGACCGAATCCTGAGAGTTGGATCGAGTTGGCCTAAAGATTTTGTGACGTCAATGACTCAACACGTGCCTTTTGGCTTTGTTGTCTGTGTCCCGAATGGAACCGCGTTGAGTCATTGACGTCACAAATCAAGTCACATGTACCAGATCGCAAACCAGTAGAAAGTGGGCTCAGATTTATGAACGGAGTAATGGCGGACGGATTTTACGTGATTTTCGTAGGTTTTCGGCCAGCTATTTCTGGGCTGTGTAAGAATATATCGACCTAATTTATAGCAATTCGCATTTGTCTAAACCTGTTAGATACATTTGCGTTTAAAAAAGCGGAAAAGAAATACAAAAATTTTCGTCGTAGTGGCACTTTAAAAGCTAACTAGCTTACGGTCTTAGAAAGGTCACAGGTGTCGACAGGCTCCATTATATCAGGACTTCAGACAAGCTTACAAATACTGAATTACAACCGAAGTTACAAAATGTAATCTATAATTTATACCGTAACGTTTCGAAAGTAACGACCCTCGTTACTTTCGGATTTAGCAGCCTTTTCCTATCGCTACTTTCAGGGTGTCGCTACTTTCGGGGGATCGCTACTTTCGGGGGGTCGCTACTTTCGGGGGGTCGCTACTTTCGGGGGTCGCTACTTTCGGGGGGTCGCTACTTTCGGAACTTTACGGTAGTTATTTATATTACCATGGCTACTCATAAATAAATTTTCATTATTTATACTACTGGATGAGAAATTTCCGCAATGTGATTGGCTGAGAAGAGTTGTATTTCAGCTGCATAAGTTGAAATACCTACATGTAGAAATTACAGTTGCCGTGGCAACGGAGACGGCTTTGTCTTGTTGTTGAAGCAATGGCGGATAGCTTTCCCGAATTTACAATCATTGAGCTGGGTTGAAAGCAAAGGATACAATGCGGATAGTTTTAGCTACGACGAGAGAACTCGACGAGCAAACAGAGAAGTTCTTCGCCGAGGTGAGAAAGAGAAAGTCAATGGAATGGCTCCGACTTGGAGCCAGACACTTTGCTTGTAGTAACAAGCGTCCTTGTCCGCCATGTAGAGAAAGTGGGCAGTAGTATTTCTAATTTTGAAAACAGAGGAACCTTAAAAAGTGGAAAATGTTCAAAGTTTTATCGAAAGCTCGTTTCCACCTCACTTCCTTCGTCGAAGCGGCTCGTGATACTTTGGGATAATTATGAAATATCACTCGAGGTATTTATCCCAAATATCCTAGAAACCATTGTATTGCCCATACAAATTTGAGCTGTTCGGGTTTCTCGTAATCATTTCAATGAAATTTTAATTTGAAACAAAGTACACTATAAAGGCTATTGTCAAATCTACTGATGTGCAATGAATTGCAGGAAACTCTAAAGGTGGTCAGACACGAGGGGTCATGTAGCAGGGACATGTCGCAGCGACATGTAGCAGCGACAAAAAATTGTGTAGTACACACTGAAGGACATGTAGCAGGGAGTGTAGCAGGGACATGTAGCAGGGAAAAAATCATCGCGCTTGCACACCACATCAAAATGTCGCGGGGACATGTCTCAGGGACATGTTGCAAGCGACACGTCCTCGTGTGAACTGATACTATCATAATTGTGCAACACCAATCTTTGGGACATTTTGATAGCTGTTAAATACAGGAATGGCTCCGAGCCGTTTGAAAGGAAACCGCTGACTTCATTAGCATTCATTTCTCTCTTTTTTTTTGTTTGTGCCTGGATTAGAACGAAAGTAGGCTTTTATTATCAGATAAAATTAGGCCTAGGCAAAGCGATTATTAGATCTAAGCTAGATTCGCGATTAGGTTAGATTTAGGGATAGGGTCACCTTTTATAATTAAATTTTTGTTGGGTTTGCCGGATTAACCCAGTGGTCTAGTGGTGAAGGAGGGATGTTAGCACGCAGGAGGTTCCGGGTTCGATTCTAGGTGATTTATTGCATTTTTCTTTTTCTGATAGGAAAAAATTCTATAATTGGTGAAAAATTTTCTAATGTCGCTCGGAGCCATTCCTGCAATAGACCAATTCCGATATATTAAAATTCATACTTGGCAACGAGGCTTAGGGGAATAAAACAAAAGAAATAAATTATTCATACCTGAACCTCGATGTGATTTCTTTTGTTTTATTCCCCTAAGCCTCGGAGCCAAGTATGAATTTTAATATATCGGAATTGGTCTATTAACGCCATGTCTTGTCCCCGTGACATGTCTCACGGAGTTTAACTTGTTGAACTTCATGGGACACGTCGCGGGGACAAAATGTCTCCAAAATTGGTGTTGCACAATTATGATAGTATCAGTTCACACGAGGACGTGTCGCTTGCAACATGTCCCTGAGACATGTCCCCGCGACATTTTGATGTGGTTTGCAAGCGCTATGATTTGTTCCCTGCATGTCCCTCAGTGTGTACTACACAAATGTTTGTCGCTGCGACATGTCTCTGCTACATGACTCCTCGTGTCTGACCATCTTAAAATTTTACTAATACATAGTTAGATCAAATATCACCTACAAACCCAACAAAATCGTCGGAATCTGTCCACAAATTTGTTTTTTTGTAATCAAGTGCATGATGAAAAATGGTCTTAGCAACTTAGAACTTTGATCCACTTTGTTCACCTTTAATAGTGAAACCTGCCTGCACAGAGAGTGCAACTGAGTTGCCCAAAAATTTAATATTACGTGCTAAAAGCCGACAACAATCTCAATAATTCAATAACATCACGTGACTTTGCTACCTGTACCAACTGCTGGGAATTTTGTTTTTATTATATTTTATTATATTTTGTTTATTTGTTTATTCGCTTTGCTTTTTAACTTGCGGTATTCACGTTTTTATGTGGGTACTTGCAACGTCAGCATGTTTCTTTCGATATTTTCTTGAGGCTCCATGTGCTTTCGTTAATCTTATACCCCATTCACACCGACGCTTAAACAAGTTTAAATGTTGTTTAGTTTAAAACAAGTTTAGAAAAATACCTCAAATCCTCCCGCAATATTTGGAGTGAAATCTTTACTAAAAGAAACTTTATTGACTTTTATTACCATTCTATGTAGTTTGAAGCATATACATTTAAAAACGTTCAAGATACAGGCTAAAAACGTAGTTAAACTAAACAACATTTAAACATGTTTAACCGTTGGTGTGAATGGGGTATTAGTTCGGTACCCGAACCAAGAGAAGCACGACGTAGCGAGATCTGAATTATATATCAGTAAAGGCGGCGAAATACGAGATACGAAAACCCTCAACTTGTCGCGCAACATTGTTTCGTTGCAAGTTTTGGTCGATGTTTCCCGTTTTTCTCCATACGTGATCAACTTGTCGCGCAACAAAAACATTTGTTGCAGGTTGAAGAAATTTGTTGCGAAAAGTAGAGCGCGGGTCAACTTTGAGCAACAAATTTTGCCCTTGTTGCTCGTTTTTCATCAAACTCTCAACTTGTCACGCAACAAATTTGCCAATGTTGCGCGACAAGTTGAGGGTTTTTGTATCTCGTATTTCGCCGCCTTAAGCTTGACATAACAGTTGGTTGGATCTGTTCAATGGACCGATAGCGGCTGCCTGTGGCGCCTTCGTAAGCTGACGTCCGATCTCATTCTCATAAGTGTATGCCAAAAGCGTCATGAGATATGTAATATGTGAGCTATATAAGTCTCTTCTTCTTGTAAGTTGTGAAACGTGAACGCACTTGACACTCATCACGGGCAGCCCAAGCTCACGATAATAGTATTGTGAAACGTGATCTTGGGTTGTATGAGTAGGCGATGGATGGATTCGATTTTTAAGTTGACAATAGAAACGTTTCGTCAATAACATTGACTTACCTTCGTGCTATATTGTTTTCTTGGTTGTTTGCTTGCTGCTTAGCCGAATTGAAAGTGATTGCGGAGAGATATCGTTTTCAGGTTTCCACTGCTAAAAGAAAAGTCTTTTGCTGCATTCTCATACATGCCTTGTTAATTCAAGACCTTTAACAGAATACCTCTTTGTATGCATGTTGATAGCAAAGTAGGGTCACGTCGTTTCGCCATACTCGTGTATTGTAAATCTGAGCTTCATAACAAACAAAACCAATTTCTAGGCAAATCAAAGGGCTCTAAGAGCCATCTCGTGAATACGAACAACTTTTAGAAGTGTAATTTACAAGTGTAGCCATTGTTTCAGCTTCACGTCTCATTTATTACCCCGCACTGTTTATAAGCACCGTGAAATGCTGTGATACAATTCGTAAAAGAACTAAGAGATGATGTTTGGAACGACAAAATTAGTACATGACTTGATCACAACTTTCTTATTTCAATTTTAATTTAGAAGTCCAAAAACTCATATGTTGCAGTTAAGCTGCACTACAATGTAACTGGTTCTGTACTAGTATACTCTAAAAGCTCGGATATACGTTCTGGACTTGTTTGTGTTTGTAAAGGAACGATTCGCAAACGACGAATTTTAGCGCAACAAAATTAACGACAGTACACGAATCATCTTGAGCAAAATTCGTGTTTTGCGTTGCAAGTTTCTTGAAGCTGAAACAAAAACTCGCAACGAATTTGTATTCGGGAACTTATAACGGTAAACCAGAATTACACTTCCTTCAGATATTGACCATGTTTTCACAGAGCTCAGGTTTTTCAAACTTGTCAGTTTAGAAAAACTCTCTTCAATAAAATTAATCATTTTCTTTATTTAAAATAGTGATTGACAGCGAACTAGCATTGACAATTTCTTGAATGCGTGTTTAATGTAAAAAGTTATGTAAACGGCTGTTAACTCTAACAACAACTAACTCTTCTTAGTAAGGAAGTCTCTCGGCCAAAAACATTGTAGCTTCAGTAAAGCTACAAATCAACTGCAAAAAATCATTTGTCTTTAATCGGTATGAGTAAGTTCTCGTTGCCTCACTTAGTGGCTCTCTCAATAAAAAATTAGTGTACCTTGATTCCTCAGCAACAATTTTGTCCCGGCAGTGAAACTCAATAAAGATGTGTTTAGCTTATTTAAAAGTCCGCTTTTGCTGCAGTTTTTGGGGCGACTATAAGTTCGGGTCAAACGCCGTATTTCACATAAGCCGAGTGTTCGGCGTCTGACTTAGCTAAGTTCGACTGATTGTATTTGGATCTGCTGCGACCTTAATTTATTCGAGTCGAACTAAACTGCAATTAGGTTCGGCTCATATTAAGTACGGCGTTTCACCCGGGCCTAAAATTCAAACTTAACGCGCACAATATTTGATGAGACTAATATTTTTTTTGTTAGTTATATAACAGCTGGAATAATAATGGCATTTAACACTATAACAACAAATGCAACATTTTCTGTCAGTCAATGATGGCAGTATTTTCTATCAGAAACTGATGGTCGTAAAAAAGCTTGCTATGTTTAATTTACAGAAAGGAAACCGCTACATATTATTGCTATAAACTTATAATAATTTCTTAAGTGAATGTTTCACGATTTGCCGAACCTCACGATATCGCCAACAGTAAACGATGGGGTTCAACGAGGAATTGAGAAGAACCAAGAAACCTGAAATATGATTAGCCAATATAAAAGATACGCGAAAACTATCACTTGCCAACAGCATTATACAACATAAATTTGGAATAAAACATGCGAGGAAAATAATATAGACAATAAATGCACCATGTGCCGACTTCTTTTGATGGTGTCCATCGACTACTCGATCGTTTGAGGGCAGATTTTCGTGTTGTATTTGATTCTGGTGATGTCTTATAACCTTGTAGATATGGTTGTATGCCATAGTTGCCAAGAGAAGTCCGCAAATTTCAATAACCGCGACAAAAATGCTATTGCGGTTAGGAAGAAGAGAGAATATGAAGACAGCCACGCCACTTGCCAGCCATAAACACACCAAGGCTATAGTAACACGTTTTGAAGTTACAAGTTCTTGATATCGCAGATGGAGAAAAACGACAAGAAATCTATCGATAGCAATGGCAGTTATTGTCAAGAACGAGACGCATGTGAGAAAATATATAACAGAATAACAAACAGTCAAAATTGTTGGACACAGGAAATCGAAGTTATAGTTTCCATTCGTTGCCATCTTCACCATTACCGCCATGATAATCCCTAACATCAGCTGCGCAAACAATCCCACAGCAAGGTCGGAGAAGGCGAGATTCACGAATAGCTTCTTCAAATTAGCGGGTACCGATGAAGATTTCCAAAGAGCGTGAATGACAAGAAGATTTTCAACAGTTGCCAGGAAAGAGAATGCCAAATTTAAAACACAAAAAGCCAGCATGGTAGTTTCGTGTAGATAAAGAAGTTTCTGATATTCCTCCAACTTTTGACTACAAAACTGTGCCACCATGATAGATTGTAATAATGAACCCTTCTGAGAAAATTCAACAACATGTGGAACAAAGGGCAACAAAACAGACTTTTTAAGTGAAAGGCAAAATTTGAATATTGGGTTTCTCACTACAAGGCAATTAACAACCTGCTCATAATTGGTTCGTTAGCTTTTTGGAGACAAGAGCTGTTTGTTTAATTTGAGAAGCTTTCATATAATTTTTTGTTTCCCCATTTTGGATGACATGTCCTTCTGTTAGTTTGCACGTACAGTCATTTTTTTAAATATAAGAACATTTATTTATAAGAAAGTCGAGGCTAAGATTGGCCTGAAATTTAAGAACGTGCCAAGAACGCACGTACCCGGGCTGAGATTTAGTTAAGAATTCTTTCTTCTTATTCATACTGCACCATTCATCCTATGAACCTTCTAAGAACATTTTGAGGCTCAAATCGCCAAAAAAGACAAGAAAAACGTGCAGCCCCAGCTCAGCCTCAGCCCAAAAATTAGACGTTTGTATATAAAAAAATGAGCGCACTGCCGGTTAACCATGGCAACTTCATGGTATGGTAACAATGTATTAATTCAAACCTGAGAGCACTGCGTAGATCATATTTTCTCGCGTCGATCACCGTTGTTTTGAAACACGGTTCAACGATTTGCTGTTCAGTCAACAAACGTTGAAAGGTGTATCATGCCATGTTGAATTTCTTAACGTTGTTGAACAAACGTAGAGACAGGCTTTATTCCGTTCAACAAGTTGCAGCTTGTTGAACGACTTCAGTCAAACAGTTCTCAGTGGGGAAAAGATATTTATAACAAAGTTTAAAGGTGCGAAAATCATGACAAAAACATTTCCTTGAAAAAACAATGTTCCAAAATCGTGTGAATGCAATAAAACTATGCACATGTTCGGTAAAACCAGAAAATCATATGAAGCGTTTGGTAGCAGTATAAAATTTAAACTGACAACAAAAACCTGCCTCACTTAAAATAAGAACTAAGGCCCGGTTCAAACGTCGCATTTCACATGTGCCGAATATAATTCACGAATTAAATGCATGTGAAATGCGACGTTTGAATCAGTTAAATTCGACTGATTTGAATTAAATGCGACTTCTGCCGCATCTTCGACCGAACCAGTCGAATATTCGACAGAAGTTCGGCAGTTGATTCAAACGTCGCATTTCACATGTGCCGAATAAAATGCATAAATTATAGTAAATTATTATGATTCATTTATTTCCCACAATTCGCCAGGATTTTCGTGAATGCCATGCGCAGAAGAGTCTAAACAATACTCGAAACACGGCGGAGACGAAGGAATGTGTGGTTCTTGCACGTGCGGTAATCACTTTTGTATGAGGTGCTCGGTTTTCGAAGCGAAAAGGACCACTCCTGGGTGGAAAGAGGGAAAATCTGTAATAATCTGTATAATCGCGCATCAGAGTAGTTTTCCAATACATTCTTCCACCATCCAGTGTTTCTTGCCAGTCTTAGACATGATCGGTGTCTGGGAAGCTGTGTTTATACCTTTCTTTATGACATAAGCATCAGCAAAGAGATTAAAAAAAAAAGCTCAGTGGACGTCTTCGTCTAGCGATTAAGAAGTTGACGGTTGATTGCATCGTTAACCTGCGTCTTCTGCTGTTGCGAATCATACTTGAATAAAACGAACAGAGTTTTCGTCGACTTCACCAACCACTTTGTTGTCTACCATTTTGGATAACAAGCTGTCCGAGAGGTTATTAGTATTATTGTATCAATAGCAGGTCCACATCAGCATTTGCTGCCATTTTATTTAACCTGTTTTATCAAATAAAGTATGAGTTAAATACGGCACAATTAAATTCGACGTCTGAATCAAATGTCGAATTTAACTATTTTAATCGACTAAAATAGGAATTATATTCGGCACATGTGAAATGCGACGTTTGAACCGGGCCTTAAATATATTAAACGAAAAAGTGTGATATTTGCATAAAAATGAAAAAAAAAAAAAAGGACGTGTAAAATTATCAAAATTAAAAACTCCGTACTAAGGTCCTCTTTATATGCTGAGTCAGTAACCGGGCTGTCCCGGTTAGCGGGACGATTTTGTTCTTGTGTTCAATGGAAAATTTTAGCCTGGTAACTGAGATGAAATTATGAAGTGATAGCGTGCACGAAAATACTAACTCATGATTTTCCTTATTGGGTGTATTGTTATTCTGAAAGATTTTAATTGTGTACTCATTTGGCGTCGAGAAATCATTTTCAGGGTCCGCAAAATAGTTGCAATCATACTAAGCTTGCCCTCTTTCGACAAAAACGCATATGTATTGTCGGAGACTGGGACTGAATGTGGTTAGGAATTTGATTGACAGATGTGATTATAAATATGTGAGCGCAATCGAGCGTAAAATAACTCCTTTCCCAGCGTGAGAATTGTGAACTGTGTGAAGTGCGGTGAATAAATCTGTTCAGATTATCTTGTGACTTGTGACCTTTGTTGGGGAAACTAAACTTTTATAATTGCTACTGGAGGCATTCCCGACAAAAGTGGCACCTCCGACGGGACATTGTGTTGATCTTCGAACGGAAAGAATCAAAAACTACTGTGTTTATTATCGCGAAGCATGGAGACCGCGAGCAAGGATCTTGAAACGAAACTTACACAACTTCAGATCACCAAGGAAAAAACTGACGCTGTTCTTGCGAGCCGGAATGAGAACAGAATCAAAAGACATCGGGATGCACTGTGTTCAGTGGTTGCTTCAGTGGAGAAAGCGAAGCGGAAAGTAGAAGAGTTGAAAATTGCTGCCGGTGAAGAACTTGCCGCTATTACCTCGTGGGGCGCTAAATTAGATCAGGATATCGCAGTTGTTGACCTCGATATGGATGGAATTTCTTCATTTCTGAATAATGTCGATCAAGAGCAGATAGAGAAAGCTAGGAATGATCAGCTCGCTTTCGAAAAAGAGCTATTCGAGAAGAAGCTTCAATACACCAAAGAGCTCGAAAGCGTGAACTTGTCGGATCAAGCGGGAAGTCAGAACGGAAAACAAAGTGCTGCGTCAGCGAAGTTACCGAAGCTTACTATTACAAAGTTCAATGGAACTAATTTTGATTGGAATCGGTTTTGGGGTCAATTCACCGAGGGAATAGACAAGTCCGAAATGGCTGCTATCACTAAATTTTCCTATCTCAAGGAATTTGTCGATCCTAAAGTTAGGAAAGGCATCGATGGGTTGCCGTTTACCGCCGAGGGCTATGAGAAGGCAAAGGCTATTTTGATTGAGCGTTACGGCAATGTCAGCGAAGTGGTGAAAGCCTACGTTAAGAATATTTTGGATTTGCCGAAAATAAATGGAAACCAGCCTCGAAAAATTCATCATTTTTACGAAAGGTTGCAATACGACGTTCAATCTCTCGAGACCATGGGACAGCTCAGTGCGGTGAATGGAAACGTATCTCTAACGATCGATAAACTTTCTGGAATTCGTGGAGATTTGGTACGGAACGATGAAGATTGGCAAAGCTGGGATTTCCTGAAACTGTGTGATGCATTAAAGTCGTGGACCCGCCGGAATCCCGTCGATTCAGATGAACCGCGGTCGTTCAAACGTGATCGCTCGCCCTCACGAAATTAACATACAAAGCAACAGGACGCTAAACCACGTGGTTGCGTCTACTGTGAAGATAATTCGCACAAGAGTTCGGAATGTACACGCGTTGTTAGTTGTGACGAGAGGAAGAAATTTCTGGCAGAAAACAAACTTTGTTTTAACTGTGCTTGCCCAAAACATAGGGCTGCTGAGTGTGCAAGCAAAACGAGATGCAATTTATGCTCCAGGAAGCACCACACCTCCATCTGTCCTGATCAACAACCTAAGAGAGACAGCGTGTTGTCTTCCGTCGATAGTGAGAAGGTGGTTTACCCTGTTGTAGTGATTAAGGTTGGTGGTATTGAATGTCGTGCATTGTTGGATTCTGGTTCATCTAGTTGTTATGCTTCAGCCAAACTACTGGATATGCTGGGACAGAAGCCAACAGAGATCAAGCCTAAGAGAGTTGAGATGCTTATGGCTTCAACCACAGCGAGAATGGAAGTTTTCAAGACCACTGTTTCTACAAGGTCTGGTGATTACCGTTTAGAAGTGAGTCTCACCAAGGTCAATCGAGGAGAGCTCCTTAGCCTGGAAAATCCCCAATACCAACAGTTGACTAACACTTATCCCCACCTAAAGGGCGTAGAAATGGATGATACGGATACCAAACCATTGCTGCCAGTTCATGTTATTTTGGGTGCTGGAGTGTATGCTCGCATTAAAACTGATACTCGACCAAGGATTGGTAACCAAGGGGAACCTGTAGCTGAGCGCACCAAATTGGGATGGGTTATTCTTTCTCCAGGAGAGGAGATTGATACTACACACATGCTCCTTACTCAAACTAGTCAAGTGGACTATGAGGAACTGTGCAAGTTAGACGTGTTAGGACTTGCCGACACACCGCAACACGACCAAGGTGAAGTGTACAGAGAATTTCGTGAGCAGTTATCACGCAGTGAAATGGGATGGTATGAAGCGGCCTTGCCATGGAAAGGCAACCACCCACCTTTACCTTCAAATGAGTATGGAAGTCTTCGCCGCCTGGAGAGTTTGAAGCGGAAATTGAAACGGACCGGGTTGGAACAGGCCTACAGCGAGATCATCGAAGAACAGAAAGCTGAAGGGATTGTGGAAACAGCTGATCAGCCAGCTCAGGGAGTGCAGTTCTACATTCCCCATAAACCTGTCATCCGGGAAGATGCCGCAACAACCAAAGTACGTGTAGTGTATGATGCATCTGCTAAAGCCCAGCCTAATGCGGTGTCATTGAATGATTGTTTGCATCCTGGCCCTCCTCTACAGAATAAATTGCGGAATGTCCTCGTCCGGTCACGCATGCATCCTGTGGCACTTGTAGGAGATTTAAAGAAGGCGTTTTTGCAAGTACGAATAAGACAAGCTGACCGTGATGCTCTGCGGTTTCATTGGAGGCAGGGAGAACACTCAAACATTGAGACATTGCGATTTACAAGAGCTTTATTTGGCCTAGCACCATCTCCCTTTCTTCTAGGTGGTGTAATTGAGTGCCACCTGGACACCTGGAAAGAACGTGAAGATGTTGCAGTAGCTGAACTGCGAGAAAGTCTATATGTGGATGACCTGCTAAGTGGTGGAGCGACAGTGGAAGAAGCCAAAGAGCTGAAGGAAAAAGCCATCGAGATCTTTGAAGACGCAACTTTTACATTGCATAAGTGGTGTAGGCGCAGCAGTATATGCAATCGTTAAACAAGAATCTGGGACAACTCAACGGCTCCTAGCAGCGAAAGCCAGGCTCGCCAAACAGGGTTTAACGATCCCACGACTCGAGCTAATACAGGGCATATGGTGACAAATTTGTTGGTTAACGTGAGGGTCGCATTGGAGGGGTTTCCTGTCGTAAGCCTAAATGGATGGCTGGACAGCTCAGTTGCTCTCTTTTGGATAAGTGGTAGTGGGCAGTATAGGCAGTTCGTGGAGAATAGGGTGCAGAAGATCCGTGCACATCCAGAGATTACATGGAGACATGTCTCTACTCAGGAAAATCCGGCTGATGTTGCTAGCAGGGGCGGCGATGTTGAGTTTAGTGAGCTTTGGTGGAAGGGTCCAGACTGGGTGGCAGATTGTGAGCGCTGGCCTCCACAACGTGCTATTCAGCCCTCTGAAGCAAGTACAGCAGAACTGAAAGCTACCAAGGAATTGTTCAAGGTTGCTGTGGATGAAGCTGACAGGCTGTATGAAGTTCTCGACAAGTTTGAACTAAGGAAAGCTCTGAACATTTGTGCATGGATTTCACGTTTTGTGCACAATTCTCGCCACTCTGACCAGAAATTGAGAGGCCCCTTGACAACTGAGGAGTTACAGAAACAGCACTTGTTCTGGGTGAAAAGAGCTCAGCGGAGTTGTGAGTTTGAAGATGACCGTCTGCGTCTGAACCTGCAACCTAACCCGGATGGGGTTTTGGAGTGCCGTGGAAGAATCCAGGGACTCTATCCTCTATACCTTCCTGACAAGCACTTGTACACTAAGAAGTTAGTGCATCGTGAACACCTGCGCACCCTACACGGGGGAGTGAGCTTAACAATGACGAGTGTAAGAAGTAACCACTGGGTCCCACGCCTAAGAAAGCTAGCAAAGCAAACCATAAGAGCTTGCCACGGTTGCAAACGATTCCAGACAGTGGCAGCAGCGAACCCTCCATGCACCTGGCAATCTTCCTGTGGATCGGACGCAAGGAACGCACCCATTCCAGGTGATTGGCGTCGACTATGCAGGGCCGATCAAATACAAGAAACGTGGAAGAGCAGAAAGCAAGGCGTACATTGTGTTATATGCATGTTCCCTGTGCCGTGCATTGTATTTGGACTTGGTGCCCTCACTGGAAACCAGAGAGTTCATTTGGAGTCTGAAGAAGCTGATTGCCAGAAAGGGACATCCGCAAATCATATACTCTGATAATGGATCTACATTTGTGGGGGCAGCACGATGGTTGAGGAAAGCTATGTGTGACGAAAAGTTTAACAAGTTCCTTGCTGAGAATGGTATTATGTGGAAATTTAATCTCAGTCGCGCCCCGTGGTGGGGCGGACAATTCGAGCGGATGGTTGGATTGGTAAAAAACGCCCTAAGCAAAACCATCGGGTGCGGTTTCCTGTCATGGGCAGAATTGGAGGAAGTGCTACTTGACGTCGAAATAACATTGAATAATAGACCCCTTTGCTACGTGGAGGACGATGTGGCGTTACCAACTATCACCCCTAATCTCATGATGTTTCCTCAAAGCAACATTATACCTGATCTGCCACCACACTACATTGATGATGCAAATTTGCGACGCAGAGCCAACCATCTCCGCAAGTGTAAGGACGCCTTATGGAGAAGATGGTCAAGCGAGTACCTCCGTAACCTGAGGGAGCGGCACAACCTCAAGCATCAAGGCAAACTCTGTACTTTGGCGGTTGGTGATGTGGTGATCGTAAAGTGTGAGGAGAAAAACAAAGGAAAGTGGCCACTCGGCATTGTCCAGGAACTGTATCCAGGAAGGGACGGAGTAGTGAGAGCCGTCAAGTTACGAGCAGGGAGAAACTTCCTTGAAAGACCAGTGCAGCATGTTTACCCATCGGAACTTTCTTGTGATACAGTTGTTCGGGCACCAGTAGAAGAGCTTAATGTTGAAGCGCCTGTATTCAGGCCACGACGATTGGCCTCTTTGCAAGCAGAAGAGAGAATCCGTCAAATTGCTGAATCAGAAGAGAACTCAGGATAACTTGAACATTCAGAACTTTGAGCGGATAGTAAATCCTTTTTCGTGTAAACATGGGATTTTACCAGTAACTTTCTAAAGCATTTGTTAACGTTGTTATTGCCCAGTCTCCTGAATAGTAGACTACATTATCACATTTGTTGATAATGGGGGGAGAGTGTCGGAGACTGGGCCTGAATGTGGTTAGGAATTTGATTGACAGATGTGATTATAAATATGTGAGCGCAATCGAGCGTAAAATAACTCCTTTCCCAGCGTGAGAATTGTGAACTGTGTGAAGTGCGGTGAATAAATCTGTTCAGATTATCTTGTGACTTGTGACCTTTGTTGGGGAAACTAAACTTTTATAATTGCTACTGGAGGCATTCCCGACAATATTTGAAATATTTGCATTCCGGCCTAGTGAACTGGCCAAGCCTGTTAAATGGGAAAATGTTCAGCCCGGTTACCGAGATATCAGTAACCAGGCCAGCTCGCTTTCTCTTGATCATATGAACACATCATGAATTTTACAAAGGAAATGGGAGTGATACGAGATCTCACTATTAACCGGGCCAGCGCGGTCAGCCGGCCTCATATAAATAGGCCCTAATATTGAAACTGCCAAATATTCAAAGGAGCGCTGTTTCACTAATTTTATTCACGTTCATTATGTATCATTCTTCGCAGCAAAATTACAGTTATCAAAGATTTTAAAATTTTCAAAGATCAACTGTTTGAAAAGGAAAAAAAGTAGTGAACGTTAATTTTCACATGCTTGTAACTCTTCTCGTTCTTTATTTAACAAAGAAGAAAAGGTTTAGTATGCACATTATTTTTGAAAGCGAAAACAATTATTTAAGTGGCATCTGAATAAAAGGTGTTGAATAAGCGCGCGTCGCTCATGAGGTACTGAGAGGCAGCAACACCTATTCAAAGAAAATAATCAGCGATTATATTGTCTTTCTGCTGTATCTCATTCAACTTTATTTTATGCTTTTTGTTAATCGATGAAATATTAAAGAAAACAAGCTGATTATTTTCAAAACGTAACTCTATTTGTCTGTTTTTTTTTACTTTTGTTTGATCTCACTTGACTAATGCAAAAGCTCAAAATATCGCCCTCTTACTAAAAAGGTTCCTTTCATAACATGTTCATAAGGCTAATATAGGCTCCGTCGTCGCGTGTAAACCAAATCCATTTTAATGGATTTCAATGGCAAAAAAATACAAACTGACTAATATAATATACTACTATTTTCATACAAAACAGCTAGTCTACATGAGTAAAACAAAATTTGTGTTTCGTGTGAAAGGACTGAAATAAGGAAAATTCTACCTTCTTGGTAATTACTACCTCTCAGGATATACTTTAATGTTTGAACCACTAAAACGCAATATCTAAAATGGTTTACTAAACTCAGTTATTAGCAGCTGCTTGTCTTGTCGCCTTGGGATAAACGGTACTTGTAATTCTCATTTGTGTAAAAACATAAATGGGTAGCCATAAAGGAAATTTCACCTAGTGTTTGATCGAAACAAAGATCAAGAAATTTTCCAAGTTCATCATGACTACGCCGTTCTGCACCAACAAATTGGAGAATCTAGCGCAACTTGTTTACCTTCAAAGAAGTTTCGTGTTGACTTTTTGTGTTTTTAACATCATTTCCTCTTTCGTGGCAACTTTTAGCAATCTCCTGATTATTCGCGCTCTCTGGAAGGCATCATCGATATCTTTGACATTAAAGAAGTTGTTTCTTTCTCTAGCTTTCTCCGATCTTGGTGTTGGTTTGATTGGACAATTAATGTATGGATGTATCGCCGCGGCATTGCTAAAGATGGCAGCGAATGAAGATTATAACTATGACTTCCTCTGTCCAAGAATTCTTACTGTATGTTATTTCGTTTTGTTTCTTTTAGCCTGTGCATCTTTCCTAAACGTAACCGCCATTGCCGTCGACAGACTTCTCGCTATTTCGCTCCACCTGCGATATCAAGAGCTCGTCACTTCAAAACGTGTTAACATAACCTTGGTGTCTTTATGGATAACAAGTGGTGTCGCTGCCTCCATATACGTTTCTCTTCATACCCACATTAACATGGTAGCTCCAGTTATTGAATTTGTTGGGCTTCTCTTGACAACTGTAGCATATATTTACATTTACAGAACTGTAAGATATCACCAGAATCAAATACACAGTCAGCTTCAGTTACAAAATGCCCAAGCAATGGAACTGCTCAGAGAAAGGAAATCTGCCTTTAACTCTTTGTTTGTATATGTTGTTTTTATCACTTGTTATCTTCCACATTTGTGCTCTCTCGTATTGTTGACAATTAATCATTCTCGGATTTCGTTTCGGGCAGCTGTTCATGCCACAATTTTCTTCGTTCTTTTCAATTCTTCGTTAAACCCTCTTGTGTATTGTTGGCGATATCGAGAAATTCGTCACATTGTGAAAAGTACAGTAAAAAATGTATTTGCCATATCCGAGAATCTATCTTAAGATTGAGTAAAAATATCGCCGGAGCAGGTATCATAGTTTACGTTTATTGTACAAAACAATGTCTTATGTGGCTTACTACAACGATATTTCATTTTTTTTTAGCGTCTCGTTAATTAACATAGAGTTTAGTTATAGTAAGGAACATCGCGTCGATCGCATTGTTGACGATATCGACATATTCGTCAAATTGTGAAAAGTACAGCGAAAAATGTATTTCGCGTGTCAGGGAATCTAACTTAACATGAAGGAAAATATGTACGTTTTTAATATATATATATATATATATATATATATATATATATATATATATATATATGTATATATATATATATATCATTTATTTACAGACTTGTATTATGTGAATAATACAAGCATTAAAGCTACTGTAAGATTAGTGCACAAAAGAATGCCTTGTGTTGCTTACATGTACTAAAACGATTTTTCGTTTTTTAGCGTCTTATTTATTAACATAGCGTTTAGGTATATAGTATATGGTACATCCAATCTATCGCAAGAGCAATGTGTTTTCCCGAGCCATACTAAAATACATTATTTATTGATAACTGAATATATAAATAAATGAATAAATGACTTGTAGAACAAATAGTCTTGGCGTGTCCATTCCTCTCCCCACCTCACCGGCAGGCAAGAACAACTTCGCAACACATTAAGACACCTCTGTACCATAAACACCCTTGTTTATTGTTGGCAATATCGAGAAAATCGTTAAATTAAGAAAAGTACTGTGAAAAATATATTTCGCATATCCGTGAATCTATCTTAAGGTGGAGGAAAAAAATGTCCTTCATTTTTTCATGGACTTGTTATTATGTTAATGATATTTAAAGAACCTGTCTTGCCGGAGCAAATATTGAAGTTAGTTTAAGTTTAATTCGCAAAGACATGTCTTATGTTGTTTACCACAACGATATTTTTTTAGCATCTTATTAATTAACATAAAAAGAAAACATCGCAAGAGTAATATGCTTTCCCTTCGTTTGAACAGCAAATGACTAAAATACAATATTAATAAATGAATAGATGAATTAATCAATATTTAATGTAATGATCAAATAACCTTGGCGTGTCAATCCCCCACCTCCAATCTACCAGTAAGCAAGAAAAACTTCGCAACACAAAAAATACACCTTTATGCATTATTTTTCTTAATTAAAAATTAGGGCGTTGCGAAGAAAGCATACAAAAGAGGACCCCAGCTGCTATGTCATTCTGGACGCTGTTCCCAGTAGGACTTAACATGGCTTTACCATTGTCATTTGAGACAGGATGCTACACAGAGAACCGCTATGTAATGACGGAAAGAAATACAAAAAACATGTCGCTGTTTTTGTTTTCTGTTATAGTCAAATAATGTCACAAAAATAAATATTTTAGAACTTCATTAAATCCTCTCATTTATTGTTGACAGAAGGTAGAGGACATATTTATTGTTTCATTACACACTGCAAATAAATTACACAGAGGTGACTATGGTTTTCTTCAGAAGTAAGTTATTCCACATGTTGATGAAGTTTCTTAGAAGAGTTTATTATGGTAGCACAGTTTTGTAGTCAGAAGTTGGAGGAATATCAGAAACTTCTTCGTCTACACGAAACTACCATGCTGGCTTTTTGTGTTTTAAATTTGGCATTATCTTTCGTGGCAACTGTTGAAAATCTTCTTGTCATTCACGCTCTTTGGAAATCTTCATCGGTACCCGCTAATTTGAAGAAGCTGTTCTTGAATCTCGCCTTCTCCGACCTTGCTGTGGGATTATTTGCGCAGCTTATGTTAGGGATTACCATGGCGGTGATGGTTAAGATGGCAGCGAATGAAAACTATAACTTCGACTTCGTATGTCCAACAATTTTAACTGTTTGCTATTCTGTTACATACTTTCTCACCTGCGCCTCGTTCTTGACAATAACTGCCATTGCTATCGATAGATTTCTTGCCATTTTTCTCCATCTGCGATATCATGAACTTGTAACTTCAAAGCGTGTTGCCATAGCCTTAGTATGTTTATGGCTGACAAGTGGCGTGGCTGTCTTCATATTCTCCCTACTTCCTAACCACAATAGCATTTTTGTCGCGGTTATTGAAATTTGCGGACTTCTCTTGGCAACTATGGCATACAATCATATTTACAAGGTTATAAGACATCACCAGAATCAAATACATCGCGTAAATCTGCCCTCAAACGATCGAGTAGTGGATGGACACCATCAAAAGAAGTCGGCACATGGTGCATTTATTGTCTATATTGTTTTCATCGCATGTTTTATTCCAAATTTATGTTGTATAATGCTGCTTACAAGTGATAGTTCTCGCATATCTTTCATCTTGGCTAATCATATTTCAGGTTTCTTGGTTCTTCTCAATTCCTCGTTGAACCCTATCGTTTACTGTTGGCGATATCGTGAGGTTCGGCAAATCGTAAAACATTCACTTAATAAATTATTATACGTTAATAGAATTAATATGTAGGGGTTTCCTTTCTGTAAATTAAACATAGCAAGGTTTTTGAAATTAATTCACCAGACCAGTAGTTTCTGATCGAAAGATTGTGATCATTGAGTGACAGAAAATGTTGCATTTATTGTTATACTGTTAAATCCCGGTTACTAGCCCAGCTGTTGACTAACAAAAAAATTAGTTTCATTCCAAATGTTGCAAGTTGTTTTGGGCTTTTTGTTTTGTTTTAGTGGCCGCTTTATCAAGAGTTTTAAATGTTGGGTTTGAATTGAAGTCGTCGCCCCTGACAAAATTATTTTGAGCGCCGCGAGCTGCAGCAAAGGCGAACTTGTGAATGAGCTAAATATATTTTCATGGAGTTTCACTGCAAAGACAAATTTGTTGCTAAGGAATCGAGGTACACTAATTTGTTGTAGTTGGCGAGAGCCACTGGCTGAATGGCTTTTAACTGGACGAGAACGTGATCAAACCACTATCTGAGGCATTTTTTTGCGGCTGTTGTGTAGCTTTAGTGATGCTTTAATAATGTTTTTCGCTGAGAGAAATTTCTCTACGAAGAAAGGTACTCCTTTGTTAATGCTTAACTTTAACAGCTGACACTGAAATAAAGTCAGTTTTTTTTATTATGATGTAAGGGATAATGTCCGAGTTCCCAGGCCTTTTTAAAAATAATTTGTTGTTCGCTTTGTTGACACGTACATGAAGCAGTGTTTGCAGGGGTGTTGTGAGTACTATCCATGCTGGGATTTTTATTTAATCAGTATTTAATTATGATATTGAGGAGATTCTAGAAAATCACTGAGGTGGAACAGCAGGTCATTGTTTAGTCATT
Organism: Dendrophyllia cribrosa; assembly: GCA_024195265.1. Taxonomy (NCBI): domain Eukaryota; kingdom Metazoa; phylum Cnidaria; class Anthozoa; order Scleractinia; family Dendrophylliidae; genus Dendrophyllia; species Dendrophyllia cribrosa. The sequence goes on along the minus strand of JAJLRJ010000003.1, from coordinate 25,903,721 downwards.
ATTTCTCACTGACCACAATAATGACCTGTTGTTCCATTTCAGTGAACATTTATATGCATTAAATTATGTCTTTCAGCTTTACCTTATTCAACTCTAGAAAGTCACACCTCATCCTATTGGGTGATAAATTGTCTTTTTCTGAATACAGATAAAAATATTATTTCTATTTCTTAAAAACAAGCTGTTGCTTTTTAAATTAAAAAAAAATTGTGGAACTCCACTTGTGACTTATGTTTGATCTCACTTGACTAATCGATTAAAATATCGCACTCTTACTAAAAATGTTTCCTAACATGTTCATAAGGGATAATAAAACAAATCCATTAAAGTGTATATGACAGTGTTTTTTTTTTTGCTTGATCGAATCTACATGATGTTCTGATAAGAAAATGGAAAAAAAAAATTTCGATATCGATTTTCCTTCTCCGCGTTTTGCCGTCTAAAAACGTGAAATTTCACTTCCGGTGTGTTACAAAACTGCGCAAGAAGAAAGACTGGAAATAGTCCGCTGTGACGTCAATACAAGAATCTCAGTGTCGCGATTTCTCAGTTCCTCCGTTTTTTGGTGCGTGTTGCTACAACCATAGACAACACACCTTAAGAGAACCATGTTTCTTCCTCAGGACGCATCAAAAAATGTGACGAACTGAGAAACCTCGACACCGGCATTCCTGTATTGACGTCACAGCGGACTATTTCCAGTCTTTCTTCTTGCGCGGTTTTGTAACACACCGGAAGTGAAATTTCACGTTTTTAGACGGCAAAACGCGGAGAAGGAAAATCGATATCGAAAATTTTTTTTTTCCATTTTCTTATCAGAACATCATGTAGATTCGATCAAACAAATAAAAAAAATCACTGTCATATACGCTTTAAGGAAATTGACTAATATAACATGCTGCCATTTTCAAACGAAATAGCTTCTCTACAAAAGCAAAACATCGGAAAAATTGTGTTATATGTGAAAGAATTAAAATAAGGAAAACTCTACCTTAATGTTTGAAACACTGAACAAATACAGTTACATTGTCGGATGAAAGCTCGAAGCCAAGATCGCAGGGTAGTTGTAAATCCGGTCTTCAGTGCGGGCGCGACGGAAAATGATCGACAGTACTAAAGACATTTGCCTTATTTTCAAAGGAGGGAAACAAAAACAGACACAAATCATATTGCCTTCGAAGCGTTCCTAACAGTGTGGGGAGATAAAAGCATTAGGTATCCTAAGCAACCATGACGCTGAACACAGCGAGAGCGGCACAAAACAATAGGATTAATGAGCAAAAACTGTTTCTTTGCCGTTCACTTCAAAAGGCAGCAATGTCAAATGATCAATTATAGGCTTTGTGAAAAACACACGAGGTTAATATTCCTTTCTCTATTTGAACTTGAAAGCCGTCCCTACAAATTAAGCTCTTGGACGTACAATCCAGTCACGTTAGACAAACTAAACAAATTGGAACAACTGCAAAGTAGTTTAAAATAGAACGAATCCTTGGTGTTGTTGTCGAGGTTGCTTTTAAGCTTAAAGAGTCTGACCCACCCAGTTTCCATTGCGCGCTTCTCTTATTGTTATGATACGGCTCTATACCATATTTGGGCAAGAGTGAATAAAGAGCCTCTTGCACGAGTGAATTTCTCATCTACAATACAGTATGGACTTTCGGGGGCCCTGAAAATGGCGGATGAACCAACGTAGGCGCGCAATGCAAACTGGGTGGGTCAGATTCTTTAAAAGCTCCCTATTGTTGATTTTGGGTGAATTTATGCATAAGAATCCCACACTACCTAGCGATCTTGGCTTGTAGGCTTGAAGCTTTCATCCGGCAACGCTAATTGAAATAGCCGTATATAAAATGCTTACTAAACACAGCTATAAGCAGCGGTTTGTCTTGTTGCCTTGGGCTAAAGGGGGAATTCGTATTTTAAATTTTTAACTGCTATTTAATTGAAAATATAAATGGGTGGCCATAAAAAATTTTACTTTTAAATTTTCCGAACGTTTGATGGATACAAAGATCAAGGTAATATTAAAGTTCATCATGACCTCGCCGTTTTGTACATACAAATTGGAAATCCTAGCGCAACTTATTCACCTTGAAAGATGTTTCGTGTTGATTTTTTGTGTTTTTCACTTCATTTTCTCTCTCGTTGCAACTTTTGGAAACCTTCTAATCATTCGCGCTCTCTGGAAGGCATCATCGATGTCTTTGACATTAAAGAAGTTGTTCCTGAGTCTCGCTTTCTCCGATCTTGCTGTTGGTTTGGTTGGACAATTTATAATGCACGGATGTATCGTCGCGGTGATGCTAAAGATGGCAGTGAATGAAGATTATAACTATGACTTCCTCTGTCCAAGAATTCTTACCGTATGTCATTTCTTTTTGTTTCTTTTCGCCTGTGCATCTTTCCTAAACGTAACCGCGATTGCCGTCGACAGACTTCTCGCTATTTCGCTCCACCTGCGATATCAAGAGCTCGTCACTTCAAAACGTGTTAACATAACCTTGGTGTCTTTATGGATAACAAGTGGTGTCGCTGCCTCCATATACGTTTCTCTTCATACCCACATTAACATGGTAGCTCCAGTTATTGAATTTGTTGGGCTTCTCTTGACAACTGTAGCATATATTTACATTTACAGAACTGTAAGATATCACCAGAATCAAATACACAGTCAGCTTCAGTTACAAAATGCCCAAGCAATGGAACTGCTCAGAGAAAAGAAATCTGCCTTTAACTCTTTGTTTGTATATGTTGTTTTTATCACTTGTTATCTTCCACATTTGTGCTCTGTCGTATTGTTGACAATTAATCATTCTCGAATTTCGTTTCGGGCAGCTGTTCATGCCACAATTTTCGTCGTTCTTTTTAATTCTTCGTTAAACCCTCTTGTGTATTGTTGGCGATATCGAGAAATTCGTCACACTGTGAAAAGTACAGTAAAAAATATATTTCGCATATCCGATAATCTATCTTAAGATGGAGGGAAAATACCGCAAGTATCATAGTTAAGTTTAATGCGCAAAACAATGTCTTATGTGGCTTACTTCAACGATCTTCGTTTTTTTAGCATCTTGTTAATTAACATAGCGTTTAGTTATAGTAAGGAACATCGAGTCGATCGCATTGTTGACGATATCGACATATTCGTCAAATTGTGAAAAATACAGCGAATTAAAAATGAATTTGCATGTTCGAGAATCTAACTAACCGTTTTTTAGTGTCAGATTAATTAACATAGCGTTTAGGTATAGTACAATGAACATCGAGGCGATCGCAAAAGTAATGTGTTTTTCCCTTTATGTGAAACATAAATTGCTAAAATACATTATTGATAAATGATAATCATTATTGATAAATGAATATATGAATAAGTAATCTTGGCGTGTCCATTCCCCTCCCCACCTCACCCGCAAGCAAGAACAACTTCGCAACACATTAAGACACATCCGCACCTTACTTTTCATAAAATAAAAATAAAATAGCCCGTTTTCAAGAAGAGCATCCAAAAGAGGACTCCCAGCTGAGTGACGTCATATTCAACTGACAAGTGTGCAGAATCTATTGTGCTAGAGTTAAAACTGCTTTGCCATTCTTGACGCTGTTCCCAGTAGGACTGAACACAGGTCTATTATTGTCTTTTGAGAGAGAACGATACTACACATAAGACCGATTTTATATACACAACGAACAATACATTATTAACAAACATACCAAAAAATTTCCTCTTGAAAGGAGACACTTGCTTCGAGCGTGCGCGTTACTAAAATGAACTATTGTCCATGCGCAGTTGAGCTAAAACGGCCTGAGTGCTAGTCCGCGCAAGTCACCAATAGAAGGACAATAGAAGCCAAAATGGGCTCAGTCGAAGCATATTGCACTGAAAAAATGGCAAAATGACGGGATTTTTTTCGCTCCAACTAAATCATATTTCTCACCAAAATGTTCACTAGGTCCCAGTCTCTTCAAAACCGAGTGTGGATGTTGACATTACGCCTATTAAAATGAGTTATACTGCTAAAAGCTATGACCGCGCGGTTGAACTCCATACAAGCCTTTATGTGACATTGGTTACTTCAAGGTCAAAATGACGGGACTTTTTTTTAAGTTATGAAAATATTTTAACGTTTCCAGATAGAATAATAACCAAATTACTGGAATCCAAGTGTGTTTTTTTTCGAAAAGTAATTCATAAATGGGCGAAAAATTCATTTTCTCTTTAAAAAATTGCGTTTTCGCTGTGATTTTAAGGGTCAAATTGGGGGTCTGGGGACGAGTTAAAAAATTAGAGGCAAATGTCATCCAATTTTTTGCCATGAGATCTAGAAATGCAAAACGTTGTTACTGTTTTCTATTTAAGTCAAATGACGTAAAAAAAAAAAAAATAAGGAGTTTAATAAATCCTCTCAATTGCTGATAACAGAAAGTGGATTTATATGTAAGAAACGAAAGTAAAAAAACAAACTAAAACTAATGGCGAACTACCTCGCTCGACAAAAACGTTATCTTCCTGGGCAAAGAGGGCGACTGATAACCACACTGATTAGATTTCAGTCCTACCTTTAAGGAGGATAATATTTCTAAAAATATCTCTACATTATAAATATCTCTGAACAGTCCAATGTCCTGATAAATGCTCGCCTCAGAGAAAACAATGTCCTACAATTTCTAAGGAATAGTTTTGTGTATACACGAGTTGACGCCTTTCCCTTATGGGGCCTTCTGGAAGGTTCCTGCGCTTGCTCGTTCTGATGTTCAGTTGCAGGGTTCTTAGGTGGGTCTCCGATATTAGTACTTGGTAAAATGTTATCCTCCAAGACAGCAAGTACTTCAACGGCAATGCCTGGGACCACAGAAGGTTGTCTTACCAATAACCGCGCTTTTGCTTTCGTTACCAGCGCCATGGAACGATTTCAGCTGATTGTCATGAACAATCCTCTTCTTTGCTTTGGTGTTACTTTTACCTTTCCCGCGGTACTTTTAATTAAAATTCTGTACGAAACCTTACCCGGCTGTTTGATTACTACCCACGGGCCTGTCCAAGGTCTATTTAGTTTTACGCATCTGCCAGTGGTCTTTTTATCCAACCACAGGACACGATCCCCAACTTAGTAAGCGTTGCCTCTTGTCCACCGGTCATAGAAAACGTTCGGAGTGCGTTGGGAACTTTTCAAAGTTTCCCTCGCAGTGTGGAGAACCCGAGTGAGCCTGACTTGAGCTGAATAGCATAATCAGAGTCTACTGCGATGCTCCGGACACTGTAGCTCGGGAAGCGGTTCGCAGGAGTCTGCATAGCTTAAATCACTCGGTAAGTGAAGTTCCCTTCCACACTCCCAGAAGAGAGGTCCCAGTTCCTCTTATCCTGTTTATCCACCTTTACCAGCATGCCGTTCACTGTACGAATACTTGACCAGAAGCTCCGCCTGACCATAGTTAATCGAGAAACTGGTTATGAAACATTACAGACTTCGATGGCGACAACTTAGGAGCTACAATTTATGTTGAACTGTTCTTGACTGTGCACATCTTTTGTTTTTCGATCACACAGTATGACTAAATAGCTTAATGGAAACATTTCTATTGGTCAGTTGCTCGACAAAAAAGTTCAACATCAATTGTATTTGTGCACGGTCAAAGCCGTAAAACGATAACAAAAACATCGAACAAAGACATTTCTCAAGTTTCTTACAACCATTGCGCTTTATAACTATGATCTGACTGAGAATGAAAAGGCGTCGTTTGCGTATTCCAGATCTGAAAAAACGGCAGATCTCCTGAATCATTTCGGCCGTCAACTCCTTTTCCTGGTCATGGTGTGTGTTGCGACGATGGACCAATAAGAAGTCCATTTATTTTTTTTTTACGTCCAGGTTTACTAACAGCGATGCTTTGAACTACGAACTACACGCACGTGTCCATCCGGGCATACCATCCATATGCATCCGTGCCATCCAGCATTTTTTTTATGACACATACACAAAAGAAAACTTGTCAAATAACATCAACTGAAACTAGACATCGTTTAGTGGTGTACGTAAGTATTATATTTTTAGCTTCACGCACTAGAGACTTAACAGATCCGTTGGACTAACATTACCTTTGTACTTATACTGGCTGAGAAATTTCTGGAATGGGATTGGCTGAGACCAGCTTTATTACAGCCTTAGCTTGGTGCCTTGGAAATCAGTCACCAAAGATTCTAATTACTATTAAAATGAAAATATGAAGCAGAGATGGTGAGTTGTCGCTGTGTTCAAGAAAATTATTGGCAACGGAGACGGCTTTGTCTTCTTGTTGAAACAATGGCGGATAGCTTTCACGAATTTGACAACAATGAAATGCATTAACTGAAGGAAAGTGCCAACATGAAAAAAAAGTATGAAGACCTATGGGTCCTTGTACGATCGAGCTGGGCTGAACGCAAAGGATACATTGCGGATATTGTTGAGCTACGACGCCAGACAATTCGATGAGCAAATTGAGAAGTTCTTCACCGAAGTTAATAAGAGACAGTCAGGAATGGCTCCGACTTGGAGCCGGACAATATGTTTGTAGTCCTATGTAGTAACTTGCATCGTTGTCCGTCATCAAGACTGAGTAAGTGGACAGTAGAGTTTCTAATTTTGAGGACCGAGAAACCACAAAAATTAAAAAAAAAAGTTCAAAGTTTCATGAAAAGCTCGCTTCCTCCGCGAGCAAGTGCGGCAAAATGGCCTTACACCAATGTTTTTTCGTCTATATAAGCACTGACCGCCGAAGATGAAGGTTGACAAGGTTTGTTGAGGTTTAAAGAATTCCTTGGTGCCTTGGAAATTCGTCACTGACGTCTTTAATATATATAGATAGCGGAGCTCTCTGAACAGAAACGATGATGATAAGCTTAACTTAGGTGAAATGTCGGAAGCACAATAAAAATTAGAATGAAGATTGACGACCGGGCTATTTTTCAATTTTAGCAATTCTCAAAAACAGTATTACGCGACCGTCTGCACAGTACATTTAGACTGCACAAAAGCTCACAAAAACAACAGTTACTTTTTCTCGGTCTAGAATAGCCCGAAAAACTGATTTAAAAAACAAAATTGCAAAAAATACACAGACATCTTTGCGCAAGGCGACGCGAGCAAAGTTAGAACTATAAAACCCAAGTCTTGTTTTGTTTTCATAAAATCGCTTTTCAACCTATGTAATGAATGAACAAACACATAGAAATGGACAACACAATCTTCTTTTGAAAAACTTTATTCAAATATCCGTTAGTTTATCTTTAAAAGGAAAAGCGTACCATCAGCGCATCGAGGACTGTCTGGCTGAGCACATGGCGAAATTCAAGATGTCAATCCGACTGAATTTGAGCACGTTTTGTAAACGTTTCTCCAAAACTAACGAAAACACAAAGAAAGTCAATCACAAATTGATATCAACATAAATTCCCATAGAAAATGTAGTTTTTTTTTACCGTTACGTCCTTCGGCTGCTTGGAAATTCTTTTAAACTCCGCTTCTTCGTGAGTATAAAGTTCCTTGAAGCAAGATTTCATCGCTTAAAGCTCTTCTTTTTCTGAGTATTCTTTAAAGCTTTCTCTTTCTATTTTGAATATTTTAAATGTGTGTTATTGCAAAATCATGGCCGGTTTTTTGGCCGGCACGGCCGCCAATGGGTTAAAGGAGTTTAGCTCTAAACAAATGCTTCGACAATCTACTAGCTTCAATTGTCCTAAGACCAAATCAGGTTTAAAAATAGGCACTTAGCTACATATTCCTCCAAAAACACTTAACTTGCAGAGTTACGCAGCCTCAAATATGGTTTTGACCACTGTTTGAGAAATGTTAAACCTGTTTTGAGTAACAAACCGCGAAAAAATGCAGGAAAAAACGATTTTCAAACCGTTTTCTCCACTAAACACAACAAAAGTGTTTACTGCTGACGTAACATCGGCCGTGTAGCAGCGCGATAAACAAAGACTCGCCTTGGTTTCAAAATTGCTAAGATCCCGGATGTTGCGTGACGTCATACGAGCCCTCGAGTTAGCCTTGCGCGACCGACCGACACGCTCGCAAGCTAACCCTGCGCGAGTTCGCGCCCGGGAAACATTTCGCTAACCATGACCATGACAAATGACGGGCATAGGTTCTATGAGTATGGAGCTCCGCGAGCGGGCCTTCGGCCAGCGACAGCTCCGCTATTGAAATGAAAAGATGAAGCAGACATCATGGGCTATAGGAAAAGTGCATTTCGACTAAATAAAGTTTAATTTATCTGAAATAAACGTAAATTATCCACATTTCAGTAGTCCTGTGTCTTTTCTGGACGTTTCTACCCACATATTTGTCGAAAAGGCTTGCAGAACGCTGCGTTCGATTCATAAATAGCGCAAGCTTTCGTTAAGTCTTGGTAACCAAGCGTTGTTTTTTCGAATTCGAGGCGCTGGCGCTAAGCACTTGGTGTTAACTCATAACACCCACTGGGTAGGAAACAAATCGTATGAACAGTCGTATGAAGCTCGTAAGACGCATCAGTATCCATCTCCATATATGGAAGCATAAGGTGGACAGCTCTGGGGGATTATATTGGAACTAAACTGGAACTAAGTTTGCGCGAGAAACTTGAAAACCAAGTTGTTTGGGGGGGGGGGGGGGGGGGGGGGGGGTTCTGTGCGAAGCGAAGTGACGGTTTTAATTTTCAAGAAAAAAATATTTTAGGGAGTTTAAGCAATGATCACGGCAGCGCCAAGGAAAACGTCACTTCAAAAAAAGAATTCGCGCTATTTTAAACTGCGTTCCAAGGAATTGTTCCAATTTGTTTAGTTTGTCTAATGTTATGTGACTGGATTGTCCAGGAGCTGAATTTGTACGTTAGGCTTTTAATGTTCTTTTTAACCCGCCTCGGGTTCGAAAAAGAAAACGCTTGGTCACCAAGACTTAACGAACGCTGGCGCTTTTAATAAATCGAGCGCAACGTTCTGCAAGCTTTATCCACAAAATATATGGGTAGAAACGACCAGAAAAGACAGAGAACTACTGAAATGCGAGTCATTTACGTTTATTTCAGATAAATTAAACTTTATTTAGTTAAAATGCACTTTTCCTATAGCCCATGCTGAGTTTGAGAAAATTATTTTAAACTTGATTAATCTTTTATCGCGGATCGATTATCACACATCAATCATTTACGTGAGAATAAACAGATGGAGTAAGCGTTAAAAAAGGGGAAATTTCTAGGTATTGCAGTATAAACAAATAATACAATGGTTTTTACGGAGAAACCATTGTATTACCTAGACAAACACTTTTAATCCGCCATATACGCCGAGTCGAATTTAAACCGAAAGGCTGCCGGATCCAGCTGAATAATCATTTAGAACGTTCACCATGGTCGGCAAGCAGTTTTGCAGTCAAAAGTCGGATGTTCTAGAGCAACTGGTTCGATTTCACGGAACTTTAATGCTGACACTTTGTGTGTTACACATAACTATGTCTCTCGTGGCAACTCTTGGAAATCTTCTTGTTATTTACGCCCTGTGGAAAGCCTCATCGATACCAGCTAATTTAAAGAAGTTGTTCCTGAGTCTCGCTTTCTCTGATCTTGCAGTGGGTTTAATTGCACAAATAATGTTTGGGGTGATCCTTGCGATGATGTTAAGGTTGGCAGCGAATGAGAACTACAGCTTTGACTTCCTCTGTCCAACAATTCTAACTGCATTATATTTTATCGCATTTTCACTCGCTTGTGTATCGTTCTTGAATGTCATCGCCATTGCTATCGATAGACTCCTCGCTATTTCTCTTCACCTGCGATATCAAGAACTCATCACTTTAAAGCGCGTTATTATAGCCTTGTTGTCTTTATGGATGACAAGTTGTGCAACTGGATTCATGTTAATTTCACTCCCCAAAAGCAATAACGCGATAGTTGCGATCATGGAGATCGTTGGATTTTGCTTGACAACTGCAGCATACATTCGTATTTACAGAATGTTAAGATATCATCATAATCAAATACACAGAAATCAGCTTCAGCCTTCTAATACCCAAGCAATACAGCTGCTTCAACAACAGAAGTCCGCCTTTAATGCTTTGTTTGTTTACGTTGTTTTCCTTGCCTGCTACCTTCCACATTTGTGCTCCGTTGGGTTGTTAATGTTCAATAGTTTTCGGACTGAGTTTTTGGTGTCTGACCAAGTCACGTCTTTTCTTGTTCTCCTTAATTCGTCGTTAAATCCTTTCATTTACTGCTGGCGACATCGCGAAATTCGTGAAAATGTGAAAATCACAATAAAGAAAATATTTCGCGTCAGTGATATTTAGACATGAGCAGGATAAAGGTTGTGTTCGCAATCTTTTTAATCAAAGGATACGTGAAACATTGTAGTTTATATACATAACTGTCTAGGGCCTTTCGTACGGAGACATCTTCAGCGGCCGGAAGTTAAAGGCTCAGTATCACTCATTCCGCGCTGCGGTCGTTTGTTTCAGTTGTTTTCAATGACGAGCTCGCTCGTGATTGGCTCTTTGTCGAAAAAAATACTTTAAAGAGCCCGAAAAAAATATTTTAGGCCTCTACGGGATTCGAACCCATGACCTTTGCGATTCCAGTGCAAAACACTCTTCCTCTGAGCTACAAGGCCAGATTGGAGCTTGGTCAATTATGAGTTCTATTTAATATACCCATGAAGTGATGGACATGATAATGCGTGCATATGAAAATGAATTCGTATGAACCGTGTAGAATCCAGGCTCTGATTCAGTTGCTGCATAACTGCGATGATCACATAAACAAAAATGCAAGTAACTTAGTTTACAAGTGACTTAATAAGGCTTTTCTTTCGACTAGCAGAAAATTATGTATGTATGTATGCATGGCGGGCAGACGAGACACTTAAAAAACAGGAGTGGCGACAAGATATGTCATTTGTACTAGCCAGATTAGTAAATTTTGTCTCGCCAAAGAATTATGATAAAAGTAACTTATGAAATAAAATGTTGTACATGCATTCCGTCTGCATGTGTGGACCAATGCATCGAAACTATGGAGGAAGAAAAATGGAGACAATAGAAAAAAATATTGAAAATTCATTTCTTATTTCATTTGAATAAACACTGAAAACAGTACGAATGGATTAATGCACAATCTTGGGGTATTGAACACAAAAACAGTGTACAGTGGGCTTTACGATTAATATATTAGTCCATTTTATAGTTTTTTTGAACAAAAAGGCATGAAAATATATCAGCATTACACAAAAGTGACAATCAGCGGCCATTTTAAGCGATACAATGACAAGCCAAAGCGGTAAAATACTGCCTGGTAATAGAGAGGCTTAGTAAATGTTATATTTACCTTTTTAATGTTGTATATGTTGTGGGTCAAAATTTGCCTTGGTTCAAAATTTTCTTTCCTTTGTTTAAAACTCATTATCATACATTTTCATACCCAAAAACAAAGGAAAAGAAAATTTTGAACCAAGGCAAATTTTGAACCACAACATATACATATATTCAGCAGACATTTAATATTAAAAACAAATTTAATATGTCTGAATCAAATATTCGATCAAAGGTTTATATATATTTGGCACAAATTTGTATGCATGCTGCGTGTATACATTGTGTAAGCAACTCTTCTATATTCAAAGCATACTTGTCATAACTAAAAGATATATATACACGAAATAGTCATATATATGTAAACGAAGTTTTATATTTTAAAAAGGTCTTTATATTACGAGGAAGTATTTTTGTTTGTGTTTGGCGCGTCAAAGTTTGGCTCGCGATTTTTTTTATCTTAGTTTTCCGTCGATTTAAATAAAATTATGTACATCTGGCGGTCTTGCTTGTTTCGACCACTGCGATTGAGGAAAGCAAGGAAGTAAATGATAAATTAAAACGGGACTAAAAATAATTTAGTCTTAGTTGTTGGAGGAAAAATCGTTATTATTCCTGTCATTTTTTTAGCCTGCGTGGCAAGCATTTCCTAGTTTCTGCCCGAAGGAAGCCACTTCTCCGCTCTTTGACTGCGAAAGTTGGGGTGAGAACAAAACAGTGGCAGGAGGGGGGGGGGGGGGGGGGGGGGGGGGGGGGGGGAAGGGTAGAAAACGCTTGCAACCAAAATACTCCGATACTCCGTTCGCCTACGGAGTGTCTGATTGGCGCGACATTGGAAGACCTGTCAATCCATCAATCAAAGCTGTAATTTCAGTTGAGCGTGAACCGACACAGACCGACAAAATGGCGGACTAAGAAGACTTCTCTGTTGATATCAACAGAGCTTTAGATTCCCTGGCTTTGGGAGGATATCGTTGCCACTTACGCGATGAGCAAGACATCGCTACGGACAGTTATTGCGTCGGGGCGATTTACTGGCGGTTCTTCCGACTGGCTTTGGGAAAAGCTTACTTTTCTAGGTCCTCCAAAATGATCTTATAAACATTACAACAGTTATTATTTCACAATTCTCGCTAAAATAAACAAGCGGCCTTGAATCTTTTTGCTTTTCGAGTCATCGGGATTTCAAGCTAGATCTGTGGGAAGGAAAGGACGCTATCGCTCAAATATAGTTTAGCGAAGATGCTGGCTTCACAATTACTGCCAATGTAAACAAGCAACTACATTACTTCACGAATCCTGCTCGCTTCGCAATTACCCATGGTAAAACAGTGGAATCCCGATTTTTCAAACCTTCAAAGGAAACGGAAATTGGTTCAAAAAATCGGGAGTTCGAAAAATCGAAGGTGGTATTGAATGAAATCAAATCTAAAGGAAACGAGTTTTGGTTCGAATAATCGGGAGTTTCGAAAAATCGAGTATTCGAAAAATCGTGATTCCACTGTATGTCTTGTTCGAAAAATCACAATTGCTCCACTGCCAATCCAAACAAGCATCCCGATGCCAACAAATAAAACCCGGCAGTACCAACCAAAGACATTTTATGGCTTGAAGGCTCATACTAACATGTGCAAGGGGACCTTCTTCTCTACTGTTGAACTGTGGAATGAACTTCCACCGCATATCCTGGAACAACCGTCACTGAATCGATTCAAAGCCGCTCTAGATAGTCATTATTAACTCTATTTTAAATTTACTTTAAATATTGCATTTGTAAACCGCACAAACAATGTTTAGTTTGCACTACCACTCCATTCACGTGATGGCCATAGCCTTTGTGGATTAAAGTTGTCGATGTAGATGGAGCGGTTGTTATCGAAATTTCAAGTACTATAATTTCACAAACAAAGCTTGAATGAATGAAAATGAATGAATAAACGAATGAATAAACGAATGAATGAATGAGTGACTGGCTGAATGAACAGCGAGTGGATTAGTTACTAAAAGCACGCATGGAATGACATGAACAACAAAAAGTATACGGATGTGTTTCAAATTGGTTTTGCATTTCATATTTATTTGACATTAAAATCCCTGTCTTTAGTGAGAACAAGTATATGAGGCATAACCTCGTTCCCAGTTCCCAGAGAGATATGCGGAAAAGTGAATCAATGGGATGTTAGCTGGTTACCAAGTAACAAGAGAGGCGCGCACTCTCCGTTGTATTTACAGACCAGGTTGCTCTAGGGTGGGGTGGGGCGAAGTAAAGTGGGCAGCTTAATGTGGGAGGTAAGGGAAGACGAAATGGGGAAGAAAAGACCTTAACGTAGCTTATTGGACATTTTAATATCTAAAAAGTAAATAACCTCGATATTGTTCTCAACTCTCAGTCGGAATTTACTTCTTCTCAATTCTTCTTTTTCTTTTTTCTTTTCTTTACTTGTTCACTGCTTGTCTGAGTTGAATCCGCACCATTATTTACCGGGGTGCTTTCAACAGTTGTGTGTTCATTTGCTTCTAGCTTTCTTTTCGAGTTTTTACGGTTAACATCTTGTTTGTTACCAGACCTGAAAAAAGAAACACAACAAACAACAAATCAACCACGGGGGTTTTCAATTGAGTATAACTAGCAGTAATCACAGATTATGGAGACGCGTTCGAAGGAATTTCCGGCGGAAATGAGCCCCTGAAAAAAACCAACAGGGGCGGCCATTTGGAAGACCGTCTACCAAAAAATTTCAAATTTACTGCACATAAACCACAGGACAACTAACACGAAATTAGGATTACGTTATTCGAACGCGATTAAAACCCGAACTAAAGCAATCACTCTGGTAATCAACGGATGCAAACAAACTAAAAAAAACAATCGGAGCTCGAAGCAAAATGCAGCATGACGTATGAGTATGAGTCACGGTTTGCTTTGGTTTAACTTCTGCTCGATTGAGAGAATTGCAATGCTAATTACGTACTTCCAACTGAAAACCGCTCTATCACTTTGCAATTCAACTTGCATTATTGCATTATGCAATAAGCCCATTTAAGTTTTTATTCCACAAACTGATGTTTCCTTAACGTAATGTCATGCAGGTAGTGTATGTTGTGGTTCAAATTTTTCTTTGGTTTGACAAACCAGTTTGATTTTTTTTCCTTGTCTCAGAATTTGGTAATGAATCTGAGACAAGGGAAAATAAAAATTAAACTGGTTTGAGAGTTTTCAAACCAAAGAAAAAAATATTCTATTAGCTACGCCGAGGAAACACAAATAATATCAGTAGATAAATTGGCTGGGTGACCGCAACGGTGTGGAGCCAATTACTGCGGGCCGAGTACATTACATTGCCAGGTTACTCACCGTGACAAAATAGACAGGATTGTGCTACAAGCACTCTTGATGTCAGCTGACTTGTTGAATAATGCACTCTCTTGGATTAGAGTCACCCCATCTCTAAGATTATCGTTTTGTAACAGGACAGACGTCTAATAAAAAACAACGACCAAAACATTAGAATCATCAAGTTACTGGTAATATAAAACAGTCTAAAAATAAATGGTTCATATCAAAAGGCGCGCGTCTCGCCTTTCTCGCGTGGGGTGATTTTCACGCGCGCTTGCGTTTCGCTCGCTCTACTATCCCTGAGGAAAAAGGAGGGACTACTCGTAGTCTAATCATTATAAGGGAAAATTTCGAAAGGCGCTCTCACTTCCTCTGTCTTTTTAGCTTCGTTGATGAACTTGGTTGTGAGTTTCAGTATTTCGCGAACATGTTTCGCCTTTAATTCCGTATCAGATGCAGCAGCCTTTGTCATGAGCTGAAAATAGAATGAAAAAATATATTATTTGTGATTACTCTACTCCTTTAACCAAGAATTAGCTGCGAATTCTTGGAATGCGAAAGTTAAACAGGCAGTAAACCATTGTGACGAGGCGCCTAAAGCACAACGCAGGAGGCCACACCAAAAATAGGGGGCAGCGTTCCTTGATACATCATGTAAAATCTCATTAGGACAAAAGGTTTTCCGATATGAGGTCAAGAGCACGTGTCTGCTTAATAACGCATGGGAACGTCTGGATTTCCTTTGTGAAAACAAACAAACAACAACAACAACAGCATTACACAATTCAACGTCCAACGAACTCACCGAGTTAAGCGTTGTTTGTAAAGAGGGGGCAATTTCTTTGATGTGATTTGAACGCTCTGGAGTCTGTTTGCAAGGGAAGAAAAATGAAAGTTAATTCAGACGAGAAAAGTTAACAGCTCCGAAAGTAACACAGCATGTGCTATTAAATATTCACTTCATACAGTACTCACTTTCTGTGGCATCAACTGTAACAGCATAGCACAAGCTTGGCTCTAAAATAGAAATAGTTCGTGAGTCCACCTTGTTACATGCAAGCATATGTTGTGGTTAAACTTTGTTTTGATTTGTTTTTACCATAATCCAAAAGAAAGGAAAAACAAAGTCTGTAGATCAAATAAAAGCTACAGTAAGTGTTATTAATTTTTCCTTCAAATTACTGCTATTTAGAATAAGTTAATTGTCAGTTAATCATGTTCATTTCAGGGTATGAGTACCTTGTATATACACCGAATGCAAATATGGCGCCGATTTACTATTCCGGCTATGATTTGTATGTTAATTAGCTTCACTAGCCTCATTTTAGAGTAAAAATTCTTTTGAATTTGGACATGCTAACGAGGCCAGTGAAGCCAGTTAACATGCACATAAAAGAAAAATAATTTGGTTGCATTCGGTGTATGGCTAAATAACAATTAGGGAAATCGTTGTGAAGAAAAATGAGATTTAACCCTATGCAGACCATCTTTCTATTGGTTTTGATTACTTTTGAGTCAACTGTGATACGTTTTCAACATATGGCGATTCGTGCACTAATTTTCACGTCATACGACACTATGATATCATGTGAGCTACGATGTATTTTCAAAGTTTCATTGTCATTGCTTTAATACTCTCTGAGTTAGGGAGGCAAAAGAAATCAGCCCTCTACCTCACCCCAGGCCCAGAAGACGGTCCCAGAGGACGAGAAAAAGCTCGGTCTGAACAGGGTTAAACGAACATCATATTACCTTCCTGAAGTTATTTACTGCAGACTCGAGGTACTTGACCAAGTTTGGAGCTAAATGCCAGCCAAGATGCTAAATAAAAGAAAAACGTTGAAACAAAATGATCGCTCAATGAAGAAAGATGTCCCATTTTAATTACCTTGGGCCTGTTTATGAGGGGTTGGTTAACTGCAGAAGAAAGACAAATCCCTTCTTGAGAGATGAAACAACAATGCGTAGACGATCAAACATTGCTCGTCATGCGACGAGCAGCGGATCGTTTAGCTGGTTCGTCCAACACCACCATAAGGAACAGAAATTCATGACAATCGTCGCGAACATGCCAAGTACCACGTGGGGTATTTCTTAGTGTTGCAGAAACTATGGCAACAATCGCAACAGCAAAATCACTTAGAATAGAGCAGTTTTCAATTGATTGTGAAAAGTTATTACACAATTGCTTTGGTTTTTCATTGCTACGCTTTGTGATTGGCTAAAAAATCTCGCGCCACTTTCTCGACCAAACAGAAGTAAATCCAAAACCAATCGTGATTTGCTCGCACGCGTTTTCCCGCGCTTGGCGCCCGCTACATGTAATTGCTTCGAGCTCTGATTGGTTCATTGGATTGTTTACGACTGCTGTGATTGGTCAGAGAAATTACTTTGGTTTTGGTTTTGCACACTCAATTGAAAACTGCTCTAATAATCCTTGCTTTACTTTGGATGCAGTGGTGAACAAAAACCCACCAGCTGAGGAATCAATTGAATATGCCAAGAGAATTCTGAATTCTGGAGTTATGAATGACGTTGTCAACAACAGGTCGTTACTGTTGGAAATGATTTTGTGACAAGGTACTGCAACTCACCGGAAAGCGGCTAATCAGTTCAGTGAACAACACAGGATGAAGATGCGTGCTTCTGGAATAACAAAAGGACAACGATACCAATATAGAGCGTTTTCACTCACGTGACCTTCAGTCCCGTGGGACTCAAATGGCAAAGGCCATGGCAGCCATGTTGGTGTTGACGTCAAGTGAAAACGCTCTATATTACATTGCATTCGTTAGATTTCCGAGTCAACACTTGAACTCTGTTGTTTTCCATTTCAATATAAACAACCGCGATACTTGGCTTCGACAAGCAGAATTTCGCAGACGTTTTGTGCAGGACGCCTTTTAAACTACGGAGTGAATTTATTTTCGCAACCAAATAATGTGCAGCAATTGTATTTAACTAGTTTGCAATATATTTTTCAAATTCCCTTGATTAGTTTTTTCCCTTAGTTTTTTGCAGGAATGTTCTTTTTTTGGCAATTGCCCAACCTCCGGTCGCCCTAAAAAGTATAATGCTCAACAGATATACAACGACCCTACAGATGCTTATCTTCAAAATCTCGCTCACCCACAAGCGGGCTTTATAAAACCGGGCTAGCATATTGGGCCCGGTTTAACAACATTTACTCAAGTAACTGCGGTATGCACATAATTTTGTTTGGAAACCTCTCTAACAAATAGCATTTCTTAGCGGCAAGATTTATACGAGCTTTTAAAGTTTGTACTGACCTTTTTTCCATAAAGTCCTTCAGTGCCTTGTTGAACACTGCTGTCACCCTTTGAACATTCACCAGGTTCACCTGCACAGGCAACACAAAATGTACCTCAAAAAGTATACCCCACGCGTGACGACAAATCACATTATACTCAGCAAGGCCCGATATAACGTGACTTCGTTTCGTTTTAACATCGGTTTCAGATTGTCAGAAAACAAACACGGTTTCTAATCACTGAAAATAACCTCACGTGACAAAATACTCCACGATTCTTGGAGTATACTAACCAAACTAATTGCACTGTTGACAGAAAAGCACTATTCAACTTTCGAACAACCGGGACCAGGAAATTGTCGGACGAGCTTACACAGCCTGGTGAGGCTACACGGAAGGTTACAATCCAGCCAATGCAGGTCAGCGGTATGACCAATATGCGGGGGTTCCAGACCTCCAGGGGCGCTTCCTCTGTTTAAGTTGGCGCAGAGTTTTGGTAATTAAGAAATAAACGCACAAACTGATTTGCAATTTATCAGCTGCATGCAACGATTTCGCCAGTAATATCAAGGGCGCGTTTTTTTGGGACATATTCTGGCCATTCCAAAAACAGAATACCTCTAATTATTGCACCTTTTCCTCTCGTAAAATATGGAAAGAAGTCACTACTTGGACTACGTGCACCTGGAAAAAAAATGGCTTGTGAGAATGTAAACAACATAGTTTTGTTAGCGTATTCTGATTTCGGAATGACCAGGATATGTACCAAAAAAACGCGCCCTAAAGAATGGTTTCTTTGTGAGGACATAATTTGTTACTAACTTACTTTTGTCATATCCTTGACTTCACGCGTTTTTCCTTTCTTATCGACAGCAGATTCTGGTGTTTGCGAGCCTCTTAAAACTCGTACCTGTAAATATTTATTGCTTAGCGTTAGTGTTAGTCAGTGATTAGAAAACGGCAGCATAAAAGCTGCCTTGGGGAAACCCCAAAGTTACTTTGACGTGTTTTATACAAACATCGCACGCACTGCTGTACGAAAACAGCACTTGTATCGTCGTAAACTCGTAGCAAAAATTACTACGTAGAAAAAATTAAAGTTTCAAACAGAAGTAAATAGAAGAATTACTAGGAATTTTTGGGGAGAAAAAAAAACATTTCAGTTAATTTTCGCGCAGGGACGGTGTCCCAGTTAAGAAATCATGTTTTCATGATTTTTGCTTACGAGCTTGCTTTCAGCTTGCTTTATTATCTTGAAATTGGAAGACAAAATCGTGAGTGATGAAAGCAACAAAATTTTAACTAAAGAAACAGCTAAAAAAGTCAAAATTCCTCAATAATGGGGGCCACCTGTCATGAAATCAAATTTGATGAACTTTAATCCACTTCTATCCTTGCAATCCTGCAGTTTATCTCCAAACTACTGCT
This sequence comes from Dendrophyllia cribrosa, assembly GCA_024195265.1. Lineage (NCBI taxonomy): Eukaryota > Metazoa > Cnidaria > Anthozoa > Scleractinia > Dendrophylliidae > Dendrophyllia > Dendrophyllia cribrosa. Next base: position 25,884,361 of record JAJLRJ010000003.1, on the reverse strand, counting down.
TCTATTTTGCTCCAAAGAATCTTTTCATCCAATTAAGTTATATATTTGGTGGTATTTGGCGATATAACTGGAAATAAGGTAAGGGAAATTTTGTTATGTCGTTGCGACAGCGTCCTTTTAAGATTTTCAACTCTCGTTAAAGAGAATGTGCAAAACTAATACAATATCATTATTGGTTTTCTACAAAAAATTTCAAACAGGATTGGAAACGATTGAAACAAAATCACATCTGTGTTTATGACAGGATTGTTTATCTTACCAAGTATAAGCAGCCACGGGTCACTAGCGTCATGATCACAACTGAAGGAGCTGTTTAAAAATGCAAACAGAGCTGTAAATTAAAAATACGCATAGTCCTTTTCCCCCGCTCCCCTTATAATTAAACCTCACCGATGATAATGATTGCAAACAGTCACGTAACATTTACTAAGAGGGGTTTTCAAAAAAAATAACAATAAAAGACGTTATAATGAATACGAATATATGTAAATCATATATGTGAACTGTGGATAAAACATGAGTGAAATATGTGATCCTCGCAGTGTGCTATCAACTTAAGCAGTTGAAAAAGCAACCTGAAAAAATTCAGGCTTTAAAAGACGTTGTTACATTTATAAAAGGCGAATTTGTGCTATTCTCGATAATAGCTGTTGAAAACAATATTTTCCTTGCTACTTGATGAAAGCATCAATATTTTGATTCTGTGGATGAAATCCTGAAGTGTGACCATTTAAACGAACGCTCTTGAACAGTACTACATGTTCTAACCTGACATGGATTTCTGTACCAAGTGCTCGATTTTATCATGAACATCTTTGACATTAAGGGTAGACGTCGGAGGAAGCTGCAAAAGAAAATCGGGGTATTGAGAATCTCTTAACGAACCACTACATTTTTATAGTTTACGTTTAATATTGTAAATGTTCGTCTGCCTGTCTGGACGTTTAGGAGAAAACAACATTTTCTGCAAAAAAGGGCTCTTTGAAGTATTTCTACAGCTATTTTGAGTTCCTCCAAACTTAAAGAATTTTCAAACTATTACGACTTCTTTGAAACTTTAAGGAGCACAAGGAAAAAAAAAATAAATGTTTAAAAATGTTTCCATGAAGATATAGAATCACAGAATACTGCATTTCATTTTTATTTCTAAAATAAATTGGCGCTGTAATGATTCATTATATAGAGTCAGATAGTTCAATAAATTACTGTTCAGTGAACAACAGTTAACAACATCAATTGTACTAGAAATTTATCCAGTGGATGGCACTATCCATCCAGGACACATGTTTACGTCAATAATCGTTTGAGCAATATTAAAGGGAAAGGAATGTAATTCTAAACAGGGCCTTAAAAGTCACTTGACAACAGATCACCTCTTTTGATGCACACAGCTTTTTTTTGAACAGCCCTTGAGCTTTTTCGCCTAATGTGCGGAAATCCTTGGAATTAATGGATGACCAGACTACATCCAGTAAAGGATCGATCAACTCCTGAATGGAGAGAAAGAAACATATTATCAGCAAGTATGCCAAGCACAATGCTTTAAGATTCCACACTTAAAGGAGCTGTTGTCATGGTGATTTTGAGGTTTTGGGGCAAAACTGCCCCAAGTTACCTTTGTCGTACACAAAACTGAATGCTTATACAACACTAAGATGGAGATATTAAGTGTATTTTCGAAGAGAAAATAGACCAAAATCAGAGTTTTAGCGAGTTTTCCAAAACAGAAGCGATAAACTTAAAAAAATTTAGCCCAATCTTTTTTCAAGATGCAATCCATTTCCATTCTGGTCATCTGCAGTCCAAGACACTTATTTTTACATTTAGAGCACTAGTAGAATAATTTTAAACAAAACTGGATCCTTATTTGGATTTTCACTGATGTAACGATGTATTTTGGCTTTTAAAATTAACATTAAAAATGGTGACGTAGCCCCTTTAAGCTACGCCCACTCGACCGCATGCATGCCGAAACTGATGAGCAAAAAAGGCGATAAACCATAAAGGAGAAAAAAAACTTGGAAAGTATAGCGCTTACTACTCACCAGAATTAGGGGATTCGAAGCTTGCTTTTTGATAAATATCTCGATTATATCTAGAACCCTGAAGAAAAATATAGCACAAACAAACAATCAATCAAACAGTCTACAAAGCAAGCGAAACAATGGAAAAATACTTACTTTTTCATCTGCCGTGTTAAATGTTAGGGTGTTCAATAAATCGAAATCGGTTAAAGTAACATCTCATGTAATTCGTACCTCAACTTGAAATGAAGAACGATCTTCGTGGCATCTGTTGGAAAAATAACGAAAATGTGCAAATGGAAGGAAAATTGGAAAGTGCATGATGAAATGAATAGATGGCGGTACTCATGCAAACAAAATAAAAATTACGTGCACTGAAGGTTATCAAGGCAAGATCAGCCATAAAATACTTGCTAATCTATATAATATTTCTGAGTTTTCAATACTGGCAGTACATAAAATATTCACAATCTAAAATTATAAGAGATCATAATAAAAAATCAAAGATTGAGAATGTATAAAATAGATCAATATATATAGGCCAAGATGATCAAATAGACACAATCATTAAATCCCACCTTTCTTCTTGTTCTTCTCCTTTTTGGCCTGCAACTGAGTTTTAAAAACAGCAGCAAGGGCATCATCAAGCTTCATCATGGCTTCATCGTCGAAGTCTTCATCGCTGCTGCTCCCCTACAATGGTCAATCACAAATATTGTTTAAATAAGGACTCAGAAAAATCCTTGATATTGTCATAGGAAAGCAAAGGTAAGTGTAGGTCTTCTTTTTGGAACGGACGAATGACGTCAAGTCCGGTTGTTTTCCATGTTAAGTCCGGCAAGTTATCACAATATCTTTCTAAATTTAGCCAAATTGGTGCATGCTACAAAAAATTCAGAGGCTCTAAACTGAACTCAGGGGTGACCTTGGTTACTAACCCCCTCCCCTGGTAAGTGCTGCTTGTGGGAAAGACGCGACAGACCAATCACACCCTGTGGGATATTGCTAGATACACAGTGTCTTTACAGTCTTGTGAATTGCTATATCATCCACAGCCCCTCTACTCATCCGGACTGACTATTTCAGTTCTTCCCATTGAATAAAGCCCAGTTGGGCAACTAGCAATTCTTGGAACCACCCTTTTGCAACTTGAACAGAAATTCGTTTTGTCACATCTATATGTGCACAATAACCTGTCTGATAGCACCAACCTCTTTCTCCATGTCAACCATAGCTGGACCGAGAGCAGCTTGTACCTCAGCTCTGAACGCCTCATCGACTTCACCACCAGTATCTTGTTCATCATCCGAGCTACTGCCTTCCTCATCATCATCCTCATCATCGTCACTTTCAGCCTCCTCTTCACCTTTCATACCATTTGCCGTTTCCTATAAAGTCAGATTAGTTTAATATTCAAAGAAAGCAATAAGTGTGCGTGTGTGAGGCCATATTTGACAGAATTAGTTTTCGTGTTCATATTACTTTATATGTGACAGCATTATGCGTGTTATGGTGAACTTTTATAGATGAGGATATTTTGTGATGTCTATCATAGCGTGGCCTCTCTCTGCTTGCAATCCATAGAGGTTATTTAGCGTAAAGCTGTAAAATACGCAAAGTATTACGAGTCAGATTGGTTAAAAGTTCCCGGAATATACTATTTTTCTTGTTATTGCGAATAAGGTAAATATTCACAGGGCGCCCTGCGTTTTCAGAGACATTTTGAAGGCTACAGAATATTAAGTTCAAAATAAACGTAGTCGTGCATTAAACGTTGTGCACTGTCGTTTTTACGACTTAAAGTGCACCTAACCCCAAAATTGTTTTGTCGCTTAATCAACTCTATGTACGTTGAAAAGTTGAATAGTTAAATATTTCTTGTTTTTAACGTCGCGTTAGTGAGTTACAGAGATTTGAATTTACAAAATGCTAATTAGATGACGTCAATTCGAATCACCTTGTATAGCATAATAAACAGTATCACAGGAAAGAACTGATCAATAGCTTTCATTTGAATGGTCACACTTTAGGATTTGAATCACCTTGTACAACATAATAAACAGTGCCACAGGAAAGAACGGATCAATAGCTTTCATTTGAATGGTCACACTTTAGGATTTGAATCACCTTGTACAACATAATAAACAGTATCCGGCACAGGAAAGAACTGATCAATAGCTTTCATTTGAATGGTTACACTTTAGGATTTGAATCACCTTGTACAACATAATAAACAGTGCTACAGGAAAGAACTGATCAATAGCTTTCATTTGAATGGTCACACTTTAGGATTTGAATCACCTTGTACAACATAATAAACAGTGCTACAGGAAAGAACTGATCAATAGCTTTCATTTGAATGGTCACACTTTAGGATTTGAATCACCTTATGCAACATAATAAACAGTGCTACAGGAAAGAACTGATCAATAGCTTTCATTTGAATAGTCAAACTGAAAGATTGCATCCACACACGAGATTAGAGCCACCTTGTACAGCATAATAAACAGTACCACAGGAAAGTACTGCTCAGTGGCTTTCATTTGAATGGTCACACTTTAGGATTTGAATCACCTTGTATAGAATAATAAGCAGTGCCACAGGAAAGAACTGATCAATAGCTTTCATTTGAACGGTCACACTTTAGGATTTGAATCTCCTTGTATAGACAGTGCCAGAGGAAAGAACTGATCAATAGCTTTCATTTGAATAGTCAAACTGTAAGATTTCATCTACAGACAACGATATTAGAGCCACCTTGTACAACATAATAAACAACACTGCTATGGGAAAGTACTGCGTAATAGCTTTTACAAAAACGTTAAGATTTCATCCAGACTCCAAAGTTAGAGCCACCTTCGCGAATTCTACAGTATAATAAACAGCATCACAATATAGCACTGATCAGTAGCTTTTATTTGAATGGTCAAACTTTACGATATCTCCAGCGGACTCGGCCAAAGTTTGCGGAACAACCTTGTACAGCATAATAAACAGCGCCACAGAAAGTACTAGTACTACTTAGGTAGCTTTCGTTTGAATGGTCACACTTTATGATTTCATCTACAGAATAGAAGTTATAACCAACTTATGCAGAATAATAAACATTATCACAAGAATTGAGTACTACTCACTAGCTTTCATTTGAAGGATCGTTCTTTAGTGCTATGACCGAAAAAATAGAACCACCTTATACAACAAGATAAACAGTATCAAAGGAAAGTACTACTCAGTGGCTTTCATTTGAATCAAAACATTCATTTGAATTTGCGAGGCTTTAGATGCGCTTCAGGCGCGCAAAAACCGGTGTTATTATTCTAAAAACAATTTAAAAGGTTTATTTTTTTAAAATTCTTCTTGATATCGACGAAGTTTATTTGGCCGTCTATATCTGAGTCATTTAACCATATTTTTGCTTGAAAGAAATTTTCCTCTTTCATATACTAGATGACGTGATTTACATACATGCATACTTTATTGTCTCCTCCCCAAAGCGGCTTTTCAGGAACAATCAATAAAGATTACGAATTTCAATTTAAACACTGACAAGTGTGTTTTTCCGTACTTCATTGCATGATACTGCAATTCTTGCACGTACATAGCAACAGAAATTTCGCGAGCCAAAATATTTTAAAATAAAAAAAAAAAAGATACCTCAAGGGCATACAACGAGGGATGTTAAAGAAAACAACTGGAATGGCGACCTACTGTTTTTCCATATCATTTTAATGCCTTTAAGGGAGATTACGTGAAAGCTTATACAGTTTAAGCTTTCCGGTTCTCTTAGCTGAATATTTCAGTGGCAGACAATTTTACCAGCTGCTTCCTTCTTTTCGAAAATTCTAGCTGACCGCATTGCGTACCCGAAACGATACTTTTTATCCTTCGAAAAGAAAAGGCGTTAAAAGAACTGTATTCGCTGCATCTTCTTTGCAAACAAAAGCGAAAGTCCCACACCGTACTTTACACTATTAGAAATCTTAAAGTTAGAGAATATTTTTAAATTAAAAATTGGCTCTCTTGTGCATAAAATACAATATCAAGAAAAGGATACACCTCCTGCTCTCTATGATTTAACTCAACCGGTTTCAGCTGTCCATAATAATTATAATACTAGGTATGCCACTGATCAAAACCTGCACAGGCCATTTTCCAGAACTAATTATGGCCTAGCAAGGTTTAGCGTAGTAGCATCACAGACCTGGGAAGCAATGCCTATGAAAATTAGGTGTCTTCCAGGCATGTTGAACAACTTAATTTATTATTTAACTCTATTTATTTAATTATTTAATTTAAATAGTTATTATAATTCATATATTCTCTTCCTTTTTAATGTGATCAATTTAGCTAGAGCTTCATAACTAGTTTCTAAAAGAACTGTATAACCTCCACCCACTTGTAACAGCTCTATGGTAGTAGCCAACTCGAAAGCTTGGCTCCTTTGGCTGCCACACACTTTTTCCTTTGTTGTGTTTAATTCAATGTATAGTTAGCTCTGTTCTTACTTCTTTTTTTTTTCCCTTATTGTTGGTGTATTGTAATCGAATAAGTGTGAATAAATAAACTTGAACTTGAACTTTTCCGATGTTACGAAAGTTTGATGCGGAATTTTTGCTGAAGAGAACTCTAGTTTTTGGTGTAATTGATTGCGATGATTTTAAAGGCGATTTAAGTCCTTCTGACAGCTTTTCCAACGAAAAGATACGTCGGGCGCTTATGATATTTAAACGAACGACATCAGATGTTAACACGTCAGGGCTTCATTAGTCGGGCTGCTTGGCTACAAGCCAAGCCCGACTTATAAATTCGGTCGTAAGAAAAGTGTGCTTTTCAAGTGGTTTGTTGCCTGCGACTAAGTATTAGTGACGTCATATCAGTTGACATAGCAACTTCAAGCTCATGGATTAATTGGTTTTACAGTAGAACCCCGCTAACTCGAACTCGGATAACTCGAACTCCCCGCTAACTCGAACTAAGTTCGATTTCCCTTGGATTTTGTCCTATTTTTGAGTCATTTTTATTCAGATTACTCGGATTACTCGAATTCCCCTCTAAATCGAACCATTTTTCGTTTCCCTTGGCCTAAATTTACCCCGATAACTCGAACTCTGTTGTTATGACTTCTCAAAATACAGTTATCTGATTGTAACTTCGGACTGATTTCGTATTTAACATTCATTTCATGATCTTATCAGTCACTACCAGATGCGGTGTCTTTTGCCTCGGCAGTGAAAATAGGAAAACGGACATGGCTACTTCTTTAATGTTGTTTTGTATTTAGTTGGACTGTAGAAATACGCCAAAAAAAAAACATGTACCAAATGTCAAAGTTACACTTATTTTGAAATCATAATCTTTGGAATTTCTTGTTACCATACGCAAATTGAGCGATGTTTATCGCAGAAGTAGATTATAAAACTATGTTCATTCTATATGTCGTCACTGTTATTAATAATTAACAAAAACATATAAATTTTTCACCGACCCCGATAACTCGAACCCCCGCTAACTTGAACTGATTTTTGTTTCCCTTCAGAGGTCGACTTTATTTACAACATAAGAAAAAGGAAAATGACGAAACGAAACATATCAAGCCGGATTTGGCGAGAGTTTCATTCGATAACGATTTCCTTTTCTTTCTTTTCGAGCAACAGATAAAAGGAAGTAATAAAGTTCAAGTTCAAGTTCAAGTTGCATACACGAGTGATTGCGAAAGACTGATTAAAGGTTTCAAATGACGTAGTAACGTGCGTGACGGATCACCTTGTGTGACCGGAAAAGCGACTGTAAAACAATTGAATTAATTCTTGTACCTTGGGCACTTACAAGACCCTTAAAGCCCGACTTCACTACTCGAAGAGTTCTTGTCTACTATGGTCAAACCACTGAGTTATTGATTCAAAGTGCCTCTAACTTTTTAGTGTGCGAATGAAATCCTAAAGTGTGTGATTTTAACTCGTTTCAGTCCGTAGAAGAAATAAAAAACTGTTTCCATGCAAATAAAAGCTATTGAGCATTACAATCCTGTGGTACTGTTTGTGACGAAGTTGTTTCTAACTTTTGAATCTGTCGATGCGGAAATTCTGGAGTGTGACCATTCAAATGAAACATTTTAAGCATTACTTTATGTGATTGACAAGTTATTTGTCTTACATTTTAGCGAATCTCTGGTATAAAATCAAAGATATTAAGCCATGAATCATAGCTTTTCACTTCTGTGGTGCTTTTTGCTTTTCAGTATATTTGCAAAATGAAATTTGCAAACTTTGGGGCTTCTTTGGAAGTTAAAATGGCTGACGCAAAATGACCTGATCTACAACGTCATGTCACAGATCAAAGGAAAGCCCACTCAATGATGTGCACAGTTGAATAAGCAAAAGGACAATACATTTCCTTAATAAAAATTGCTTATAGTTCCTGTTTGGCTGTATAAAAGATCGCGAACAAAAAGCTGAACTTTCAGTCGAGGGACGCGTATGACGGAGCAATAACTTCATTGAGCTATCCGTGTCTCATTTGCAAACTCACCATGAAGACGTGTAGTTTTCTTGTCACCTTTTCTCTCGCCATTTTTTTGGTGAGCGCTTTCAGCACTGAAGAACATGTCAGGCGACATTTCCGTCCCGAGCATAGGGTCTATCTGCCGGAGCCAGGCACTCTAAACCTCGAGGAAGACGAATCCGTCGTTGCGGTCCCACAGAACGACGCGTCCACAAAGTGCTTGTCCGTTTGCGAACCAAAGTGCGATAAACTTGATGTTCCAAGTTATTTACAGGTAAAAATCACTCTACAACTGATGTGTTATTTCAAAAGTACGAGAAAGTAGCCATTTGAAAACGAACATTTCTTAGTTTTTAAGTCAGTCTTTTGCCACACCATACATATCATTTGTATTACGTTATTATTTGAACAATTCTGCGCGAAGATACAGCGATCACTCAGAGAAGTAACATGTTTTTCTTGTTTTTCTTGACAGAGAAACTCAAGTTTCTTCCAATACGAATACCGTCCAATCAACTGCGTACTAGCTTCCACCGTTGTGTTCGGCCGACAATACAAATGCAAGTGGGTGTGCTTATATCTCTTCGACTGCTGCCGCGCCTGCAATGCGAAATACTTTGTCTGTCTTAAAAAGCTCCACTATTTCCTTGGCGGCCCAGAGTACTGCTACCGACACCATTACCAATGCATGTGCCATTGTTTGGACAAACACCAGCCGCCGGAGTATTACTCAAAATACCCGCCTATTAAGCAGGGATAAGCAACTGACTGAGCAGTGCTGCAAGAGATGTGACGAACTCTGTAGTTTTAGGGCCAGTGTAGTTTAAGGGACGGCATATCTCGTTAGCATAAACAGGGTACAAATATTCGTCTATTTTGATGTAATTTCAGCTTTTTGCATAGTCGTGCCTCCGAAAGCTTGCAAGTGCTTTACAATGTATTAAAGACTTGAATGAAATAAAAAGCATGACAAGAAAAACATATTGTTTAATTTCTGAAGTTTTCTCTTTTTTAACCCTCGATTTTAAGATTGGAATCTATCGCCCAAATTAATTAACTTTGTTAATAAAATTTTTATCTCCTATTAAACAACAAAATTGACCAAAATAAATCATTTTCTTTAAATAATTTTGCAGGGATTTCGACTATCCGCAATCAGTTTCTAGAAAATAACTCTCTTGGTTTCTATCAGTCTTTTAGTTCTACTCTCATTCTCCATTTTGTTTGTGTTTTCATTCTGGGCATCAAAAAATTAGACAAGTTTGCAATAACTCTAAGATTTACCAATTGAAAGCAAGCTTCAGTGAGAACCGAATAACTATAGAACGAAACTGCAAAAATATCCCATTCTTTTCGAACAATTAAGTCTTACCCATTTACAAAATATGTTAAGATAACATCCTGCCGTTGTGGTAACCGCAATGTTTAAAGGTTGACTGAATCATAAGCTGCCAGACGAACCGTCTATATTTTCGATACCGAATGAACATTATAACTTTTACTTTATATAGAAGCGTTTTTGTTTTTATTTTTATTTTTTTTCAAATTAGACAAAGTATAAAAAAACTAAATATTTAACAAATAGAAACAATAACACGTGGAGTAATATAACAAGATGTTAAAAATCGCATATTAAATTTTTGAACATGTTTTTAAAGCAATAGCATATCACGCAGATTCAATATATGTAAGATCTTGTCATTATGTTCACCGCAGAAATACAAGATTGATTCCAAGGTCACAATGAAAGTTACCAAATCGTTACTTTTTCCGTGTTCCTAAATATAATTACATTTGTCAAGAACTTGTGCTTGAATAATTGTTATGATAATGCGGCAATATATAACGTCCGCAATATCCTAATCTAAACAAAGTGGAGTTTAAAACCGTAAAAAGTTTCGAACATGTTTTTGAAACAATTAGACTACGTTGTAAACACTGTAAGAGTTACCCTGTTTAAATATAGGGTATCTTATCTTACGCAGATTTAATATATGTAATAACTAAAGAATGAGATAGTGCTATTATGTTGACCGCAAAAATGGAACTGTTATGAAATTTTTCCGTGTTCCTAAATATAATTGCCTTTGTCGAGAATTTGTACTTGAATAACTGTTTTAATAAGTGCGTCAACTACCAAACGCAACACCCATTATTTCCTTTTATTATTCCTGGCGTCAATGGGTCGATATGCCACCGGAAACAACGGTTCTGTAGCTTTGAATGGTTAAATCTCTTTTAATAATGGACTCTTGTATAGCCCAGCCCAGCCCACACGTACATGCACAGATGGGTAATCCTAAATAACAGGAAAAAATTCCAATGGACAAAAATAAGATAGTTTTAGTGATTTTTTTTTTTGCAGGAATAGAGCTCTACTTTTCACGATTTTACTTTAATCAAACCAAAAACTACAAGTAGCGTGCTTTTTCTTTAAGCACAGCATAACTAGTAACATGAATCAAAATGAAAAAAAAAATGTATCGCATTTTCCACCTCATGTCTGTACGTCATCAACGCAATGCACTTATGATTCAGCAAATTACAATTCTCAAGACAACGAATCAAAAAACAATATCCAAACAGTGGACCATTCTGTTTTCCGCTTCGTTGATATAAAAGCTTTTTACACACCCAATGCTTACTCAGTCAGTGCAGGACGCCCTTTTGAACGAACGAGGTATTCATTCGTCGCGTTCGATTTCTCGCCAACATGAAGTCGTACCTTGCTGCTTGTTTCGTCGTTGTGGCTATTTCCACTTTTGCTATCCTGGGAAATGCACAGTCGACTGTCCCACCCGTGACTGTCCAGCCTGCTGCACTAAAATTGAAGGTACCGGTCACCGCAAACCCCCACAACTGCGATTGCAAGGGCGAGTGCAAGAAGGTTCAACATAGTCAAGTTCCATTCAAGGACGAGGTAACACCACGTGAATGTTAAAGAGCCTATGTCACTATTTTCTGTGTTCCTTTAAAAAGCCCAAAAACATATTTATACATGTAACAGTAAAAACCCAACAAAAATGGTGCAGTTTTGTTTAAAATTATTCTACAAGTGCTCTAAGAATAAAATTAAGTGTCTTGGGCTGCAGATGGCCAGGATGGAAATGGATTGCAACTGGAAAAAAAATTGGCTAATGTTTTTAAGTTTTGGTATCACCTTGTGTCTTGGAAAACTTGCTAAAACTCTGATAATGGTTTACTTCTCTTCGAAAATTTACTTGATATCTTTCTCTTAATGTTCTATAAGCATTTCATGTATGACAAAGGTATTCCGTTTTTTGACACAAAAACGTCTTAATCGCCATGACATAGCTCCTTTAAGTAGATTTACTGAATATATCATTGCCGCAAAATGAATTTCTCATAAGCTACCATAAAATGCTTTGAACGTATGACAGTAAGTACCTACAATATCTAGAGAATATATCAATTCTCCTGAACAAATGAATAACAGATAAAAAAAAAAAAGACCAAGTCAATTAAAACTTAGTTAGTAAGCATTATATCTGTCTGTTATTATCGACCTATAAAATTGACAATATTTTTTCACAATATACTGAATGGAAAAGGAATTTCACAGGAAAATACAGCCTCGTTAACAGACCTCAAAATCGTTCTTCCGAGAGAGAGAAAGAAAGCTCATGGTCAATAGCTTTCGTCACACTTCATAATTTCAGGCCACAGACTATAAAATGTCATCTAAGCGGCCGCATTACACAAAACCGCACAACTGAATATCCACTTAACTTTTCGCCGGTTTAAGAACATTCTTAAATTAAGAAATTATTCTTTTTCTCTTATTTTCAGGACAAAAACAAGTACCTCAGCTACGAAAATTTCCCAATAATTTGCCGAGATGCATCAAGTCGTTTTTTCTACAATAAGAAATACCTCTGCAAACCCACGTTCGACTGCTGTCGCAAATGCAACGCGTATTTCTACCAGTGCCTAAAGGTGAAAAACTACGGCGTTTGCATTCGTGGTGCCTACAAGTGTATGTGCAATTGCATCGACTACTTTTCGTACAAAGAGCTGCCTTTGCCTGCTAAAGGCAAATGAACACTATTATTAACCTTTACTTGTCGAAAGCGTTCATGCACGCAAAATGTCGTCAAAAGGCGGCATAATGTAAATGTGAGCATACTGCATTTTAATTCACTCTGATAAGTTTAAATGTCTTCAGTGCAACTAAAATAAACAAGTTTGAAAACAACCTTTATTTTGGATATTCTGATATTACGCTTCATTGTTGTCTCATTCTTTCTTTTTCTTTTGTAGAGATTATCTTCTCTACTCTCTTCTCTACAATGTTTTCCTCTAGTCTTGCTACGGAAATCCTTTTTTTTCTAAAAACTGTATCATGATATTAAAAATTCAACATAAGCACCTAAATCGAATCGAAAATGATCTAAACTTACAACCTTTCAAAACTTGTATAGCTACAAAGCAACTATCGCGTCAAGCTAAAACTATACCAGATAATAGTGGCGTACAGCATAATAAATATCCAGTGACTTTGAAACATCCAACCTACGATCCATCTCACAATACTTTCGCATGGCGCAAATACCGCGTAGCGCAAAAACCGTTCCCTTCCCTTCATCGGCAAGTTGGCTAGCAGACCTCATTTTTCAACAAACTTGTACAGGTACAAAGAAACTATTACGTGAAGCTAAAAATATCACGTAAATCTAAAAATAAACCACGTGTCGCAAACTGCCTACGACATAACCCGATCTTACTACGAAGCTAGTTTCTTGGGAATTACGAAGTTGAGCCGAAGAGTAACGGAAATACACGAGAAATTACCGAGGTCGATTACGGAATCCCAAACATTTTTCCAAAATTATACCAAACAATAACTTAGAGATATCAGGTGACCTGAAACCCCGCGTTAAAACTGGAACAAAAAGAAAGAAAGAAACGAACAAAGACAAAACAAATAACCACTGTTTACCTTTTCTTTGCCCTCTTCGTCTTCCATGTCCTCATTATCTTCTTCATCCGCTAAATATATCATTTAAAATACAAAGAAAATTACATTTCTGGTGTTGCTGCTTACGTATAAGCAGAAACCCATAAGTGGGTTGAAACGTGCAACTGTCTCTTGTACGCTTCAAGACAAGCATCCGATTATTCAATTTGCTAAGAAGTTGTTACAGCCATATTTGGAAAATCAACGACAAGATAAAAATATTAACCAATCAATTCGCTAGAACAACTTGCTTCCAATCTCGAGGGACCGAGGAATTTCCGAATTTGGTACTAAGCAAAAAATGAATATTCGGAAGCTGTGAATGCGCGTTACACGTTTCAACCCACTTATGGGTTTCTGGTATAAGACAATACCCACCCATGCAGCTTTTAGTAGGAAAAGCATGAACTCAACTTGGAGTTAAAAAAAAAAAGGAATCAAACAAAGGTGCTCGCTATAAGCAGCTATTCCTCCCAAAAAAATACTGTCGAAGTAATTGGAGCTTACTTAAAGAGTGAAATTTCTTCAGGTTTTAATTATTATTATTATTATTTATTCATTCATTTTTCAGGCTTACACCGCTAACGTTATTGCATGAATTGCGTTCATAGCTACAAGGATCACTTCTTCATTTGCACTGATTGTTTATCCTAGTATACTGAATTTATAGGCCAGGAAAAAAAACTTTCTCTATTTTTTATAAAAAAAAAAAACAGAAATTAATTCTACAATAGTGCTTTCCGTTTCTCTCATTTGTTGTTCTGCACGCAATTTACAGGCATTTTTATAAAAGTAATGCCTTGATTCCACAACCCACCTGACTCATCAACAACTTCCAAAGTTTCATCTTCGTCTCCTTTTCTAGGATCCAAACTCTAACAACAACACGAAAGCATGACAATAAGCTTAAGTTTCCGCAACAGATGATTAATAGGAGTAACACAGAAAATGATTTCAGTAAGAAATGTGGAAAAATGATTATTTAGTTTTCAACTACAATGCACTTTCCTTTTATCAGGGAGAAGTAATTGAAGGGATGTGAGCATACATAACAAACGATTGTTTTTTTGTTTGCTTTATTAATGCAGTCTTGAAATAAGAAGTTAAAAAGGCTCTGGGTTTTGTTTCGTGAAAGTAGCCTTGGTTTTTAGCGACCCATGTAGAAAAAAGCATACCGTTAACAAAGAGCATTTTCACATAACCATTCTCATAGAGACGAGCATCTCTCTGTTTTATTTGCATTCTGAAAACGATTGTCACCATTCTCATAACCGGAAATAAAAGGCATTTTCTCAAACACAACGTTCCATTGCTTTTTTGTGCTTAACCCTTTCGCTCCCAGAGTGGAGACATGTAATGTAGTTCTAACTTTTGAGTCTGCCAACGAAACCCTATGGTGTGACCATTCAATGAAAGCTCTTCAGCAGTACTTTTGCGTGGTACCATTAGTTTTTCAATTTTACAAAAAGAAATTTGGGATTTTTCTTGAATTTTGTTCTTTGGCACTTTTGGGAGTTAAAGGGTTAAATACCATGGATATGAGAGAAATATGACTTACTCAGACCCTCGCCTATTTGGGATCACATAAATTTATGAATTCTCCCACTCTGAATCTTGTTTGTATTAGGCTCTGCATTCAAACTTCCTTCTTTCCATTTCTTACATGTCAATCAAGTACGATAGAGAAAACTTTTAAATCAGATGAAAAGTGGTAGACTACAACAAGTCCCTTATTTTTCTCAGGGATAGTCGAGCTGGCAATCACGAGAAAACATGCGAAAATCTTCTTCCGCTAGGCGCGGGGATGGAGATACGATTTTTGCGCTTGCATGCACGATCGCCCGCTTGACTATCCGTGACTAGAGAGAAATCAGCGACTTCTCGTAGTCTACAAGTGTAGTGATAATAGTTTTACATGAGGGGATTGAAGTAAGCAAACGTTTACTAACTTCAAGAATCATGTTCAGAGCATTCAATGTCAAGTGTGGAGCCAGCATAGTGAACACTTGGTCAACAACATGCCGGAACAGACTGGAGGGGCGTGTCAGCAGACTCAGTAATACTTCAGTCAACACCTCAACCCACTGAGGCTCCTCTGAAAAATAAAAAACAAAAGAGAACCTTTATGGTACTTACACACTCAAGGAACAAGAACAATTTGCTGGTTAGTTACACTTATGTCCAGAAATACAGGCAAGTATTGTTTAACGAGTACTTCATACAATGTATCTGACAGAGTTGTTTGCCGTTTTCATATTACTTCATAGACCCTATTCATAAATGGCGGCCGGTTTATTATTCTTTTATATTCATGCTAATCAGCCCAACTAGCCTCGTTAGCATGTGCAAAATTCAAAAGAATTTTTGCTCTAAAATGAGGCTAGTTGGGCTGATTAGCATGAATATAAAAGAATAAATAAATCGGCCGCCATTTATGAATAGGGTCTATATGTTACAAAATTTCATGTGTTTTGGTGAACTTTTATAGGTGAAGACACTGATGCCAGTCATGGGGTAGGATGGCTCCCTCTGCCTGTATTTCTGGACATATCTCGTCAGTTATATCACTATCCCACACGCCAGTTTGTGACTGTGTGCTTGTTAGGGCCTGTTTACATGAAAGAAGGGTGCCCCTACTAGGTAGGGATACTCTACCTGGTAGGGTTGAAGAAAGCTCCGTTTCACATGCATTGTTTTCAACAGTGTAGAGGCATCCTACCTAGTAGGGTCAGAAGTCAGCGCCAGTTCACATGAGAAATGTTATCCCCAGCTGGGAGGGCTAACTCAAGGGGGTGGTTGCTAAGCAAGATGGCGGGAAGACACGTTGTAGCGGTAAATGCGATCGTCCTTTCTTTGGCGTGTCTAGCGGCAGCTTTCCAGTTATGTGGTTTAATGTTTACTTATTTAATCCGTGAAAGACGTCGGCTGCAGGGAATTGGCCTACAAGCAGCAAATCAATACGATATTGCTGTAGCTCGCTTGAGGCACGTGCGAAGGAGACAAGTTTGTCGAGGGAGAATATGGCGACGATCTGATAAAAAAAAACTGACAAACAACAACAAAAAAAAACTCGCCTGGTTTATACCCACGAGAAGCCATGCTCGATTATAAATTGTCACGCGCTTGCGCGACAGTAACACGAGAACACACAAACATAACCCTAACCCCTAGGGACAACCCTATCTTGACCTTTCACATGGGTTTTTCTGAACAAAACCTGGCCCTACTAGGTAGGGTTTCCCTACCCAAGAGGTAGGGAAACCCTACCCCTAGGGGCGCCCTACCACGCATGTAAAAGAAACCGTGTAATACAAAGGAGAAGGGAAACTCTACTAGGTAGGGAAACCCTACTACGTAGGGGCACCCTCCCTCATGTAAACAGGCCCTTATGCTTATTATACCACATCAAATAATTAGAAGTTCTTCTTACTATATGGGAGCGGAAAATTGAAGAAAAAAAAGGTGGAAGAGTGCAAACGTCGCTTTAAACTAGCGCATGTTTTGAAACTCCTTAAACTTGCTTGTTATGCAACCAGATGGAATAGAGGAGATGGCAGAAAACATACAATAATTGATTGCAAAATAGTTAAAACCTATTCACCAGTCTATTAGGCAGTTTTGCAAAACTTTCTCACCAGCATTATCCTCTTTATTTTTACTTTTCTGTCTTTCATAGCAGGCTTTCAGCTCCTGGTTATAGCCAAGAATAACAACATGAAAAGCAAGATAAGTTTTTAAAAATTTTATTTTAATAACCGACAATGGTACAAGATATTTGTAAGCCTTAAAAAGAAAAAAGAACGGAACTTACTTAAAGAATGGAAAATTTATAGGTATGTTTCGTCCCGGTGCGTTATAATGGAACACACCAAGATAGCGACAGACCGTTGATATTGCAGCTGATAATCCACAAACATGGTACAGAAAAGACACAGTTTGATGCAGAAGCTGCTTGGATAGGTGCTAGGTCACACTGTGTTTGTACAGATAAACTTGTTTAAAGTCTAGTATGACGTCCAAGGTATGGCGTTAAACCACAACAAAGACACAAAGAAACACAACAAAGTCAAAGTAGACTATGGATGGTCAAAATTAGACACGAAATAGAAGGAATCGTGACTTTTTCTGTCAAATATAATCTGGGCCCGGTTGTTCATACAGGATTTTTAAAGCTTGTCTAGAATTAGCTCAATTTTGAAAAATGCAATTACGGCGGGTTAATTTGTTGGTGCTTTCTTACTAGTTGGGAATATACGAGGATTGAAAAATTGGGTTATCGCCAATCATCTTTTGGCATTTTAACTAACTTAGTTACCTAGTTTATTTAGCAATAACTATACAACTACTTGGATATGATGTACCTTCAAGATGTCAATGGCTTGATCTGGCTCAATAAACAAATGAAGTGCCATGTGAGAAAACAGCAGTTCAAACACTTTATCCTCCTGGCATTGCGTTTCACTCTTTTTCCCCTGACAACACAAATAGATAACGTGCTTACTCTACTCTAGATGTCATTTGGCAGCTTTACAGATACATTTTACCAGTACTTCAATAACTAGACTTGCTCCAAGCCGATTGCTTTTTCTCTGGTGCTTTAGGACGAAAAGCTTGGCTTACACGCAAGTGGGAAGAATGCGCGGAAAAAAAAAAATAAACTCGGTTATTTCATTACGAACACCTTTTCACCGAGTTATTTTAACCGAATTATTTTAACTGGGTTACTAAAAAAATAATCCAGTTAACTCACCAAGTGTGGCCTTAGCCAATATGTTTCGGTCCTGGGGCCTGTTTCTCAAAAGTCCTTATAACTTATCGGGACCGGAGCTTTATTTAAAAATCGTAATGTTTAGAATGGTGGTGTAAGTTTTAGCCCGCAAATCAGCCAGACTTGTCTCGTCAAGTTAGAATTTTATTGCTTAAATTTCTATGCCAACAAAATTTGAATCTTTAATTGCGCACATAAAACGGCTTTCCGGGCCCGAAAAGTTATCGGGAGTTTCGAGAAACGTGACTTGACCGAGTAATGTATCATTGCATTTCACTTGCAAATAATTATGCCTACATAAGTAATAAGTACCACCTTGCAGTGCATCACGAAATTTACATGTAGTATCTTTACACACGCCTGTTCGCTACATAGATCATAGTTACAACTACTTGTACTTGTTACACTGATGTACTCTGGTAAAACTATGAATTATTTGGACTTCTCATGTAATTGAAATTAATACCTTTTTCTGGATTTTCTCAATGATCTTAACTGCGTTCTTAAATGCCTTTTTCGACTGCAACATAAGGATGAAAGATGAATGATTACCATAAAAGCTCTTTTAAGCCTAAGCATAAGCACAAGCAAAACCACAAGCACAAGCACAAGCACAGGCACAGGCACAGGCGCAGGCGCAGGCGCAGGCGCAGGCGCAGGCGCAGGCGCAGGCGCAGGCGCAGGCGCAGGCACAGGCACAAGCACAAGCACAAGCTAGCCTGTGAACAGGCTTCTTTTTGGGGAATTGGGCGCTAAACCTAACCCAAGGCTAGCACAAGAACAAGCACAATAAGTACAAGGAAGCCAATAAGGCAAAGAGACATGCATTGTATTCACACGAGACATGCATTGTATTCACACGAGACATGCATTGTATTCACACGAGACATGCATTGTATTCACACGAGACATGCATTGTATTCACACGAGACATGCATTGTATTCACACGAGACATGCATTGTATTCACAGAATGAACATTGACGTCATTTCAAATTAGGACGAAACCAAAGACAGCTGAAAAAGTAGTGTCAGGCGGCAGGCACTCACATTTTTCATTCATGATATTGGCAATGTATTGGCAATTTATCCTTTATGATCTATTCAAGTACGTTAAAACTTACTTAACAAGATCAAATATGTCTCTAGTATGATAATCAATGCTATTTGTTTTATAAAACAATACAAACTAGACAAGCGACTTCTGAGCCTTTGGCGTTGATATTCCCTTCCTACCTCGTCTGTCCACAAATTTGAAGCAACTTTGTAGTCCTCACTTTCCAGACGTTTCTGTTAAAAATAGTAACGAAAAAGCTTTAAACTTGGTACAGATTTGTCTAGATTAGAAAGGAAAGCTAAGGTGTTAAGTCAATCTTCAGTAGAGTAAACTATGAATTAATATAGGAAAACGTTTCTTGGGTTAAGCATAGAAGAGGGGGGCTTATTAAAAAATCCAACTTACAAAAAGAGGGTTTATTAGAGGGTCTAATAGAGATTTTACGGAATTTTTCGTTGGCAACTCCGAAGACGTTGCAATAATAGATTTGCAATCCATTCCTGGACATTAATTACATGTATAGACGGTATCAGGCATTGATAGTTAGGGCATTCATAGGTTTGTTTAGTTTGGTTGATTCACACAACCACTAGTTGATAAATGTTTGTTTTCGTGTTAAAATATGTATAAACACACAAGTATAGTCAGGACTGTTAGAGCTAGTGAATGCCAGACCATTATCAATGGCTCGTTTCCTTGAGTTTCAAAGGAAAATTAAGAACGATTATGTCATATAGCAAAAAAGGTGATCTGGTTATCTGGACGAAATCAAAGTTACCTTTGCATGTTGTACAATTTTAAAAAGCTCATCCTGATTCATTTCCTTGCTCGATGAGAGATCTTTCAACGTACTGATAAATCTCTGTTCACAAATCTCTCTTACTGAAGAGGCCAAAGGTAGCTAAAGATTATAAACAGAAGGACAAGACATAATAAGGCACCAGATAAGTATAGCTTTCTAAAAGGGGGTTAAACACAAAAGTGTCAAAAGGTTGTTTACCATTTACACGGAGAAACCGGTTCGTCAACGGTTTGTATAAATGATAAGCAAAAACCCCAGAAAGGGAAATTCCGTTTGAGATTGGTGTGAACCATTTACCATTGACACCAGAAACAAGCCGAGTAACCACGCTTACGCATCAAAACTGGCGCAGGGCCTGGAACTGGTAGATAAAAGCAAATGGTACACACATTTCCGTTCGGAAATTCCGGATGGGAATTTTAGACAACCTTTGAAGAAATCCCGTTTTCTCCGGAAATTTTCCGTTTGAGAAGACCAAATTAGCCTTTCCATTTACATTCCAACCGAAAATTCAGGATTTTTGGGGTAAATGGTAAGCAACCAAAACGACATGAGATGGATGACTGATCAACAATCGTGAAATTTAGCCTTTTGGTAAAATGAAAGTCTAATAGCCATTCTTGAAATTTCGATCTTTTCAGAAATTCGAGATTAGAGAAATCAGACAGTGTTTCCGTGAAATTACTAAAAAATCAAAGGGTCAGTTATTAAAATGTATTTTAGATGGTGTTCAACAAAACCGCGGTTAAAACCAATTTTAATCTAGCCAACCTTAATATCTAAACGTTGTTCAGTATCAAGAAGGCAAACAGCACAGACTAGAAAGACTTTTATCTTATTTAAAATGATCCACTTATAAACAGATGTGGAGGTCCATTAATCGTCTTGAACCGCGGTCTAAGTTAGACTTTGCTTTAATAACCGGCCCAAAATGTTATGAAGAGCAAAGTTAGGATTGGAGTTGACATGAGTGCAGACAACACAAGTTACTTACTTTAACACCTCCTTTGATTTGCTGGAAGAATGCATGTTCAAGAAAGAAAAATAACACCTCTGGTACCCAGTCCCCATTGTGTGAGACATTCTTTTTCTTAACCAACTGGAACAGCTGAATAAACAACAACAACAACAACAATCAATCAAAACAATGACGAAAACATTTTTGATACAGTGATAAGGTAACTTGTACTAGCGAGCGGGGTTGTAGCTGTCCAAACGATGTCTGTGATTGGCGAACGATACAATTGATATATCACTTGAACAATGCCCCTATCCCTAATCCCTGTAGCAGCGGGACAAATCTATTGTTTTCTTAGCGAATCACAGACATCGTTTCGACAAGTGCGGAACTACCCGTACTAGCTGGCAGAGGGAATCTGGAGCAGTTTTCAGTTGAGTGTCGTACAACCAAAACCAAAGTAAATAAATCACTCTGGCCAATCACAACACACACAGACAATCCAATGAACCAATCAGAACTCGAAGCAAATTCATGTAGCCGGCGCCAAGCGCGGGAAAACGCGTGCAGGTAAGTCATAAATGGTTTTGGTTTTACCTCTGATTAGTTGCCTGACAAAGTGGCGCAAGGTTTTTTAGCCAATCACAAGCCGTAGCAAAGCAAAACCAATGCAATCGCGAAATTACTTTACACACTGAATTGAAAATTGCTCTATAATGAACTGATTAATCTTAACTAATGGTTGGAGGCATTCACACAAGGATCACAGAGGCGTCCCTTCTCAAAAAAAAAAAAAAGAAGCATGACAAAACAGCGGCAATAGTTATGCATGTTTTTATTTAATAACCAGGCTTGAAAACCACAGAGCCATGAACAAATACCAATAAACCATAAATGAAATGAAGGGGAGTACAATGCCAGTTTGCCTTAAAACCACCTAAATGAGCTACAGACATGCCAGAACAGAGGAAGATCAGTCATCTAATGGTGTGTGGCTTTGTGTTGAGTCTTTCAGTAAGATTAATTTATTTATTTTGATTCACAGGACAGTTATCAATTCACTGTGTTCAAGCAGAATGATGCATAACCTGTCTGAGTTCAGCTACACTGTAGGTTGATACATTTTGTAACAACATATACCTGGTTCAATACTGCAATTCTAGTTGATTCTTCATTCTTTGTTGTCCGAGACCTAAAAAGCAAACGTATAACATTTGTATACAGTTTATCGCAATAACGTTGTCATAGAAAAATGCAAAATGAAAAAAAAAAGGCCAATAGGAATTAATTACATGTAGGCATAGAAAGAAACACCCAAAGAAACGGCCTTAAAACGCCTCAGAATACAGGTTAATAATATGATTTGATGTACCCCATATCAAAAACTGAGTTAAGAACAACATGCGCACGGACATTATAAACTGTTAGATTACATGTTGTTAGTCTTGGGTTGCCTGTGCTTTACGTGTCCGCGATTTCGGTCAGCGGTTCGTTACACTTGGCCGCCATGTTTCTTCTGTTGTATGTGTAGTACGAGATAAGCTGATTAAAGCCTTGAGTTTAACAGGCAATCGACTCTTCTGCATCACAACACACTTTATCTTAATTGCACGATCAAAGGGACACTGTCACCTATTTTTAGTATCACTTTGAAAAGCCAAAAACCATCATGATATTTGTTTCAATGGAAACGTTAAAATAATGGCCCAGTTTTGTTAACAAATACTCTACTAGTGCATAGAAACTAGTATTTGTTATCTTTGAATGGGGTTAGTTTCTAGAGAAACTGTGGTGCTGCGTCGGTGGGGGGATGAAACACGAGAATTTAGTTTTATCGACTGAGTCGATAAGGTAAATTGACCACCGTAAAAAGATTCAAATAGCTGACGTTTCGAGCGCTAGCCCTTCGTCGGAGCGAATCAAGGAATTGTGGGTAGTGTGTGGTTTTATATAGTAAGCGGTGGAGCTACGCTATTGGTGGAAATTTGGTGACGTGAAAAACAAATGTAGATTAGTTGAATGAAAAGCGTTCGTTGATTCCGTGGGGTTTGAGAGTGCCGATTTGAAAGATGATTTTTTGTTCTAGGTTTTTACGGCTTTCTGTGTTACCCTGGTGTAGGGAAAGGCCGCAGATAGTCATGTGTTGTTTAGAATGGTTAGTAAGATTAAAATGGATTAAGATTAAAAGTTCCTTCCAGTAAAGAGGAACTTAATCAATTCATAACTTCTGTCAATACTTTTCATCCAGCTCTAAAATATACCTGGGAAATTTCCGAAACCTCAGTCGCTTTTCTTGACATTAATATTTCAATCAACGGTAACAGTTTATCCACAAGTGTGCACTACAAACCTACAGATTCCCACAGTTATCTGTTACATTCATCCTCACATCCATCGCACGTTAAAAACGCCATTCCGTATTCTCAATTTCTCAGACTTCGACGTCTATGTAGTGATGACTCTGATTTTTCCAACAAATCAGAAGAAATGTGCCAGTTTTTCAAGAAACGTGGGTACCCTGACTCTGTTGTTAATACGGGCCAACAACGTGCACAACAGATCGACAGACAGTCAGCACTACAAACGCCACAGAAGGAAGAGAACGAGAGAATTCCATTCACCCTCACTTTCCATCCACACAACAACATAGTCAAAAGCATCATTTTAAAAAATTTCAAATTACTCCAAAACGACCCCGAAACTGGCAGAATTTTTTCACAACCCCCACTAATTTCATTCAAACGTGACAAAAACATAGGCAACTTTCTAGTTACGAGCGCACTGAAATCTGACGATGTACCGGGAACTTTCAAATGCACACGCACACGATGTAACACTTGTCCTTTCATTCACAACGCGGACAAAATAACAGGACCCAAACGATCTATTAAAATCACTGATCGTTTTACATGCACCTCCGTAAATGTTATCTACTGCATTACATGTACTTTTTGCAAAAAGATATGCATTGGCGAAACAGGGAGGAGACTGAGCGACCGTTTTCGTGAACATCTCCGAGACGTTGAAAAAAATGACAAAGACGCATCCAAACCAGTCGCGCGCCATTTTAATCTTACTAACCATTCTAAACAACACATGACTATCTGCGGCCCTTCCCTACACCAGGGTAACACAGAAAGCCGTAAAAACCTAGAACAAAAAATCATCTTTCAAATCGGCACTCTCAAACCCCACGGAATCAACGAGCGCTTTTCATTCAACTAATCTACATTTGTTTTTCACGTCACCAAATTTCCACCAATAGCGTAGCTCCACCGCTTACTATATAAAACCACACACTACCCACAATTCCTTGATTCGCTCCGACGAAGGGCTAGCGCTCGAAACGTCAGCTATTTGAATCTTTTTACGGTGGTCAATTTACCTTATCGACTCAGTCGATAAAACTAAATTCTTTTGTTATCTTTGGTTGCGGATGGCTTGGATGGAAATGGATTGCAACTTGAAAAAATTAGCCAATTTTTTCGAGTTCCTCCCAAGTGTCGTGGAAAAAATCGCAAAAAAAAAACTTATAATGGTTTTTTCTTCCATGAAGAAATCACTTGATATTATCTTCTTGGTGTTCTAAAAACAATTTTATGATTGAGCAAAGGTACTTTGTCATATATTTAGTGTATTTTGACCAAAACACAGCCAAATCTGCGTGACAATTCCCCTTAAACGTACTGCAAGCTATGATGATTAAGCTAATAAATTCCTATTTGGCCTTTTTTCATTCTTCAGTATTCATTTTTCTATGACAACGTTATTGTAACTGGGTATCTACAAACAGAATGAGAAGTGTGTCCAGGAATGAAGTTCATTTTTGTAAATTGACTTGTCCTACACCTGTAATAAAGACGTTTATTCAGAGAACCTTGCTTTGAAGGCTTAGGGTAAATTAATAATTGGTATTAATATAAATTGGCCACTTTCATTTCGTTTTATTTACCGGTTTGTTGGGCGCAATAAATGCCTAGGATTAGGAAAGCTAGTTATTGATTGAGGAGTGAATGCGATGGCAAGATAAAAAGAAAAACAAGTTTGTAACTAAGTGATTTGTGATTTTCATGGGCGTTTTACCAAAAATGTGTTAAAAATGCCACTTTTCTTACTCTGGTTGTGTAGAATCTTCAACATATCCTTGTTCAAAAATTTCAAGCAACCATGTAACAAATGCTTGTGGTCCTGATCCTTCAAGCTGAGATAAAAAATGACAATAAGCATAAACAACATCTGAACCAGCAATAACTTTGAATTGCTGAAGTTTTAGTACAGTGGTTCCAATTTATGAGGAAATTTTGCCAACATTTTTTATGTGAAAATACATTTCTTGCTTCTTTGAATCCGGAATGAGTAATGAAAACAACGCCTTTGAAGGACGTCCAAGCACCAAATGATTTTTCACATGCATTTTAGGGCCAAATTGCAGCATCAACGTACACTACAGAAAAGTTTATTTCAACTCGTTAATATTAATATACAGCTTTTGTGAATATGCAGAACTGTATTTCTGTCAAGTCATTTCTTAATGAGGAGCAAGACAAAACAGTCTGCAGCCGTTTCATAACTTGTTTAAGTAAGAATATACCTCGAACTTCCAGGGTCAGAATGCTTTGAGCAACGATGTACATGTACATGGAGAAAATGCTAAGTTAAACTGATGCACAAGTACTCACAGTTCCAAGCATATTTTCCACAGTTCTTGTTTTGGTACGTTTGTCAAAGTGCATATTACCATGTCTACAATACAAGAAACAAATTTGCTGTGGCTTAAAAACAAAACACACCTTACTGTACATGTACTGTACACGAGACAAAATTAATTTTAAAATTAGTAGGTGGTGGGACATACGTTAATTAGCTACTGGTCCAAAAATAGAATGTAGATGTTTACTGCAAGTAATAACAAGATAAAGGAAAAGTAGGTATCGTTCAAGGCCCACATTCACCCAAAAGACGTTGCGGTCGTTTGTTTTTGCTTTGAAATGCTTCATTGTTCATACGCGTGATCTGATTGGTTGCACGTATTCAAGCGTGAATTTCGTGTTACACGAAATTCAGCACAGAAAGTGATCACGTTGGCACAGCATTTTGGGTGATGGTGGGCCTTTCAAGTTTCCACACTACAGAGGTAGAGACGATGACAGAGACCAGGCCTCAAACCACTATCCTTCAGATTTGAAGTCCAATGTGCTCACCACTGTACCCCTGCGCCTCCACAGAAACCCACACATGGAAAGTGCAAAGTGTAGTATTTGTGGGAGATAAATGTCTACATGCAGGAGATGTCTGTTAGCAGAATAAGCTTCAATGCGCGTATGTATTCCATTACCTTCCTAACAGCTGCTTGATCACCAAAGCAGGTACTTCAGGGTATTTGTTTTGAGTTACTGTTGCAGGGAGACTTGATGCCTGGAAAGGAAATTACAGTTGACAACAGTCAAGATACATTAAAAGAGTTTTATTTCCACTTTATAGGTAGACTTGCAAGTGAAGTAATAAAGCTTATTTTCACCTTATATCACCAAATGCTAACAAATATACAACTTCGTTGGATAAAAAGATACAGCATGCATAAGTCTACTTGTAATTACACAGATGATGGACGAAATAAATTTTCCAATGAAAGCGATGTATTTTGCACTTTATGTATGTAAAACCCGTAATTTAAAAGTACTGTAAAAATAGTTTTAATTTTCAGAGAGCCATGCAGATGGAAACTACAGTAAAGCTAACTAAAAACTAAATTAATGAAGTCATTGATCACATGGAAAAATAGACCGACAGAGTGTACTTCCAGAAAAGCTAGTATTAGCATAATTATATCATATGCGTCATTCTGTATGAGTTGACCGATAGCAAGCTGCTTTACGCTTTAATTTAAACCCCAATCTTTGCATTCAAATTTTTTTTGCTCTCTGTATTTCTCATGTTGGCAGCTAGTTAAGGTAATTTGTTACTAAAATGTCCACCATACAAGGGTATATTGATTAGGTATCATTGCCAGAACAGAGTCATTGTAGAGGGAAAGGCTTTGTAAAGCCTTCAGTGCATCTGGCACCGCGGCAGAACGCACTGCGCATGAGTAGAAAACTGAGCATCCGGTGAATAACGCATTTCCGGTGACATACTGTAATCCCATGTAAATGTTGTAGTTAATTTTTTTATCTCAGGTAATTTTTATTTTTCCATTGTTTTTGGGCATGGTAATATATGCTGATGAATTTAAAACAAAGGAAAAACAAAAATTACCTGAAATAAAAAATGAACTACAACATAAACAACATAAAACTCCCGTACCGCGAAGTTTGAAAACAAAAAGTAAGAGTTATAAAACAAAGGTAGAGAAAAAGTTTGTTTCGTTGAAAAGTTTTTTCATCGTTCAAGTTTCAAGCGTTTGCACCAAGGGGTTTGGTGTTTGCACCAACAACAAAATATGAACAAATAATTTTTGCATCGCATTTTTTCACAAAAAACAAGTCTTCACTCCATCTCGAAATGTATTCATGCAAGAACCGATCGTGTACCTACCATAATTTTCTTCGGTTTTGGTCCTTTCATCATTGCATCTAGAAAATCTAGGTCTGTTGGTTCATGCAGAAGTGTTGTTTTATGCTGTTCGCATCGATGTTGACTGGTAGTTTAACGGACCGGAAGTGCTTGAAGTTAACGCATGCGCAAACGTTCTGCCGCGGTGCCAGTGCATCTAGTTAAGGTGGCTCGACTGGGTTTTTTGGCGACACAACATCCCAACTTTGAACGGCTGATACTTCACTGTCTGAGCTCCGTCAGGCAAGCTGCTTTACACATGTACTAGAGATGAAATAAACTTTCCAAAAAAGTAGATTTGATTGACATCGATGTTACCATAACAACGATCTGATGACGTCATGGTTTTTGCATATTAGTAATTTTCTCAACATCTAGACCTAAACTTTTAAAATGACTGTATGCCTCTTTTTGTCTAGATGTAAGTCTTCAAGACTGCAAAGTTTGAAAAAATTCTATGAGAGCGTTTTCGAAAAAAATTGGGTTGAATATTTTCCATCAAAAATTTAAAGATTCGCATTACTTTCTGTTATTTCGTCGATACCAGCGTTTTCCTGACAAATTGAAACAATATTTTCACCATATATTATTCATGTGCCATAAAACTACATTCCTTGAAGGTTTCATCTTGTTTGCTTCACTAGATTTCAGTTGATGTGATCAGAAGCAATGTCTCAAATATGCTGATTCTACTCACAGAAGTAACACTTTTGTTAGGGAAGCGTTTATTTAAAAACTAGTCGATCAAATTTTTTTTAAATCTCTTGATGTAAAGTTATACATGTAATGCACGATCTCTGCAAATTTCAAGTGCATTGAATCATTTTAAGAGCGCGAAATACAATTAAAAGTATAGGGGACTTTTGCATTCGTCTTCCAAAGTTTCATTGCCGTATTATTTGTTGACAGCTAGTTTATTTCAGGACTTTCTCTTTTGTCTACATTCTACATATTTGTGCGCTTTTGAAAAAACATGCACGTTTGCCATGCCTGCATGCTCCAAAGCGATCGTGAAAATTCTTTTCATAGTACAATGACTACAATGGCAATTAACATAAGGCTGCGGTCATGCACATGTAACACGTTTAAAATTTTATTCAAAAGCGCACAAATATGTAGAATGTAGACAAAAGAGAAAATCCTAAAATAAACCAGCTGTCAACAAATAATACGGCAATGAAACTTTGGAAGACGAATGCAAAAGTCCCCTATACTTTTAATTTTATTTCGCGCCCTTAAAATGATTCAATGCACTTGAAATTTGCAGAGATAGTGCATTACATATACAACTTTAGATCAAAAGATTTTAAAAAAATTTCATCGACTAGTTTTTTAAATAAACGCTTCCCTAACAAAAGTGTTATTTTTGCGAATAAAATGAGCATATTTAAGACATTGCTTCTGATCACATCAACTGAAATCTAGTGAAGCAAACAGGATGAAACCTTCAAGGAATGTAGTTTTATGGCACATGAATAATATATGGTGAAAATATTGTTTCAATTTGTCAGGAAAACGCTGGCATCGACGAAATAACAGAAAGTAATGCGAATTTTTAAATTTTTGATTGAAAATATTCAACCCAATTTTATTCGAAAACGCTCTCATAGAATTGTTTCAAACTTTGCAGTCTTTTTTTTTTTTTTTTTTTTTTTTTTTAACATCACTGTTTAATCAATAAATTACAATGGTCTGTTATTGCATGTACACTTGACTGTTTAATTATTCGGTTTCCGTTTCATGTACATGTTCATTGGACGTCTAACTCTTGAACTCTTCAGTCCTTGACTGAACCCGACGTCACTAATCGAACTGTTCGTTTTTTTTTTTTTTTTTTTTTTGTTTTTTTTTTTAACAACAACAACAATTTATTTCGGTATTCCCATATAAATACATGGTAATACCTATAAAAGCAGTACGTATCAAGTATTACATTTAAGAATAACAACAACAACAGCAAAAAAAAAAAAAAAGAAGAAACGGATATATCTGATCATTAAACTAACATAGATTGTCGATTTAACATTGAATTATAAATAAAAGCATCGGTAGTCCTTTTTTTTTTTTTTTTTTTTTTTTTTAAAGGAAAAAAATTACATGGTTTAACAAATATAGAATAACAGCTAATACAAGACAATAAGACTTTTACTTACAACAGTGCATTGTTAACAGTATAAATGTTTAGCTTATTGGCACTTAATAAGTAGGAGCAAAGCAATAAAAAAGGCATACAATATATATATATATATAAATATATATATATATATATATATATATAATAAATTTATATCTCTCATTGTGGCAGGGAGAAGGGTGTGTAGCGAAAACAGAAGAAAAGGTTAAGTACACTATACACTTTTAAGTTTGTGTGCTTTTATCTTAGGTGTTGTGCTAAAGGAGCCCATTTCTTATTGTTATTGCTGGTAGCGTTCAATTCTATCTTGTATTGAGTGCTCAAGACGAACAAGAATCCTCTGATGCTCAGGAAAGTTTCTTTAATCTTGCAACACCATATAAAATATTTGGCCAAGAGGAAACATAAGTTGAGCTGTACTGAATAGTGTCGAGAGTTATCTGGCCTCAGACCCAAGAGAATAGCCATGTTCTTTTGATAATCATTGGGGATAAGTGTTTTTGTTTTCAACCATAGAAGTAAATCATCCCAAAAAGAAGCAGTTTTATTGCAATGCCAGAAAAGGTGTGTGAGTTCTTCAGAACCTTTGCCACAAAAAGTGCAGTTAGGATTGTCTTTAATGCCGATTTTTGATAAAAAGCTGTTCGTTGGTAAGATTCTATGCAAAAATCTGAAGTGAAAATTAATAATTTTAGTGCTCTTGGTGCAGCTAAAAGCCAACGTATATGCTTTTATCCAATCTGGTTTACAACAGTTATCGATTTCACAATTAGCATTCCACTTTGTTTGACTTTTTTCAGGATTAAAAGATTTCAAAGATACGAGCTTTCTATAAACAAGTTTGTTTGCTTTTATGCATTTGATGAAAGCAGAAAAGAAATCTTCATAATCTGTTTCATTAGATACAGCTTTTGAAGAAATTGAAATACTTCGAATTGATGATATGAGGCCATGGAAAGTTA
Organism: Dendrophyllia cribrosa; assembly: GCA_024195265.1. Lineage (NCBI taxonomy): Eukaryota > Metazoa > Cnidaria > Anthozoa > Scleractinia > Dendrophylliidae > Dendrophyllia > Dendrophyllia cribrosa. The sequence continues at coordinate 25,853,626 of JAJLRJ010000003.1, read as the reverse complement.
AGGGTTGCATTTGTATGTTGTAGGTGGTCCTAAATTCAGCGAAAGAGAAGAACTTGTCCTGATCTTTCATTAGGTGTTTTGTTTTCAAAATGCCTTTCGAAATTAGCTGTTTGAAAACGATGGGTTTGTTGTCTACTCTGATTAATGAATTATGCCATAGGGGTTGTTCTAGAAACTGCTGCTTACTGTTTATTTGGGGATTAAAATTAACTTCAGCCCATATACATAAAAGTTCTTTAAATAAAGGGTTAGTAACGTGGAATGTTTCCAAAGTATCCTTCCTATTGAGGTTACCACTAAAAATCAACTTTCCATCATATTTTTCTAGCTCTCTTTCAAGAAAAAGTTTCCATTTTCCACTGTTCTCATCATCAAGATATTTCTTTATCCATGTAGTTTTAAGCGATTTGTTATACGAAAAAATGTCGATCATTTTCAATCCTCCTTTCCCGTAATCGTTAATCATTATATTGCGTTTAATTTTATCTCCTTTATTATTCCATAGAAAGGTATAAAATAAATCATTTATCTCCTTGAGTGTTTTATCATCTGTTGTCAAAGGTGCTAGTATGTAGGTTAGTTGTGACGCAGCAAGACTTTTGAGGACAAGAATTTTTCCAACAAAGGTCAATCGTCGGTATTTCCAGCAATTTAAAACACACCTTATCTTCTCCAATTTTTCTCTATAGTTTACTTTCATGGTGATATAAGGGTCAGTTGAGAGCCAAACACCAAGGGATTTTACTTTGGTTTCAGGCCATTTCAGGTCTTTTTCTGGGAAGAGCTTTTCCTTTTTACCTGTGTTTGATCCAATCCATAAGGCTTCAGTTTTTTTATAGTTGAGTCTGAGGCCAGAGACACTACCAAAGCGCTCAAGTAGGTTAAAAGCCGCACTCAAGGAGTCTTTTGTACCATCGAGGATAAAAGTAGTGTCGTCTGCATATTGACTTAATTTGATCTCTTCGTTGTTTACAAAAATACCTTTTATTATTTTACTTTTTCTGACTGCATTAGCTAACATCTCTGCCGATAATATGAAAAGATAAGGTGAAAGAGGGCAGCCTTGCCTAACACCCCTTTGTGGCTTAAAAAAACTAGTGGACCAGCCATTGTTTAAAACGCAGCTTTCGATATCTCTATAAAATAGCTTGATCCATTCAGTGAAGGAAGGGCCAAAACGAAAGTACTCAAGAGTTCTGTTAATAAAAGTCCACTCCAACGAATCAAACGCTTTTTCAAAGTCAACAAACAGAAGAAGGCCTGAGATGTTTTTTTCAGCCGCGTATTTGATGACACTGTCGATTAAGAGTATGTTTTCGCCTATAAAGCGTCCTTTGATGAAACCGGTTTGATCGTTGTTGATCAGTTTTGGAATCACTTTCTTCAAACGGTTTGCTATAGCTTTCGTTGCTATCTTATAATCGCAGTTTAAAAGTGTTAATGGTCTCCAGTTTTTTATCAGATGTGGGTCAGAATCTTTCTTAGGGATTAGTTTAATGATTCCACGCTTTTGAGTGATCGAAAGGTTACCTGCTTCGTATGCATAATTGAATGCCTTTAACAGCGGACTGGCTAACCCGTTCCAAAACATTTTATAGAAATCAGCGGGAAGTCCGTCGCTACCAGGAGATTTTTCTGGTTCCACGTCTTTTAAAGCCTCAAAACATTCTTGTTTACTTAAGAGCCCTTCACAGAAACTGGCTTCAAATGGATCTAACTTCTTTGTTTTTACGTTCTCAAAGAATTCACATTCTCCGTTAATAGGCTTTCGTGTCTTGTATAAATCCCGATAAAACGTTTCACAAGTAATAAGAATGTCTTTGTCCGAAGTAATAAAGGTATCATCGCTTGTTTTAAGCTGAGTTATCGTGTTGAGTTTAAAGTGCCTTTTTTCTAAATTGAGAAAATAAGATGTATTCTTTTCACCTTCGTTATACCATTTAGTCTTTGATCTTAAGATAGCCCCTTTGGTGCGCACTCTAACAATTTCTTCTAATTCCCTTTTTGAGAATTCAAGGTTTTCAATTATATCTTTCTTTTGTATTTCTTCTAAAATTGGATTTTCCAGCTCCTTTTCTAGTATGAAGATTTTTTTTTTCTAAGCTTGTTTCTCTATTATTAGTTTTACGTTTTTTGTCCGCGGAATATTTAAGTGATTTTTCATGCACCTTTAGTTTAATCATGTCCCAAAGTAAAGTAGGATTCACTGTTTCATCTTCTTGATATTCTTCCTGCGTTTCCTCGATAGTTGATTTTATTAGCTTTATATAATCATCATCTTTCAAATGAGAAATATTGAGTTTCCAAAAACCTGGGCCTCTTTGGTTGGTATGAGAAGATATATTTAGAGATATCATCGAATGGTCTGTTTGAAAGCCAGGAAGTATATCAGCCAAGAAGAAATACATCTAGGCTATAAGAGGCATACAGTCGTTTTAAACGTTTAGGTCTAGATGTTGAGAAAATTACTAATATGCAAAAACCATGACGTCATCAGATCGTTGTTACGGTAACACTGATGTCAATCAAATCTACTTTTTAGGAAAGTTCATTTCATCTCTAGTTTATGTGTGAAGCAGCTTGCCTGACCGAGCTCGGACAGTGAAGTATCAGCCGTTCAAAGTTGGGGTGTTATGTCGCCAAAAAACCCAGTCGAGCCACCTTAAAAAAGATAATTATTGTGACCAGCTATAAGCTTTTATCAGTAGTGTTGTGAGTTTTTGAGGAACAGTGTGAAGCTCTTTCAAGGGCTTAAAGGTAAAAAACAAATCAGAACTTCAATTTGTTGTTGCTGTTGTTGTTGATTTTGTTGTAGAATGTTGCCGTAAATCATGGGTTGTAGCAGCCCACCCATCCCTTACTACTATCATGTGTTGCCAGTACAGTGCCCCTGCTTTAAATCCTACTCACCAGTTGTTTTGCAGCTTCGTGAAGGTAATTCTGTGAAGATGACAGGCTGTTTATAAAGCTTCTCATCATGTGAGCACTGAACACAACTGGGACCTGATCAGAAGTAATACACAAGAAATATGGTACATTGTAGAAAATGTTGTCTAGAGGTATGGTTATGTAGAAAATGTTATCTAGAGTAATGGTTATGTAACACAAAAAGACAGCTTGGTAGAACACGAAATTCTGTGGAAAAAGTATGAGCATCCAAGGGAAAGTTATCGTGTTGGTTAACAAGAATCCGTGTAAACTGTAACACAGGTCATAATCAGTGACCCAACCTTTGCTTCCCCAATAAATTGGTGGCTGATATGCGTACATGTCGGAGATTCAGCCGTAATATACACCAAATTGAAGAAACATTGACCCGTAAAAAGCATAAACCATGAACGATGAGACCAAATGGGATTATGGGTAGGCAGCATTGGCAAGCTGAGTAATATTCCATTTCTCGATAATCAAGATGTTTTCTTTGCTTGAGACATTTTAGAGCATGATTCATGCATCTTGTGTTGATATAAGGTGTATTCTGTTAGAGACGAAGGTTAATTTACCTAATTTCCCAGTAAACCTTTGGGTCGCATTGTTTATGGTTTATGCTTTTCACCCGACAACGTTTCTTCAATTTGGTGTATACTAAATGACAGGGCGCGACAAAAGCGCTGTCCGATAGCCCGGGGCTAGTGAAGCAACCCATCGAGCTAGTGTCTTTTTGTCGGAGTTTGCCCGACGGGCAAGCAATATTTGTTGCCTTTTCTCATCATTAAGTTAAGAATTAAAATAAGAAGTGTGTAATAAACAGTTCTCTGGTGAAAGTGAATGTGAGGAACATTTTAAAAATGTAAGAAAATATCAACGGCGAACAAAAGAAATGGAATTGAATGATGCGTTTTCGTAAATAATTATAATGCACAATAGCGGCCGTAATTGTGTTCTCACTCCTCTGCTTTTACATGTAGGTCTTTAAAATCGCTGTTGTTTTTATTGTATTAAGTTCAAAGTAAACCAGTTAGGATCTGTCTTGTCGATTAAGACCGTTTTCTTTAAACAAGCTAGACAACTTGAACATTTGCCGACACAGTCGTTGATACTGGATAGATTGTTTTTCCCACGAATGGCAAATATTTTTGCCGTTGAATTCACTTCGATTTTTCTATTGGATTTATTTTATGATTCGAGGAAAAGTAAGGATAATAAACTGCAAGCTGCCATTTGCCGTGTACGCGTAGAACGCCGTGCGTAATACTCGCAAGCAAGTCACGTAATATAAAATGTGTTATTTTTGTTGTATCAAACTTCCGAAAGGGCTTGCAAGATATTTTACATCATCCAAAGGCGAAAGACTTCGAATAAGAGTACTAGTTTCATTGATCAATCGATCATAACTTTCATAACCAGCGCAAAAATAAGTTTTTCTCGTAATTTATAATTTATTCCGCAACATTCGCCGTCGGGAACGAACACAGTTGGAGATTTTTTGCCTGTAATATTCATCCCTTGTTTAAATTTGTTTGTTTTTAATAATTAATTTACTTTTGGGCTAGCTCTTCAGAGCTCCGGGCTAGTAAACGAAAGTAGCAGCTTGCCCAAAGGGCAAGCTGATTTTTTCATTTCCATCCCACCCTGTTAAAATGTATATACCGGTTATGAAATAAATTGCAATCACTGTGACTGATAGAGATTAATATCCCCATAGTTAAACATACATGTATCAAAGCATTTTTTTTGTAATAGAAGGGGAAAATTAAACTTCTTTTTCTGCCTCCCATCAGCTGTGGAAATAGGCATCAACACGAAAGCTTGTGAGAACTCAAAATAACTGTCACTGTGCCCTTGACTGTGTGATGGTTATCTGACTAGACAAACCTTGTACATGGACTCACCTGAACTGCACTGATTTGAGGTAATATTTTCCTTACAAGTTGGAAGCCAAGGAACTTCCTGTCATGTGTTGACTGAAACAGACCATCTGAAATTAAAATACACATCTCATTGCTTAAACATTGAAAAATGAAGACAAGAGTAAGCAAAACTATTAACAAACTGTACTACGAATAAATACAGTCAACTGCATTGTAAAATAGTTAATATTTGATTATATTCTTTTTGAGTTTTGATAAAGTAACCCTTTCTCTAACTGTTTAAAAGTCTCTCTCTCAATTTGATAAGAAAGTATTGAAACTGTTCCCATATGAAATTGAAAGTTGCAAATGTTGAGATCAAGAATATAATGCGATTCTAACCCGACCAAGTGGCTGTGTATTTTGGGTTTTGTGGGGGAGAGGGGTAAGGGGTTTAATAGAGAGGGGGCTTATTACTTGGACAGAGAAACCATTGATACTGCTGGAAGGAGCACCTTAAAGTTAGCAAACCTCGTAAATCTGAATATTATAACTTGCTTATAAGATGTGGAGAAATAGGCTAAGTGAATGACAAGATGTTTATATGGTGTCATGCGTACTGGGTAGGCAAGATTTCCATACCACCGTACAAACGTCAAAATTCACTGACCTATATATCTTCACTTTGAAGCAAGATATACAATGTACATAATTTATGTAATGCTCAAATTTTAAGGCTGTGCTAATTTTAAGGTTTTCTTTCTGGCAGTATCAATGTTTTTTCTGTTTGAGCCAAATTTACAAAATCAGTGTGTGCATTTCAGGGCATGGGTCAATTTTCGAGTGATAAACTACATGTTAACTGTAAAACTACAAGTATTAAAGTGTGCCACTTGTTACGCCTGTATTCAGAAATGTGGCAGCTAGTTGACAAAGAGCTATTAAGAACCCCGATTTTAAACTTAAAATATACCTCCTTAGGGGTAAAGGATTAATTAAGAAAAAAATAGTTTGGGACACCTTCGACTACATTATTCCAGAACAATTCCATATCACTTGCAGGATTGTCAAACAATGTGAGAAAAACTTCATCCCAAACACAGTGAACTCTTGGATGGGAAGAAATAGAGTCCTGAAATCAAACACAAGCTTATTAGGAATTAAAATGAAGATTTTCTTTAAAAACATTGATGCAAGTTATTGAATAGACCAAGAATGACTGTTGAACTGAAATGCAACAACCATAATGTGATATTAATATTTTCAAAATTTACATAACTTACAGTAACATACGGTTAATTGTAATATGTCACAGTGAAGTCTCATTATCTTAAAGCTCCTGAGGGCCAGGAAAAAGCTTCGAGATAACAGGGGTTCAAGATAACAAAGTTGGTGTTAAGTTTTGTTCTCTTTGTTCTGCTGAAAGGAATACTGTAGTGTACTGTACTGCACTGTACAGTACAGGTATGTTACAGTACAGTGCAGTACCTTTACAGTACAGGTACGGTAATGCAATATAAAATATAACAAAAATGCAGTACTGTATGGGTGCAACAGAACAATCGATGCTTGTAATTTAGAAGCCTCATCATTAAAATCTAGATGTTTTCCTCTCATTGGTGTTGGTTCAAGATATCGGGGGGTCAGATTGTGAGAAAATTATCTCTCAGGGACACAAATTTAGTTCAAGTTAACAGGGTTTTTGAGATATCGGGGGTTCAAGATATCCAGGGTAAAATTACAGTGATATAATGACAACTCCTGGCCTTAAGTTCAAGATAGAGGAAAGTTTGAGATATCCAGGGTTCGAGATAACAGTACTCCACTGTAATTAATATAAATGTGGATAGCTTGTTTTCTGTACAAATTTAAATTTCACAAATAATAATCATAGATGATAATAATTTGCAGTAACTTATACAATCATGTATTAGGGTACTCCCGATCTTTGTGTGTGTGGTCCTTTGGAAAAAAATGTACACATGCTACATTTGTAGTTTCAAGCGTAGTATGACAAACTATAATATTAAGTTTGTCATATTATCCTTGACATGAAAACCACCCTAAAAAAAAAACAGAATGTTTAGTTTACAAATTAAATATCATCAAAATCATACAGATAAACCACCATCAATGACTGACCTGCTTTTATACATGTAATACATGTATTTTGAAATTTTCTTTTAATTAGTAATAATCTAAAAACTTCTAGATACCATACCTGTAAAACAACACCCATTTGTTCATAATTCTGCTTGTCAGCAATGAAAGAACATTTCCAAGCACCCTTTAACAGCTTCTTATCAAGATGGTCCTATAACATCAGAGACGTTATATATTTGAGTGCCATGCATTGCAAAATTTTTGAGAAATAGATAATTATGTTTTAATGTTGATTTTTAATTATATTCAAGCCCTGAAAGAATAACAAGGGGAGTCACAATAAGTAATTTGTTAGTATTGTTACAACTTAATATAAAACAAGTGAAAGCTACAATTCTCAATTGATTGATGGCGGATTTCTGTCACTTGACACGTCACAGACCATGTTGCATGACACTGTCAGAGTATATATTCCTGTTCCAGGAGTCATCTGAGTTGTCAATGATCTTCGGAGAAATGACCTCTCTCTCCAGGATAGGTCTCCTCCAACCATAAAACAGATCCTAACCTTATTGAACCTTGTTTTAAAGGCCACTCGCTGATCTATACATGGAGCATTACAAATAAGAAGCCCTTTCTACCTTTCAGATATCAAGTTCACTGTTGAAATGGAGAAAGAAGGGACATCACCATGTTTGGACACCTGGATCCACGTCAAGGATGATCAATATCTCAATTTTGTTCACCACCTTGAGCACAATAATCAGTATGAAGCATTCCATGAAATGCTGGACACAACAGCAATGAAACCGCTGAACAAGTTTTACAGGCAATTACAGCACTTAGTATTACCTCAGTTCAGTGCACTGAGGTAATGCCTTGATGCCCTGGAATCTAAGCAGCCACATTGCACTGGGCACCAGCCTCGGTGATGCATCAACTGGTACTCCTGAATTCTTTGCTGTTCCTAAGGATGAGCATTTTCATGCTTTTCCAACTTCTCTTCCAGATCACCAGCTTTCTCAACAACAAGAAAAGCCACATGTCTGTCCCTCAGATTATAATGGTTCATCTTCATGAAGAGTTAATAAAGCTCAATTTAACCTGGTATTCAAGATAAATGAATTACTTTATAAATACAGACCAAAGCAGCCTACATGTACATGTATTATTGGCAGTCAACCTGAGCATTTAGCCTGAGCAACCAAGCTAGCTTAGGCAGTGCTTGGAAGTCTTAAAATGACCCAGCGTACCAGTAACACTGACCTGGTAGCTGCACTTGATGAAAGGTTTGGGAAATCCAACAGAAAGGAAATGTTATGGGTTTCTCTACAAAGCCACTCTAGACAAACTGTGGAAAACCTCCCAGAACTACTAGCCCAATCCAGCACCTTACAAGACAAGCTTACTCAGATGGAAGCTGCACTTGATGGAAGGTTTGGGAAATCCAATAGAAAGGAAATGTTATGGGTTTCTCTACAAAGCCACTCTAGACAAACTGTGGAAAACCTCCCAGAACAAGTAGCCCAATCCAGCACCTTACAAGACAAGCTTACTCAGATGGAAGCTGCGCACTTGATGGAAGGTTTGTGAAATCCAACAGAAAGGAAATGTTTCGGGTTTCTCTACAAAGCCACTCTAGACAAACTGTGGAAAACCTCCCAGAACTAGCCCAATCCAGCACCTTACAAGACAAGCTTACTCAGATGTCCCAGTTTCCCTTAGGGAGTCATCCACAAAGGACCAGCTCATTGAGGAAATGGTAAACCCTGAACTTCACTGGAAGATTCACTAAGCCAAAACAGCCACCCTTGCAGAGGTATTGAATGCTGGTGTAGAAGTTGGGATATTTTTCTCCACTGAGAAATGCAATGAAGTGCAGTGCAGAAACTTTGCAGAACCCTAAGCCAGCAGAATCAGCTATCAGGCACGAACTTAATGAGAATAGAAAATGTGGCAAGGACTGGACAGACACCCTGCAACAGACTTAGCAGAAAACCTGGACTTCAGCAGAGTGTTGTGAATGTGGTGAAATGGGGCACATTTAATGTTACTTCCCTTAAGACTTGGGGCCAGTTGCATAGAACTTAACGTTGGACGTGACTTCTAACGCCTGACGTTAAAATAGTAACTTTGACTGGGCTGAACGTCTGACATGAGCTGTTGCATCTGGCATTAAGTTTTATGCAACTGGCCCCTGGGGATTGATTGCATATGCAACTCACTTATGTTCTCAACACTTTGAAGTTGGCTGAGAGAGCTGAAGCTAACACTTTCATACAGGAAATTCTCCAGAATGGAGCAATTGAACAGGGTGCCTCTTATAGTCTTGGTTAAGAGGAAAGATGGATTCACCAGTTTCTGCATTGATTATCAGAAGCTGAATGATGTGACTGTAAAAGCAGCTACCCTATTTTGAGGATCCATGATTGTTTTGATGTGTTAGCTGGTTGCAAATAGTTCTCCACCTTAATGGACCTATGTTACTGGCAGGAAGCAATTGACAAGGGTGACATCCCTAAAACTGCTTTTATGACTGGAAATGGCCTGTACCAGTTCACAGCCATGAGTATTGGTCTCTGTCATGCAATGTTATGTTCACCCCTGCAACATACAAGTATCTGATGGAACAAGCATTGTCTGGACTCTCTTTACCGACTATGAGAATCTGAAGTGAGAAATAAGGTCCATTGGCAACTTATAATATCTCCAGTCTCAGAAATGATATCCTTGATGTACGTCACACCAAGGTATTAAGAAGATGCTGGAACAAGTTAAGGAAAGGTTCTCCTTACATGCAAAAAACACAGGACCTCTATTACAGTAACAGAGGCCCCGGCCGATCAAGGTCATACCTGACAACACCTTGCCTCGATGACTTGATTTACAACATTCAGAAATGACCTAGGTTAAGACTCAAAATTGTCCACAACAATAAACTAAATTGGTACCAAGGACATAACTTCGTTAACCGATCAGCAGAAAGTAAGGCTGGCAAAGATGGAGTATCCACCATGGGTGTACTTTCTGTTGATGACAATTCAACCAAGCAGGGGACACCTCCATAACAGCACTGGTAATGCCTAACTGCCACTTTATGAAACTTGAAAAAATGGGTTGCAATCCATTTCCATCCTGGCCATCGATATCCGCAGCCAAAGATAACAAAATAGTAGTTTCTGTGCACTGGTAGAGTATCTGTTAACAAAACTGGACAGTTATTTTAAGATTTCCATTGAAACAAATATGTTTTTTGGCTTTTCAAAGTGATACTAAAAATAGGTGACAGTGTCCCTTTACGGCAACATTAATAATATTACATATAAATATTTTTGTGATATACAGACCCCCCAACACCTCTGAAGAGCAAGAGAAATAAGAAGTGTCTCAGGTGTGGCTTGTGCCCATCCACTCTCTATGATCTCCTTGACAGATGGGTAGACACACTTTACAAACACATCAGTGGACACCTGCAGAAACACAATCAGAACAAGTTGTCATGCAAGTTGTCATGATTATGACTGTGCATATGAGAAGATACAAGATACCTAGAATTACAGGCATAAAAATGATAGCTATTAATAGATGGCTTAAACTGTAAAATGGGCTTATACTTCATGGAGGTTTTTAATTATATGCACACAAAACTGTCTGGTACTTATTTAGGGTGAAAAACTCATTTTGAAATGGTTAGCTTTTATTTACTGTTATGGGTAGTGATATCCATAACAGTAAATAATAAAGCAATGTACATGTAGTTAACCATTTCAAAATGAGTTTTTAACCCTAAATAAGTGCCGGATAGTTTTCTGTGCATATAATTAGAAACCTCCATTAAGTACAAGCCGTAAAAATGCTTTTTCCAGTTTGGCAGGTACATTATTTATGTACAATGCATAGTCAGTGCTATTGAATGGTAAGTTAACGTTGACAGTCTCGTCTCAATCTTTCAAACTCAATTCTGGCATCTCAAAATTTTAGTGACAGCTAGGGTATCAAGTCATGAGAATGGAGGATTGAGAATTGAGAATTGTGAAGCAAGGAGTTATTGAATTATGCAAACTCAACAAGGGTTTTGAAAAAAAGATTTATTCCTCAAAGAAAAAAAATATTCACAGTTTGCATGTGTGTGCATCTACAGATGTACTTCAATCCATCCTTGCAAATACCACATGCTTTTGAGGTTAGAAAAGTGGCTGTAGTTGGTAAGAGCTCTTCACACTACATGTATATTGTTTTTCCAAACACATAGTAGAAGAAAATGAACAGTTTGCTTACGGTGTCTGACATTTGCAGACTGCAGACTGCAGACTGACTGACACTAAAGTACCGTAATGCCGTTTGATTACAGGTAAGATTTGTTGTTGTTCTTAGGTTATTGTTGTTTGATATTTGAGATATTCCCGTATGATAATTACGTAATATCACGGAGATGTTTTATGAAATCTTAGCATTATTCGAAAGGTTTTAAATATCCCTGATCTTGTTTGTTGTGGAAGTTAAGGTGGACTTATGAACACATCGGTGGTAGACTACCACAGGCATGATACTTTGATCGAGACTTCCACTTTGGATTTGAGTAACATGTTCGGCCAAACGTTTTCGTGCGGAAATAAAAGGGAATGTGTCAAGCTTGTATAAAGACGCAGAAATTTCAGCATTCAGTTTTTAACGTTATGTGTGTGACATTGAAGCACCTGAAAAGTACACGTCAGTGAGAAAGTAAAGGCCAGTTTACACAAAGGATTTTTTTATGCGATTTTAGCGGCGATTTAGGCAAGCCCTGGTTTAAACGACGCATTTTACATGGGTCAAACCTAATACCTATTTGGGTCGACTCGAATTTAAAAAGTTCCCAAGAAAAGTTGACATTAGATTCACAAACGTCGAATTTATTTGTGTTGAATTTACAACTTAAGTCAAATATTCGACAGAAGTTGCATTTATTAAATTCTGCCGAATTTCATTTTTCAAGCGCCCGCATTTTACACATGCATGCAAATTAGATTTGGTGCAAAGGAGAATGGGTTTTTAATACATGTACCAACACTCGCTTCTATTAATTCTCGCGCCGCTCAAAGATAAACACCGCCCGGACAACACCTTTATATAAGTGTTCAATAACAGACTAAACCTAAGAAGAACAACGAATCGTACCTGGAATCTGACGCCATTATGGTGAACGGGTCGTAGTTCCACACAAAGTAGTCCACGAAGAATCTTGGGAACGTGGCTGACTTAATTTTATGCGGGAAAAATTGTTGATGACATTATTGTCAATAGAAATTTTAGTGTCAGTCAGTCTGCAGTCTGCGGTCTGCAGTCTGCGGTCTGCAGTCTGCGGTCTGCAGTCTGCGGTCTGCAGTCTGCAGTCTGCAAATGTCAGACACCGGTTTGCTTACCACTGTAAAAATGTCCACAATGACCTTTGCACAAAGTTCTTGCAAGTAACTCTTTTTCTTGCTTAGCTCTCTGACTCTCATTATCAACAAACCAAGCCATTCTGAATCTGGGGACTATAAAATAGTAAGTCAGTTATATAATTAACTATTAAATTCACAAATAACACATTTACTTACATTTGTTTATAATTATGTACAATATAATATGTAAGTTATATAAATTACATTATAATCATAATTCCTCGTGAAGCCAGGGTTGAGCGTACATGTAGCTACATTGTAGGTTTATAAATTTGTAGCCAATGGTATGTGGTGTCCTGCAGTTGCCTAGCAACAAAACTGTGACAAAGCTCCAGTTGACGCGTCCAGTGTGACAAGCACTTGGAAATGAGAATGTCTGAACTTCAAATTTCAGGACCATTGTGGCCATGCAAACCAATCTCTTCCTCCCCCATTGCTAAAATTTTGTGGTGTACCCTCCCCCAATGTAATTAACTTGCGAGGTTCTGCAAGACATGTACGTATTTCTAGTCAATGATTATATTGTGGTCATGTCTTTTTACTAAGCTCATTTAGAGTCAGAATTAATAGTGCAGACGGCAAGCCAAAAAGGATGGGGGTAGTACTGTACATTGTATTACTGACACAGATTTCAGGATCAAATTTGAGATGTAAATAAAATTATGATAATTAATTATAATAGTCTGGAAGGACAGACAAAAAAACTTACAGATATTTTGTCTTGTTTAAGCTGTGATCTCAAAATCGATGTCAAGCCAAACACTTGTCCAATGTAACAATCTCGTTCTTCCTGCAAAAATAAAGTTTGTTAAGTTTCTTTTTTAACAAAAATCTAAAACAGTTACATATGTACTATATTAAAAAAAATTTTTTTTTTCAAGACTTTTTCACCAAGTGAATCTTGATAGTTCCAACTATTAATTACAATCATGTATGATAACTTTTTGGCCTGGCCAAGCCATGGAAAAAATATGTGACTTAATATCATTTTCACATAAATGATTTTGTTGACTTACACCTGTACATGTATAGTGGTTTGCAGCAATGAATATACATGTACATGTACATGTATTATTCTAGAGCATCCATTATAAACATAGCACCTTACAGGGGGCGATTTTTAAATTCTAAAAAAAAGCTTTGTAATGTTAATGATCTTTTAATACAAAATGTATGACAGACTTTATACAGATATAAATTATAACAAGAACAGTTTCCGTAACAAGTGTGAAAATCAATTGTGGGTACATATATACATGTAACTTAGAACAGAAACATCTAACACTGCATCTAACTAAACAGAATTCCGAAAGACAATAGACTGGACAAAGTAACATTGTACCTCTTAAGCCTGCAGGTTTTCACTATTGACAAGTTGGAGTCATACACATGTACATGTACAGTAATAATAGAGGTGGAGTCCTAAGGGTGTTCATGATTTATAGTGAAAATCAAACAACTGAGTCATTAATGGTATTGGAGTAACAAGAAATTTTACTCTTTTGCTTACAATCTAGTGAAAACTACAATGTAAATTGTAAGAGTTGCAAGCAGAAGTCAACTAACCAATCACAATGCCATTTCCCTGCTTATGACTCCGACAATCTAGTTTTCATTAGATCGTAAAAGTGACGGCACCAAAAGCGCAATTGGAAACTCTGCTATTGCCTTACAACTCAATTGTTTGATTTTTACTAGATAGTGTATGTTTCTGATTCTGACTCTGACTCCCACTCTGTTGTTAGTAAACTAAGGCTTAGTTACAGCAGCTCCAAGACTTCTTACATGTATATACAACTGTACATGTACACTGTAGTGTGCAAACATTACATCTTACCCAAGCTTTTGAGCTACCAGTGACCTCCAGACTTTTGGCAATTAACTTGAGAACTTTTTCAGGAGACAGACAATCAAATGCAAATAGAATTTCTGTTAACACTGTTGCAAACCCTTGTCTTGCTCCTTTTCTTGTAGATGCTAAACCTTTTACAAGGCGTTTTACACTGTATTTCAACTCATCACAACAAGAAAGCTCATCCTCTTCCTCATCTTCATCCTCCTCAGCATCTTCAGCCTTGTGAATGAATTATAAAAAGTGATATCAGCTCAAAATGTCTATCTACCTATCTCCCTTTAATTAACTCCATCTAATCAGATGATTATTGCAATTTTGTCAGTGGTCTCTTTAAGAATAAATTATAATATTGTAATTAGTAATTAAAAGTCAGTAATCAGTGACAGCAGCTCCATTGAGGTTTGCCAAGAACACTGTCAAAGATGGAGCCTGGACAACCCTGGAAGGCAGAGCATTCCATTCCTAATTATGGTGTAAGGAAAAAAGTACAACAATTAAGGGGACTTAATTGCCTGGGGCAGGGGTTTCCTTGGCTATTACTCTGTTTGAGGCCTGACTACATGTACTTTGGCAACCATAGAAAGAAATTTCCCTGGCTACTTTCTTCACTTCTCTGCCTATTTGAAAACTTAGTGACAGCCCTGCTTAACTGCACCGTCCAGTATTCTGTAGTTTAAAAGCTCCTAGTCTGCATATAAGGACACCTCAAATGAACATACATGGGGTTGTGTCCAGTAATTACTCATGGTATAACCAACATGTTACATGTATGTTTTGCCCTCTGAGTTTTCTTTTTTCTTTTTTGTGTCACATTAGTGCATGCAAATTTATGCATGCATATTTAACTTTCACTGGTCTGATTGGTTGACACGCAACCTCATGATCTCCCGCTTGATTTCAAGATGGCGACAAAATCACTCCTTGTGTTGACTTGAGAAGCAGAAGGAAGAATTATAGCATACAAGTTTTCAAGACAATGCAAGGCGTTCATGGATGGATAGGACCGTTTGATATTGCATTTGCCGATTACATATACATGTACCGCTCAGAGATAAGCGAACCATCAAACGTGTTGGCCATGCATTGATAAAGAAGAGCCAATGCGGTAGTCCGCTTTTGCTAACGCGTTAGCTAATGCGTTAGCCAGCGCCTTTGTTATTTATTTTGCCACCTCCAGCTTGTTTTCTTTTGTGCTCTTTCTTATTGAAGTGACACAAAAGAGGCTTCAACCTGCGTCGCTTGAAATTTGGGAAGCAAGAAGCGGCGATCGACAGTGACTCAAAATCGGCTGGCTTTATTCCAATCATTTGTTTACAGGATCATCTCGCTTGGTTGAGTAAAAATAGTTCCATCGATTGTCGCGTTTGATGGTTCACTAATCTCTCAGCAGTACTGTATTGATGTGGGATGTTTGTTCTGGCAAGTTTTGTGTTTTATATAACTTGCCACTTGCTTAGCGAACAAGGTTTCAAGTATCAGCAACTGAATGTATTGAATGTAGTGTAATCTTACTTTTTAGACATAATTTTATGTTTCTCTATAAAAGCACTCAAAATACTGGGGAATCAACACTGCAATGGGTTAAAGATACCACAAGTTAATTCAAGCTGTGTACAACTTCTCGTTCAACAAAAATCAAACTCTTTCACTTAATTTATTACTGCATGACTGTATGTAGCAATGGAACCAAATACAATTTGGAACCAAATACAATTTGGAAGTTGTTGGAGAGTTTGATTTTCTGTTAAGCAACCCCTGAGGTTTGGCTGATGTACGTAAGAGTAAAATAAATTTGTTACACCGCGGTTTTAAGCTAAGCAATGTATTATCAGCCGCAGCTGGAAACAATTGATACCTGTGATACAAACCGTCAATACCTTTTCTAATGACCAAATGACTTGCAACTTGAGAGACTAATACTAAGAACTAAGAACTAATTCCTCGCGAAGCGAGGGCCGAAGGCCCGAGCGCAGCGAGGTTTATAAATGTGTCGGCCCTCGGGAGCTGAGCCGCGCGAATTCGAGCGAAAAATATATTTATATGTATATATATATATATATATTTATATACTTGATGGTGTCCGGCAGTTGCCTGGCAACAAAAATCGCGACCCGCTGACAACGGCCGCTTTCATGTTTATTCATGGCGGCCGGGCTGACAAGTTTATCCTTACTCATCGTCGGTGAAACACGACCAATTTCTGATGCAAATGAGAAACAACAACAACACTGGCTTCAAAAAGTAGCTGGAAATCCTTGCCCGAGACAATTAACCACCGAAACTCCGCTGGAGCGAGAACGGCGACTTGAAATTCACCGCGATCGAGCAACGAAGAAACAATGTGAGCATCGTTTACAAAGACTTCGAACAGCCTAGGCACACCGTTTGAGTAGGTTCAAACGCCTTGAACGCCTTCTGAACGAAACCGATCAGAAGAGGCGACACCGACTGAAAGTGTTGGACAAAATGATTTTGTTTATAGACGCAACGAGAGGCAGCAAGAATTGCACGATCAGCTAAATATTCGTGACGAATATCTTTCATACGGTAGGGAAAAGCAAACACAGATTACAAGAAAGGCTCAGAGAAGAAGAACGATTAAGAAATCTAGCTCAAATCACCACACTTTAATGATTCGCTCTCCAATGCTCTTCAATTCAAACAACCTACATTTACAGGCAAGTAAGCCTTTTAAGCTTATATACGTATAACCCTCTATAAATTAAGCTTATTCTTTAATTTAACTTTTGCAAAAAACAAGATTTAAAGTACCTAAAAATTGACAGGTAGATGATAAGAGGACCTGTTTTTCAATATAATATATTAGTACTCAAACACTGGAAACTATTCTCTAAGTTCATACTGTAAATTGATGTTTATTGAAATTCTCACTAAGAAACTTGATATAAACTTAAATTACATAACATTGTATGCATATGACAATGCTACTTTTATTACTATTATCTATGCTCATCTATGGTATGTTAGGAGGCCGGTTTTACTATTCTATGTTACTGTAGTCTCATTGCTCTTTTTGAGTAAGATTAAATTATTATTTTTACTACAACTGTACCACCATTGAGTTGTTATTTTTTTGTGCAACATCACTCTTCAGCAACAGTAAACTCCTGCGATCTCAACCATTCAAGCGAATAGTGAATAGGCCATTTCCGAGTTGCCTTTAGCCTCTCTCTCAAAACAAGGCTAGGTGCGTAACCTTTCATATAAAAATGAGTTTTCATTCACATGGAAATAAGTTTTATTTGCATGTAAAAGAAAACTCATTTTCATATGAAAGGTTTCGCACCTAGCCTCGCTTTGATAGAGAGGCTAAAGGCAACTCGGAAATGGCCTATTGGGTTAGCAATTATTTGATACCCAGTATATAGAACAAAAACATCAGCAGTATCTAAAGGGAACAGGTTAATTTGGGAGATAGCACTCACAAGCTTCAAAAATGGAATTTAATCGAGACAGCAGGTGTTAGCTGTATTCTTGATAAACAAACTCTCACCCAATCAAAATAAACAGAACACATGCACTGCCTATTGTCCTCGACCCATGTCCACAACCCATGTCAACAACAGTACTATAAATCCACTTTCAGACCAATTTTCCTTCTGACAAAAATTAATGAAGATAGGTTTGGGGGGGGGGGGGGGGGGGGGGGGGAGGGAGAGAAGGGCCTGAGGATCTTTTGCTTTTGATACCCAGTCCCATAGCAGTTACAGCGACCCACAGCTCAAAACCTGACCAGTACCAGCTCCTATTTATTTTATTTTAGGAAGACAGGGTACTAAGTACAAGTTAAATGGAAGCGACTAGGAACGAAAATGTCTCAACTTTAAATTTCGGGCCATTGCCGGCATGCAACTCAACCTCTCCAGTCAAATCAGAAATTCCATCTCTCCCTCCCACATTGCTGAAATTTTGCAATGCATCCTCCCCCGAGCTTCGCGAGGTTCTGCGAGACACGTATTTCTAGTATTAAACTTACCTTTTCTCTCTCCTCGTGTTGTCTTTGCGCTTCATCCAAAGCACATAAAAGTTGCGAAGCTGCTTTTAAACGTTTCCCTTCATCAGTGGATGCAAGGTCCCAGAAATGCGAGAGGATGTTTTCTGAAGACATCTTGTCGTTTTTTTGAAATACTTGAACAAAAAAAAAAAACACGATAACACTTGCTTTCATACACGTGCAACGTCCGCCATATTGGATTTGTCCGATGGACGCTGGAAACGAGAAACGACAGAGCCAACAATGAGAAACGGCCAGCGGGCTATATGCGAAGCGCATGAGGCGCATATTATTTGAAGGGTATTCGCTGACAGTTTTGGAACACGTGCTCAGTTATTTCCGGCTGGTGTAACTGCAAGGGGCTATTACAACTGCATGTAACAGCGAATAACAACAGAACTCTGCTCTTGGTTTCATGATGCTTGGTTCTAGGGTCTTTAGAAGAGTCGTCAGCTCACCTTGTCAGGTAAATTACTATGATCGCACTGAGCTTTATAGTTCATCATTGACATTGTCATACGTACAGTATATACCTGGCATGGCACCCTGGCTTGCTAATGAAGCTTTAATTATGTCATGTACATGTATGCCCCACCAATTTTCATAACTTTGATTTGTTGGGTATGAACACCCTTTGGGACAGGTGGTGTATATTGAGTAGCTCACAGTCACAAACAGTATTGTGTAAAATGGAATCCTGGTACACTTGTTTATGGTGGCTGCATGTACAGTATAGCTGTACATTGTATTTCCCAGACAAGGGTCATTGGTAAGGACAGTAAATGGAATTTAATAAAAATTTTTGTTCTCAAAGTAAAAGTTTCCTTATGATCAGTATCCCCTTGCCAGTATTTTCTATTTTCCAATCCCCCATAATACACTTTGTTTGCCCCTTAAATTTTGCACAAACGCTCTTGAGAGGAATGCATATTCCCAAAAGCATTTCAAAACAACAGTTTATGCAGAATTTGGGGGGGCAAACAAAGTGTATTATGCTGGGGATTGGAAAATAGAGAATACTTGAACATGAATGATGCCACAGATGGCTTTTTTCAGACAAAAAAGGAACTGGAGATGTCTGTGTGTAGTTATGCCGGCAATACAGTATCATGTGATCAATGTCCTTGTAATTATGTTCTGTACAAATTGCTCACTCCCTTATAAGGCAGTGTTATGTCACTAGGCAACATCTTTTCAGGGTTATCCGCTGTATAGTATCCGCTGATCCATTTTGTAGGATACATGTAAATAAAGATTATTATTATTAATCAGTATGGGTGGGGGCTGGGAATTTCCTCAAGCTACGTAACATAACTACATGTATGTACAATAACCTTAACCTTAGTTACAGTGTACTTTGAGAATCAAACAAGTCATTGCTACATGTACTTTTATAGAATTGCTTCCAGATATTTTTTGTTCCACTTACAGTGTACATGTACACAGCTTCTTTAAGAATTAATGGCAGCCCTGGCTTGTGCAGCTTGTCTTGCAAGGAAAAAAATTGCAAGGCAAGTTGCATGAACTAATTCTCCAGTGTAACATACCCTGCGGCACACATCAATAATATTATTTCTGCATATTTTTCGTTTGCTACAATCACTGTGAGAAATAGAACATGGTTGTAAGTAGAACTGGAGGCTCAGTGATGTGGTAGTAATTAGTTAGTGATAGTTACTGTAGAATGTTTTGTGCTAAATTGCAGGTTTTTCAGCCATCAAGGTTTGCTGTTAGGACAATGGCATATGGCTATAGTAGGACAAAAAGAAAACAACTACCAGTGAACACAGTAAGTTGTATCAATAATTTTGTCTGTTAGGTATATTTACTAACAAGTTTTGACAATAAATTATTACTCCAAAATGGTCACCACAATCTTAAATGAACAATTTGTCACTGCTGGGACATGTTGTTCAAAGAATGGATAATGTTATCCAACTTGCTGTAGATAAAATGTTGATACACATGTGGGTGTATTTTATCAAGTGAGCCCGTAGTATCTGGATGTCTTGGTATTGAGTGCCTAAATAATAAAGTAATAATAGTTCATTATCTCTTTTACGTTACACTGTAGGTAATCAAATTTGTTCCTCAACAAGAGGCCTGGGTTATTGAAAGGTTTGGTAAATTTCACAGAATTTTAGAACCGGTAAGTGACAGATGATTTCATGTGAGTACTTAAAAACAATTTCAATCTTTATAGTAATTGTTATTAAGTTATAATAATTAACCCATTGACTCCTAGAAATTTAGCAGAAAATGGCAATTTGAAGCCACAGTATAATGCCATTTTCTGACTGCTACAGCTGTATGGAGACAAATTGTAAACAAAATGTCCAAAACATTATTTGCAACATAAAAACTTAGCTTCCTTTCCTTTCTGGTTCAAGTAATATCGACTTTTGGTTTCGGACATACACAAAAAGCAAAATTTTGAGAGCTTATAATAAGCTTGACTTTTCTTTTCTTTGTTTTACTCCCCCATTTCTTTTTCTTTTTTATTCCTTTTTTCCCCTTGTTGTTGGCCTTTCACTAGACTTTATATAATTTTTTTATGTGATAAAAGTTTGCTGGAAAATGCTGAAGAAGGTGACTTTTTTTTAACAAGAATTGACAAGTGGTAGGAAGACCAGATTTTCCTTCAATTTTGCCAGTAAAATCTGACATGTTTTCACGTGCAACTCTGGCCCAATTCACAAGATTTCTCTCATTTTGGCACTTTTTTAAAGACTTCTTGTACTCCTGCATGAGTTACACTGTAGTTGTAAAAGAATCTTTTGTTGTAAAGTCAAAAGAGGGATGATGTCACAAATGGTAGAAGGACTGAGGACCCATCACAGGCAGTTTCAGGCATTTGAGGTGTCAATGGGTTAATTAAAATTTATTATAATTGCAAATGTACATTCCTTAAAGGTACATTGAAATGGGTTTGCAGTTTTTGTTAAATGGCCTAAGATGCAGGTAATGAATGCGATGCGTGTAGGTCTTTTGACATCTCCTTAATTAAAAGTGTTTGGAAATAATTATTTAATATTGAACTCTATGCATGCTCTGATTTTTTGAAAGCCATTTACTATAATTCAGTGACCAGGAAATATATATTAACAGTTTAACATGCGACAAAGAGACATGCTACAGTACACCTGCACCTGGCATTGAGTCAACCACAAAGTACCAGAGGGCTCCTTCAGGTTCAGCGGAGCAAAAACATGACCATCTCACCAGACCTGAGGAATGAGCGCATCCACATGCAGGCCTCTTAATTTTAATTTATAATTTTTATTTTATAACTTCCATTTATCTTAAATGTAGATGTTATGTAGTCACTATGTTAACTTGTTAAATTAGTCTTGTTATGTAAGTCCTGATGTGTACAGATCCCCATTCAAACCAGCTGCTGAACTGGGCACCTCTGTTTAAATAATTATTATTGTTTATGAATAAATAAATGTAAATAATATTTTGAGTGCTTACAGTATTTCATAAAACAACTTATATCTATAAAACTTTCTTTCAATGTTCCAATGACTTTATACATGTACGGCTCTGTTACCAACAGCTCTATGGAAAATTGTTTTCTATTTTTTATTGTTTTCCATCACCAGGGGCTAGCCATTCTCTTTCCTATTATCGATGACATCAAGTATGTACAGAGTTTAAAGGAAGTAGCCATTGAAATTCCTTCACAATCAGCCATCACGCTTGGTAGGATAGTCTCACATTGTACAGTACATGCAAACATCACTGTGATTGGCCACGCGCACGGTACTGGTGATCACGGCCGAAAATTTGGCTAAAAATTGCTGTAGATTAAAGGAGGGAAGAGGCACAAAATCCAAACATAAAGAAAGTATGAATTTAAACTAAACTGTAATTCCCACATCATGAATGAAAGTGGCGCCTTTGTCAATATTGTGCAAGCTTGTGTTTTATAATTCAACACATTGATAACAAATCACAGTTTCGAGAAAAAAATTCATTGAGATATACAACCTTTCATTAAGTAAAAAGGCTAACGACAATATTTTACCTCGCACCATTTCTTAAACAACAAGTAGCGAATGCCGAAACGTTTGCCAAGCTAAAATTAATTTAGCATACACAATCAGTTGAGAGTTTCTACGAAGAGCTTTCGTCTACTTAAAGAACGGGACAGAGTAGTGACTACAAGAATTAAAACACAGTGAAATGGCATAGAATGTCTTAGTTACAAGTGTTTTGTATCTTAAAAAGTTCAATTCAGAATAAAAACAAATTGAACAAAGACACGGCTACGAACCTAATCATAGCGGCGAAAAGTCGGAAAGAACTGTAGCGTGGACAGTAAGCTTATGTCTTACAAAAATTCACAGATAAAGGATACAAGAAATGGTTAAAACATCGTACCTGTAGTTGATTTGGCTTTTTATTCCCTTCCATCAGCACCGAATTTTCAAACATCGAAGTATGAGCTGAGTCGATCAATGTTGTTTACAAGCTTGCTCGTTTTTTAGCCCTTTTTTTAGCTCCTACAACCGTAATGACGAGAAAAGAAACTTTTCTGAGGAAGCATCAAGTCTATACCATATTCCAGAGGTGATTACCAAAGGAATTTTACGAAAATTGTGCTCCTTCATTCACTCCTTGTCGAGCGGTTAAACTTTGAACCAGTTTTCATTCAGCTACGCCAAGGAACAACACTGCGACCGCGACAACGCGAAAATTTCGCGCCTTTTTTGTCCAATCATGTGAACAATATTTTTTCTTTTTTCTTTTCTTCTCTTTTTCTTTCTTTTCCCTTTTTTAACTAATAGTTCACGCACTTTTTCGCCCAAAAACACGAAATTGCAGGCAGCAGTCATTTTCACTTTCCTTCAAAATGCGAAATTTACCGCCATCGCTGGTTATACATCATGTAGACATAACGTATATCAATAACTTTTTTACCATATTTGGGCAGTGTATCAATGTGTTGAATTATAAAATTAAATGTATGAATTCTGTGTGTTTTCCAACAATCTGCAAAAATTAGATCAAAGTACTGGTGTGTGATGGGCCAGTTACTTGTAAAAAGTCTTTAGTTAATAAATTATTTTAATAAATTAGTTAACAATAAATAAATAAATGAGGATTTTTTTTTACGTACATGTAATAACACTTGTAGAAATTGGATTCATTTGGCTGTTTTTCTTCAGATAATGTTACCCTACACCTTGATGGAGTGCTGTATTTAAGAGTGGTTGAACCATTCAAGGTTTGTTTCTGTGGTCAGATCAACAACGTTTTTCAGCTGTCTGATTGAATAAGCATTGATTATCAGCTTCTGGCTTCAGTATTTTATTACTGATGATACATACCTACAGTGTATATGTTGTGGTTCAAATTTTTCTTTGGTTTGAAAATTTTTAAACCAGTTTAATTTTAATTTTTCTTTGTCTCGGATTCATTATCATATTCTGAGACAAAAGAAAATAAAAATCAAACTGGTTTGAAAATTTCCAAACCAAAGAAAAATTTAAACCACAACATATACACTGTATGTTTACTGTCAGTGAAGTTATAGGGATCTGGGAATTATTTAAAATCAGTTACAGTTCTGCTCAAATGTTCGTTGACAGTCTCGACTCAATCCATGAAACTGGATCTTTACGTCTCGAAATTTGAGTTACTTGAGTTTTGAGATGCGAGAATTGAGAATTAAGAATTGAAAATCAAGAATTGAGAAACAAGGGGTAAAATTATTGTATATGCAAACAATTCGACAATTTTTGTTTTGACAATTTTGCTAAAATCTAGATGTGTTTTTTGACTTTTTAACTTTGTAGAAAAAATGACTGATAGAAGGTACCTGACTCAAATCCAATTAGGACAAAAAAAATCCATATTTAAAAAAAAAAATTGGCCTGAGATACCCTTTTCCGAAAGTACAGATTTTTTTGGCATGGTTGGAATAATTTCAATATTTAAAGTTACCGGCGGGTATGTAATCCATTAAATTACATTTTAGACTCAATTCACAAGTTGATTTTATTGAAAACTGTCTAAAAAGTTACTAAATAAATGACATAATTGCATGGAGCCCTACAGTTAAACTGCTACTTGTTAATTTTCTGGCAGCTTTATGCAGCAAACAGTGTTTGTCTGTATATACTGTTTGTGGATTAATTTAGCTGCAAAACCTCAAAAAAGTTTGCCGCTATCTTGGTGTGTTCTTTTATAGCACAGTGAGACGAAGCAAACTGACAAAAGGAAATAATTATCGGTACCAGTAATAAGTTGCAAATGTGCAAAACACGTGTAGCTGGCCATTGTATCAAACATGAGTTTTTTTGTAGGCTTCATATGGAGTGGAGGATCCAGAGTTTGCTGTTACCCAGTTGGCACAGACAACCATGAGGTCTGAGTTGGGTAAGTTAAACATTAAATGGGTTGTTCCAGAAAAAATCCACACCACCCCGACGGATGGGATTCTGGAAATTCTCGCGGGAGGGGGGATCGAAGACTCCGGAAATCCAGGCGGGAGGGGGGGTTGACCTTAAAAAAGTCTTCTGCAGGGGTCATTTCGACCGATAGTTGATACAAATCAAACGTTTAGTTCGATGACACTTAAGCGCTTTCAGACCCTGAAAATAGTCAAAATGTTTTGTTCATATATTTCTCACCTGACATAAATGATAATCTAAGTTGCTTTACAGGTCCTTTTATAGCAGAAAACGCGAACAAGATACTAAAGAACGGGCCTGAAGGAAGTTGTCACGAAGAGCGTGAAACGCCTGACACATTTCTACTCGTACCCAGAGCCCGTGCGCGAAGAGCGTGAAACGCCTGACACATTTCTACTCGTACCCAGAGCCTGCGCGCCACAGTGTATAACTTTGAAATCTTGGTTGTTTGGTGTAAATATTTTGTATTTTTTAAGGTTTACTTTTTAAATTATCAGCCTAGTTTGCCTCTTTTTCAAATTTTTAAAAAGTCCTTGAAAGAAAAACGTCAAATTCCAGTGTCTTTGTTGCAAGGTTTGTTTTTCTGGCTAAATAATTTCCCTCAGGTTTGTGTATTTGACCCCTCCGAGACCTCTGCTGCCGTACTAGCTTCTGCTTTAACAGATGCTTATTACTTACAGCCACAATTTATTTCGTATTTACCTTTACCAGAAAAAAAGTGAACATTTAACGACAAGAATGAGTTTATTTGCAAATATATGGTGCAACAAACATGTATAAAATAGTGTAACTATAAAAATCAGTCTCTTATTTTTTACAACTATGTTCCCAATATCTCTGTGGGTACGAAATTACCTTGAAAATTTGATCAATTTTGTACTGTAAAGAATTTTAAATCAAAACTATTCAAAACTATTCCCATCGTCCGTAGCACAGTTAAACAAGCAGCCAGTGCGTTTTCTGCGAGCAGTTTTAAGATTCCATGGGTTTTGTCCATTGGGCACAAAGGATGAACTTATTATTCGAGCCGGATTGTTAAAGGGCGGTCAAATCCAAACTGCGTTTAGTAGAGAAAGAATGGAACTAGTGAAAAGGATTTCAATTCTGAGGGACATTTACAAACTACTAGATCAGGAAAAGGAAACTAAACTGTATATTCATAAGAGACGCACCTTCGGTTCAGTTCTGTCAACTAGAGACAAGTGTGGTCTCAAGAAAGTTGTCCACGAGGACAAACTTGATGTGCAAGGTACCGTAAGCGACATCCTTGATCGACTCAAGCAAAGTTTGCTAAAGCTCGAGAATGCTGCTGTTGAAAAAATTGGAAGAAGTGTAAAGAGTCGTAAAGAAATGTCTCCTGTCCCCTCCAAAAGGAGAAAGTACCAGGCTAGCGAGGAAGAGCCAAGCAGAAAGTCAACCAGGGAAAAGCAAAAACCAAAGAAATTGGAAGAAGGCTGGGTAGCAGAAGAGCGAGAACTTATCACAAAAGTAGGAGCCAGGATTCATGTGCTATGGACTGAAAATGAGCTTAGAGGAACCAAGTTCAAACCAGGCTGGTATGAGGGTGAAGTACAACAATACAATGACGACAACGATGTTATTCGCGTACTTTACAAAGACGAAGGAATGGTTGCATCTTCAAGGGCCAAAAATCTCTTTGACTTGAGCGTTACTGTTGCGTTGGCCGAGGGGCTAATAACCTTAAAGCGGGCAAAAACATATTAATTAGTTGAATAAATATAAACAGATAACACAATGGAACCTCAACATAACGAAGTGCTGGTGTACAAAATTGCGTTAACTTTTGCGAGGTTCGACAAGGTTATGCTAAATTGAAGTAAGTTTAGAAGAATATCGTTGAATTCGTTACAGAGAGGTTCGTTATAAAATAGAGGTTCCGCTGTGTTTACTTACTGGTCAGAGAATTCTCAGTTAGGTTGTAAATTCCGCATTTCCTATTTAGTCTAGTTCAAAACACCATTACAACTTGTTTTTTTGAGATTTTTTAAAGCCTTATGAAAAAATGTCCCCAAAAATTAATAGTTTTTTTGAGAGAACAAGACAAACAGGCGCCAAATCTGCAAGAGCCTGGTGAAGAATTTGTTCATAGCGGACTTTGTATTTGGATGAATCTGAAAGCCATCTTAATCCGGTTTTAAAATAATTCGTTGGATGAACATGTTAAAATTTCATTTCGTGAATGGGAGCTATTTCAAGTGCTTTTGTCTTGGCTGCATTCTCTTCAGCATGACTGTTGCCTCTCCGATTTAAACGAAAGCGAAACGACCTTTGTAACTATGGCGGACTAAGAAAGCTGTTTATAACGCGAATTTGAACTTCCCTTCCAGTGCACAGTAGAACTACAGATCTTGAAGGTAGGGTGTGCAAATGAAGTCATCCAGTCTTTAAGTTAGAAAATAATTGTAACGATTAACAAATGTAGACTTTCGTTCTTTGAAAGATTTCGTTGATTTACAACAGTTACAAAATCTTGATCTTCAGTGGACGAGACTGACACGCATGCTACCGGCTGCCTTATGTCTCGTAAAGGAATGGATATTCTCTAGTCCCGTAATCGCATTTACTTTAGGACCATATTTAGCGCAAAGAAAGAAAAAGGTCACTGATTTTTATAAGCTAAGAAATTATGTAAACACTCGTTCAGGTGTCGTTCGCATTTTTGTTTTTTGCTCCTTTCGTTTTTAGTTCCACGCGATAGAATTCTTAGTTTAATATAAGCTGAAGCTTTAGAAATTAAAACAAAAACATTTAGACGTGATTGCGTGTATTTTCCATTAAAAATAAATTAAATTTAAGCCTTTTATTTTTTTTCCAGAAATCCAGGCGGGAGGGGGGGGGGCTTCCACCTTGGAAATCCAGTTGGGAGGGGGGGTCTTGTGCTTCAGGAAATCCAGGTGAGAGGGGGGGTTAAAAAAGGACCCCATCCGTCGGGGGTGTGTGGATTTTTTCTGGAATAACCCAATGAATAAACTAAGGGATAGTTTCTAAAGAAACTGTTTTGCAGTGTTGGTGGGGGAGTAAGACAAAAATTTTGTTTTAATCATCTGAGTTGATAAGGAAAAACAACTTACAACAACTCTCCGAGTAGTGAAGTCGTGCTTTGAGAAGCTTTAAGGATCTTGTAAGAGCCCCTAAGGTACGAAAATTAATTCAATATATTGTTATGATTTGTTTTACATGTACAGTCGCTTTTCCGGTCACACTACAGTGTAGGTGATCCGTCACAAACGTTACTACACTGTATGTCATTTGAAACCTTTAATCACTCGTGCATGAAAGGTCAACTTTAACTTTTATATTAATACTTCCATTTATCTGTTGCTCGAAAAGAAAGAAAACGAAATTGTTATTGAATGGAACTCTTGCCAAACCCGGCAATAATGTAAACTGTTCCTTTTACTTGATATGTTTTGTTTCATCATTTTCCTTTTTCTTATGTTGTAAATAAATCCAAACATCTATGAGCTTGAAGTTGCTATATCAACTGATATGACGTCACTAACACTTCGCCTCAGGCTATAAACCACTTGAAAAAAGTGAACTTTTTTCACTTTTTGCAGCCCATTTTATAAGTCTGTGCACTTGGCTCAGAACCAAGGCACGACTAAAAAGAGATTCAAAAACTGACATTTCAAATGCTTAAGCCTTTGTCAGAGCAAGTCGTTTATTTTGGGCTCCAAATGTCATCTTTTGAATCTCTCTCTTGTGGCCAATTTTATACCTCATCAGCTGAGTTTAAGGTTTGTAGTTTCTTTATTGTAATTTTAGCTTTCTAACTAAAAAGCCCCACAGCCAGTGGCAGGGGAGTGGAAATAAAGTATTGTATTAAAGTATTGTCAGTAGTAAGATGTTGATAAAACCAAATTTTTGTGTACAGTAAGTACATGTAGAGCATAGTCTGTTGAACTTCATCCCCAGTTGTAGCCAGGCTTTTAGCTAGAAATTGAAAATTGGGCATCCTGAAGAAATTTCCCATCATAAATGTTTAAAGGATTAGGTGCAATTTTCATGAACTTCAAAAAGTAGGCGTCCACAGGATGCCTGGACACCCTGTTGGCTAAAAGCTTGGTTACAGCCCAAGCCCCATCTCTTGTTGTGGTGTAATGGTTAGCACTCAGACTTTTTGTCTAAAATACAGTACTTAGCCTGTGAATACAGCTGCATCTCATCCCTCCCTGCCACTGGGTACAGCTGTATGTTAACAGTAGAAGGGGCTGTATTTTAAGGCTGAAAGCCCGTTCAAGCCTGAATTTTTTCAGGTTGCTTTTTTAACTGCTTACATGTAAGTTGAGGATTCATGTACATTCAGTCATGTATTTTACTACATGTATCATTGGGTATATCACAATAAATTGACTATCTATCCATATGGCTTGGTAACTCAAAGGATAGAGCACTGCACTGGCATCTCAATGTCATTGGATTCGCCTCCCGTTCAAGCCTGAATTTTTTTCAGGTTCCTTTTTTAAACTGCTATTAATATAAGTTAATAGCATACTGCAAGGAACAAATTTCTCTCAATGTATATGTATTTGGTTTGAGCTACATGCAACATAAACTGGAGATAATAATAATTTTTGGTTAACTTAAGTGTTGGCCAGACGAACCACTTGGCTCATAAAATTTAATTTGATACATATGTAACTGAATAGTGTATTTATGTTTCTTTAAAATTTGCAATTGCAGGCATCTTTATAGTGAGTGATCAACTGAGCAAGTAACAAAAATTGATTCTTTTGTGGTAAATGTTGTAAGTACATTGTTGAATCAATGTATTCTGTTACTTTGCAGGAAAGATCAGTTTGGATAATGTATTTCAAGAAAGAGAAAGATTGAATCACAACATAGTCGGTAAGGACATTGCACAGTTATTTCAAACATTGTGTGGTCACCTTGTAATGCTTGAATTCATACACTGTTACACACCTTTCATAAATTAATGGGGAGCTAAAAAAAGAATGTTTGTTAGACAACTGATTAAATTGCGTATTAAATATTAAATAACATGTCATTATACAGCTGTTCAGTACATGAAAACTTGGAAACTGATTCAATATAATTGTCTTTTTGTGCAGAGGCCATTAATCATGCTGCAGAAGTTTGGGGGATAAGATGTTTGCGATATGAAATAAGTAAGTTGGATGACCTACAGTACAACCTGGGCTGTCATGGCTGGTAATTTGTGGTGAAGATGACTGGAAACTGAGAGTTTGAAAATAAATAAAGGACAATGACCATGGGAGGTCATTTTGAGCTTAAGACCACTTAATATTGTCTTTGTGTAGCCGGCAATCTCAATGCTTAATGACAGCCATGTACAACTGTATGTTCTTAACCTGCATTACTTTATACTGTCACTATCTCCTTGAATTAAGGCTGGCCTACAGGTCCAGTAATTGTCTCTGTGAATTGAATGCTTCCCTCCTCTGATTTAAAGGGACTAATTCTCAAAATGGTTGTCCCCAGAACACACCTCGATTCATTCAAACGAGATTTCAACAAGGTGGATGCTTAATTTCACATTATTGCAGCCAGTTACGGCATGAGAAATTTTACATGATTCCCCACAAAGATCAAACGTGTACTGTACATGTTGTAGTTAATTTTTTATTTCAGGTAATTTTTGTTTTTCCTTTGTTTCAAATTCATTAGTATATATTACCATACCCAAAAACAATGGAAAAATAAAAATTACCTGAGATAAAAAATTAACTACAACATACACACTGTCTGATGAAGACTACAATGTACATGTAGCAGTAATAGAAGTAAAAAAGTTGCGATCAACATCTCAAAGTGACTTCATTAAGAGACAAATGAATATAAGCATTATCTACCTTGCAAACCACATGTTTAATAACTGTCCTTGATTTTTTCTTGCAGGGGATATTCAGCTTCCTGGTTCAGTAGTTGAGGCCATGCAAATGCAGGTAAACTTGTACATTGTGCACACTGATCACTTATTTATTTTCTCTTTTCATTGGCTGTACACATTGTCATTACCATCATGACTACATGTACGTATAACTTCCCTTATTTACTTTTTCTTGTATCTTAAAGGTGGAAGCTGAAAGAAAGAAAAGGGCTGCTATATTACAATCTGAAGGTAAAGTGATTTTTTTTTTTTTTCAGTTTCAAAGGGTGACCAACTTTTATCTTCCCCCTACAATAACAGTAACATACAACCAAGCAGATAGGTGCAGATAATAGGTGTCCACAAGAATTCTACTTCACTTTCATAACAATCGGCCAGCTACAGAGCCTCTGTAGCCAGCCGATTGTATGGATGGGGACAGAGGTTTAGAGTGGACCAGCAATCATGGACAGCATAGCCATGACAAAAGATCTCAACCTACCTCCTTCGCATTCTACTTGTGGCTTGGTGAACCAAACTTACCAGGCAAGAAAATTAGACTTTTTGTAACTCACGATAGTTAGTGTATGTACGTTCGTTAATACCCTAGGGGCGGCTTGCAGGCAAAGGACTGAACAAACCCCTAACTTTATTATTGGTTATGTTATTTTTTATTCCTGTTTAGGTCAAAGGGAAGCTGCTATCAATGTAGCAGAAGGAAGGAAGCAGGGTCAGATTTTAGCATCAGAGGCAAGAAAGATGGAACAAATCAATATTGCAACTGGTAATTACATGTAACTATGCTTAACTTGAACTTTATTTGTGACATTAATGAGTATGGCATTCAGTTGATTGGAGGATTGAAAGAAAGGTTTCTTTGTTTAACGACTCTAAGGTGTTGTTAACATTATGTCAACAGAAAGCTACTTATAACGCGAGAACACTGTGTAGTGGATGTACATTGGCTGATTACTCTCTGGCTCTGGGATGAAAGGGGCGGGAGGGAGGGGGGGGGGGGGGGGGGGGGTGTTATATCCAAGAAAACGACTAGGAAATCTAGTATCACAATGTTTTTCTAAGTATTGGGAAGGTTTTTAAAAAGCAGGATGCCCCCCTTCCCACCAGAAATGTTCTCTAAGCTTAAAGATAAACACCTCTCTACAATGGACACCATCCCTGGTATACTCAGGCATTTACCTCATAACCCTCCAGTTCTTAAAGGCTGGTTTACACGTACGACCCAAGCATATACATGTAAGCACAAGCATAAGAACAAGAAACGCAGTGATGTGAGTTTCCCTTTACTTATGCATGTGGATGTTCTTGTATAGTGGCACCGTATGTGTAATTGGAATAACACAAGCATACGACAAACAATGAAAACAATTCACACCACTTTGTCCACCATCTTGGATTAAAATTTGGCGGCAAAAGGCAGTGGTGCCAAACTTTTATGCTATTTTGCCTGCGTACGTCACCTATTGTTTATTCTTATGATGTGTAAACATCCTTGTGCTTTTACTTAAAACCAGCCTTAGCACTCTGAAGCGTTTTCTGATTTGATAAATAC
The DNA here is from genome assembly GCA_024195265.1 of Dendrophyllia cribrosa. Taxonomy (NCBI): domain Eukaryota; kingdom Metazoa; phylum Cnidaria; class Anthozoa; order Scleractinia; family Dendrophylliidae; genus Dendrophyllia; species Dendrophyllia cribrosa. The sequence continues at coordinate 25,821,573 of JAJLRJ010000003.1, read as the reverse complement.
GTTTGTTTTCAGGTGAAGCAAATGCCATCATTGCAAAAGCCACGGCACGCGCAGAGGGGATCCAGAAAGTTTCTTTGGCGTTGCAAGAAAAGGTGTTTATCACTCGTGTTATTGACATTATTGTGGTATACAATGTTATTTCAAGTATAACAATTTCACGTTGTAATCTGATAAACTTATTTGTTTCTCTTGTGGCCTGATGTCAGTTAGGTGAGAAGGCAGCCAGTCTCAATGTTGCTGAACTGTATGTCAGTGCTTTCTCCAACCTGGCCAAGACGAATAACACAGTGGTGCTGCCAGCCAATGTAGGAGACGCAGCCTCTATGGTAGCACAGGTAAGCTGGGCTCGAAAATCTGCTGCCCCCTGGTATTTCCTCCACACATGTTATGTGTGATTCCGCACTGTTCTATTGCGCATCACTGCTACGCATAATTCCTTGCGTGATTAGCGCATGCGCGCACAGTCCGAATCAAGAAGGTTTCCTTTTAGGCTGAGTTCGTTCTGTGTACCTTCGCCATTAATCATTTATGAAATCGTTCCTTCCTTGTCGATGCATTAGAGCATTAGAGCATTGTTGTAAAACCAAAACCAAATTAATCACTCCGGCCGGTCAAAACAGAGGCGAACAATCCCACGAACCATTCAGAACACGAAGCAAATACAGGTAGCCGGCGTCAAGCGCGGGAAAACGCTGCGAGTAAGTCACGATTGGTTTTAATTTTATCTCTGATTGGTTGAGAAAGTGGCGCGAGATATTTTAGCCAATCAAAAGCGTAGCAATGCAAAATGAAAGCAATCGAGAAATTTCTTTCGACGCTCAATTGAAAACCGCTTTATACTGAATTTATCATGGAGCCAGCCAGTAAATCGTTGAACTCTATTCAACACTGGTTGGGAAACAGATGTTAATTGATGGTTAAGCGGTTGTTGTTTACTTGTGGCTAGGACTGGTTTACTTGGCAGCTCCTGCATCAAACTGTGCATGTTTTGTACCGTGTTTGTGGATTATCAGCTGCAATATTAACGGTGTGTCGCTATCTTGGTGTGTTCCGTCATAACACACCGAGACGAAGCATACCCACATACAGTCGAACGTGCCTCCTATTCGGCTTTCATGTAATATATCAAATACGTTTTCTCACATTAGAGCTGTTTTCAATTGAGTGTCGTAAAACCAAAACCAAAGTAATCACTCTGACCAATCACAACAGACAGACAATCCAATGAACCAATCAGAACTCGAATCAAATGCATGTTGCCAGCGCCAAGCGCGGGAAAACGCGTGAGTAAGTCATGATTGGTTTTACTTCTGATTGGTTGATAAAGTGGCGCGAGAATTTTTAGCCAATCACAAAGCCAAACAATGCAAAACCAAAGCAATAATTGCGGAATTACTTTCGATACTGAATTAAAAACCGCTCTTTCGAAACACAAACGCATTAAAAAATAGGTAAAAAGATACAATATTCAAAAAGTCCAGCTCTGCACTAGTCTTAAGAACAAAGTTATCGGGAAAATATATTTCAGGAAATTATGCATCTGCCATGTTGGTGCCATAAAATTGATATAAGATGTAAAGCGGTTTATGGATTAAATATGCAAAGTTTTCTCTTCAGAACTATTAAGAAGACACTTTTATAATGCTATAGTTTCTGAAAATTGAAAAGAAACGCAAAAATATTGGCTTTTGTGACATTTAGAACCCCGATTTTCGAAGCGTCCCAAATTTTGATGAAACTAAAATGTTATGTTACTAAAAGGAAGCACTCTTTCTCCGTAAATATTGCCACAACGATGTGAAAAATATATCATCAGAAGAGCTTTGTGGTGTATGGTAGTAGTTTGTTGTTTGTTGCACCTGTGTTTTCTTTTTGAAGCTGAATTATTTGTGTTATATCCAGGCTATGGCAGTGTATGGTCAACTGACCGGAAAGCCGAGGAATGATCCTCCACCCCAACCCCCAACCCCTGGATTACCAGATTCTACACCAGAAGACCAGGGACCAAGTGATGATGGCACAAAGCCAGGAAGTGACGAGAGCTCGACAAAACCAAAGACATCTCTTTCGGGTACAAACCAGTTTAGGGAGGTCGAGGGTTCAAAAGACTTGCACATGAAGTGGAACCCACCGGCCACCTCTGGCTTCAGGAAACCGGGAAGCCCCTCCACGACCCACTTTACTGCTGCCACGTCACCGACTAGATCACGTGACTTCTCATGAGTTAGGGATACGTATATTCGGCTACAGTACTCAGTCAGCAAGTGTCGTTTTCCCTGAATTTTTGTAGAAGCACTCCAACAGTGTCGAATTCTTCTTATTACATAGACAGCCCTTGGATATGAGCAATCGCGCGCTCTGATTGGCTCTTGACTACTAGGTTATGAGCTTATAACCTACTTCTAGATAGAGAAGTTAGTCAAGTGAATAATAGTTATTAAAATGCTTTCGATGGAAACTTAACCACTATTGAAAATATAAGAAAGCGAAGGGATCCAACTCTTGTAACGTGAAGATGTCATTACACAGTTGTCACTGTGAGGCATTATGCGTTAACTAAATAGAATGGAAAAGGGCGCTCTTCGCGACTAAGGTCTTCCCAACAGGAGTTTCACATAAACTCGCAATATGTGACGAGCAGGGGTAATAAGCTCCTGGTGATAGTTATAAATACACTTGGGGACATTTCCTTTCTTATGCTGCTACAAATTGGAGTTATGCGGGTAGCGATCTTTTTTGAAATCCATATTTTGCAATCGAGAACTCGTTTTTTAGGTATTTCTCCCGTTTAAATACAAATCAACAGATTGCAATCTGAACGATGCGCATACGGAGGTGGATCGTTGGGAATGATGTCTTTGCCTTTTGGCGGTCCTGTCTATTTAGTGAACTTGGAGCTAGTGTTATAAACACTGCTTACCTGTTCATTCACAGTGCAAAAGAAACATTGATTTTTTTTTTCGAAATTTAGGTTTTTATTCGAGCTAGCAAGAAAATACTGGAGAAAACCTGGATTAACTAATTTGGATGCTCCATCCCTTACAAATAAACGTCTAGTTAAACCAGGTTTAAAAGCTTCAGAATCACTGATAGAAAATTGAAAAGCTGATATTTTATACATACAGGCGATCCTCCCGGATGGAGAGTTGCGTTTTAAGTGTCCGCTTTGGCGAGGTGTCCTTGGCTGAGAGCACTGTAATAAGGAGGTGTTCATCAGCGGAGACTCGTCTGTATTTAAACTAAGCTCTTACCATATCGTTATGATGGCTCGAAAGTAAACTGGTAAACGCTACTATAAGCGGGCAATTCCGTACCGTTTTATTGATGAAGAAAATAAATATCACCCGTCAGGACGAAACTGTATGTCAATGATGTACAGCCTGTGTTAGTGTGGACATCTGAATGACTGCAATTGAATGACTCAACAATATTTTAGGAGTAAAATAACAATTGGAAATATTGGTAAAAGTGTTCCATCCATGAAAAGTTAGTTCCGTAGATTTGGAGACCGCCATCGTTGTCGAAGTTTGTGTTCATTGATACGATGTTTATGTTCTATTCTAAACCAAATAAAAGATAACCTGCTATCAGGCGCTCCTTTTTTTCGCGCGTTCGCGCTCTCGCGCTCCGAAAAAAAGAGCGCCTGATCACAGGTTAAATAAAAGATGGTTTCCGCTGTTCTCTAAGAAAATGATGCGCATTTCATTGGTCTATAACGACTACTGAACAGCTCAGTTTTTATACACCTCGAGCGTGCATCATTTTCTGAGAGAACATGGAAAACCATCTTCTGTTTGGTGAACAGACAATGTCGATTGAACCCATCAGATTGACGTATTCGTAATAAACCTCGATGAATATTATACTTGTGTCGTGTGCTGTTCGTTTCTCGACACTCGACGTGTTGCAGAATAAATTTTGATATCGTCTTTTTCTTGTTAACGTCATTTAGGTCATTTTACCCTTCAAGGAAACAGCGCACGCGACCATTGTCTATCGGCCAATAGACAATGACGATTCAACCAATCAAGAAGCTTCGTAAGAAGCCACAATGCCAAAAATGTTAAAATGAATAAAGGAGTCAGTTTCTAATTGTGGTGCTGTGTTGGTAGGGAAGTGAAACATGAACATTTGGTTTTATTGACTGAGTAAATAAAGGTAAATTGCATGGCCACCGTAAAGAGCTAAAAAAAGCTGACGTTTCGAGCGCCAGCACTTCGTCGGAGTGATTCGCTCTGACGAAGCGCTAGTGCTCGAAACGTCAGCTTTTGAACTTCTTTTCGGTGGCCAATTCAGTTAAAAAAAAAACCTGCACATTTTCGTGTCTCACTCCTTTACTCATGCGGTGTGCTGTTTGTGTATCGGCATGTTGCAAAATGAATTTTAGTATGGTCTTTTTCTTAAATAAAGAAAAATGTTAAGCTCGGTAAATGATCAAAGGCTCCTTGCGAGCCAAGTCGTGAATATGAAACAACCATCGGACCTTTTCCTACCCTACACAAGGTAGCATAACCACATTCTGCAAGAACCGACCATCGTTTGTTCCTCATTCAAGAATTAGTTGATTTGGTGTTTTCATGAGTGTATTTTGTAAATAAGAAAAGCATGGTTCAAAATTCACTTATATTCGTTATTCCATTTTGTCAAATTGAGTCAAATTTAAGAACATTTAAATTAGCATAGTAACACAGTCTAAAGTTATTTTAATTCAGCCGGATAACGCTTAATATACTGTATTTCACTCTTATTGTTAAAGTACAATTGCAACTCATTGTTTTGCTAGCTGGGGGCTTGTTTGCTTATTCGAGCAAGAACTGATAAATCATTTCAAGACATGCAGGTTCAAATTTTCGTTTTATAAATATATTCAATGCATTGGAATTCAAATTCCGCTGGAATTATAAAACAAATTCTCTTCACATCTTTAAAAACATAACAATTCATGTACATTTTGGGATGAGAGAAACAACCGTTAAAAGCCGAAACAACTGAAATATTTCTCGTCCAATATGCTGTTACTTACCAAACTTTTCTAAGGTCATATCTTATCACGAAAATCCGGTGTTGTTGTGTTGCCCCAGACTTAAAATACTCAAAATACTGGTTTTTGACAATGGCGATTATACATGGCTGTTATTAACAATAGACCGTCGGTGCGAGCCCTCCTTCAGCCCATTGTTTCTCGTCCTTAATTGCCATTCAAATGCAAACAATGAATCTGTAAGCTGGTCGGCTTCATTTCATGGTCACGGTTTCGCGGTTGGTCGCTTTTGGCGCAATTTGGTAAAGCGTGTACAATTTGTCCGCACAACTTAGTACAGTTATCGAAAGTGGAGTAATTTCACTGCAAAACAGTGGTGGTTCATCATCGGCGACAACGTTCGCAGAAATGTCCCAAAAACAGATATGTGTATTGGTTTCGTCAGTCTTTAAACAAGATTGAACTCCATTCGCCGCCGATTTAAAACTTTCTGTTGAGTGGATTGTCAACGTTACGAAAGGTACGATATTCCTTAAAGTTCCCTTAAACATAAATAGGTTTGCATAAGTTTAGCGCACTTAAAATTGTTATGAATTCTTTGTAATGAAGTATGAACAAGTTGTCAAATTCTCGGGTTTACAAGTTAAAGTAAACACGTGGCATCAAACATTGTCGAAGTGTTGGGTCTCATTTCTCGTACATATCCAAAGTCTCAAAGTTTTTGCGCATACGCCGAAACTACAACAGAGAGGACATGTAAAAATTGATTCGTCTATTATGACAAGATTTTTTTTGGATCAGTTTTTTTTTTATGACAAGATGTTTTTGGCGTATTATTTAAGAGGTTTATGTTGAGGAAAATTACGACAAAAATATTCTGTCTGCGGTTCAACAGTTTATTCACAAACTGTTTAAAACAGTTTGTATGACTTGGCCTTTTAAAACAATTTGAAAACCGTTTAGTGGAGCAATTTCTCATTGCTATCTCTTTGAAGTCCGAAAATTCCGGTCGCTGACGATGCTTTGTCAAAATCGTTCTTTAAGGATTTTTAATTATAGACGTACGTTTTCAATTTTTTTTGTTTCTGGAACCGACAAAGTAGCTACAATATAATAATGAAACATCTGGTATGTCTTTAAAAGGACTTGTTGAATGGCTTCGCGCGTTTCCTTTGTAACTTCGTGACTGGTACCACAAGACGCTCTCGTTTAATTGTCAAGACGCTATTCTTTAACAGCTCGTTTAGTATATTGCCGAAGAAAGCCAAACTCAATTACGTCTTTGACGAAAGGGTAAAGACCCTCTGGGCATTTCATGTCAATGAACTCAATAGACGGATATTAAAAGTGACTGACGAAGCCATGCCCCAAGAGACTTGTTCAATATCATCTTGAAATTAACGGTCTTTGATATTTTCGGCTACATTTTACAAAGAGCGACGGAATTCATTTACGGGCTCAAATTTTAAGCTACTTTAGATTCCAAACGAAAAACTAAGAAAGTTATTTATAATAATCGGTTATTACTGCATCGTCGTTTGCGTGGGCACTTGAATTTGGATGTTTTTGTAAGCAATGACCTGTCTTGAAAGCGTTCGGTAAACTTTGTGTATGATGTATTTACATAACTGAAGCGTTCTATCAAGAAGGATTACTTCGCCGACAATCTGGTTTCTACTTAATCTGGGGCAATTTCGCCAATCATCCATCGGTACTCAAAGTTTTAAAGGATTTACAAGATATTTATTATCCCTCAACTAAAATGAGCGATATCAATATTATAAAAAATATTTTCAGTTTTTCTCTGAGCTAAGATTCACTACCCCCACCCACCCCGAGAAAGTTTTCCTTTTCTTCTGATCTATTTTTTTTTAAGATGAACTTGACTTCAATTTAAAATTAGTTTTAATAGGCATGTCAACCGCCGTCATACTTTGATTATACATAACTTGCAAAAATTTTGAATTGGTATCAGCTCTGTGTCAGCGGTCAGAAGCATTTTGTAGCTTGTTATGTCACGTGGACTGCATTCAGCTACATACAATATTGCATTGCGCATGGGCCTCTTTAGTCTACTTTCGCAAACATTTTTTTACAAGTAATACTATCCAGTGGTATTTCACGGCCTGGTGCAACTGCTGCAGCTTTTTAACCAAATTCTCAAGGAATAAAAACGGATCGCCATGGCAATGTCAAATGTCTTACCCCTGAAAACCATTCATGTCAAAATGTGTAAAAGAAAAAGATGAACAGCTACTAAAAACCCTTGGGCTCCTAAAATGATGAAAGTCATCAAACCTGCATGAACCCTCCCCTCCAGCCCATCAGAAAATAATAGCTCAAAGTTACACTCAAAAAAGAGTGCTTCAGTCTACGAGAGGTAGCTTGAAGAAATCAAAGCCAAATTTCCAACATTCTTTCCAGGCATGCCCGGCTCCGTCCTAAAAGACCCAGGGGCAGTTAGTTGGGGCCAAACGCGGTATAAAATCGGCAAAAGTGGGCGCGACGTAAGTTTTCAAGAACAGGCGAATGAAAACTTTCGTTGCGCTGATTTTTGCCCGTTTTTTACTTCGTTACACCCTGACTAACTATCCCTGAGTCTCAGAGGATGGCTCGGCTTTAGCTCGATCAGCCTCAAAAAAAAGAGTTTTAGAAGTTTGGTTGATTCAGGCCTCTAAATTAACCTTCTTAGTTTTGAATCAGTCAAGGGCTCAAGTAAAGTGTGCCTTGTACTTAAAATGAAAAAAAAAGGAGCAACATAATTATTATTTAAGAATTTAGTTTTATCGACTGAGTCGATAAGGTAAATTGACCACCGTAAAAAGATTTAAGTAGCTGACGTTTCGAGCGCTAGCCCTTCGTCGGAGCGAATTAAGGAATTGTGGGTAGTGTGTGGTTTTATATAGTAAGCGGTGGAGCTACGCTATTGGTGGAAATTTGGTGACGTGAAAAACAAATGTAAACAGGCACATTTCTTCTGATTTGTTGGAAAAATCAGAGTCATCACTACATAGACGTCGAAGTCTGAGAAATGGCGTTTTTAACGTGCGATGGATGTGAGGATGAATGTAACAGATAACTGTGGGAATCTGTAGGTTTGTAGTGCACACTTGTGGATAAACTGTTACCGTTGATTGAAATACTAATGTCAAGAAAAATGTGCCTGTTTTTCAAGAAACGTGGGTACCCTGACTCTGTTGTTAATACGGGCCAACAACGTGCACAACAGATCGACAGACAATCAGCACTACAAACGCCACCGAAGGAAGAGAACGAGAGAATTCCATTCACCCTCACTTTCCACCCACACAACAACACAGTCAAAACCATCATTTTAAAATATTTCAAATTACTCCAAAACGACCCCGAAACTGGCAGAATTTTTTCACAACCCCCACTAATTTCATTCAAACGTGACAAAAACATAGGCAACTTTCTAGTTACGAGCGCACTGAAATCTGACGATGAACCGGGAACTTTTAAATGCACACGCACACGATGTAACACTTGTCCTTTCATTCACAACGCGGACAAAATAACAGGACCCAAACGATCTATTAAAATCACTGATCGTTTTACATGCACCTCCGTAAATGTTATCTACTGCATAACATGTACTTTTTGCAAAAAGATATACATTGGCGAAACAGAGAGGAGACTGCGCGACCGTTTTCGTGAACATCTCCGAGACGTTGAAAAAAATGACAAAGACGCATCCAAACCAGTCGCGCGCCATTTTAATCTTACTAACCATTCTAAACAACACATGACAATCTGCGGCCTTTCCCTACACAAATGTAACACAGAAAGTCGTAAAAACCTAGAACAAAAAATCATCTTTCAAATCGGCACTCTCAAACCCCACGGGACCAACGAACGCTTTTCATTCAACTAATTTACATTTGTTTTTCACGTCACCAAATTTCCACCAATAGCGTAGCTCCACCGCTTACTATATAAAACCACACACTACCCACAATTCCTTGATTCGCTCCGACGAAGGGCTAGCGCTCGAAACGTCAGCTACTTGAATCTTTTTACGGTGGTCAATTTACCTTATCGACTCAGTCGATAAAACTAAATTCTCGTGTTTCATCCCCCCACCGACGCAGCACCACAGTTTCTCTAGAAACTAACCCCATTCATTAATTATTATTTGCTTTGACACGATTTGTATAGGTAATCATACGGTTTCGAGTTCAATTTGGGATTAATTTGCATGAGTGAGTTTTTCAAAAAGCTCAAAATTGCACGAGCCGCTTCATCCATTGCATCCATTTTTGTTTGGAATTTTTTTTTTTTTTGCAAATTTTTTTTTTTTTTTGGCAAAAAAAAAAAGAAAAAAAAATTTTTTTTTTTCGATTTGTAATTTGCACTGGTGTTACACTTTTTGCACTGGTGTTACACGTTTTGCACTGGTGTTACACTTGAACTGCACTGCTCTTAGCCAATCAGAACCGAGTAATTTTTTCATGTATATTATTATAAAAAACAAACCAGAGTCATATCAGTATTATTTTGAGCTCAATAGGTAATCATGACAAAAATTAGTTAGCTTGCTTAGTTTTGCTTTTCTATTTCTCGGAGAGGTTGTATTGTATTCAAAGGGGCTATGTCGCGAGGATGGCGGGTGAGTACTGGGTACTAGCAACTTGAAAAACGTCCGGTGGCTTTTTATCAAGTTGGCGGCCATTACTGTCGAATTCGCTGCAATCCGTTCCATCCCGTCGTATTGCGTGGAAGGATAGATCTCAAGTTTACAAATTAGTTAGAGTATTTACTTGGCTAGATTTTTGGTAAATTATTTCTGCGATTTGTTAGTTGTACCTTCGAAAAATTCGACGTCTTCCAGTAGTGGTGGAAGGTGGGGAGTAATTTAAAAGCGAAATCGATCGTGTGTTTGTTTACCTCGCGTGGTTCGACACGAGTGCAAGCGCGATAAAACTTGCCGCGATCTCGGGGGGGAACAATAGAAATTTGACATGTGTGACGTCAGGTGACGTCACATGACAGGAACTCATTGCGCAGACTCACCTTGCGACATAGCCCCTTTAAGCAAATTTTAGCAAGATATATATTATCCTTTATCCTGTATCCGTTTTCTTAATGCTATATAATATTCACGACCCTCATAGAAATCAGGAGCTGTATTTTTGTGTCCTGTTATGGGACCAGCCCGCATGAATTTAAATTATAGTTTATACAAATAGCTGGCAGTGAGCTGGGCGTATCTCTATGATCTGCGGGTGTAATGTCCAATTACTTATAAATTTACTGATGTGTTGTTTATTTTCTCCACAGCTGTTACAATCAAATCATTCTCTCTTTATCCATGGACTCAAAAAATGATTGATCATTTAGCCAATCGCTCTCACCCAGAAAAGATCGCCGAAGCATTCTTCCTTGGGGTCCTTTTTATGGTCGCTTTTCTAGCGAACATCACAATATGCTACGCCATGATATTTCCTTACCGCCTAAAAACACCTTCAAACTTATTTCCATTTTCTTTAGCAGTGGCAAGCTTAAGTTTAACGGTTTTACACACTCCTTTTGCCATGGCATCAGTGATTATGGACCGGTGGCCATTCAATAACGCCTGGTGTCAGACATCGGGTATGCTGATAAATCTGGTATCAATGGCATCAAACTTTTCGATAGTCACTATTGCAGTTCATCGCTATTACCTCATTGTTAAACCTCTATCTATCACGATAAGCCTCCACCGAGCAAGAACAATGGTGGTATTTGTTTGGTTCACTGCGTTCGTTACTGCACTCCCTCCTATCTTTGGTTGGAATTCTTACAGATATATTCCTGGTAAAGCATTTTGCGCAGTTGACTGGGAAGATGGCGGACCCAGCCTGGTTTATTCCTTGTATCTTGTGACTGCAAGCCTTCTCGTACCATTTGGAATTCTCGTTTACGTTTACCGCGCTATTTATCTAAAAACGAAACGCCAACGAATAAAAACAGACTACAATACTCTCCAAGGACTTCACAGCGAGTATTTTTCGGCGAATTCGCCCCGACGTTCGCGAACCACAGTTTATCGAAAACTAATTTCTTGGTTTAGACCAAGAAGGAGAACTTCACAATATAGTCTCTCGTCACCTTCAATTTCAGAGAGAGGGAACGTTTCTTCTCCAGCAACATCCGTATCGTTTTCCTTCGAGTCATCCACAACTACGAAAAAAGAGAGGGAAATTAAGAGGAGGAGAGAAGCTATAAAGCAGGCGACTCTTACGCGGCAGAGTTCTGTATATGAACAGAAAACAGTTCAAAGTGCGTTTATTATACTTACATCCTTCCTGGTCATGTTAGCACCTTATTATGTTGTGGGGATGTGGTCAGGCGTTTCTCAACAAACCCCTTCTACGATATTAGACTTCATCGGCGCATGGTTGTTTGTTTCCATGGCAGCTGTCAATCCCATCTTATATGGCTTTTTGAATCGCCAGATAAGGAGAGCGGTGTTGAAGTCCACAATAGGCCAGTTTGCTTGTCAAGTTTGCAGATGCTGCCGCACGGAATCGGGTATCCGAGGGTCCTACTCGGTGAGTGGAAGGGAACGCACCACGGATGATGCACGCTAGTTGAAGTACAACTCGTTTCCCAGTATTATTATATATACATTGTAGTCACTATCTGTCTTCTCATTGGCTGAGAGTCTACAGATTATTCTGGAAATCAGCTCACCCTACAGATTATTCACTAATCTGCTAACAGATTAGTGAATATTATCTGTAGAGTGCGCGCGCAATGCATAATTTCCAAGAGCAATGTCAAGTTCATTGGTGGTGAGTGGCAGCTTTGCACACAGCCAAGTAAAAACATGGCTCGTCGATTCGCTTCTTCAACAGAGCAAGAAATTGAGGACAATAAAGATTCTGAAAACACAAAAAGATCGACAAAAGTTGCGAAGGAACTGTTCCACGACTGCCTTAGTAAGGAGAAAAACATTCAGGAGCCGGACTACAAAACTGAATTAGCACAAGTGTTGAAATCTTTTTAATAAAACAATCATTGGATTCGGTTTTTGTGACATCCGGACTAATCAAGGTCTCGGTAAGTGTTATCAGCCGTAACTGAAAAACCTCATCCAATAAGTGTTTATAACAATCTCTGAGAACAAACAAAACTTTCGTCGATGAACCATTTGTAAAAATTGTTTTGGGTTATATTTATGGTATTCGATTTTTAAATAGTTTGATAATGACGGAACCTTGCAGGGTATAAGCGCTTTAGAAAATGTTGTTCGTATATTCTGCAGTATGTACAAGGGCAGAGGAAATCAAAGCTCATTGCTATTAAAATTGCCAAATCTCAGTTTAATAGTGTTTTCCTTTGAAGCCTTTTTGGATAAACAATGCATATAATAAATGCTACCAATGAGATTCTAGGCCCAGTTGTGTAAAACAACCATAAGATAATTGCATTGAGGTTTCATTAAAGCAAACCCTAGCTACCAAAGGATTTATCTCTCGTTTTGATAGGGCTCTTGAACGAAAGTCAATAGCCCATTTCCGAGTTGCTCTTATCCTCCTTTTCAAACCGAGGCTAAGTGCAAAACCATTCATATGGATATAAGTTTTATTTGCATATGAAAGAAAACTCATTTTTATATGAATGGTTTTGCACTTGGCCTCGGTTTGAAAAGGAGGCTAAGAGCAACTCGGAAATTGGCTTAACTAGTACAATAAACACAAAGCGAGCACAAGAAAATCCTCTGTCAGGCATGGATATAATCGCATGCATAAAAACTCCGACGATCTTATGGCCGTTACGGCTAAGCAACCGGGCCCTGCCGCATGCATGGACTTTTTCTGGTGTTTCCTACAACCTTGCTTTTAACTCGTGAATACGCGAAGCGTAGAAAACGAGGTATAGCGGGGGGACCAAATTTCACTCAAACGCTCGCTCGCTCGCTCGATCGGCTGTAAACTTTTCCTAGGTACTTGGTGTATCCCTGATCATAATGTATGGTACTTCATGTATCTCTTATTGTAATGTATTTAGATATATTGCAGTGTCATTTAGGGTCGGATTACAGTATCTAGGGTTGAAGCACTGATTTTAGTATTTAGGATTAAGCACTGATTCCAGTATTCCCAGTGTATCGAAAGGGTTAGTTCTTATATATGGTCTGGGCTAGCAGCATATTATCTTATATCCCTTAAAAATTACAGTTTCCGGCAGCTAGTCCTCGGTGGTGTAGTGGATAGTGTGCATGGAGCAGATCATACAGCCCGGGTTCGAATCCCTATTCTACTGTTGTTTTATCTTTATTTCTACAGAAATAAAAACTAAGTGTTTAAACACAAAATAATAAGGGATACACCAAGTACATACCAAACTTTTTTTGGTAACTCCGCTGACCAGTGCATAATGTTTCGAGCTGTGGAAAACTTTACATTTACATTTACATTTACATTTAATTTATTTTGTCGGTAAAAATCCCATTGGACACCACACCAACTGTATAATACATGTATATACGATACAAGTAAACAAATCAATAAAATAGTAAAACACAAATATACAAATAAATAAATAGTTAAAATGATAGTAGTAGGTCTAGTTCTGGTTGTCAACCAGGTAGTTAAACAACTCATACTTAAAAATAGTTAGTGAATTTATCTCGACGAAATCAGTTGGTAAACTATTCCAAAGTCTAATAGTCCTTGGGAAGTATGAATAGGAAAAGGCTAAAGGGCGGGAAACGTTGTTGTTAAATGTGTGAGGTCAGTTTCGCTGCCAAATAATTGTAAAAGTTCAAATAAACCAAATTTTGTTTCGATGAATTAAATTCAGTTGTCTTGTTTCACACGCTAAGATGTTTCGCATCGTTTTCGAAAAAAAAAAGATTTGTTTCATTTCAACACAAATGACTCGCGGTGGTCCGCCGTTCATCATTCAGTATAAAAAGAGCGTTTCATGTTGACGAGTTGGTTTTGGGTGCCTTTTCTTCTAGGGTTGTTCCCAGTACCAACCCCTTTGGCTTTTGAGGCTGCGCTTGCTTCGTTGGTGATCTGGGATGGCTCGCCTGCGCATGCTGAATTCATCTCTAGATTCTTGACCAACAGGGCATCGAGGTTCCTTACGTAAAATTTTCTACCCAGGTTCTGAGGATAATGATCTCTCGTTTAAAGAAAGTCAAAAAATTTGTGGGTAGACGGTTGGTGCTAAAAAAAAGTTTCATTTCTCACACTGAGACACTCAGTTTGCGATAATAATCAGCCATGCGCGAGTTTCCTTAGGCATAGACATTTTGGCATCTTTTACTTTTTTTTCGTTCTTCTGTACATCCTGATAAAACGCTGCTCCCACCTCCCTCCGCCCCCTACAGCTGTAAAATCTGTTTAAGCCGGACACCCTCGAGACCAGCTTTGTCCTGGTTGCAGATAAACAAGTGAAATTCAGCCGGAACAAGACAAGCACAGATCTCCGCCTTTATTCATTTCACTGCTAGAACTCACTGCATCCCTTGGGAGTTTTCCTATCCTTTTAAGTGGTTGTGTTCGGATAATTTGTCCTCTTTTATTTCGACACTGATTTTTCACCACCCACTTTCCCTTTAGCGACGTCGGCTATCTCCACAATTTTACTCCCACTCTATGGTTTATGCAAAATTTTCCTCCCATATCTTAATAATCATAAGTCATAGAGTGACCTTTTAGCTAGAGACAGGTGATGTATTTGTCAATCTGAATACAATGGTCTTATTGATTCCAAGACATCACAGGAAAGACCAGACTCTCTATTTTCCCACTTCGAGCTTCAGGTGTCTTTTCCCGCACACCGAGCAATCAAGTTCGATAAAGAGGGCTCATTTAGCAGGAGACAAGGCTGGGAAATACTGCTCTCCAAGGTAAAATATACACATTCATCACAATTTTGCTATCGGGCTCGTCTTGCTGTATTAAGCGATCCACCCAGTGGGGCTTGCGCGAGTTGTACGCTTTGGCTCCTTATTCTACTGCCCCTTCTTCCTGGGGACAGTGAGCGGGACGATGAGCTCGATGGAGGCGCCAGTTGGTTTTGTTTAGGCCTCGGTGTGAGTGATGCTCTCTTTCCTCGTGCCCCTTCAGTGTACATTTTGTTTGGGGACTCCCTTGGTAAACGCACTTTCTCTGGTTTTGGTGGCGGTGGATTCAATCGTTCTGAATAAATGAAATATAATCGCTCATTATCACACTTACTTAAAAAATTCTGAATGGGATTGATAGGGTCAATAGGTCCTGAGAATAAGAGTTTTACTGAGACTGATAAAAAGATCTAAAAATTATTCTGTTAAAAGAAGACTTAGTATTGTTGTAGTTTTTGGCCCTCCACAGAGGATCGAAATTGTTATCTATAACTGTTTGTTATCGATAACTAATAGTACTCGATAAATTAAAGCTTTTCCCGCCACACACGAGAAAAAAGTCAAGAGAGTCAATAACAAACCCTGCTAGTGCGAGAGTTGTAGGGCCTCGACAGACTAGACACTGAGTTGTTATCGATAACTATTTAGTTGTCGATCATAAAAAATAGCCCTGCATGGAGACTGTAAAGTAAGTTATATCGATAAGAAACCTTAACCCTATACAGACCGGCGGGGGGTGTCCACGCTGAAAAGAATCGAAAAGAAGCCCGGTCAAAATATGATATGGTCAAAAGATGGGACCCTAGCTTGTCATGAGGAACAAGGGATAATTGGATAAAGGATCTGTTACTTGTATCCTTTATGCTACCCAAATCATGTTGTGTGTAGCTCATGATCACTTTAGGCGACAAAAACCTTTTTCTCTTAAAATTCGTGACCCCGGGTTATCCTTTTGTGACCCCCTTTTCATACAAATATTCCAGTAAAAAGTGTGAGGTATCCAATGGTTCTGTCTTTTTGTGTCATTTTTGAAAATGATCAAAATAAGTTACAATATACAGGTCCTTACCCAGAAATGCTTTATTTGTTTCCATTCCTTCCAGGAGAGGTACAAAGGTCGTATTTTCACCATCTGTCTCTGTGACGGAAAGGGACGAAACATTATAATTATCGAATTGAACAGACGCGAAATAAGGACTAAATAATGATGATTCGTACTTTCTACTTTTACGAGAATAAGAATCTCCCTTTCATTCAGATATTTGGTTCCGTAATCAAGGGGATTACTTTGAAGATGTTTCAATGAACCGCTCTCATCAGAAAGGTCAATGATATCTGAAAAAAATAAAAAAAAAGTTGATGATTAGCCAAAACCTATCCACAATTCCATGATTTTGAAGAATTATTTCAATCACTTCTTGTGTCTTTCTTGCCTTTACATTCATAAATTTTTTATTGTTTTATTCTCCCCGGCCGATTAACAAGGGTCCTTTGCCCGGCTTTAAAAGACTTGAGACTTTATTCTTTGACTATTTAGTATTGTGAGCATTTTGATATACATATCTTTGATTCTACATGTAGATTTATAACTGTATTTAATCGAGGCAAATAAATAGTAATAAAGTTGATGTAATCTTCAATTCATGACTTCCGCGCTTAGGTTGTTGTTACAGTCCGACTACCGCTTGACTACTCGTGAGGGAAAACTATTTCATAATTAATAATAAAATGTTATCACAAAAACAGTTTTTAAACAGTTTTGTTTGGTTTATCAGTAAAGTCGAAATCGATTACTTCACACACTAGATACTGATTGCATGTAATCGCTCGCCTCTTCATGATCATTACTTACCGACGGGAGATTCTGACTGATAGACAAGTAACCTAACTGGCCATAGCCTGTGAATAGGGTCCTTTTTTAGATTTGCTCTGACGAGGGGTTGGCGCTCGAACAGTCAGCTTTTGAATCATGGCCAATTTAACTTATCAAATCAATAACAACAAAACTTCCATTAGGGGGGTACTGAGTTAGAAGAAAATCACTGTCCAAGACAAAATAACCCGACAAAATAAGGCCGATATTTTACACGTACGAAGCTATAATTAACATTATTTTCTCAACAAACATAATTATATAGCTACCATCATCTTCACAATCGCATCTTTCCTTGATATTGTTGAGAAGTAGACAATTTCTACAGTTTGGATTAAAAAGCTCGGTTTTGTCATCTGAGAAAACAAAAGTGGACAATATCATAACACCAAATTAAAATCATGATGAGGCTATTGTAGAAAAGAAATAAATTTGTTCAGAAGTTGACAGATACTCAAAGTATCTATGAGTCAAAATCGAATAACAAAAGACCTGTTTTTCGAATACGTTTTAACGCTTGAAGAAAAAAAAAACCGCGATGAAGCAGTGAGTTTTTTGTAGGTTCCCCTGAATATTAAACTCGGTCGTGTATTTGGTTGTATTCGCGTGCACTTTCATCAACAAATTCAATACATTACATAAATGTAAATAAAGGAAAACTTCCGTTTCAATATAATATATGTTTGCTCTAATCGTAACCTGATTTCCATACCCGATGATATTTCAACTCTCGCTCAGATAAATGATTTTTTTAAGTAGATCTTAAAAAAAATATATTCACATCTTTGTTATTCCGATTGAACCGGCCTGCGGTAAAGCTTCCTACACATCTCAGTTGCGCTAAAAACCCTTTTTATACACAACAAAATGATTATTGTTCAATTAATGCCCTTTAGGATTACCCTTGGTTCGCTTTTTGTTTTGAGTGTCGTAACTGAAAAACCTTTCTCAGAAGTCGTTTCCGAAAAATCTTAAGCTTCTCATAGAAAGAAAATTAACGCCCTAAAAGTTTAGTATGCGGCCTAATTTTTCACTGCGATTAGTTAATTTCTCCGTTGTATATATATTTTTGTACCTAATTTGTTATATAATATGAGAAAAAAATCGTTCTTACCTGCAAAACGTACTGTTATAAACATCCCGTCTGGAAATGTACAGTTTCCGCGAAAGAAGGAATAACCACAAAATATTACGTCATGTGAAAAGAGAAAATCTGAGGTAAATTCTTTCTATTTTTTCGCAAAATAATACATATACACCGCTACAACAAAAAGACGCACTCCGACCAATGTTTGCCTTGGAAACGTGAATTTACATTGAATTTCAATAGCAACACCTGCTGTTATTTGCCAGAGGAATTACTTGACCGAGAGCAGTCTGGGTCGAGACAAAACAAAGATGGCCGCCGATGAAGTGAAATCCAAATCGAAGTGGAATTTCAAGTTTCTTGTCCCTTGGAAGTAGCGTTGGTGTTTAGCAGAGTAAAGTTTTAAAACGATTACAGCAGTTTAAGAAATCTGTACCGCCAGAGGTGGTTGTGTTTGCCATGTGGCAAGCCATAAACGAGCAACATCTTGGTGGAATTCGGAGCAATTGCATAGACCGACATGTTTCTATGTTCTTTGTAGATCTTACCACGAATGGTCTCGAATGGATGACGCCGAAGGCAAGGTGGAAAGTTCCAATGAAACTTCCAACGACACTACGTCGGAAAAAGATGCAGTCGCCGACTTGAACAGTCAAATTGTTGAGTTGAAGCGCGAGCTTGAGGCTTTGAAGAAGAAACTTCACAAGGCAGAATTCGAGCGAGACAACGCACGGAAAAATGCGGAAAACCTGAAAAGTGAAGTGAAGGAGTTAAGCAAGAAGTTGCAGGAGGAGAGGAAAAAGAATGTTGAGAGCAAAAGGAAGAGTGACAATGCCCTTCAGCAAAATGAAAAGATTCAAGGTACGTAACTTGGGTATTTTGGTAGACAGGAAAAGCCACGTTCATTCAGAGGGTGGGGACACTTGGGTTCTTTAAGATGATTTCCAACACCCGGCAAATCTTCATTAGCTTTTGGCTGTATACAGAGAACAAGTGGTGTAATTTACCCAGAATCCTTTCAGAGAAATTAGTCACCAGCTGACCACATGATAGTGACAGTTGAGGGTCATTAGGTCCTCATTCAGCATTTCTTTCACCCCCCCCCCCCCCCTCCTTGTAAGGAGCCTTAAAAGCTGATGTTTTGAGCATTAGCACTTTGTCAGAAAGATTCAGAGCGATTCTCTCTGATGAAGGTCTAAGGCTTGAAACAGCAGCTTTGGAATCTCTTTACAGTGGCCAATTTACTTTTTTACCAACTTACATGTAGTTGATAAAAACGAATTTTTGTGTTTCACCCCCCCCCCCCCCTCCCCCCACTGACACAGCAGTTTATTCAGTGGGGTATGTAGACAGCCAGTGATACATCTATTTACCTCCTAAGTGACGTGTCACAGAGAGACCAAAATTCATACAAGCTGTAAGCTGTACCTCTATAATATGGATGCCTCTATAATTCGAACACTCTGTGAACGGAGACAATTGATTTTTAACTACAGACCACTGATACATGTACATGTTAATCATCTTTAAAAATATATAGATGGGGAATATTCCAGATTGAATCAGAACAAACATGCTCAAAGAACAGAAGCAACTGAAAACAAGGTGAGCATACATATTACAACATTTTACATTTCTACATCAGACTTTTATTTATACAATGTAGCAATGGAAAGGAAGGAAGCAATCCTTTGAGGCTCGTTACTTTTGGGGGCTCGTTATTTTAGGGGAACAAATCACAGAGCTCTCAAGTTGATTTGCTGGGAAAGAGTGAGATCTTCGACGGCGTAGCCATTGCGGCGTCACATCCCTAGGGGGGTAGTAGTAGCTAAGACGTGTTTTCCTTTAGTCTGAGCAGAAATGTGTCCCTATAAAAGTGACTATCTGCCAGTTACGTTACCGACGGTCAACATGTGATTATATGCAATATTCATTAAACCCACTGATCGGTGTAACGCTGGCTCTGCACGAGAATTTTACACTGTTGGAAAAAGTTTGAAGCGAGTACAATGGAAACAGGGACATATTATATCAAGAAATATAGTTAATTAACGCAGGTACTTACATAAAGCAGCAATTTTCTACCTCAAAATCAACTGTTTTAATCAGAAACCTTAAAGGGAGGGTTTCACGGTTCGGCGCATGTGTAAGCTATGACGTAACCCGGAGAAATTTGATGCTGATCACTATTAAAGCTTTCGAGCTCATAATCTAATTGTTAATTATTATTATTATTATTACAGTAAAGAAAAAGGCCCTTTTAGTAAAATCACTTTAAGACTATAGTTAAAACTATTAAAATGTCATTGCCTTTATTAATAAGTTCTGACGGTTAATGTAATGTATTTTACATGTGTCTGTAGGACCTCCGAGCATCATTAGAGGAGGCAGCCACTGATGCTATGAGCCAGAGTGGTTTTGTGTATGATGATCGTACAGGTCTTTATTATGACTGGAATACTGGTTATTACTATGACCCTGTAAGTCCTACATTGTAATAGTTTGTAAACACAGGGCTCGAAATTAAAAAATATTGTCAATCGCAATTTGCGAGTAATTCCTAAAATTTAGTCGCAAGTTCGAAAATTTTAGTTGCAAAAAAAACCAAACAATTACTACTACCGGAACTGGAAATGAGAAACGAGAAATTTCTGAGAATGTCTGAAAAAGTGCGCCTGTGATACACTTCTTGGAAACCGCGTTAATGGAGTATGAAATCAGCTTGAATTTCGCTGGATTTTTTCAGATAAAATTACAACTACCAGTTACAAGTAAGACACAAGACTTTGAATATAATTCCTTTATTAGCTAGGCCGTAAAACAGTCGCAAAATCGCGACTACATGTACATGTAATAGACAGACTTTAGTCGCAAAAGCAAAATCTTTAGTCGCGAATGCGCCCGATACAGGCGCAATTTCGAGCCCTGAAACAGTCTTTGTTTTTCCTTCTGAAATCCTAGACATGAACAGAGGTTGCAGATAAGCCAAGGCAAATTTCGTCCCCTATCCACCAAATCATCCTGCATCAAAAACAAATTGCACATTTGATCAATGTGACATTCCACATGGATCCTTTTGTTTTGAATTTTGGTCTCAGAGGTGCTTGTAAGGGAAAGACGACTCATTTTTTTTGTTCCACATTAATATGTACACTTAAAATAAAATAAAAAACTTTATTTTTATTTTTTACTTCTATACCGCAACCTTTTGTTATTAATTGTACAAAGTAAAAAGGTGTGGTTTATCTGCTGGTTTTTACAGAATTTGCAATACCAACAACAATTCTCTTATATTATTAAACATACAGTCATGAACAATGTACATATATGCATACCATACTATGTGTCTGAGTCTAGTGATATTGTAAAATCTAAACTTAAGGAAGACCTTACAGAAAGCAAGACAGCCAGTGAATGTGACTTTGGACTTAAAGTAGACCTTTTATATAGCTAGACACAAGTCATGTCTTAAACTAGTCCAATGGCAAATAACATACAATACATGTAGCATCACAGGAACTCACAGAGTGTTTAACAACACTTGAATGAAATACAATTTGAATCTTATAAAAGTACCAGACTGCATTGCAAAATGGCTTGGTGAAGCACCAACATGTACATGTACATGTAAGTTGTACATGAAGCAATAAAGTGAATAAAAAAAAAATCTTCCTATTAGTATTTTGTAACTAAATTTACACTTGTGTGATAAACATGAAGCGATAAAGCGATTCCGTCATGCTCAACTTTGCGAGGAGGTGTTCCTGTCAATTGAACTTATGCACGTTTGTTGGGTGCTCACGGTATAGGTGCGTCGCGCTGCAACTTTTTTACAGTTTGTCTGTTTGTTTTTAGAACAGTCGTCTTTACTATGAGAACACCACAGGGATCTACTATTATTATGATGAACAAAGTGCCACATACAAGTTCCACTCCAGAGTGGATATATCCAGCAGCAAGAAGGAAACCGCTGATGAGGACAATGCAGATGAACAAGAGGAAAAGGAAAGCGGGGAAGAGTGCAGCGAAGAGGATGAAGAAAGTGACCAGGATGAGGGTACATGTACATGATGATTTATCAAACATACATTGGGTTATTCCAGAAAAAATCCACACCTCCCCGACGGATGGCATGCTGGAAATTCTCGCGGAAGGGGGGGTTGAGGGCTCTGGAAATCCAGGCAGGAAGGGGGGGGGGGATTTTTTCTGGAATAACCCATTAATTTTATGTATATGAATAGAATCATGTCAGGTACGCATGTATATAGATAGGGGGTGGTAAGATTGAGGGGGGAAGGGGTGGGGCTTGTTCAGATTTTGTCTCATGGAAGATACATTTCACACAACATACAGTACAGGCCATGGGGATTGCAGCACTTAGACATGCCTAAAATATATACAATATGGCAGTTTTACTCGCACATTGCATGCATGAAATGTGCGAGTAAAATTTTACACAATTGATTTTACATGTACTCCCAAAACACGTGAATTGGTCAAGTATATTCATACATGCAAATTGGGTATGAAAAAAAAATGGCAAAATGGGTGCTGAAACATCACACATTGATAAACTATACTGAAATACAGTCTCTCATCTGAAGTCTGCATTCTCTTTCACTCATGTAGTCAAATGTGTCTTGTTGCTATCTTTGTTTATTTGTGTTTAGTCACTGAGGTGCAGTTTCCCTGCATCAGGGCAATTGTAATTAAGTCATCGAAGATGAAAGTGGGTAGCCTGTTTATCATCACATACATTGGTGGGACAATAGGAAGGTAATTACTGATCCTATTTACAAAACACAAAATAAGAAATAATTATTCTTATAAATTAAGATATTAGCAGAACAGCTATGTCAAGTTGTTATCTGAAACTGTATTACTTTTAGTTGGTGAAAAGAGCGGAATCTCAATAAAAAAGTATGCTACATTTAAATGTCAAGGGGCACTCCAATTTTTTTTTTTCAGTTCTTGAGCTTCTATGCTAGTGACAAGCTCAATTAATCACTAATTTTTTTAACTGAGTGAGCTAAATAAAATACATTTCTCTTTGTCACTGCTCTAGACACTTCCATATCCAACATATTTTTAACATAATAATTACATGTACACTGTATGTCTTTTATGAACCTAGTAAAATGCCTATCTAATGCCATAACTCAACCTGAAGTTCCTGCTAGTGGCTATTAATCATTTTTCTGTTGTGTAGAAGGGTATCGGGTGGTTTGATTAATATTGCTGGCCATGGCATGAACTTGAGCTACCACACTCAGCATTGAACTGAATACAGGCTAATGTTAAAGGGGCATATCTAGTGTCACATATTTTAGAATCAATTTGACTGTAAGCCAAAAACACATAAATTATTCGTATCAATCGAACCTAAAAAATAATGGACCAGTTTTGTTAACAATGTTCCTATGCTATGGCACTTAAAGGTGAGACGTGTCTTTGGGGGAAAATGGTGAAGATGGAAATGGAGTGCAACTTGAAAAAAAAATGCCATTTTTTCAAGTTCTTCCTTTGTGTCTTGGAAAATTAGTTAAAATACTTTATTATTATGTTTGTATTTTTGGTCGGGTTTTACAAAGAGCAAAAAATATTATTTAATAATTATTAGAAACTAACTTCTGATTGACCAGTAGTAATTGAAATGAAATGCATGTCTGTTGTCACTCTCCCAAATCGTAATAATAGGATTTTTCTTTGCAGGGAGAAGGATTTGACCCATGTAATAAGAATACCAGATGTTGAAGTTAGCAAGGTACTTGGCTGATAATAAACACACTGTCATTGTTGTGGTTGCCATTGTCAATCTGAATGTTGAATTTAACTTTCATCTCTTATTCAGACGCAGTGCCAGATTGAGTTTGATAAAGAGAGACGACAGTTCTTTATTAGTGATCTTGGAAGCAGAAATGGAACATTTCTCAATGGAGTTCGACTATCTGAGGTGCATCTTTTATCTTGCATGCATTAATGGCAAAATTGTACATTTGCATGTTCTGGAAAATTCAGTTACCAGAGTACACGTATATGATAGCAATATTTGCTGTTGTAGGCTGCTGTCTGGTCAGCTCAGTTGGAAGAGCAACAGGTTGCAGAGCAGGAGGTCACGGGTTTTACTCACCCAAAATCATAATCCCTCTTCAGCCCTCGCTATAATAAAACAAATTCTGGGTGAGAGGAAATACTACACCAGAGAAAGTACATGTAACTCATTAAGGTGTCTATTCATGTTTCAGGAAATCTTTTGCGCAAAAAAATCCAGGTAGTAAATTAGGCTTCCCTTACAGTCAGCAGGGGGGTTTTTAAGTACAAATTTTTTTTGTAAAAAGCCACTTACCTTATTTTCTCGGGTATCATAGAGGAAGTTGTAAGTAAGCCCCCCAAACGTTTATTTGTGGTATAATGAACTTAAGATTTAAGGACAAGGTACACGGCTGCAAAGAAAAACGCATAATAACCCTTTCTTAAAAAATGGCGGGCGAGAAAAAACTGCTAATTCAAAGAAACGCCGGGTCCACAAGGCCAAGTTTGAAATAAATGCCTGGAGCGTTTAATTGAGAAAATACGGTATGGTACAATACAAATAATACTAGCAGTAATCGGAGATTATGGAGACGCGTTCGAAGGAACTTCCAGCGGAAATGAGCCCCTGAAAAAAAAAAAAACAATAGGGGCGGCCATTTGGAAGACCGGCCACCAAAAATCTCAAATTTTACTGCACATAAACCACAGGACAACCAACACGAAATTAGGATTGCGTTCTTCGAACGCGATTATAAAACCAAAAGTAAAAATCATACTTGCTAAACTGGATGACAGTTATTTGTACTCGCCTGAAAGCATAATTTATACTCAAATTGGCAAGCACTGATTTCCAACGCTGCATTGCATTCACCCTTATTGCCATTTTTCAAGTTGGTTTCTTAGGTCTTGAGGCAAGTTGAAATTCTGTCAAAATTTAGGAGAATGTTAACAGCATTAATTTTCTTTGATTGGCGTCCATAAAAGCACTGAACGTTGGCCTTGATGATGGCTGTTTAAAATTGTCCAAAATATGTTTTCTGATTTTAAATACAGAGCAAACAGAGAAGTAAGCCCCAGGTCATAACTCATGGTGATGAGCTCACTCTTGGCACCACTACCCTTAATCTGCACATTCACCCAGGATCACAAACATGCAACTCCTGTGAGCCCGGCCAAGTACAGGCCCAGGCACAGCAAGGGTCATTTTTTGCTCAGGATGATGAAGGTAGAATTTTACTGTTAAATATCTATTTGAAGTCATTCTTATGTTTTACTCATTGAGGTAATTAGTAAGGTAGTTTTAAAAATAGATTGAAAAGGCCGGTGGCTCATCAGGGCCAGTGCTTAGCTTGAATATTTTTAATTGTAAAATCGGTTCTTAAAATGGGCATTGTCGTGTATTTTAGTATCACTACAGTTTTGTTAAGGCCTGTATGTTTATGCAGGTGATTATTTGTGCTATTTTTGTCGCGCACAAGTTGCATCTTCAAAACGCGTGTGTAAACTAGCGGAGATTTCAGTGCGATTTGGGAGCGATTTGTCACGCGATGTCGCAGAGGTTTCACATGATCGAAACCTGATGCAATATGGCGGCGATTTTCGGGAAATCACAGTAAATGTCACACCCGAATCGCACAAGAAATCGCCGCTAGTTTACACTTGCAACAAAAATTGCATTGGAGAGCGCGACAAAAATCGCATCAAAAATCGCATGTGTAAACGGGCCTGTAACTATTGCACTGAAATTATAAAGAAGTGTCTTTAACTGGTGATGGCCAGGATGGAAATGGTTGAGTCTTTACAAAAACATCTAGAAATTGGTTATGGTTTGTTCTTGTTTTGAGGAATAACTAAGTCTTAGTTATTTGGATGTTCTAGAAGCATTTTGTGTAAAAGCAAACTGGCGTTTAGTGGAATAAAATAATAAATATGAAAAATGAAAATAAACTTTGTTTAGCGAGACCATGGAATTCCAGGTCGAATTGGAATTTAGAAATGTTAGTTTTTGAGGAGGGAGGAAAAAACGCAGTACCCGGAGAAAATATCCCTTGTAGCAGGGATGAGAACTAACAACAAACTTAACCCACATATGACGTCGAGTCCAGGAATCAAACCTGGGCCACATTGTTGGGAGGAGGGTGCTCTCACCACTGCGCCATTCCTGCTCCCTCCCTACTTTAACAGTTTTGTCCAAAATGCTAGGCCATTGTAAGGTACTACCCCCCCCCCCCCCGTCACCCCCCCCCCCCCCCCCCCCCCATTCACACCCCACTCCCCAGCATTACTTAGTTTTAATAATTTTGGGGATAGGTGAAGTGGAACAAACTTCTTGTTTTCAGAAACAATACGATGACGATACCAGTACTTTTACCGCTGATCTTCTGACGGAAAGATCTGCGCCTTTTTTATTCGTGTTTATTAACATGTTCTCTGATGCTGCCTGTGCTGTTCAAAGTTGTACTGTTTTGGCAATCTCACATGACAAACTCAAAACTCAAACTGGAAATAATTAATAAATTAAGTAAATGCTCAATACATTATCGTTTCTGATTGCCATGATGCATTTCTATAGTGTTACTGAGCAACGTCTTTAAATGCCCTCGACCAAAATGTCACTAAGCACTATTTCCAGTTGGCTGCCTGGGTGCCTTTGCCGAAAGACTGCACTGAAAAAGTGGTCTTTTTTCATATAAATTGTCAGACGCAAAAGCTTAAGTCTTTTTCTGCTTAGCGCTCTTAAATGACTGCAGAAGTGGGTCGTCATTCTTGTACGTCTTCTTCTTATGAAAAAAGTCGAACACTTCGTCCTTCTTAATGGCGATCATTTCTCCGTAGTCAATGTTTCCATCATTGTCTGTATCAAGTATCATCACCAGTTTCTTTAGTTGCTTCCTTGTCATTGGGATACCTGTTTTCTTTACACCGTTCATGAACTCCGCCCTGGTGATCTTTTTACTGTTGTCTTTGTCCAGCTGACGGAAGAAGTCCACTACGCGCAGACCTCTGAGTTCTATGTACTCTAACAGCAAGTTGAGAACATCCTGCAAGAGAGATAATGTAAAACGATTTCATCCTTGAACTCCCAAGAGTGCCAAATCTCAAAATTCAAGAAAAATCCCAAATTTCATTTGTGAAATATTGAAAATCAAATAGTACCAGAGACGTTTCATTTGAATGGTCACACCATGGAATTTTGTCAACACACTCAAAAGTTAGAGCTGCACTGCATGTCTGCGTTATTGATTCTGGGAGTGAAAAGGGTTAATTTGCGTGTCACTTTCTTGCGGTTTTCCAGTGACAACGGAAAGAAGTCAAATGCAGCGATTTAATTTCAAGTTTCTCCTTTCCCACCTTAGTAAACCAAATGCAGCGATTTGATTTCAAGTTTCTCCTTTCCCACCTTAGTAAACCGGGTTTAGTTTGTCATTCACGGTTGGTGGAAATGTTGCAGGTAGAATCCGGTCTCGGCCTAGGTTGAATGTGTACGCAGTATTCAATCTAGGTTAGCTAATTCCCTAACCCTAGCACAAAGCTAACTCTTACACAACGCTAATCATCACACCACTGGCTACCTTTATCTTTTTGCTAGGGGCGACGTTTAGCTTGTGCTTGTCAGGGTTAGCTTACCTAGATTTAATACCGGATACACATTTAACCCATCTTGAATACTGATTCAACCTGAGAACGGATTTTACCTGCAAAATAAACACTACCCTCTGATCTTAATTTGACCATTTTTCAAGTTATAAAATGAAACCTTTCGAACATATATTAGCCACTTATTCAGTGAACCTCTTCCCCTGTTCGCTTATTGTTGATCGACAAACGGACCCATCTCTGATTTCCTGGGAAGCCCCCTTCCATAGTGAAATTTAACAAAGGCCTTGTGATTAGAAATCGCCCTATAATGCTAATGCATTGCAAACTGCAAAACGTCGCATAGTACATCATGTATGCTTATGGGTTGTGTCTCAGAAAAAAAATCCAAAATGGCCCACGCCTGTCCAATTTTGTAAAATGTCCGATCAGGATTGTATTAAGATAACATCCTTTGTTAAAAATGGAATCGCAAGGTGATTGCGGAAAGCTGTACTTAACTATCAATTCCAAACTTGCGTTAATGACTTTCGTCTTTGCTTGATCAAGGCTTTACTTACCACTTTTTTCTTCATCCTCTTCACCCTGTCCTTTCCTCTCATGGCTGTTCCACACTGCACGCTAAGGTTCTCTCGTTCATCAAGGACGTCTTCCAGTAACTCTTCAAACTCTGCATTTACTGGAATTTCATCGAAGTACAACTCCTCGATGGCGCTCTCCTTATTCTTAGCCACAGCGCTTAAAATCTCGTACGCTCCTTCGCTCTGGAACGGATTCTGACCAACGCGTAAAATCTGAAGAGTGGAATTTTGAGCTAGTCCCTTCGCAAGCCACTTCGCCCCGACAAGGGAAATCCGATTGCTCGAAATATCCAGCTCGGTTAAAGTGTTGTTTTCACTGAGCGCTTCACCTATGGCTTTCGCGCCATCATCTGCGAAGCCATTCCATGACAAGTCCAGGAATTTTAAGGCGCAGTTGTGTTTCAGCCCATAAGCAATCGCGACAGCTCCTTTTCTTCTCAAATGATTCCAGCTTAAATCCAGATGTTCTAACCCCACGTTTGCGTCTATTGCCGGGCCTAGCAGCTGCCCTCCGATCTCACAGAAGCTATTGTGGCTGAGGTTGAGAGATTTTAGCGTGTAATTCTGTTTCATGGCTTCCACAATTGGCTCCGCGTCCTTCTGTTCAAAGCCGTTGTTCGACAGATTGAGCTCCAAGAGTTCGTTATTCTCTCTCAGCATCTCCGACATGGCGTACGCGCCTTGAGTACGGAGGTCATTCTGCGAGACGTCCAGCTCTGTGATGAACGGATTTTCAGTTAACATTTTAGCAATGTATATAGCACCGTCGATACCGATGCAGTTATCAGCAATATTCAGCGTCAGAACGCGATTATTTGTCATCAAAGCGACTGCCACAGCTTCTGCGCCCATCGGTCCCAGATTGTAATGCTTCAAGTTCATTTCCGGCTTGTCCAGCTGCTTTAGAAATGGTGTGCAGGGTATCAAGCCGAGATTTTTGCAAGCTGTATAATAGTGTTTCTTGTCCTGACTGTCCTTATCAAGTGCGTCTTCCTTAAAATCTCCTTCCAAATCGGTGTCATACTCTTCGTCGCTTGTTTCTGTTTGTTTTTCTGGGCTGACCAGTTCTTCTGTCAGAGATTCCGCGTCTTCTTCCAGCGGAGAGTACGGCACTTGTCTGATGCAGTCCACTTGAACTGGGTATTTTATTGACATTATTGAAACCTGCGGATACAAAAATGCAAAGAGTGTCATAAATTAAAATCAAGAAAAATCCCAAATTTCATTTTGTAAATTATTGAAAAACAAATCGTTCCATTCTAAAGCACTGTCTAAGTGGTTTCATTTGAATGGTCACACCACAGGATTTCGTCAAGAAACTAAAAAGTTAGAACTACACTGCACGTCTCCATAATTGACTTTGGGGATTAAATGGTTGTAAAGCTTAATCGCTTCAATTTGAATAGTCACACTAAGAATTTCATCTATTGATGGAAAATTGGAACTTTTGATGATTCCGCGTTAGGCTTACTGCCTTGGAAGGATGCTCGGTCAAGGGTAGTACAACACAAACTTTATCCGTATTCCTCGCGGTAAAAAAGCACGAAGCACGAGTATGTGGTACACTACATATACCTCCGCGAGCGATATACCAAAGCAACGTTCTCTGGCGAAGGCCGATGTCTCCACACGATTTGACAAGTGCTCAATTTTTGTCCATGCTTTAGTTATCTATTGCTACTTGAACACCCCACCACCATTATCCCAACTCATTTACAAAACACAGAAAAAAACTGATAGAACTCGCATGTTGTTTTATGATAACATATTTAGCATTGTGGATAATATTATATTTCTTGTGCATAAGAAATCGTTAAAGTACAGTAGTAAAAATATCGCTTATAAATTTACCTGTTTAATTCCAAAACTAATCACATGACTCAAGTTTGACTCTCCAAGTGAAAGTAAATTTCATAATTGCTCGTACGTATTAAAAGAGCCTTTGTTTTGAGTGAAAACTTGCTTCACGTTAGAGAGTTTCATTTTAGCTGTGTGCGAAGTTTAATCTAGTCCGAAACAATAATGTCCACTCGACAAAGTAAATTTAAGTTTGTGCCTTCTTCAAAAATTAATGTCGTGCATTAAATTGTAAATATTATTATCCTTCGAGTGCATTGCAATCGTTGAATACTAGAAGGACAAAAAATTTTTAACCATTCTTGCAAATTTACCTGTTTGATTCGCTTAGTTTTGTGCGATGACAATGGAGATTTTGCACAATTTAGAACCACACTTCAGTGCGCGCTGCAATAAATAGTTTACCTCGTGTTCGGGCGAACTAAGTAAAATAATGTGTCCCTCGATCCCTAAAAACGTATTTACATACCGTTAAGGAAGAGTATCTATCGAGCGATTCGCAGTTAAGTGAAATCCCAAATTATAAATGCATAAAGCGAGGATGCTCTAAATGACAAAGGCATTTAAACACCACGTTGCTAAGGAGGATCCAAAAGATTGCTTTGGAAACGGAACACAAAGTGGGCGACGAGAACAGATATATCCCCATAACATCCCAAAATTATTCAGAAGTCTTTTGTATACAAATAGAAAAAGGTTATGAATCATTTATGATTTGGATAAACATCGAACAGGTGGACTTTCCGTGTTTATTAATTTCTCAGAATTTAAGTAACTTCCAGCCAAACAAAAATACGGTTTGTATTCAATGTTGAAAAAGTCAATATGACTTTTCACCATTGTTATTGAAAATGTTTAACATTAAATTGCGAGACGCGATGGCTGCTTTTGCTTTAAATGAAGCGGTGGCGGATATCTATTGAGCTTTGTAAAAGGAAAATCTCAATTAAGTCGGCAAGCCCGCTTGCACTTTAATTTTTGTAAATTATCATATTTTGCACTAAAAACGCGGTTTCCCCTGAAAAGTAAATAGTTGTTAAAACAATATTGTTTGTTACGAGAACATATACAAATCAATTTATATTGGCATACTAAATTATGTCAGGTAACAGAAATTTCGGAGATTGTAGGCTGATGGATTTAATATTTCTCCGTAGTTAATTACAAATACACCTGCTTTGCCAATGATAATGTATGCACATGTTGGAATAATTGGAATAATGTATTTAGATGAAAGTCTCTTTGAGAATTTTTTTTATCGTGGCAAAGGAGTTCCGTGCACGCAAAAATGACTCTTTACCGTTGAACAATATAAGGATTGTGTTTCCTGTTTGAAGGCAAACCAAAATTGAGTTCCCTGTGTTCATAAAGGCTGTCTTCACCCACCCTTATTTAGGGTGTTACCAATTGCTTATTTTCCGGTAAAAGAATAAATGGGATGGTCTTGAGATTTCACGTTTTAGACAGATATAACCCTTGCCGATACACAAAACTAAATGTTTTTTCATTTTTGTCGAATATGGACAGTTAGTTAATGTTAGACTACATTTTTTTCGCAGTTCTAAATTCTACACGACATTACGGGGACTATGTTATGGCTTTTGTTTGTCTTTTTCTTTTAATTTTCAGAGAAAAAAATCTGGTTTGAATAAGGAAAATATTATAATGACGTTGTAGTTGTAGATCAGTGATAAACAGTGGTCTTGCGAAATTGTAGCCTGCAAATACAACCACCGAGTGGTCGGAGGGATGAGAGGCGCTTGTATTCGCGGGCTATCGTAATTGCGCCCTCCATTTAAACCACGCCTGCCAAACAGGCCAATTGTGGTGTGAAAGAAATTTTGAAAAAAATAATTTGTTTTCTTTAAGTTTTATGATTCGAAAAAAGCCCCATTCTCTGCATACCAAAAAATTGCCCCCTGAAAGGAGACATTTGCTCCGGGCGTGCGCGATACTAAAATGAACTATTGCCCATGCGCAGTTGAGCTCGAACGGCCTGGGCGCTAGTCCGCGCAAGTCACCAATGGAGGCCAAAATGGGCTCAGTCGAAGCATATTGCACTGAAAAGATGGCAAAATGACGGGTTTTTTTTTTTTCGCTCCAACTAAATCATATTTCCCACCAAAATGTTCACTAGATCCCAGTCTCTTCAAAACCGAGTGTGGATGTTGACATTACGCCTATTAAAATGAGTTATACCGCTAAAAGCCATGACCGCGCGGTTGAACTCCATACAAGCCTTTACGTGACATTGGTCACTTCAAGGTCAAAATGACGGGACTTTTTTTTAAGTTATTAAAATATTTTAACGTTTCCAGATAGAATAATAACCAAATTACTGGAATCCGAGTGTGGATTTCCGAAAATTAACTGATAAATGGACGAAATTTTGATTTTCTCTCCAAAAGTGGCGTTTTCGCTGTGATTTTGGGGGTCTGGGGACGAGTTAAAAAATTAGAGGCAAATGTCATCCAATTTTTTGCCATGAAACCTTTCTCCGTTTTTGAGACTCCCACAAGTGTCAAATATCTAAATTCAAGAAAAATCCCAAATTTTATTTTGTAAAATATTGAAAAACAAATGGTACCATGCAAAACTACTGCCAAAACGGTTTCATTTGAATGGTCACATCATAGGATTTTGTCCACAGAGTCAAAAGTTAGAACTACAATACATGTCTCCATAATTGACTCTGGAAGTGAAATGAGATTTGTCGTTATTTGATTATTTATTGTCTCTTTGATCTGATCCACAGTGTGTATCACCAAGGTAGTCGAAGGCGTTAAACCAGTCAGTTCATTAACAGTGCAAGAACAGAGAAAGTCAGTTCTCAAGAGGATAAAAAAGGCTTATGCTTTAGAGGTGAGTACTTAACTTTAGAATTTGTTTACAGACACATAAAACCTTCGGCATAATGACTAGAGCATATACTAACAGCTCATTGGTTCAGGTGCAATTTTCTCGAACGACATTTCGGCTTCTAGTGTAATATAATTATATCTTTGAAATCTGTTTCTATTTAGCCGCGACGTTTCTGGTGCCAAACGGTGTCATTTGTTTCATAAAATTAGATGCGTTTTACCACAAAAAGCCGGTTCAAAATTAATAACGACCTGAATCTCGTTTCACAGACTTTATGCACATAAAATAACTTTTCCGTTCCGAAACATTTTCAGGACTTTTGAGAAACGCACACCGCTTTCAAAAGTACAAAGGGGCCAGTTTCTAAAGAAACTGCGGTGCTGCGTCGGTGGGGGTTTAAAACATGAACATTTAGTTTTATTAACTGAGTGGATAATGTAAATTGACCACTGTAAGGAGATTTAAAACGAATCAAAGTACTTCTGGAACTCCCAGTCAAAACACGAAGGTAATAATCGATTAAGTTTTCAATTTATGTACTTTATTTTCGTTTACCGTATACTATGAAATCATGAATGACACATTCAGGTTCATAGTCATTTTTTTCAGTATAAAAGGAAAGATTAAACGACTCTATAAAATATCTTTTGAAAATAACGAAATGAAAATTAACGTAACGTCCTACTTTATTAGATACACTTGAACTACATTGTAAATGCTCCAGGGTGTGCATACTCGTAAATTAAGAAATACACATTTATTGTAACATTTGATTGATTGATACAGGAATCGTCGTTCTGTGAACCAGCCATTGATGTCACTCTCACAGGAAAGTACAAAGATCGTGCTGAAGTCAGGTGTGCATTAAACCTGTAATTCAAGTCTAAAAACTGATTATCGACTTTTAAAGTCTTCTGTACCATTTAAATACATTCCGCTAGCGGTAGTTCAGAGAATAAAGACGTTGATCAAATAGAGCCGGTTAGCGTATCGTGTTCAGTGTAACAAACGTTTAACCCCCCACTGAGTCTAACAGCGTCGCTCTGTGAACAAGCTTAACTAAGGTGAAAGGTCGGAAGCACAAGAATTAAGATTGACGACGGCTATTTTTCAATTTCAGCAATTCTCAAAACCAGTATTACGCGACCGTCTGCACAGTACATTTAGACCGTACAAAAGTTCACAAAAACAACTTTTTCTCCGTCTAGAATAACTAGTACGACTACTTTCCGAATAAAATTCACATGTTGCTTGTCAAAAATTACCCGAGAAACTGATTTGAAAATCAAAATTGCAAAAATACACAAACATTTTTGCATAAGGCGATGCGAGTGAAGATAGAACTGTACTATAAAATCAAAGTCTTGTTTTGTTTACATAAAATCGCTTTTCAATTTATGTAATGAATGAACAAACACATAAAAATGGACAACACAATCTTCTTTCGAAAAAATTTATTCAAATCGAGGTCATCGAGTTCGAGCTGCCTTCGATGAAATTCAAGAAATCGATACAACTGAATTTCAGCACGTTTTAAAATCAATTCTCCAAAACTAGCAATAACACAAAGAAAATCACAGATTGATATCAACATAGATTCTCATCGAAAAATGTAATCTGTTTTACCTTTAAGTCCCTCGCTTGCTTGGAAATTCAAATCTCCGCTTCTGGTTCTGAAATCCGTAAAAAACAAGCATCTCCCGCATTGATAAAAACGTAATACATGAAGTTCCTCGAAGCAAGATTTTATCCCTGAAAGCTCGTCTTTTTCCACCAAAGCGGCTTCTGAGTATCCCTTAATTAGTATCCTTGTCTTGAGTAGCAACCGCGAAATATTCAGGGAAATAACGCCTTTAATTTAAACGGTTTTCTCCGCTTAGTAAATTCACAGCAAAACATCAAAGTGTTTTCCCAGCTGACTAGCCTGACTAGCCTCACTCATCAATAGCCCGCGTGCAGGCTCACTTTTCCTCGCCCCATTCTTCTCGCCGGCTTCGCCGCCAAGATACTCGCGCGATACCCCAAACAAGTGAGCCTGCTCGCAGGCTACCAGCTGACGTGACATTCGGCCGTGTAACCGAGCGAAAAACAAAGCCTCGCTTTGGTTTCAAAATTGCTAAGATCCCGGAAGTTGCATGACATCGTACGCGCAT
The DNA here is from genome assembly GCA_024195265.1 of Dendrophyllia cribrosa. Classification (NCBI taxonomy): domain Eukaryota; kingdom Metazoa; phylum Cnidaria; class Anthozoa; order Scleractinia; family Dendrophylliidae; genus Dendrophyllia; species Dendrophyllia cribrosa. Next base: position 25,786,684 of record JAJLRJ010000003.1, on the reverse strand, counting down.
GTTTTGCGACGTCATACGCGACGGCGGAGGGCGGCGGGCACACGACGCGCCCGCGAAGCATTCCGCTAGCCATGACCATGAAAAATGACGGGCATAGGTAATGTAATGTAATGTAATGTAATGTAAATCTTTATTTCAACACGGAGAATCATCAGTTAAGTTAATAATTAAAAATTAAAACTTGTACAACTGCTTTACATGATTGCCGTGTGGGAATCCGATATCTCAGATACTTTCTTAATACCCCGTTTAAACAGCCCAATAGAACAAACGCTTTTTAAATCTTGGGGCAAGTTGTTCCACAAACAGGCCCCGCTGTAGCAAAAACTTCGTTTTAGGTAATTAGTATTTGGCTTGGGCAGCGAAAGCTTTCCTTCAAGATTTCTTAGGTTATAATCATTAACGTGGCGTTGAGTGAAGAGACATTGAAAATAGTCTGGGGCAAGTTCATTCAATGTTTTATGAGTAGGTTCTATGAGTATGGGGCTCCGCGCGGGCCTTTGGCCCGCAGAGCTCCGCTATGATTCCATTTGTTTTTCAATAATTTGCACAAGAAAAGTTTGAAATAATTCATTTTGAACTTGGACACTCTTGTCAGTAAAAGAGTAACAACGAAGGGATATTGGCAGCGGGTGTGGTGGATCACCGATGGATATTACAGATTTATAGAGAGACAACCGAGAGAGTTGAAAGATCTCAGAGTAGGTCCATTACGAGATTGAGAGATGAGCTTTTACCAGATTTGCGTGACCAACATGGACTCAGGAGTCTGTAAGGACTTCTTGTTCCCTTATTTAACGGCTTTTTCACCATTTTCAGTGTTAGTTTAAATAGCGGCAAAGGTTTATATCGCTGGAAACCCAAAAATAATGGTCCAGTTTCATTTAAAATTATTGCACTAGTGCCCTAAGAGTAAAAATAAGTGATTTGGGCTGCAGATGGCCAGGATGGAAATGGATTGTTCAAGTTTAGCGCCTTGTGTTTTGGAAAATACAATTAAACCGACTTTGATTATGGTTAAAGTGCCTATCACCCCTAGAAAGTTATTTTCAGAATCAACTCTATGTGCATTGAATAGTTAAATGGTAGAATATTTCTTGTTTTGAACGTCGCGTTTGTGAGTTATAGAGATTTGAATTTACAAAATGCTAATTAGATGACGTCAACCCGGGAATTTGCCATTATTTCTACGCCAATTTACAATGCGCGGTTTACAGCTTGAGGATAATAATTTGATAAATACTAAAAATAAACTGTGGATAGTCAATTGATTCGTAAAAAAATATTACTCGGAGGTGAAAACAAGTAGTTGTATAATAAATGATTCCCGGGTTGACGTCATCTTATTAGCATTTTGTAAACCTAAATCTCTATAACTCACTAAGGGCCTGTTTACATGGAGGGAGGGTAACCCTCCTAGAAGGGTTACCCTTCTAGGAGGGTTACCCTCCTCTATTGTTTTTTCCGGTTTCGTTTACATGCGAGGTAGGGTTACCCTAGGAGGAGGGTAGCCCTATCTGCTTGCAAGGGTTACCCTTCTAGAAGGGTCAACTTTTTGTTTATTTAAGCCATGTAAAAGCTCGAGGTAGGGTTACCCTCCTAGGAGGGTCAAGTTTAGGGCGATCAGATTACTGTCACATCACCGCTAACTATAAACATGGCTTCGCGCGGTTATAAACCTGGATAATTATTTCGGAGAACTATGCTTGCAAGAGCGGCGAATCCAAACCGGGACGATACAGCGACAGTTTGGCGGCTGAAATAGAACATTTTCATGTTGGTGTCCAATTAATAGGCGAAAGTCTTGAACAAACGAAGGTTCGACAGACGGAGCCGTACTTGATCATGATCAGTCACGCAATAAATCAAACAGGAAAAGAAAAGCGGCCAATGGTCCAGACTCTTCGTAGAAAAAGGCGAAAAAATGGGCATGGACGCCCGAAGGCGTTGAACTGCTTCTCAATATTTCAAAGAGTACAAGACGAAGTGCGAATTCAACGGCGTCGACTTCGAGGCTAGTCTATCGATGGCTTCAGGTTTCAGCGGCTTTGTTGGCAGAGATAGCCCTAGGGATAACCCTACACATGTAAAGGAGGGCTATCTTTTGACCCTTCTAGAAGGGTAACCCTGCTAGGAGGGTTACCCTCCCTCCATGTAAACAGGCCCTAACAAGACGTTCAAAACAAGAAATATTTTACCATTCAACTATTCAATGTACATAGAGTTGATTCTGAAAATAACTTTCTAGGGGTGATAGGCACTTTAATTTCCTCTTCGAAAATTCACTTCATGTAGTCTACTCTAAGTGTTCTATGAGCTTTGCGCGTCTTACAAAGGTACTTAGCTTTAATTTGGGGCAATTTTGACTAAAAAAAAAGTAAAGCCCCCATGGCATAGCTCTTTTAAAGGTATTCTAACAGAGGGCTAGATTCTATAAATGCAGGAAGCGTAAATGAAGGAAAGTATAGTACTACTGAATTATTCAGAAAAAACGTAAACGAAATGTGAGCCATTCTGCAAGGAAAGTAACAAAGGATATTATTTTTAAGGAATTAAAATACCGTTTTTTTATTTTGCTTTTCTCTGCGTTAGACGAACAAAGGTTGGAAGTGATGTTCCTGTGGTGATTGCTGATGACGCCCCTGCATCAGTTCACAGGTCAGCTATTTTTTGTTCTTGTTTTCAATGTCTTCTATTCTCCTTGCTGCAGGGCCTGCGTAGCAGTGTTGTGAATATACAGAAATTTCATAAAAAAGATAGTTATTCTTGTTGTTTTGTACGTTTTTTTTTTCAGACCTATTAGTACAGCTAATGTCGGACGCCAAATGTTGGAAAAGATGGGCTGGAACGAAGGAGAGGGACTGGGACGAGAGGGAGCCGGGCGTCGAGAACCAGTAAGAATGGAGTTATTTGTAGAAATGGAAACAAATTCGCGACTGAGAACTGTGGAGTGATCGGAAACCTAAGTTTAATGTGACAGTGTGACAGAGTGTGGTGGATTGCTTTCTATTCATAGCCTACAAACAGTGGATAGCGTTGTTGGCGCGCTCTTATTGGCTACTGAAACTCGGGATAGCAAGCGCTATTTACCTCCAAGCAATTTGCGCGCGAAAATCGTAATCGTTGATAGGAATAAATGAGTTTAAAATCATCATTTTCGTGCTATATTATCTCACTGTTTTAGTATATACTAAAACAACTATTCACCTCAGTGTCGGTGGCCAGTGGTGGATATTTATCACTAGCCACCTCCACTTCGGTGAATAGTTGTTAAATATTCAAAAACTATAATAACGATAAAACCACAACGACAAACCAGTGTAGAGTACCGGATCTATCGTAGACCTGGATCAGTAAAAATCTTGAAATAGTAAAGGTGAAAACGGCAAACTGATCCTTACAGCAAGAAGAAAAGATAGAGACAGAAGTGAAATAAAAAAAACAAACAGCCTGTCACCTGTTTACATTTTAAACACAAGTTCATGATTAGCTGAATGGTCAAACCAGTTATAATAACAAGTTAGACTGGCCACAAAACATACCAGTAATTCACAGTAGGTCTCCAACCTTCTCCCATAGGTAATCGTTGAGGTGCGTGACAGCCTTCGAGGACTGGGCACTGGTGTTAAGAGGAGCCTGGATGATGGTGAAGGGAAAAGTTACATCCGGGCTAAAACTCGCGAGAGGTTTGGACAAGCCACCCACGTCATCACCGGTCCACAGAGATTTGTCGCCGCAACAACAGTTCAAGCGGAGGAGAAAGACGTAGTGAATTTAGACACTAATGATGAAACTTCGCTTGTAGGAGAATCTAACTCTAATCACGAACCAACGCAATCAAATAAGGAGGAAACAATGGATATTTTTGCGGAGTAAAAGTTTAACATCATGCCAATACTGAGTTTTCATGAGTCGGCACACTGGGCCTTTTAAATTAAAACTGTTATCCTCTACTTAAACTTCAAGATCGTGATCGCTTAGGCAATGAACCGAACCAAAATTGAGTAAATATTGACTAAGGAAATGAAATACCGTTGCATGGACAAAGCTTTGAATTGAGAGAACGTGAATTCTTCATTACCAGGAATGGATGCGAGACTGCGGCTTCCGTCAATCAAAACTGCGATGGATTTCTCTTTGATCTGAAGCGCGGGAGTGTTCAGGATGGAGACGTTTGGAAATTATAATGTTTGCAAGTTTACTGCTGGCTTACGTAAGGGCGTGGTCGATTTTTAACTATATATTTGCTTGTAAAGAGTTTTATAGGAAGAAATTTGTGAAGAAGTAGACTGCCAACAGTCACCTTTTTTCTATCAAATCAGAAGGCGCATGAGTGTATGCGCTTCGCTGATCGATTAGTTCGTCTCACGCGGACGTCACGCTAAAGTAAAAAGGAAAAGAAAGAGACTGCTTACAGTCTATAGTGACGAAGATACGGAAAATCGTTTCATAACCCTATGAAAAACGTCGCAGTCGAGCTTTACCGGCCTTTACCTGCGGACAAATCTGAACAGAAACGTGATGTTACGCTAATCAAGAAACAACGCCAACCGTCAAGAGAAGTGACAATAATAAAACTGAGCCGGGTGCTATCCCAGTATGTGAGTGCATCTTGGGTTCATTCATTTCACTTTTTTCTGTACTCCGTGTTTATAAAAGAAGTGTTTCAGGATCTGTGGGGTTCTTGCTAAATAAATCAAAGTTGCTATTCAGTTACATTTTGTGAAAAATTGCCATTCTCTTCTTAAAGCAAGTGGGGCCGTTTTCTTTTATTTAGTTTAACGGCGATGATTTGCTGATTGTTAGATCTTCTCTTGACTTTGAACAGTTCCTTATTTGTCTGTACGATGACTGACTTCGATTGGTGGCGAGCACAATACTACTAAGGTGGTAGCGGCAAATTAATGGGTTGAGGGCTTTCCATTCCTGCATGCTTCAATGTCGCTGGACATTATACAGGGTTGTGCCTAAATCATACCGTCCCGAAGGACGTCGGACACCTTATTGAGACTTACATAACGTAATGTTTAAGCGTAAAAAAGGAAAATCTAAAATCGAATTAAACCTGTGACCTCAGCTAAGCTTAGGCTTACATAGCCTACCGTACCACCTAGCTTCTCGGGTTGCTTAGTCCTAAATTTAACTATATAAACTGCTACCCCTAACCTCAACTGAAAGCTAACCAGTTACTCCGTTATGTAAGTGTCAATAAGGTGTCCGATGCCCTTCTGGACGGTATGATTTGGGCTTGACCATTATACAGTCGAAACTGCCCTAAATGACCACCCAAAATGCAAAGCCAATGTACAAAGCACCTATCAGACCACAGGGATGTTAACTTTGAATCATATGAACCTGTAGTAATAGGCCATTTGCACGATGACGTCATATGACTACAACTACCAGAATCCTTCAGTTTTTTGTTTTGTTGTGCAAATTAGGGCTATGGTTATTTAAACCGCACTGGGATTAAAAAAATTAAATAAGAAAGGAAAAACGAAATGAATTCTAGTAGTTGTAGTCAAATGACGCCATCGTGCAAATGGCCTATTGCAATGTACAAAGCACCTATCAGACCACAGGGGTGTTAATTTTGAATCATATGAACCTGTAGTAATTCCAATGCACAGAGAACCTATCAGACCACAGGGGTCTTAGCTTTGAATCATATGAACCTGTAGTAATTCCAATGTACAAAGCACCTATCAGACCACAGGGGTGTTAATTTTGAATCATATGAACCTGTAGTAATTCCAATGCACAGAGAATCTATCAGACCACAGAGGTCTTAGCTTTGAATCATATGAACCTGTAGTAATTCCAATGTACAAAGCACCTATCAGACCACAGGGGTGTTAATTTTGAATCATATGAACCTGTAGTAATTCCAATGCACAGAGAACCTATCAGACCACAGGGGTCTTAACTTTGAATAATATGAACCTGTTGTAATTTTCAATGCACAGAGCACCTATCAGACCACAGGGTCTTAACTTTTAATAATATGAACCTGTTGTAACGTCAATGCACAGAGCACCTATCAGACCACAGGGTCTTAACTTTTAATAATATGAACCTGTTGTAATTTCAATGCACAGAGCACCTCTCAGACCACAGGGTCTTAACTTTTAATAATATGAACCTGTTGTAATTTCAATGCACAGAGAACCTATCAGACCACAGGGTCTTAACTTTGAATAATATGAACCTGTTGTAATTTCAATGCACAGAGCACCTATCAGACCACAGGGTCTTAACTTTTAATAATATGAACCTGTTGTAATTTCAATGTACAAAGCTCCATTCAGCACAAAATATTGTATCATATTGAGGTTTTGATGCAGGGGACAAAATTTTCGTTTTATGAAGTTGTACTGGAACGCATAATTCAATTTTGCGTCTGTAGTAGCAAAAAATTGGGTGAGTGGTCACTTACCAGAGGTTAAAAATAGGCTCCCTTTTCACGGTTGCATTTTGTCTCATTTTCAGTTTGGGCTCTGTCGTGTCCTTGTTTTGTGTTTAGTTTTCAACTGTTCTTACAGCTGTTATGCGTATCATTTTGCTTGAAAAATTACATATAAAATCAATTTCTTTCCACCTTAATTACAGTTTTTTGTCATTGTAGACAGCAGTTGCTTGTGTTTTGAGAATAACTTCAATGATGTCGTCCGAAAGTTCATCAAAGTCTTTGTTGATGTTATCATGCTCGTCTTCTTTGAAGAGATTGAATAATTGTTGAATAGTGTGATCAAAAGTTGTAAAGACATTGATTCGTTGAAATGAAATGAAAACAAGCCTTTAAGACTTCAAAATGGATAAAAAAGTTCATAGGAAGATTTGTATGCTTTTAAAGTGGTGGTAAGAGAGCAGAAAGCGTAAACTGGAAAGCGTAAAGTGCGAAATGCAAATCTGATTTTGTTTACAAGCACAATTGCTCGACCTGATGTGGCCGAGTTTTCGGCTTGTCGGGCTATAAGCGAAAAACAACTGTATTAGCGCGCGCTTAAAATAGAGAATGCCGTCAAATTGCGTCAGCAAAGTACAAATTAACATGTGTAGTTGCTCTTTATCAGTTTTTTTTCTTTCAACCATGCAATTGCTTACTCCAGAGAAATTACTTCGTTTAGAAACTCGAAAATATTCATCATTTTCTCTCAAAATGACAATTTTACTCGCCATGTGATCGCGACATTAATTCGCTATTTTAGCGCGCGCTAATACAGTTGTTTTTCGCTATATAGCGCGGCACCCCTAAAAGTAACCAGTCGAGTTTTCTAAATATTTCTCAAAAACTACTGATAACACAAAGAAACAGTCAATAAAATATTTCTTACAAAGTAAATGCGCATTCAAAAATGTTATTTTCTTTACCGTAGCTTTTCAATAATTCTTGAAAATTCTTAGATAAGTCAGCCGAGTGTGAATTCTGAAGGAAGATATGCTATCACTTTGTGATAAATCTGGATAAATGGATCCTGACAAGGGCGTAGCTACCTGTACGTACGTACGCATGTGCGTACCTGAAAAAGTAGAAAAAATAAGTAAAAATGAATAAAAGTATACGACCTAGATTTGGTGATTGTGCGTACCTACCAAAGAGTTGTGGTACAGCGTTTCCTAGGAAACGATTGCATCTTCAGCATGGCTCGCAAAGGATTGTGGTAAAAAAGCGATTCCAGATATTTTCTGCTTTCTGGATCATGAACTGCTGCTCCGCTCACTTCGTTCGCTGCGCAGTAACAATAAAAATAAAAAAACAAGATTTAACTTAACAACTACATGGCCGGAACAAAAAGGAGAGTGTGAGAAGGGGGCAGCGAACGTACACGATACGTACTACTATAAAATATACTATGTAATATACTAAGAAAACTCGAGACTGGGGGTGCTTTGCCTGATCCTCGCGTGACAAATTGGCGATCCACGCGTGACAAATTCCGTAGCGAGCAATTAGTGAGTTTAGCACGCGCAGATGATTTAATTAATCAATTTATTATTTATTGCGTCATAATTTCAGTTTTAATTATATCTCCGATCAGCAGTCAGAGTGTGTTGTTTCGAGGTTTGCGTCCAAAGTAAACGAGAAATTTAATTTCAAATGAAGAAACTTATGATCGCATGTGTTACTGTTGGGGTGGCAGTTTGCGCGGGTGTCTGGCTTTACAAGAGATGGAAACAAGACAAGAAAAGTAGCTCGGAGGATGAGGTAAGAACACACGACACGACACGAAAGGGAGAAACTAAACAACGTACAAACTGAAATTTAATGATAAACCGACTAAACCGCACAGGGAACTCCGCCCCAGACTGGGTTTTGGTGGAACTGACAATGCATGTTCAACACGGGTTAGACGTTGGATCATTTTCTCATGCGTACGTTTGCATGTCTTAGTAGAAAACAACCTTACGGCTGCGTTTTAAGGTTGATGCTATACACTTTGTGTTCATGTTTTAGTTTTGACATTTTATATAGCAACTGATTTTGTTTTGTTTATTCAATTTATATTTTTTTAGCCTGGAGTGCAAATGGTCTATTGAGACAAGAGCAGGAGAGGAATGGATCAGATAAAATTGGAAAAAAGAAGAAAACAAATAAAACAAATAAAATACAAACAAATCAACAAAATAATGAAATGGTAAAAGAAACAAATGTTAAAACGAAGAAAAACAACTACAAAGTAAAAAAAATTCTATGCAACGAAAAAAAACAAAAAAAAAAACCAAACAAAAAACGAAGAAAAAATTAAAAAAGGAAAAATATCTGACTATCGAAATGTCAAACGGTTATGAATGTAAAGGCAAAGGGGTATTAATTATGCACATATTGAAAAAGTAATTATTGTTTATCATTTTGTTCATTAATTTTATTAAGAAAACAGTACTGCTGTGATTAAAAAAGTTACAATAAATTTATATAAATGACAGTAAACTCGTTTTTGTTGGGGACTTTATAAAGAACTGCAACATGTTCTATTCTAACTTGCGCTGTCAGGACCCAGCAAATAGCGGATCGTTCCAGCTTTCGCACAGACGAACTCTCGCGGAAACGCTTGCTACGCAGGCTACACAGCGGCGCAACATGTCACAGCTAAACTGCTTGTAGTACCCTGATGTGGAATGCTTTGCCTGGTCCTGTTGTATGTAATTACTTGATTGGTTTGCAGCACAGCTAACGAAATCAGGTTAGGCTGGCCTGTTGGTACTTTTAAAATAAACTGCAACTAAACTGAATAAAACAGGCGAGTTAATTATGTGAGCGAGAAAAGGACCCAATTCTTTGAAATGGCTTGAAAATCACTCCATCGCGGGATCAAACATTGTTGACCACTGAACTTGCGATACTTTTCTTGGAAAAACAGTTCTTCCTGTTACAGAGATTTAATTCCACCAAATACCTTGGTTAATAAAAATACAATGTAACCGCATACGAAAACTTCTTCCAATATTCTAGCGACAAAATATGGTTGCTCATGAAGTGCTCAACAATTCAACATGTTGGGGCTATTGGCCCTGGCTTTAACACATGCACCGGTTGTTCACGGAGTGAAGAACTTTTAATGACAATAGACCATTTTACAGTTGTCTTCTTAGTGTCCTGGCCTTTGAGTGGAAGCGAAGGCTGCAGTCGATCTTGTTTTGATACAGAAAAGCATTATTAACATATGAAAGGCAGAAAGGTTTATATCAAAGCAAGGTCACCTCCAGCCTCGCTTCTACTCAAAGGCAAGGTCACCAAGCACACAACTGTTAAATGGACTATTACAATTTTGGAGACGAACCTCAATTTTGTTTCAAAGTGACTGTGAACTTTAGTAAATTAAATACATGTAGGTGCTCCTTCGATCTGTAACCGAATATACCGCCCGCCCCCCACCAAACACGCCTCTGAATCTCATTTCAAGGATTAACAGCGTGTAAACGTTTTGTTTTTACTACAACGTACTAGTTACAAACTTTAAAAAAGCCAGATTGGAGCGAAGGGGCTACAGGTCGGGGTTGGAGGGCGGTTGTGAGGGTAGTTGCGGAGGTTTGTGCTACTGACTGAGACTGGAGCCATTTCGTTTGCAGAGCCCATGTTACCCTTATCTGGCCGAACATCCTTCCCTGGCCACAGGGCTCAGGCTGCAAGACTGGGACGGTAATTCTCTTTACATTTTGTAAAAACATTAAAAAAAAAAACATACCACGCAGCTCTTTAGAACCTCTAATTTCATTGGACCTGTGTATCACGCAGCTCTATTGTTTTCAGGGCTAGGGCCCATTGTTCTGTTGTTTGCTCTATTGTTTTCTCAGCCAAACAGAGAAGACCTTGTAATATCTGCATACTTATGGATGACTGTATAGAAAAAATTACTTGACGTTACTATCTTTTAATTTTTCTCAAAATGATGAGCTTTTTTCCGTTGAAAACTGACCAAAACTCTTTGCGCCTGATCAAAATTGTGTTGGCAAATGGCGCCGACAATTCTGCAGTTCACAGTTTTTAAACGCTTAGAACTTTTTTTGGCAAACTTTCAAAACGTTTAGTAAATTGACAGTGTATTGGCAATATATTAAACTTTAAACAGTGAAAATGACAATCTTAATTTTTAAGTACTTTGCTTAACGTTTGCAAATTTCTCTCGTTTGACCGCGGTTAAACATTCCCCAAACGATCGCAGTTGAGAGTTGACAGACAAGCAAAGATGGCGACAGTGTAATCTTCATAGGGGTTCACGTATGCCATGGGCACAAATTTAGTAGAGATCCCTTTTTCTCGAGTGAATAATTACACAGCATATCTCTGGAACAGAATTACATTAGAATCAATCAGACTGTACAAGTCCCTAGAATATTTCTCTGCTATATTTCGTTCATGTGTACATTGTACTTTGACTACACTGCTAAAATATTTGCTCCACATTTGTATCGTGTGTGAAAAGAGTTTCTCAATCAAACTTGTATTAAAACCCTTACTCCCAAGAGTGCCAGAAATCAAAATTCCAAAAAAATCTCAATTTCATTTTGTAAAATATTGAAAAGCAAATGGTACCATGCAAAAGTACTGCTGAAGAGGTTTCATTTGAATGGTCACACCATAGGATTTCGTCCAGACTCAAAAGTTAGAACTACACTACATGTCTCCACAATTGACTCTGGGAGGGAAAGGTTTAATAATTCATCAAGTTTGATTAAAGAAAATCATAAGCGTAACGGTGGTTTGGAAATCCGATCTTAATTAGCATAGATTTTGGCGATTTTCTTCCTTCACTTTTGTCTGTACTTAATGATCAGTTTGAGAAGCTATTTCAAACACTTGAAAAAATGTTTCATCAGGTATCCAAACACCTCGAAGTTGGTCAAGAAAATTTTGGCTGAGCCTTGTTTTTACAACCCACTTGTCTTCTCAAGGCTGGTTTTCACTGACGACGGAATCGGAATCGGAGTCGGAGTAGGAATCGGAAGCGCAGAGCGATACGATCTAGTGAAAATCAAACCGACGGAATCGGAAGAAACGTCGGAATCATAAGCGAAATCGGAAAAAAATGGAACCGTTCTGATTCTTCCGACTCCGATTCCGTCGAGCTTATGACTCCGCTTACGACTCCGATTTTCAATTTTCACTAGGTCGGAAGCGCTCTTACGACTCCGACTACGACTCCGACTCCGTTGCCAGTGAAAACCAGCCTTCAGTGTCTGGAAATCCTGATAAAACACTTTTCATTGGTCCATCATACTTAGAAAACGAGAAAAAAAATTCAAGCAAGTTAGCTTGCAATATTAGAAAGAACGCTTATTTACATCTCAATTTATTGTACAACATTTCTGTCTGACCATACAATGTAAACAAAATTACATGTAAAAAAAGCACAGCTGAACCACTCTGGCATTTGTCAGTGGTACAACAGGTTATACCAAGAGACACATGGTTCAATCAGACATTTTTAACAGTGGATGTCTATCTTCACTGTGTTGGATGCCCACAGTACCTCATTTCATAGTTTATAGTTGTAGTTTAGTTGTAGTTAATTGTATCTTTAACAACCAGTATTAGCTCTTTTCCAAAATTTTACAGTTGGTTATCCCATCAGCAACAGTAGCAGTATTGTCAGTGAGTTTAATAATATAAGAGGAACTGAAACAAGAAAGAAGAAATCAAAGTGAAAACTTAACAATTATAAATGTAGCATTAACCCATTCACACCTGAGGATTTTTACGTTTTTGAGTGATTTTCTGCATACACACGCCCCATAGGATTTCGTGACTTCATATTTGGAGTTACCATTGAAAGTGCTGCTGTTCTAAAACACTGAAGGCTCGAGTTTACTCAAAACGTCATTGTGACGATCTGATTTTGCTTGGTTGATTTGCAATAAAGGGTCCAATATGAATTATCTACGATTTTTGGTAAGTTCACAGCCATTTTTCATCTTTAGTAGCTGCCTGGTGAGCATCATTAAGCTTGGAGGTAGTTCTGAGTCCACTTCTCAATGAAGCGAGTTAGGTGTTGTACTTCGTTTACGAATTTGGCTCGTTGCTCGTTGAACTGGAAAAATGGCCGCCTGGAAACGAAGTGGCTTTGGGACTCGACTCTGGATGAATTTCTCGACCTACCGCGGCATATTTTGGAAGTTGCGACCACAGGAGAATACAACAAGCGCGAAATTTCGGCGGTGGGTCGGAGTGGCTGTGGACTTAGTATAAATATGAAATGTGTGGGGAAAGAATGGAACGCTGTCAAAATTTTTGGCTTTTTCCCAGCATGCAGTGCGGTGGTGATGTTGAAAATCGAGGCAAGGTGAGTACGCACTAGTATAAGAAGCTGTAGTTAGGCCCGAGCAACGAATAAGAGCAAAAAAATTCACTGCTAAGCTAGGACTAGGACTGAATTTTGCTGTAAATGTTGACTTTTGGGTTTGCCACGATGATTTGAATAAAAAAAACTAAAGGCAAAAACGTGATTTTTGTTGTTTTTCTATGACGTTAAAAACGGTAATTTTTGTTGTTGTCCAAATTCAAACGCTGATATTCTGCAAAAATCGCTGACTTTTTTGTGTTTATTGGGTATCTCAATTTGAAAGACTTTCTAGTCAATGCTCACAACTGCTAGTTAAGGCAATGTTCGCACGATTGAGAAAGTTACAATTTTTTAAAGCAGTGGAGTCTTGTACGGGCGGTTACGGGCGGTTCAGGTGTGAATGGGTTAAGCCGCCTTCACATGACAAACTTGAGTGGGTACATTGTAAACTTGTGTTGGCAAACTCAAATTGACATGTGTGAATGTGACATCAACAGTTGGCACACTGTTTGTGACAAATAGAACACAGAACTTGTTTCTATTCTCCTAAATGTAATTTGTGTACTTCAAATCAAAAATCAAGTATCATTCCTAGGGTCTTCTCCACTTTCAAAATGGCAGAATGTGTGTCAGTGGTGGATCCAGGGGAAGGGTCGGGGGACTCCGGAAACCCCCAAACCCCCCCCCCCCCCCCCCCCCCCCTACAGACCTGTGTCTCCCTTGTGATTCATAAAAATAATAGAATAAAATTGTTTTATACGTAGTTGTTAAACTTCCAATAATTGACTGATTGTCAATTTCTTTAAACAAACGCTTTTCAAGTTTCAGGAGTGCTGGAAATGGCGTTTCAGGGGGTAAAATCGGAAAATTTCCGGGGAGGCATGAACCCAGAACCCCCCCCCCCCCCCCCAAACCTCCAAAGCTTAGTAACTGGTATTCTGATGGAATTAAGTATAGGTACATAAATTTATCATAAGCTTCCATGAAGTTTTTTAAATATAGAAATTTACAAACTGTTTCATGACAAGCCTGGTTCACACTACAATGTACAGTAATACATGTATGGCAGCATAATGACATATGGACATAACAACATTTATAAAAAGGACAGCTTTTCCGTATCCTTTTGTCATTATACTCCTACATGTACATGTACTATAAGTAATAACTATCGTTGTGTTGTGTTATTCTCACTGATGACAAAACCCTGACATACACGGTATATGTTCAGTTTAAGGTTTATTGTGTGCAACAATATTATTATGTCATTATCTTACTAGTGTGAACCTGACTTTGTCTGCTGGTATTTATGGTACATTGTAACATGGCTTTTACACTTACTTCTCATGACAGTCCTAATAGAGTGTATTAGATTGATGACTTGATGCTTACTCCCTCTGTCTTCTCCAAATCCTGATAGCTGGTCAGTTCCCCAACCCACTAGAAGGAAGGAAACATACATGTAATCACAATTCTTATTGTTGATTTTGCCTGATACAGTCAAACCTCTATCAATCGGTCACCCTTGGGGAATAGCCTCCTGACAGCTAGAAGTTGACTGCTTAATAGAGGTGATCTAAAATTTAGCATACAATATGGCAAAAATTGAACTGAATGCAAAATTGATCACGATGTACATGTATATCTTATTGTTAACAGCAACAGTAACACAAAATGTAATAAATAGAAATTAAGTAATTGCATGTTTAAGGAGGTTCATGCCTGGCTACCAGATTTTATAACATTGCTCATAAGGTAAGTCTTTGTTGTAAACCACATCATCAAAAATTTTGCTATCATATTCAACATGAAACAAAAACATAAATTATGGTGGTCTAGGGATGCATAGCTTAATTTCTTCAGGCAAGTCACTCACTTTGTTTAGTTTCAATGAGAGTTCTTCCTGACCATTAAACTACATGTACAAAGTCATGTAGGTGACTTCCAATTGGGAAATCTAAATGGTGGCCATGTCCACTTAACAGAGGTGAGTGCCTAAAAGCGGTCAAGTTTACAGTACATGTAAGTATGGGGAGAGATTTCCAGGGATTTGTTAAGTGGCCACTTAATAGATGGTGACAGCTTAACAGAGGGCTGCTTTATAGAGGGTGACCACTTAACAGAGGGTGACCGCTTAATAGAGGTTTCACTGTATTCAAACCTATGTAGATAATACGGTAAAGATGCATTCTAGACAAATGCAACCAGCACATCCAGAACTAAACCTTCCCATTACTTGTTGCCATACATTTATTTTAGCAGTTGCGGGGAGAAGTTGTTAAATGAAGCCATCAACAGGAGCAACCATGTACAGTGTACAGTGTATGTATGCCATAACCACTTAAATACTACAACTCAACATTGGATACTAAAAACATACTTATACACTGTTAATGCAACTAGAAAAAAGGTGAGGTGGCTAGTATACATTTTCTCTCACCTACACTGTAGTCATCACAGAATCTTTCTTTAAAACATTGCATGTGAAGCCAATAGAACAACTGTTGATGAGGCAAGGATGTACCTTTTAAGCCCTCTAAAGAATTCATATTGTTTGTGTTTCTTGTTCACACAATTCTTACCATGCAAGCCCTGAGGGTCGTTTAGAAATACTTGCATATGTACATGGCATGCAAACTGCTATTCATCTTTCTCCAAAGAATTAATCATTTTCCCTAAATCCTTTTCGAGTTTGTATATTATTTGAGAACTCCCTGTTTCTTTATTCTCAATCCTTAAGGTTAAAACTCGAGTCTACTCTTAGTTTGAGATACGAGGATTGAGTTTCGAGGATCAAGTCAAGACTGTCAACTTCCATTTGAGTGGTACAGTGCTGTAATGTTGTTACGTAACTGCACAATTAATAGCCCTTATGCACGTTTACATTAGACTAGCTAATTTCACCCCCAAGCCTCGCTTTCGAAGTGTAAACGTTTGACAATCTCATCAATGTATTCTCAAAGGAGCAAAGTTGAAAAGAATACCCACTCAAAAACAACGTCAACTGGTCAAAGGTTTGCAAGGAATTTCGTACAAACGGGCTTGGTGGTGAATTTTGAGCTTTTCATGCATGTGGCCTATTCCACTGCACTGTTATCTCCACACAATGTACATGTGCTTTTCATTTTGAAAACAACCCTAACCTACCAAGGAAAATTTTCAACTCATTCAGCAAGTTATACCTACATGTACATTGTAAGTGGTATTGAGAATAGCTTTGATAATAATTTATTTCTGAAAATTAATATACAGCATGAACAACTTTTTGTAGTTTTGCTCCATTGTATTTTTTTTGTGACAACTTCATACAATGAATGAAACCTCATTCCTCCTAGATTTTTTTCTACACTATGTTTGGGACCAAAAATTCGGGTCTTTCTGCATGCACTGGTATCCATGAACCACTCATTGTCTTCTATTGTTTATGAGGTATTGTATTTTTGGTCTTGTTTTGCATTTGTATTATTGTCGTAATTTGTTCCTTTTGTTTTACGTAATATGTGACCGGTACATGCAGAATCTACCAAAAATTCGAAAGTCATTGGAGCGAAGGTTTTTATATTAAAGAAATAATGTAATGTGCCAATGACAGGTCTTGCTATGCCTACACACAGAAATATAAAATTAATGCTTGATCAAAAACTAAAGCAATTGAAAACACTAATAAATACAGAAATTTTCTTTGGAACCTTCTGAATTTTATGCAATAGCCGTGGTCACACTACGCACTTTTACCCAAGGAAAACGAATTTATCTAGGGCCAATTCACCAAAACTTTCCCAAGGTAAATTCATCTTGGGTTTCATTTTCATTAGGACTTCATCACGGACAAAGTGTGTAATTCATTATGAATTCAGTAATTATTCCTCACATGTGCAGTTTAGAGCTACAGTAATACTACCGCGGGGACTTGGTACTAACTAGTATCTTAGCAACCAAATGAGGACTTTTCCCCTGACGCATCCAGTTTCTTTCCGTCGATCAAAACCTGTTTTGAATCAGCGAAAACGAAACGTGCGAACGATAATGGATTTCGAAAACTTTGAATGTGGCTGTAAAGCAGAAGCGATCGATGATTATGGAGTTTGGTGTGTCTGCACCATTGTTTCTTCAACCAGAGAGGCGGTGATGGGTTCATTTGATGGCTGGAGTTCCGAGTGGAATCGAAGATGAGCGCAAGATTCGCAAAGAAACGATCACAGTAAAAGATGGCGTCAAAAGAAAATGCTCAACCCTTTCAAGCAAAAATATTGAATGAAGCTTATTTATAGTTCCTGCTCCAGTGATAAATAAATTATATCTCTTGAGTAAACGCCATGGTTTATCTGTAGTTACCCATCATAAAACAAACATTGTTTACAGAAAAGACAATACGCATCACAGATTGCTTGATTGATCATGGCCGGGCCCGGCTCAGGATACCAAAACGAAATAAAACCAGTCGATTTACACCACTCGCATGGAATTGTCTTAATGTAAATAAAGCAAATATATTTTGCTTTGAAATGGAAAATTTTCGTGCAAGAACGGCTCGCTTTCTACTTGTAAACAAAGAGCTCAAATTACGGCAAGAGCTTAAAATTTGCATAAAAACCTACACGAACGAGATCTAATCAGATTTCTCTGAATTGCGAAGATTACAACATCCCTCTTTTGACCTCGTATTAAAAATATTGCAGTGGCTATTCGTACGGCACTGTACGCGGACTTCCATTTGCTATTCGTACGGGAGTATTCTTTGACGAAAGGAGTCGCTCGCGTGAGTATACAGAGACTCGGCAAATTAGTCTGAGCTAAATCAACATCGCTTACCAGAAGCGCTTCGTAAAGCTAAACGAACATTTAATATTGTGGACCAACAAAAGTGTACGGGTGCCGTACGAATAGCCACTGCGTAAAAATATATGTGAGCTTCAGATTATCGAAACCACGAGAAACCGGTTTTCGCTTTACGGCCAGCATTTGAGACTCTCAATGGGACATGATGTAAAAAAAGTCAACCGTTACTAGGAAACAAGGCTCATACATATGCACGAACCCCACTCAAGTGTTCAATTACAAAATCAATTCTCAACGGCAACTAAAACTGAAGTGAAATTTAAAATCATGAATTCTGAAGTTAATCAGACAACACGCGCCGCTTTTTAAAAATAGAAAATTACTTTCACAATGTGACATATGTCCAGTTCTGTTATCAACGCATTCGCCGACGAGCATCTATTGGTTAGCTACCTTGGGATTTGAATTTGCCCTTGCTCTCGCTTTGGGGTAGCTGTCAAGGGAAACTCTATTGTTCTCGTGATATATCCAAGCCCCAGACGTTAAAATTCCCCCCAGGTAAATTACCTAGGAAAAAATCGGTCACACTTGAAAAATTCAGTTTCCCTAGGGAAAATGTCAACAAGTCAAGTTTCCCTAGGGCAAAAGTCTGTAGTGTGTGACCACGGCTAATGACTTTGTACATGTAATAAGTTACAGGTACATACAGGGTACAAACCGGTCATTATGACCGGTTTAGAAGTGACTATTTCAAGTGACTTTACAATAGAAACAGCCTCCCAATACAATAAGAGAATATTACTTCAAATTCTATAAATACCTTTCGCTAGAAAACGTTCTTCGTGCAGCACAGCGACAGCATTTACCACTAAAAGACAAGCTTCTAATAAACTGTAAAACGTGAGCGCCATCTTGGATTTTTCTGACGTGTCGACATGCGCAGAAGCTGTGTAGAAGCAAACAAGTCTCCAGTGCTTTCGCGAGCTTTCTTCGTAAACTTCCGGCGAAAATAAGTTCACCCGCAATATGGCGGCCAGCTGATGCAACTTTGGTAACTTTCACTTGCGAAGTAATTTTACTTCATTTCGCAGTGATAGGTTCCTCTTTTTCCATGGCAGCTTTGACTATAACTGCAAGTCTCAATTTGCTAGCAAAATCCCGATTTTTATAAATATTTTTCAGTAGTGGCGACCAATTTTATTAAACGGACGTGCGATTGTGCACAAATCGGTGTTTTCTGTGATGATGCAATTTGTCTGATTCATTTCTTAAAATAAAAATTTTAAGAAATACGGCGTGAAGAAAGACACATCAAAAGAGGTACGTGGCTTTCGCTCAAACAGCCACCTTTACACCTGACGTGTCCTTGACCTAATAAAACTTGCTTTCCTTCCAAGTTGTGTAGTATTATTCACTTTTCTTTACAACTGTGTGTCAGTGAGTCAAGAGTCAGGTACCCTCGTACAATATTTCAGAAGACATGTTGACGATAAGGACGTGTGTTCCTTTAATTTTACTCATTGGACTGAGTAATATAAGTCACGGATCTCTGCTGATGGAGTATCCCTTCGATGATTTTGGGTGAGTATTTTGTCGTATTTTCGAGCTCAGTGATCGTCACTATATAAAAAAAATACGAGAAACACCAGTTCTTATGGACAAAACTTGTGCGAGTAATCAACTCGTGAAAATCTTGATTCTTTGTTTATAGGTAGGCCGCAATTAGTTAGAGTTTTCAGTTTTCGCATTATGCAACTGAGTGTGCATTGAAGTAAGGAAAGTGCAGCCTTGAATTCGTTGTGTTTTCTTTTTTGACAGGAACACTCGCGCGTGGACACTATACTTTTCCGTGCTTGATTCGTCTCGTGTCTTTCTCGCGCGTGGTTTATTATCATATTAATCATGACTCGCCTAGCCTGCATAGCAAGCGTTCCCGTACGAACGAATTTTTCCGCATTCTGGCCGCGCGAAAATTGGAGCGAGAGCAAAAAATCGGAGGACGGGGGTGGGAGTGGGGAGATGAGGGAACGCTTGCAGGCAAACCCCACGATTTTGAAGAACCCGTTGGCCCAACAACGGAGCATCTGATTGGAGCGGCGTGGCAACCTTGATTGACATGGAATTGGCGTTGAATTCCGGCAAGCTCCAAGTAGCGTGTCGTTTGTGGGAAGATCTATTTGCATTTGTCTGATTTGTGGGCCGATTCGAGTTTTATTTTGGTCACAGCAAAATATAAGATGAAATCAGGAAGCTGAATGATTAGTGCTCGTACCATAGAAAAGTCAGAAAATAGCGAGGAAAGCGAAGATCGATTTTGAACTAGAAATATTAAAAATATAACCGTAAACAAAACACAGCAGTACAGTCGCGTTGTATGAGTAGCTGTTGTGTTATATTTTAGTAGCGGGAATTATTTCACCGGCACTGTTAACCGGTGGTGGATTCAATAAGTCAAAGAAAGCAAATATACGGATATGTCTCCTAATTTAAGTCAGCATTGTTTTGAAATGGAGAGAAGGTTTATTGATTCCATGAATCTTTTCAACCGTTTACGAAGCGTTTTATTTTTTAAAGGAAGTAAAATTCTACATCCGGTAATCTGTAATTGGCTAATTTGTTGACAAGCTGTCAATCGGCGAATGAAATCAACCGTGACAAATAGGTGGGCGTTTTTCAAAATCGTGGTGTTTGCAGGCAAGCGTTCCCTCATCTCCCCACTCCCACCCCCGTCCTCCGATTTTTTGCTCTCGCCCCAATTTTCGCGCGGCCAGAATGCGGAAAAATTCGTTCGTACGGGAACGCTTGCCACGCAGGCTATGACTCGCCTTGTACAGCATTGAATCGAGCTTTGAAATATTTGTGTTTATTTTACCATCTCGTACATGGTCGATCCTCAGTTTCTCGCGCCAGTTTCGTCTCTGTTTTCGTCTTGTGCGTCTTCGTTCTCTTAATCAGCGAGTTTGCAGATATATTCTAGACTTTAATTCCGCTAGACAATTCTCTATCGTATATTTTGTTGGGGAAAAGGAGACACGCGTGACACTTTTGCACTGTGGGCATGGAATCTATTCAAACGGCTGGCTTAGAAAAGTGATGTGAACTCTGATAAGTTTATACTAACATGTATTTGCTTTGTCTTTTCATAGACTGTGGCATAGAAGTAACATGTTTGACCTACTCAACTGGGACCCTTTCGAGGATGGCCCGTTTGAAACGGACTTCTTCCAAAACCACGATTTGTACTTTCCCAGAATCCACTGGGCGCCGGCTGGTCACCGCAAGAGAGTTCCACACCCTTTGGTGACAAGAAATGACAAACAAAGTTTTCAGCTATCCACAGATGTCAAAGGATTTGATCCAAAAGAACTGTCATTGAAATTGGTTGGTCGTGAACTACTGATCACGGGAGATCACACCTGCGAAAGAAACCAAAAGAAACCATGCTTCCAGAGAAGATTTTGTTGGAGACGGACTCTGCCTGGAGACGTGGATTTAAGCTCCATGAAAGCCACTGTGACCGAGTCAAATGTGCTTGAAATCCAAGGCAATAAAATGCAAGATTGCGAGAGAGACATTCCGATTACCGTCCGTGAGACGCCTGGGGACCAAAGGCAGTGGCACCAAACGAACAATCAGATTGAGCATGCGCAAGTGGTCAGAGCGGAACAAGCGAAAAAAATGGAGGAAGAAGCCACAGTGGAAATTGTTCCCGATGAGACAGAGGCTAAGCAATAGGAACAAGAAACACTTTCCAAGAGAAGATCAAGGATCTTTTCTCGCTGCTGCAGAACATGTACACACTTGATGGATCATTTACAGCTGGCACGTTTATATAACTACAAACAGGTTTTTTCTTCCAGTCATGGCTATTGACAGCTGGACGTTTTATTAAAAAGGATTTTGTTTTGGCTAGCCTAGTTCCACTATGAACATGTAACTCGCGCAGGTAAAATCATCATGTTATGGTAGCTTTCCGATGGCTACTTCAAGCAAAATTAGAGTAGCTGGCGTGTCCAATTTTTGCTGTTTGAATCATGACTCGATTCTGTATATTCTATACCTAACAAGAATTTAAGAATAGAATTTTAGTTGCATTAAAACTCGAATAGATTTCACTAAAAGGGAATCAATTAGTAAACTAGAGAGAAATAAATGCACTACCTGGTTAAGTTATGATAGATTTTCACGTTTTAGGTGGACGGTTTCAACAATATCACAATTAACACCTTTCTGCATTCCCTGTCGTTAGGTTGCCTACTTCTTACCAGGACCATTACTTAATGTTAATTAGCCAATTAAATTTCAGAATTTTTTTGTAATTATGATTAAAGGCGAAATATTTCGCTCCAACAAATACTGCCAATAACCATAACCCTGATGCCTTTTATTTTAGAGGGGTTTACAAAAAAAATTCGCCAAACTAGTTGGCTTATTCGCGCTATTGGATTAGTCGCGTACAAAACCGGGCCTCCAGACCTTAAAGTGCCCATAACCTAATTTTTTTTATTTTCGTATCTAAATCTACACGTCACGTAATGAACATCTGCGAAAATTTTTTTTGATTTCAGCAAAACGTGAATTTTTTATAAATATTTCAAATCTTCAAAATCCTATTTTTTTGTGGTATACCCGTCCCGCTGTTAAGAAGGCCAAGGGGCTCACATGTTCCTTAATGTACGTCACAGTTCCTTTGTTTGAAGTCACAAGTTCTTTTGTTTGAAGTTATGTGTTCCTTAATCTACGTCACGGATCCTTTGTTAAGCGAGAGGGACCGAGAGGAGACTAATGCGAATGGTGGACAAAAATGGCGGCAAATTTCGAAGACTTTAACCCTATTCGGTCTTTTTTTTTTTGAGTTCCTGAGCCTGGAGGAGGGGGGGGGCACATTGTGCCCCTCCCCCCCCCTTCTTAACTTCAAGAACATTAAGGCTATGACAATGAAACCTAGAGGGTACACAGTACGTCCAAAACTGTCTCCTTTGCGGTCCGCACAATGGAACGATGACGTCATATGGCGTAGTTATTAGGTAATTAGTTATACGGCCGCCATCTTGGATCCGCCATCTTGGATTTCTGAATTTTTTTAAAACCTCTTAAAAACCGTCCAAATTGACGCAAAATTAATCAAAACCAATAAATAAACGCTAAATGACGTAAAAATACAAAAGTTATACCAATAAACATTGTTTTTCTTCATTGAAAGGTATAAATATGCAAATTTCCAAAAACATGGCTGTCAAAATCTTGTTGCCATGGAAACGTCAAGTCACGTGATCAAAAAATTGTCATATGAAACTGTTGCCAGATATATTTTAGGAAAAGTAACAAAGTTTGATGGCGTTTGAATACATATTAAAGAAGTTATGAATGTTGAAAGTTAGCGCGGGCACTTTGTGTCCCCGCCCCCCCCCCCCCCCCCCCCCCCCCTAGGCCGAATAGGGTTAAAAAATCATAAAAAATTTACGTTGTGCTGAAATCAAAAAAATTTTTCGCAGATGTTCATTACGTGACGTGTAGATTTAGATACGAAAACAAAAAAAATTAGGTTATGGGCACTTTAAAATATAACGTAACTCCGGCTTATATTAAAAGACAAAAACATTCTGCTCATCGCTTCAGTCAGAAAGATTTGTTTCTTCTTCATCGGCTCACCTTCGTCAGTTTTCGATCTTTAAGTCTTGACAGCTTCGAGTTTGATAAAATGTGTTGTTGCATCCAATGACGAACCCAGTTCTGTCAATAGCAACGATTCCTGATCCCTTGTCTTCGGATTTCATGATGAGTAGCCTATTATAGAGCTTTATGTTAAATTGGAAGGAGATTGTTAGTAATTCGGGAAGATTTATTATTGGTTAATATGTCTTGCTTGACCGTACAGCTAGCATTAAAAATAAAATACGTTTAACTGTATTATCTCTGGTAGTAGTAGATCGAGTACTAGTCCAAGAGCCTTTAAATTAATCAGGAAATGTTATGCTCGTGGTTATCAATGTAATGACGACGTATAATGCCTGGGGGGTACTCCCTATAGAGCGTTTTCACTCACGTGACCTTCAGTCCCGTGGGACTCAAACGACAAAGGCCATGGCAGTCATGTTGGTGTTCCTAACAAGAGAAGTTAATTAAAATTCTTTTGTACGGGAACACCAATATGGCGGCTATGACGTCAAGTGAAAACGCTCTATAATGTACTATACGAGGACGCTCAACCCGAAATGGGTATCTTTTTTAGGCTAAAAGTGTATTACAGGGTAGGGATTTCACGAGTTGAAGTATAGAAAAGGGTACGAAAAACTGCTATTTGGATATGTAAAAAGGGTCTTTCAAAATATCTCAAACCGACAGACGCTAGTGGTAGTGCTAGTGGTAACGCTTGATGTTTTTGTACTGTTTAAAACGAGCAGTAGTGTATTATCAGGTTTAAAAACTCGAGGCGAAGCCGAGAGTTTTTACACCTGATAATACACGTACTGCGAGTTTTTTGAACAATACAAAACATCAAGCGTTACCACTAGCACTACCACTAGCGTGTCCCTTCGGAATTGAAACAATTGCGTTTTTGTGCAAAGAGGAAATTAGCATACAAGAAAAACCAGGAGACTGATGAGTGTACAACACGTGCCACGTCTTCGACGAAGTGGCCATTGCTTCCCGGCTCCTGTCGAAAGTTTTGGGATTTTACAGTTTGAGGAAAAAATAATCTACTGAAAAGTACTATACCAAAGTTGACAGGTACGGTAGATAAAACGTCTGACATTTTTTTTTTTCAGTGGTAGGGAACGAGTAGAAATAAGCAGCTTGCATCTCCGAACCAGTCGCTTACCTGGCAATTTACACAAGGGGAATTGGTGTCATTCAAAAAACGGCTCACTTGTTAGACTGTTTGTTGTTTATTTTGTTGAGATGATTCCAAATAGAATGGCGAAAGACTAGAAAATATAGATGTCACCATTTGTTGTTTTAAGAATCCTGAATAATTACTACCCATTGCATTGTTTGCACATTCAGCCGCGCACTCCCCTGTGACTAAAATCAAAGCCCGCCACCAGACTTTTCATTATAACCGTAGATGACCAGGTATAAAGGTTCATACACGTGATCGATTTGCGTCGTGTGATAGGCTGATATGCTCAATAATTATTAATTATTTTTTTGAATCGTGGATATCGTTCAATAAGTTTGTTTCAAGGGTATAGTAAAGAGATAGTGTTTCTTCTGTAGGTATATGAAAGGGTACCTTTTCTGTCAAAAACGGTAGATAAAAGGGTAGGGGTTTGGATTTTGGGGCGGAGCATCCCCATAGAAAACATTGTTGATTACACCCCCCCACCCTCCTCCACCCCGTTCCGGGTTATAATGCTGGTCAGGTGAACCATGTGATAGACTAGCATCCCATTGATGGGGAACAGTAATGCTGCAGAAATGCTATAAAACGTACTGGGTTAAGCTCCAACAGTAGGGAGCCATTTGGCTCATAATTAAAAAACTTAACCTTTCAGTACATGATTTTTCAAAGATATTTAAACAACCCATAAATAGCCGATAACAATGCAAACATCCTGTACAAATTTGACACAGAAAAAACTGGAAACCTTATGTTCAATAGTGCCTTTGATCTTCTAATGATTTCATCTTTGCCATAGCCTCTTCATCATCACATGACAGAGTTGGAGGAAACGCAGTGCTTTGAGGTGCTCAGACGTCTGCGGATGGTAAGCCGAAAATATACCATGCCAATCTAGAATGCTATTAAAATCATAAATACAATCTTGTAATTATATTAAAGATAAGCATATCACTGACTTCTGTTTTCAATTTGCTATGCATTCCAGAAGTAGTTAGACTTTTATATTCGGCAAGCCAAAAACTGCAACAACTCATGCGAAGAACGACGTCTGAACCGGGTTACTGGGTGATTAATAACATATTAATTTATTATATTTCGATATCGATTTTCCTTCATCGCGTTTTGGCCGTCTAAAAACGTGAAATTTCACTTCCGGCGTGTTACAAAACCGCGTTAGAAGAAAGACTGGAAATGGTCCGCTGTGACGTCAATACAAGAATGCCAGTGTCGCGATTTCTCAGTTCCTCCGTTCTTTGGTGCGTGTTGTTACAACCATAGACAACACACCTTAATAAAACCATGTTTCTTCCTCAGGGCGCATCAAAAAATGTGAGGAACGGAGAAACCTCGACACCGGCATTCTTGTATTGACGTCACAGCGGACTATTTCCTGTCTTTCTTCCTGCGCGGTTTTGTAACACACCGGAAGTGAAATTTCACGTTTTTAGACGGCTACAACGCAGAGAAGAAAAATCGATATCGAATTTTTTTTCCATTTTCTTATCAGAACATCATGTAGATTCGATCAAGCAAATAAAAAAATCACTGTCATATACACTTTAACGTTGCCCTTCGATATGAATACAAAGGAGACTAAATCGATGCTGTCAGGAAGCAAAACAATGTTGTCGCAATTTAATACCTTTCAGTTTTTTATTGATGAAGGGCAAATAAATCGTGTTCCATCTATTAAGTACCTAGGGGTAGTACTGGATGAGAAATGGAATTGGAACATGCATATCATTAACCTCTTACAAAAACTAGGGAATCGCCTTTCAGTGTCATATCATATGCTCGATAAGAGAGGTCTCATGACATGCTTTAATGACCTTGTCCTACCACACCTGGATTAAGCAGATGTTGTCTGGGGAGATCAGCCAGGTCTTTCAACACAGATCAGTGAAACAATTGCAGTCTTTCCAAAATCGCTTTGCAAAGAAGATTGTAAAAGCAAAAGTGACATCAGCTGAGGCCCTGACATTGTTGCGGTGGGCCCCATTGCACGCGAGGCGTTTCGGTCATCGATGCTGTCTTGTGCAAGATGTATTGAAGGGAAAGATCCCCGAACATTTCGAGGTGTTCAGTTCTACAATGAGCTAACATCACGGTTATAATACCCGGAATGGTTACATGCCCAAAGTCAATAGGCCAAGAACGGAATGGGGCAGAAACAAAACATATTATAAAGGGATTAACGACTGGGCCTTCCTGCCGAGTGAGCTCAAGAGACTGACGCCAAAAACGATTTTTAAACACAAAATGAAACAGTTTTTATTAAATCATTTTGAATTTTGATTTAGTTTTTAAATCTTAGTTTTAGTTTTAACCATAGTTAGTCTTAGTTTTTAGCCGCATTTAGTTTTATGTATTTTTGACCTTCATTTAGAGGACCCTCCTGAAAACCACCTTTAGGTGATTGGAGGCCTCCTCTTAAAATATTATTTATTATTATTATTATTATTATTATTATTAATTCAGCACACAACATAATACAATGCAATACAATGTAATGCAATGTAATACATAACAATACATAGAATAAAATACAACAAAATACAATGCAATTGAATGCAATATAAATCAACGGATTTCATTTATTTGTCCTTCCTTGTTGAGTTTTCAAGAAGCAAACTATGTTCACTTGATACTTTGGCTGCTTAAATTACCTACTAGAACGCGTTAAGCCATCATCATGGATTCACTTTAATGCAATGTAATAATCTAAACATAATTAACTATACAAAAGGCTTCTACGAAAAACCTTAGGGTACACAGATTTAAAGCTATTATATGGTCTCCTGTTGAAAAGCTACAGTACGATATGTGGAGATACCGACATAACGGCCTAAATTTTATGTCAGGGAAAACAGCACCTGTTCGTATCGTACTAATTATACCACGTTTATTTAATAACTGTTGACACTTTAAACATGAAAAGAAACTTGTTTGACTGTAGCCCTCATCTGTCTGTGTATACTTTCAGCCTGGGCTCTATGTATCCTGAAAGGATAAGAATGATGCTTTTTATGCAATGTGCGCAAAACTGTACTCGTGAACGTCAGGGTTAAAAATCACATTTGGTTATCAATTCATGTGAACAGTAATGTAATTCCAATTAGATCTGGAAAGTGTCCACGATAAATTAATTTGATTTGATTTGCAGTTGATTTGGCGATTTCACGACTCTTAAAATAAACACAACAGTGACGGAAGAAAATGAAACTATTCAAGTAATTAACATAAACATAGAAAGAAACATAAACATAAACATAAACATAGAAAACTTCTTTACCTAGGTGCAACGGCTATCGCTATTTCGAATTTACCTTGTAGGTAAAAGTTGAAGCGTTTAACCGCAGCTACTCACTTTCAGCAAAGTCTTTTTCCATTTCATAATAGCCGGCATGTCTAATAGGCTTCCATTTATTTTATTCACATTTTTTTCTTCCGACGCAGAATTGCAACTAAATTAAATCGCAAAGACAATTTGAAACTAAAATTGTTTTTACTAACCTGTTTTATACGATAGACAAAGTTAGCCCACGCTTTTCCCACTCCAAATCCAAGGTGTTTGTCAAACTGCCAGCATTCCGTACTCTTTCCGTGTTTGTCAAAACTCATCCCACCACCGTTCCACCGTGACATTCTCCGTAATCCTGAACGGCGAAGTATTCGTATCCTTTGTCGTAGGCTACTTGTGCGCATTGGTTCACAATCAACTTCATTTTGGTCCTGATGATCTGATATCGGAAGCTAGTGTACATGTCTGGCAGGGCTCGATCGTCAACAGTATCACGATAACATCCAAGTGGTTGAAGATTTGGCAAGCGAGCTAGAAAAAAAATTATTACGCCAAAAAATGATTTGATTTGGAATGTGCCTTACAACGAAAAATGTGTGTTTTGCGAGTTCGCTTTCGGAGGTCCTCAGCTGGTCCTCTCAAGCAGAAAAGTGAAGAGACAAAGTGCATCTCCCTAATGTTATGGTCGGTGGGTTGGAGACAAAGGTCGTGAGATATATATACAGTACGTGGGAGCTAGGAGCTGAAGAAGCGAAGAAACTCGACACGTATTACACGAAATACGAAGAATACGTGAAGCCCACATCGAACAGAGTGTTTGCAAGGTACAAGTTCAACCAGAAAGTTAAACAAGAGGTTGAGTCATTTCAGCAATTTCTCACTGATTTTAAGGACTGCGGTTATACTGACCTCGACAAAATGGTTCGAGATAGAGTAGTCATTGGATACCATGTTACCAAAACCAGAGAACAATTCATTCAGGAAGGTTCAGACCTTACCCTAGAAAAGGCTATCGACATAGCTAGAACAGATGAAATGTCAAAAACACAATTACAAACCACGGCAAACGAAGATGCGACCATCAATAGTGTGAACCAGCGAACACAGAAAACGGAACGCTCTAAAACGAAAGTCCCGAGCAAAGATGAACCGAGTAAAGAGTGTCACAAATGTGGGTTTAAACATGACAACAACAAATGTTTCGCATTCCTGGTGAACACACAATCAAGTTGGATCCGAATATTCCTGCAGTGGTAAATCCACCTAGAAAAGTACCAGTGTCTCTTAAAGACAAGATCAAAGAAGAACTCGACCGTAGGAGCAGACAGGGGTAATAGTCAGACAGACAAAACCTACTGACTGGGTGAACATTATGGTGGCAGTGGTCAAACCAAACAAGATCCGTATTTGTATTGACCCCGGGAATTTGAATGAAGCAATCAGAAAAGAGCATTACCCGATGACGACAATAGAAGAAGTTGTTGCCGAAATGCCACAAGCAAAAGTGTTTTCAGTTTTAGATGCCACATCTGGTTACTGGAAGGTGAAATTGGATGAAGCTAGCTCAAAATTATGTACTTTCAACACACCGTTTGGAAGGTATCGCTTCACAAGGTTATCATTTGGCATTAAGTCCGCACCTGAAGTGTTTCAGCACCGAATGTCAGAATTGCTTGAAGATATTGAGGGTCTGAAAGTCATAGTGGATGACCTCCTCATCTGAGGAAATGATGATGACGAGCATGAAGCCAGACTAAAGCAAGTGTTAAGCAGAGCACGCGAAGTCAATCTCAAATTTAATGCGAAGAAATGTTGAATTAGCCAGGAAGAAGTTCTATGTTGGCCATGTTCTAAGCAAAGATGGATTAAAACCAGATCCTGAAAAGATTCGTGCAGTGCAAGAAATGCAGCCTCCTCAAAACACTAAGGAACTTAAGACTTTCCTTGGATTTATCCAGTATCTTGCGAAGTTTATGTCCAACATGGCTTCTGAAAGCGCACCACTGAGAGAATTGCTAGAAAAGCAAGTCGCCTGGCATTGGGATCAAGTGAAAGAAACAAGCTTGAGAAACTCAAGCAGATGGCCTCCTCTACCCCAGTACTTGGCTACTATGATCCAAGTAAGCCACTAACCTTATCAGTAGATGCTAGTTCTAAAGGGTTAGGTGCAGTCCTCTTTCAAGATGGGAAGCTCTCCTAGCTTATGAATCAAAAGCCCTCACTCCAGCTCAGCAGAACTACGCCCAGATCGAAAAAGAAACTCTAGCAATTGTGCACGGAGAACAGAAGTTTCATTGTTTTCTATTTTATTGCGCATTTTGAATACTAAGGTTTGATCAAGTTCACATTTGTGTTAAAGAAAGGGAGATGTCATGTATGCGTCTTAGTCTATAACCAATAAACGTAATCTTGAAAAGTACTCAAAGCATGATAGGTATTAAAAAAGCACGAGGTTGTAACAACATGGTGTCCTGTTTGCTGAGTTCATGACAGTTATGATGAAATTTTCACTTTAAGGAAACTAAAGCAATACTTACCTAAGGAATAAACGAATATACTGTTCTCCATTCCAATGCCGTCTTTACAATCCGCTCCATTAGTACCACTTATATGGTATTTCTGTTTCATGTCCGCTCCGGATAAACACAAACCATTGTTGCCCAAGGCGAAAAGCTTGTAATCTTTGGCACGAGCCATTTTAGTGCACTTTCTAACCACTTCATTTGTGTTAGCCCATTCGGTTTTATTTGTAAAATCCCCCAGTACTTCTTTGAGATTATCAGGATCTTTAAAACATCCCACGGGTGAAGCTGTTACCTTGTGGATGAAAGGATTTGCAGAGATCTTTACTCTGCAGGGTTCTGCGGAGCATCAAACAAACACACGAGGGAAATAAAAACGCGCCGAGTGCATTGTTGAGTGATACAAGCACGCGGGAATTTTTAAGAACACGAGAGAAGTGCAGAGAAGCACGAACCGAAGGCGAGTGCCTTTTGCACTTCTCGAGTGTCCTTGAAATTCCCAATTTTTTTATATATTATTTTTTTATAATGAACCTTACGTTATAATGCCAGTTATAATGAACTCGGTTTAACCAATCATAGCGCGCGCATTTCCTTGAGCATTTTATAATAGCGACTTCAGATTTACAGTAGAGCCCCACTGTATCGAGCATTATGCTTTATTTCATACTTATTGAGATTTTCTATTGAAATTTGGCTTATGAAAACCCCGTTCGGGGTTCGCAGCCAATCAGGATGGCGAAAAGACTTTCTCCCCGGGACTTTCTCACACGTGAAAAAAGCGTTTCGTCCAATTACAAATCTCAGTATGTATAAAATAAACAAATTACAGCATGGACAGTGCTTTATACGGCATTTACGCACTCGTTGGTTTGTATCAGAAATGTCTCTCGCTCGCAAAACCTCGCTCGTTCGATTTCTGATACGAGCCAACTCATGCGTAAATACCGTGCGCCCGCACTGCCCATGAAGTAATCTATATATATCGAGTATCCTACTATCTCGAACATCCTGCTGCCCCGAACTGAAATCCGTTTTCCTTTGGATTTACTTTTTCGAACTCAGTTATCTTGGAACCTCTGCTATTTCGAGCAAAGGTTTCAAATTAACACCCCTTAGTTCGAATTGTAGAGGAGGATGGCAGGGAAATGTGATGATGATATAGAAGTTGTCGAGGAACACGCGATACAACAAACGAAGAACGAACTCCGAAGTGCGATAGACGTTCTTGCATCGCAGCATCTTTACCTAGACTTGCCACAAGTCCCTTCCAATACTTATTTTCGCTAAGTTAGGTTCTTCGTTGGGGGCAGACCTGCACCTTTCGTAATGCCTCACAGGATTGGCTAAGAAAACAATAGAACAAACAACACACAAATGGATCCTAGCCCTAAAAATAATAGAGGTGCACCTCATCCAGGTCGAATGAAATTAGAGGTTCCGAAAAGGTGCAGGCCTATTGTTCGTTAGAAGGGTCTTGTCCCACTTGCAGCTAGCGCGGGAAATCTTTACCGGTGGATTTTTCCACCGGTGACGTAGAAGCATAATATATTAAGTTAGGCTGAGCCACACAGCGTCGCACTTTGAACAAGCTTAATTAAGGTGAGACTTAACTAAGATGAAAGGTCGGAAGCACAAGAATTAAGATTGACGACCGGGTTATTTTTCAATTTTAGCAATTCTCAAAAACAGTATTACCCAACCGTCTGCACAGTACATTTAGACCGTACAAAAGTTCACAAAAACAACTTTTCTCTGTCTAGAATAACTAGTACGACTACTTTCCGAATAAAATACAGTTGTTGTTTGTCAAAATAGCAAAGCGCACAAATGACGTCGGTACTCATGTTTGTCTGAGTTTATAATTTATTCTTGTTTATTCTTGCATTTATGACAATAGAAATTCGTTATTAGGAATCCCCCGAGAGTCACTTTTGGTTTGTTTGTCTGAGTTTTAGTTCTATTAATAGTAATTGTGCGCTTCGCTATTGCCCGAGAAACTGATTTGGAAATCAAAATTGCAAAAATACACAAACATATTTGCATAAGGCGACGCCACTACAGTCAAAAACAAAAATTAGCCCGTGCAAAAATCGAGGAAAACAAAAGAAACCGCTCCTGTGGGACACGTTTTTTGTGGAATGTTTTTGTTTTTATGTCATTTTGCACGGGCTAATTTTTGTTTTTGACTGTAATGCGACCAGGCCATAAGTCTTGTTTTGTTTAAATAAAATCGCTTTTCAATCTATGTAATGAATGAACAAAGACATAAAAATGGACAACACAATCTTTTTTCGAAAACTTTTATTCAAATCTCCATTAGTTTATGTTTAAAAGCAAAACACATACCATTTAAAGCGCATCAAGGCAGAGCTGTCCTCGATGAAATTCAAGATAACAACACGATTTAATTTGAGCACGTTTTATAAACATGTCTCTAAAACTAAAGAGAACACAAAGGAAAAGTCAATCAAAAATTGATATCAACATAAATTGCAATCGAAATTTAAGTCACTGGACTGCTTGGAAATTCGTTAAAACTCCACTTCTTCGGTTCTGAAATTCGTAATAAAAACAAGGCATCTCCCCGCATTGCTCCTGCATTGATAAAAACGCATGAAGTTCCTCGAAGCAAGATTTTATCTCTAAAAGCTCTTCTTTTTCCGCTAAAGCGGCTTCTGAGTATCCCCTAATTAGTATCCCTGTCTTGAGTAGCAAACCGCGAAAAAATGCAGGAAAAAAACGACCTTACTGCTCCGCTAAACACTACGAAAGATCCAACTTTTAAAGTGTTTATCGAGCCGACGGCTGTGTAGCCGCGCGTGTGGCGTCATTCGCGCATGTTTTGCGACGTCATACACGCCCGCGAGTTTGCCTTGAGCGACATACCGACGCACCGACACATGTCACGGAGGCGCGCTCGCGAAACATTCCGCTAGCCATGACCATGAAAAATGACGTGCATTGGTTCTATGAGTATGGGGCTTCACAGCGGGCCTTCGGCTTGCGAGTGCTCCGTTATTGGCCAATGAACAAGCAATTCCTGATCTACGTCATAGGCTCGCGCGCGGTCAACACGCTGAAAAATCGATCTTACTCGGACAAGAATATCAAATTTTACACAAAATGGTTGCCGCGCTCGCCATGTACTTGGTTGTTAAAACCGTAATTTTGCATTATCGGAGTTACTGTAATTGCACGCAAATGGAAAGAAAAAGTTTCAAGAATACTCAGTTGCCACTATAGTGGAAAAAGAGGAACTTCAAGCGATGAAATTTTGCTTCGAGGAACTTCAATATGTTTATATCAATGTGGGGCGATATTTCTCCGGACGTCAGTACCGAAGAAGCGGAGTTTTAAAGAATTTTCAAGCAGATGAGGTACATCAAGGTAAAAGAAATAACATTTTTCCGATGGAAATTTATGTTGATATCATTTGTGATTGACTTTTTCTTTGTATTTTTGTCACGTTTCGCCTTTTGCTGGAGAAGGCAGTTCCTCGATACGCTAACGATACGCGTTTTGTTTTTAAAGATAAACTAACGGATATTTGAATAAAATTTTTCAAAGCAAGATTTTGCTGACAGTATGTGTTTGTCCATTCATTTATGCATAGGATGAAAAGCGATTTTATGTAAACGAAAGAAAACCTTATACGTTACTACTTCACTCGCGTCGCCTTTTGCAAAGATGTAAACTTTAATATGTGCATTTTTTGTAATTTTGATTTCCAAATCAGTTTCTTGGGCAATTTTTGATACGCAACAGGTGTATTTTATTCGGAAATTAGTCATTCTAGCTATTCTAGACTGAGAAAAGTTGTTTTTCTAAGCTTTTTTGCACCCGAAATCTACTGCGCAGACGGCCGCGTAATACCGTTTTTAAGAATCGCTAAAAAAAATTGCACGGTCGTCAATGGGTTAAAAAAATTTAAGTGCCACCATTGCTGAAAGTGCTGTTTTGTTTTCACACCTGACGGCACACCAGATCTGAAATAATTAACAAACATCGATTTTTATACGTAAGCTATTCAGTACGGGTTGTCCATAATAAAACATGACGCGTTGAAAGGAGTACAGGAAACTGTAGTAGAGAGTTCAATATTTATCGGCAAAGAGACGTCCAGTGTTTCTCGGGAAAGACTTTGTGTTTTGAAATTGCACCGTATGTCATCGAATGGATGAGGTGTGGTCCTATTAACATCATTCAAGGACAGTTTGTATCATTGAACTCATTGGACGATCCGTGCTCCTTCATGAGAAATAAAACTTACATTCTCGAGGCATGTTTTTTCTCACTTATAAAACTATTTGGTTTCAAGTTGGGTGATCATTTTGTGTTTTTTATTTTTTTACCTGGATTTTTGAAAACTGAGCTTTCGGCTGCCAGTCTGCAGCCTTTAACGAATGATGAAAAGGCACGAGTGAAAAAATATATGCAGCGAAAAGAAAATGTGTGAAAAATGACATAATAAGTACGTGCGAAGAAAGTGACAAAAGAACAAAGAAAATAGTCGCCTTTATCAACAACAAGTGCATTTTTAAAGTCAATATAGTGATTGTTCGACCAAGCATGGTTTGCGACTAAAGGATCCGATATATCGCAAACCATGCGTGGTCGAACAATCGCTCTATTGACTTTAAAAATGCACTTGTTATTGATAATTAAAGGCGACTATCGCGTGTGGAAAACCCTCGAGTCATGGAATACTGCCAAGACAACTGGCGCTTATAATAATTCCAAACCGTTACCTAGACAATATTCAATTATTTTAAAACATTGAACATTTCTTTAGCATTTTATGAATATTTTTAGTTAGCATTTTCTTCATTCTTTTGTCACTTTCTTTGCGCATACTTATTATGTAATTTTTTCATACATTTTCTTTTCACTATATATATTTTTACATTTGCGCCTTTTTCATCATTCGTCAAAGGCTGCAGACCAGTAGCCGAAAGCTCAGATTTTTAAATAATTTTTAACCAGAGAACGTTTTTTAAGATTTTAATATGTTTAAGCCTGGTTGCTCATCGATTTTGGCACAGTTTAAGTCTCCAAGAAAAGAAACGTTTCACAAATTTACAGCGTCAGCAGACCCTTTTCGAAGTAAAGCTTTTGTTTTTCTTAAACCAGCTCAGTGTTGTTCTCAATTAGGAAATTTGACACCAGCCTTGAACCTCAATGTTGTCGTTAGGTATTAAATATTGTTATTGCGATGCTACCGTAACAGAAATCGGGTGTCAGAGCGCATTTTTGAGTTTTCTTGTATGTATAACAACATTACATATATATATATACCTGGATTTTTGAAAACGATATCGCCCTAAGTAATCGTTTGTGAGTGTGCTTGGCCTTGTTTTTTCTGTCGTTCAAAAACTATCTCAAATCCTACAATATAAAAACTAAAGACTGTTGCTAGTCTTTTTTTTTTCTCTCGCTCTCGCTCCCTTTTCACTCTTCTTCCTCTTCTCTGTGATTTTCAGGCTGATCAGACTCATAAAAACCCTTGTTTGGGCTAGTATACCCCCGCCATCTCGAACTCACATGGGAAACGGAAAATTGTTTGAGAAAGCGGGGATTCGAGGTAACTGGATCATAAATATCGTGAATATATCGATGATTATCTTAAGAAATATCCAAGTTCAAATGTATTTGTACATGTAGAAACGGTAATAAAACCATTTTCTTTAAATTTCTGAATTTCTTGAAATGAATCTTCTGGATGGATTTGTTTCTTTTACGGGTACTTGTCGTACTTGGTTTCACGAAAGCGCAAATATTTGGAATTTTAAATTTCACGAGTGTGTCAAGTCAAACACCAGCTGGTATGTAAAAGAAAGCTACGTACCTCCGTAAGCTCTTTTATAAAGAAGATATCTTATGAAGACCCCAATAGCAACACCAAAATACTGTAACACAGACATGATCGGATCACTGTTCTTAAGAACTCCGCTTATTCTTTTTCCACTTGCGAGAGGACACTGCTGACTGAAATGCTAATCGTAATGGGTTTCTGCTAATAATTCAACAAAAAAACTAAAAATTCAAATAACGCATCCTCAGTTGTGATGGCATCATTAATGCATAGTTGTTATGGCAACACCTGTGTTGATCACAGCATCATAACATAACATAACATAAAACCTTTATTTTAACACGATAAGAATTAAAGCTAAAAGGCTTGTGGGGTCGTGTATACTACTAAACCAATATATGCTAATTGAACTATGTACATAAAAATTAATAAGTACGGAACTAATAACAAAGTATTAATCTAAGACCTTAAAATAATAATTTTAATTTCTAAAAATATACGTAGTCACTGTCTCTATATCGAGATGTAGAGGTAGTGGAACTGTCGAAGAGAAAGTTGTCACTTTGCTTATATGGAAAGCTTTTTTCTTTCAAATTTTGTACCTGAACTCAATTTCTTATTAATAATGGAATAAAGTCTGAAAACAACAATGTGGGTTTTTTGTAGTTTAACGTTTTTGTAGTTTATGTTTAACTCTCCGTTGAACACATACAATACATTTTCTCCGAAATTATATTTAATACAAAACCAAGAAATAGTGTAATATTCTTCCCTGGGAATTGTTATTCAGGTAAAGTGACTGGGTCAAGTGTGAACCTGCATGTCCCTAACTAAACCCCAAGGCATATATTACCAATTCAAATAGCAGGGTCGATTGGTTTTCGTACGGAATGAAATGTCGAGTTTTTACAGCGAGTTGACAACTTGTCGCATATGTCGTTTGATGATGTCGTTTTCATTTCACGTAAATTATCAAATTAAATTATAAGTTAGATTTTCAAAGCCTTGGCACGTGTAGCAAACTTTAATTACCCAAGTAAACGGAAAGACCGGGTATATTTATTTTTCCTTAGGCCCAGTTCAAACGTCAAACTTCACATGTGCCGAATCTCATGCAAACAAGAGGCTAAACATAGCCTATACTCATGCGCATGAGACTCTAAGACACGTTGATTGAAGCTACCAATTTTTCTGTAGTCACTTTGAATATTTAATTTATTGATTCTGATCAAACCCACACTAGTGTAATACTTCCCAAACGTTAACCGTGAATTATTTCTATTACATTGGGTTATTCCAGAAAGAATCCACCCCCCCCCCCTCCCTACCGACGGATGGCAAGATTGTTTGACCCCTTCCCCCCCCCCCCCTCTCCCGCCTGGATTTCCAAGCCCAGAGACCCCTTCTCCTGCCCGGATTTCCAATAAATTTGTGGAAGCCCTAAATTTACAGGTAATGAAAAAAATACATGTAATCGGTGATGAGTGCTATAAATTGGTGAAACATTTTAATAAAAATAAATATTGCGTGACACATCATGACCCCCCCCCCCCCGTTTGATTTCAAGTCCAAATCGAAATGAAATTTTTCTATAAAGCTAGTTCTTTAAATAACTGCTTTGATTTTGCCATGTATTAGTTTTTTCCAGGCTTCACAGTTTTTTCAAAGTGTTGTCGTAAATACACTTCTTTCATATATGCAAATTTCGTGTGGAATGTAATTCGATCGTGCGCTGCTTGTACCAAAATATTTGTTCTAAAGGTCAAAACTTTTTAATGAAACTCGTATTTCCTTGAATGAAAATGTCTTTCCCTTGAATAAAAGAGTTAAACGCTTATCAGGATTCAGTGATTTTCTGCTTCCGGAAG
Organism: Dendrophyllia cribrosa; assembly: GCA_024195265.1. NCBI lineage: Eukaryota > Metazoa > Cnidaria > Anthozoa > Scleractinia > Dendrophylliidae > Dendrophyllia > Dendrophyllia cribrosa. The sequence goes on along the minus strand of JAJLRJ010000003.1, from coordinate 25,748,773 downwards.
GCTTGGCGATTTATTTATCCTCATTGCAGCGCGCAGCGCTGGCGTCTGCGAATTATATTATAAACATCACAAAGTAATATTTAAATTAAGCAACCTGCTTTATTATATCTAGTGTTTTCTGAACTTTCCGACTTTTCTTGTGTATATAGAATGCCATTCTTATCCGTAAAGATGATTCGCATAATGTTTTCGCGAATCAAAAAATCTTGAAAGCAAACTTTATTTCAGAAAGCGCTATTTAATTCAATTATATTTACTAGTGTGCCTTACCATGATTATTGGCTGGCTTCATGAAGAAAACATTCGAACAAGTTTGCGTCTAATGTTTCGGGTTTACCTCGGTGTAAGAACCTGTGACTTTTTCCTTTGTTTTTTACCTTTGTAGTATTGCATTCCCAGTTGACTCTATTGTTTTATGCCTTTTGTTTTCTTTGTTTCACGTCACTCGTGAATTTGACAGGTTCTTACACAGAGGATGAGCCAATGTTTCCCAAACCGTGACTGCTTTCTGTTACATTTAAAAAGACTACTTTTAAAAGATCCTTAAAATCAGTAAACGACCGGGTTATTTTCAATTTTAGCAATTCTCAAAAACTGTATTACGCGACAGTCCGTTGACTCTGTGTTTAGAATGCACAAAAGCTCACAAAAGCAACTTTTGCTCGGTCTAGAATAACAAGTATGACACAAAGAAAAAGTCAATCACAAATTGGTATCAACATAAATTCTCACCGAAAAATGAAATTTCTTTTATGTTAAAGTCCCTCGCCTGCTTGAAAATTCTTTAAAACTCCGCTTCTTCGGATTTGATCGCCCCGCACTGATAAAACTTGAAGCAAGATTTCGTCGCTTACAGCTCTCCTTTTTCTCCACTACAGCGGCTTCTGAGTATTCTTTAAAGCTTTCTCTTTCCATTTTGAGTATTTTGAATGTGTGTTATTATTCCGACAAGACAAAACCATGGTTTTGAAAACCAAGCACATGCCGAGCGCGGCAGCCATTTTCGTAGAATTTTTATGTGACCTGCGACCCGGTTAGTAATAATATATGCGTGCATAAATTTGCATGCACTAATGTGACAAAAAGACGAAGAAACGAAACCCATTTTATACCTCATGCGCTTACTGCGCATGAGTAATGAGTAAAATCTATTGTTAGATTCGGCACATGTAAAGTTCGACGTTTGAACCGGGCCTTAGCCTGAGAATACATCCACTTCTCATCGCTGCCAGGAGCGATGGAAGGCGATTGTGCTAATTTTTCATGGGTTTCATTTTATCTAGGCCGAAAAGTGCTTTGTGTAACTGCAGCTAAAATAATTTTCCTACGCAAAAACGTACATTGAACAGTAGGGTCGATTAGTTTTATTAATTTTAACCCATTGCAGTATTGATTCCCGAGTGTTTTGAGTGCTTTTACGGAGAAACATAAATTACCAGACTCGTACCCAGTCGCTATTAATTCATTGGTTTTTGAGGCGAGAGAAGATTGGATACTAGGGTGAATTGAGGCCTCAAGTAGTTTAAGGCCTGGGTTTAAAGTGTGTTCGGAAAATATGGTTGACACTTAATATCTTCACCGAGAAAACCTAAATCAAGATGAAATTTTCCCTGAATGTTAATCTTGATGTTTTCTTTTGCCTTAACGCAAAAGTTTGGTCACGTGACATGTCACGTGATCAAAATTTTAAAATTACGTAAATCGGCGATTTGGTAGCGAATTTTCTTTGTATAGTTAAATAAATTAGCTTTTCCGATGGAGGTTTAACATATTTAACCTTCTACGTCTGGAATGATTGTCCTCGAGTCTTTAAATTACAGTTATAAATAATAATAGGTTGAATTTTGGACTGAAAAATGACCTTTGTCCTCATAACTTTTTTTTAGAGATTAATGAACACTCATTCCAAACATGAAGGGCTGGAGATATTTAATCTGCATCAGAAAAGCATTTTTATTTGATGTTTTCTCTTAAACCCGTCACCAATTCGTCAAATATTTGCTATTTTAAGAAAAATGGCCACGTGACATGTCACGTGACCTATACCAAAGCTTATTATACTAAAAAATGTTAAGGACGATAATATCTTTCTACGTGCCAAATTTTGATTCAGTTTCATTCCGTTTGTAAAATTTATTACGAATAAACCGTTTTTTCCTGGTCAAAGCCGTTGACCCAGGCCTTAAACTACTTGAGCGCGCGTGGTGTGATTTTACATGAGTCTGTTACTAATTATTCAACAAAGGTTGTCCGTTAATGACACGGCTCAAAGTGGCGTTGTATGGATTTTTTTGAATTTTTTACTCTTCGTTGGAGCATTCGGGAAACGGGACGTTTCTCGGGTAGAAGTGGAAATCAAGCTAAATCATTGCTAGAAGCTGGCTATCGAAAGATATCAGGTAAAACTAATATAAATATGGCCTTTTTTACATAAATTGTCATGGCTTCTTGTATCTTACTGTTTTTAGCTTGGTGCCATTAGTTGAGGGCGAAATATAATGGTTCTCAGATTTTCGACGATTCTAGCTTGTTTCAGCGACTGAGCCTCTTCAATGCTAGTTATTAAAAGTGCCCATTCTTTTTATTTTGGTTTTTATCTGTTGAAAGGTGCACGATTCAAGATGGTTTGGCTGCGAAACAAGCTCACTGAAGTTTGAGAACACGAAGTGTCGTGCCCTGCATTGCAAGCTTTATATATAATAATATGTCAACTGAAGGATAAAGTACTTCTATGTTTATTGATAAGATGTTTTTGTATTTCAAGTAGTGTTAATTTAGGCCAGTATGATAAAGTATTCGAAAGGATAAAAAAAGAGACCTTTCAGCTATAAACCCAAACAAACATATTTAACATTTTTTTCTTTGTATTATCCCAATACTTGCTTGTACACCCCCTTCCCAAGGAGTAGTTATATATAGGTATCAGAGGCAATCAGATCTAGATATTGCGATCATGGGATCCCAAAGCACATTTTGGTCTTTGTCAGTTTGTAAGTTTTACAATTTTTTTTTTGCAAATGAGAACCTGGTTCATTTGTCAGGCTTAAGTGGTTGTTATATATTCCGGGAGGTTAATTTGCCAAATTTCAGCTTGCATTTTAATACACAGGTTCTTATATGCAGATTTTGTATTTAAGGGGACTGGGTTATACCACCTCAAAAAAAAAAAAATTAAGAGTACCCTATCACATTTGGGGCAGATTACTTTTATATAAGTACTTTACATTTTCCTGTATTTTGAATGGAATGGTTGGAGTCCAAGAAGGCTTGGATGCAATCATAATATTTCCATGTGCCCAGAAGGATCTATAAATTATGCCAGTTGAATAGTCTACTGTAAAGGAGCACTGGCTAAATCACAGTCGATGAACTCTCCCAGAAATATTGCATAATGATTCATGTTGTATACACTGTACGTGGATGTAATAGTACTGAGAGTAGAGTCTAAGAAGTTGAGCTTCACTGTATTTCTTTTATATTTTAATTAAAGAAGAGAAAATGACATTGTTTCCAAGAATTAAATTTGAAGACGGGGGTGGGGGTCAGAAGTTTTCTTTATTCTTTGATAGTAGGCGATTAATGCTTCATAAATAAAATTCAAAAGAAATGAAAGCAATTTAATGGCTGTATGTGTCCATTATGTTTCATTTGTTTTCATTAAAGACCCAGTATTGTCCATTATGCTTCACATGCCTCTGTTATTGTTTTGGGTTGCACAGGAGCGAGGCTTCTATTGTTCAGAGGTGCGTGAAGCATAATGGACAATACTGGGTCTTTAAGGAAAGCCAGAACTCATTCAAGTATGTGATATGTTGTGGTAGGGATGGAAATTATCACTCGCCCACTCGTCCAAGCGAGTGTCAAGTCTCTTGGGCGAGTACAAATTGTACATTTTTTGAAATAGTTCTGAAAGTCATTCACCCAAACTACCAGTGCTGTCAAAATTAAGGTTTCCAACCCTGTGTTGTGAGCTATTATGTATATACTGCCTAAACAAGAAAAAAAATGAACAAAATGTAGTTCCTTCTTACATCAGGACACAGATTTCCATTGTCTGTGTCATTGGACACCACTTGGAACTGGGGTTCTCCAGCAGTGACAAGGAATCTTATATGGTGTCAAGAAAACAAGCATGCATTGCAAATGAACTTGATCACTATTGCATTTGATAACATCCCGTAGCATCTGATTAGCTCTGTTGTGGAGTCATTGTTCATGTAATCAAAATAATTTTAGAAATTATCAGCTTTTTTCTTTATCAATAACTTATATTCCTACCTTATTATGATAGGAAATCAACATTCAAAATTAACATGGCATAAATTAATGCAATTTAGAGGGAAAATTAATGCAAAAGAGAGGGTTAATTTCCTATAATAAATAATTAAACCATGCGCATCTTTTGTTTTTTGATCTATGACAAACTCTGCAGAGAGAGACCTCATCTTGAAAAGTGTTTCATTCCAGAAGATCCATGCTTGAAAATAACAGTTAACACTGTGCATAGTTCTGTGATAAAACAAGGCATTATAAGTGCTAATCATAAGTACATGGTAATGAAAATTATACACTTTAAAAGCGAAATGGATGAAAAATATCAAAATAAACGTTTCGAAACCTTGAAGATACAGTTGTAATGATCGATGTGGGCAATTGCAATGACGCCGCATTTCCTTCTAACATAACGAATAAATCTATTTTCACACATATCCTGATTAACTTAAGCTTATTACAGTAAATTTTGACCAAATACACTTGCCATGCATAGAGGAAACCTTAAATTTTGTCAGCATAAATCTGCATAAATAAAATTCCTAACTCGATCGATCGGCTCCATGGCTGAATATCTGAACCATAAGATATCTTGTAATGACACAAAATCCCGTCATATTTAAAGAATATTGCTATTCAGCTGTAATATTCATCCACATGGGCCATTTTACACTCTTTCTCAGCATTGTTTACAATAATAGTGAACAACAGTCGCCATTTTGGATCGAGTTCGTCCAGTCGCTATTTTTCCCTCGACTCTTCCCATGACACCCCGCGCGCCTCAATTCACCCTAGTATCCAATCTTCTCTCGCCCCAAAAACCAATTAATAGCGACTGGTTACGAGTCTGTAAAATTACCGTATTTTCTCAATCAAACGCCCCCGGCGTTTATTTCAAACTTGGCCTAGTGGACCCGACGTTTCTTTGAATCAGCAGTTTTTTCTCGCCCGCCATTTTTTAAGAAAGGGTTATTATTCGTTTTTTCTTGGCAGCCGTGTACCTTGCCCTTAAATCTTAAGTTTATTATACCACAAATATACGTTTGAGGGGCTTACGTGAAAAGTAACACTACATTCAGTAGTCGACACGATCGCTAACTGAAATACAAAGTTACGTAACACACAAATTGTGTAAATCAAACCCTACGTGCGATTCAAGTCACGTAAGGGACTGTGCAATAATTATCAAGAGGGGGGGGGGGGGGGGGGGGGGGGGGGGGGTTGGAAAATGGGCTTTAAGTAGGAAAATATTAGGTAATACCCCCTCCCCCCTTCTAAAGGAGTGAATTTAGTTATTATTTAGCTATTGCCCCCTACCCCTCTCTGATCAGTCAGAAATTTTGTATGATCCCTTCTCCCTTGACACACCTTTTATGTACAAATACCCAGCATTTTCTTAATATACACCCACCTGTTATTGCTATGAGGTAATGTTTGTCCCAGATGTGGATATACAGCAATACAGTAAACACCCGCATATAAGAACAAATGGATTAAGAACACCAGGCTGAAATTTGGCCAATAAAGCCCCATTTTTATAGGAACAAGATCAGCATGAAAATTGTAACATGTTCTTATAAAATGGAGAAAGTGTCATAATTACAAAACATGTAAGTTTATGTTTGCTGTCAGATAACTACATAACTCTATCAGCTGTCAAGCTGTCTTATTGATTGTGTTCATTTGTTAATATAATCAATTTACAGAATAATTATTTATTTTATTTTCCTAAAATATGCTAATTATACCTCTAGCAACATGTTTTGGATAGTATTACTAACTAAAAATTTAAAAACATTTTAAGAACATTTTTAGGCTGATTTGTCACTATGCACCCGATAAATAAGAACCTAATCAGCCTGACCTCCGAAATCGTGTGTTCTGATATGCGGGTGTTTACTGTACAGGGTGTTTCAAAAGTTCGTTCCGATTTAAAGTTAATTTTTTAAACAAATCAATTGTTTGTTAGAACTTTTCCAATAAATTGAGGTAGAGAATTTAATAAAATAGCTGGCAATAGCAATTTTGATTGTCTACTAGATGCCTTTGTTTCGATTTTCGCGCTAAATGTGCACACGCGGGTTTTCCCGCCATTTTTTCGCGCCCTTGTGTATGTTGTTCCTTTCCCGAATTTGTTGTTGTTCTCTGATTTTTTTCCTGAACTTTCTGATTTCTCTGTCACGAAAATGAAGTCAGACATTGTTTATGCTAGGGCTCAAGCAGTCATATTACGATCATCTGGTCATTCAGTCAAAGAAATTGCTTATTTTTTTTACAAGACGGAACGTTGGATGAACAAGTGGTCGAAAAGGAGTGCTTCGACGACAAACCAAGAAGCGGAAGACCGTCTGTTTTGACTAATTGTGCTCGAAAATCAATTGAGAAAGCGAAGTACAAACGGAACAATTCAACAAGGAAGATTGCCAAGAATCTTCATGAGAAAACTATCGAAATTTCGAGCATAACGGTGTGGAGATAGCTCAAAGAAAGAGATGACATTCGTTCAGGATGGAGCACCGGCTCACACTTCAAAGGCAACTCAGACATGGTGTCAAAAGAATTTGCCAAATTTTATAGCCAAGGATAGCTGGCCAGCGAACTCTCCTGATCTCAATCCCATTAAGAACATCTGAAGTATCATTGACCAGACAACGTACAAAGATCCAGCCCCCAAAACGATGAAAGAGCTGAAAAGGCGACTACGCTTTGCATGGAAAAATGTGACTCTTGACACGCTAAAGGAACTCGCACATTCTATGCCTAGGCGCTTAGAAAATGTCATTAAAAATAAAGGCGGGCATTATGGTTACTAATAATTTGAATGATCGAATGAAAAATAAGCAAAAAATAATATACCTAATTTTTAAAGAGGTAGTTTAAATAAATAATGAAACGATAAAAGAAAACAAATCGGAACGAACTTTTGAAACACCCTGTACTACATGTTTAACTGTTGGACATCCGTATCTGGAACAAACATGACCTCGAAGCAGTGTTCAACAAAGCCATCCGATTCCACTTCTGAATCACTTGATTGCGAATCCGAGATGGTTGCACTGGAACTCATTTCCTCGTTAACGTTTTCTTGGGTTTCTCATGGGATGCAAGAATGATCACCCCGAGCGTACTGGAGAACTCGTGCAACCAGTGCCACTTTACCTCCACTGATCTTAAGACCATTCTGGTTGAGGTACATCTTCAATCTGTTGCAATATGATTATCTATGCATGTTGTAGTGAAATTATGATTTTGGTGCAATTTTGTCTGCACTGGTTCAAATATATTTTGAACCAGTGCAAAATATTTGAACTCATCTGGAGCAAAGTATTTTCACCAGGGCAAAATATTTGTACTGGTGTATAACTATATTCTACTGTTCGTTGACAATTCAAATTTAAAAAGCCAGAAACGCTTTATCACAATATTCGTCTCTATATTATAGAGATAGAGAAGAATAGCAGGACCGTAGGATGGATTTCGTTGAGGGGGGTTAAGTTCTTTTATTTTTTGGGCGGGCCGGAGGCACCAGTCGGCCGGGTTCCGCTCAAGGGTCCCTGAAAATTGGGTGCATTTTCCTTCGATATTAGCTCTTCGGGAAGTAATTTTCATTCTAAAAATATGCCTGTTTTTTACTTACAAATATCCATTCCGAAATATCTAGAAATGACTGTGTGCATTACATACAGGGGGATAAGTGGACAAGAAATTGAAAGAATGATGAATTATCTCACATGTTATACAATTATGTATTTTAGAAACAACTACTGAACATGTTCCATGTCTTAGCAAGTACAGAAATATCTGTTAGTTCCCGGGGGTAAGTCTATCACTTTCAGAAATTTTTGTTGGGATTATTTTGCAATGCTTACGCACTGTCTTAGACTAAGAGCTTTGTCCAGAAATCCACAAAACAATGTTCTTTCCTCTCATCGTTTTCGATGTAGAGTTTTGAGCCCTTTGGCAAGGTGATTTTTAAATAAATCTTTCTTACAATTTTTTCAATCACGTGAGTTATGGACTTTACTAGAAATACGTGTCTCGCAGAACCTCGCGAAGCTCGGGGGAGGATGCACTGCAAAATTTTAGCGATGTGGGAGAGATAGAATTTCTGATTTGACTGGATAGGTTGGGTTGCATGCCGGCAATGGCCCCTAAATTTAAAGTTGAGACATTCTCGTTCCCAGCCGCTTCGATTTAACTTGTACTTAGTGCCCTGTCTTCTTAAATTATAATAAATGGGAACTGGTACTGGTCAGTTTTGGGTTTCGAGTCTAGCTGTGGGTCACTGTAACTGCTTTGGAACTGGGTATCAAAAGATCCTAGGGCCCTTCTTTCCACCCCCCCCCCCCCCCCCCCCCCCCCCCCCCCCCCCCCCCCCCCCCCCCCCCCCCCCCCCCCCCCCCCCCCCCCCCCCCCCCCCCCCCCCCCCCCCCCCCCCCCCCCCCCCCCCCCCCCCTCCGCCCAACCTATGTTCATTAATTTTTGTCAGAAAGAAATGTGGATGTATAGTATTGTTGTGGACATGGGTCCACGACAATATGCAGTGGTGTTCTGTTTATTTTGATTGGGTGAGAGTTTGTTTTTCAGGAATACAGGTAACTCCTGCTGTCTTGATTAAATTTCGTTTTTGAAGCTTGTGAGTGCTATCTCCCAAAATTAACCTGTTCCCTTTACATACTGCTGTAGCTGTTGTTCTATATACTGTGTATCAAATAATTGCTAATCCAATTCACTATTCGCTTGAATGGTTGAGATTGCAGGAGTTAAAACTATATTTTGGATACAGGTCATGAGAATTACGAAATTGATTACAAAAGTTAAACATGAATATTCAAGATGAAGCAACAGATTCTCTGCAAATATCGTAAGCTGTGTATGGAGACCAGGATGGAGAATTCGTAGGTTAAGACCAGGACTTAGGCCTTCATGACAAGTTAACCCTTTTAAAAATCTCAAAATCAAAATTAATTTGTAGATGTACATTCTCCTTACTGGTGTCAATACAGTTCACATAGTCATATAACTACAGTGAATTTGTATTCAATTTCCACAGACAACTCATGTTAAGGTGATCAGGTTCTTAATTTGCATAATCTAAGTACTTGTTCGTACACTGATATTGTGAGGAGATTTGAGATACTGATCACCATTCCAATAATAAATGTGAAGCAGTTGATGTGTCATGTGTTTATCTATACAGTTGCTACACATTAGCTGGTAATGAATTATAATGCAACGATACTGTCAGATGCACGATACAGATCTGTAGGCAAAATCTGTGGTGGTCCTCAACTTCTTGTGCCAGGTAGATGCCTAGGAAATCCAAAACACAGCTTTCTGGCATATTCACCCACTATTCGTCATGGACTATAACACTCTGCAGGTTCATTCTCCTTGTTGGGTGGAGCTTTGCAAAAATATCCACGGCATCATCCAGATTTAGTTCTTTTTCAAAGTATATATGAATTATGGCAAGTGCCGAAAGCCTTTCCTGGCCCATACAGGCATGGTTGAGTGATATTTTTATCTTTTCAACCCCCAAAAATACCGACATCCCCCCCACCCTACGGGCCTGAATAGATAATCGTATTGCAACAGATTGAAATTGCAGTTCAGCCACAGAACAGATCATCAAGCCTTTCAGTGAGAACTATAAACACTTGAAATAAAATGTTAAGCCCCCTCCTCTTGAGTGACTTATTTTACCTTGAGCGACAACTGTTTTATACAGGAAAAGGTCACGTGGCATTTATTGAGACAGTTATAACAGTTAATTTATTTACGTAGTGGTGGGGGAGAGCGAATCATAATTTTTAACCTAAAATCTAGGCAGGACAAAAGGCCACAATTTTTGATATTAATAAATGGGAGAAGGCTACAATTTATCAGAAAATTATAAACCCTATAAACAGCGCGATTATAATACTCGAAGAGTTCTTGTTCTGGAACCACATGCACAGAGTGCATAGGGTATATACAGTGTTAATTGAATTCCCTAAAACTAGCGAGACCCATCAATGAGATGAAATCTCCTTCTGTGAGCACAAAGAGTAAATTTCTGCGTGAAACGGTACTAACAGTGACTTTTTTCATTGTTTTTTTTTCATGCTCAGTATTATATCACCGGTAGCTATTGACACACCCGAGTGACTAGAGACATTTTGTCTTAGGCAGAGTCCAGGACCTGAACCAGCGATCTCTAGATCAAAAGTACGACGTACTTATAATTTGACAATCTTTTCAGTTTGTTATAATATGAGATGCAGTCTCGAGTTTTACTCAGTCTGAAGTAGAAAAGGATGTGGTCAGCGGTAACAGTGCTGATGCTGCTATTCACAAGTACTTACAAGTAGCACTATTGGCGGATGAGAATGTGACTGCTCGCCATGGAAATAAAACTGCCAACTTTCTACAACTCTTAACAAACATAGTAAGTACTGTTCTGCTTAACGGCACATATTATTACATTGTGTGATTATTTTGGAAAATGGCTTATCCTTCTCCTTCTCGATCCTCTTCCCATTCACGCAATCCGCCAACCCCTAGACTTTCAATAAAGTCCTGAAACTCGTGAGGTCGACTTGTGGCAAGACTAGCCAACCCCCTGCCACCCCACCTCCAAAATGAACTGAGATTGATCTAGGTTTTAAGGGGTTTCTTAGTTTGTGACCAGGTAATAATGTTGTATGATTGTTATTCACTCGTCATCATAATTGTATGGCAAAAATAACTTCTTTTCCTGCTTGTTTTTGTAAGTCGCTGGATCATTCCGCGATAACATAATCGGAAAAAGAAAAGTGAATTATGTAGTTAGCCGACTTGTTATTGTCACCAACAAGGGGGTGATGTTGTTATAAACATAATAAGTCTTAAAAATTTAATAAGTACGAAGTTGTAAACGTTATCCAAGAAGCGGAGATGGATTACTCCCAAAGTCCGTCTAAAGAATGTTCTGTTTTTAAAAGCTAATAGATGGTAAGGTGGTCTTGGTAACCAGGCACCAATGAACAGATAGATCACTTTTGGTGCGGTAGTAAACGAAAAATCGTTGGTTATTCCACCTTTTTATCAGTCGTTGGCCACAACTCAGGTGCGACCTTAGTTACCGTCTAGAGATGGTATGGAATATCATTCTTTCTTTATTATTCCTTTCTTTCTTTCCGAAATTGGCCTTTTAGTAGCTTTTAAGTCGGTGGGACCCGATCGAGTTCTGATGTCAATTGCTATTTCTATGGTGACGGTTTTGTTTTTGTTTTTAAATTGTCTTTTTTTTTTGTTCTTTTTTATTTGAAATGGTATAAAACAGGTCAAAAGTCATAAGAAACAGCCTATAAGGCTAACTTTCTTTAAAATAATTAAAATAAAAATTATGATAATAATACCGCAGACTTTGTATCGATTGATACATGGTGCTAAATCTATGTAGTTTAAGTGCAATATCCCCAGCTAGCAACATAGTCAGTGCTAAACAGATTCGTTTTTTCTTCTTTAAACAGAGGTGCTAACGGAGGTAAGATTGTTTTCAACTTTTTACTTTTCTGTCAGTCAACAGTATATGACTGTTTAGCGAAGTCTGTGTTTTTCACTTATTTTATTATTTCTAGTTCAGGCCAGAAACTATTAAATTGCGATTTTGAGGCGTCAATAAAGCATCATATTAACGGATAATTGGAAGAAAATATTGCCCAGTTATTTATTCGAAGTCTAACTTAGACCGTTGTTTAAGACAATTAATGGCCCTTCACGTCTGTTTATTAAATTGGGTCATTTACAGTAACCTCCAAAGTGAGTAATTAAGAATCGAACATAAGAGAAATAGCATCAAACTCGGAGAAAAATTCCGAGTTCCAGATGGGATTTGAACTCACGACCCTCCGTGATCTAGCCGGATGCTCTACCACTGAGCTACTGGGACTCTGTGGTGAGCAAGGGTCAAGGGTCAAAAGCCCACATTTCACCCTTGCTCAGTGGTAGAGCATCCGGCTAGATCACGGAGGGTCGTGGGTTCAAATCCCATCTGGAACTCGGAATTTTTCTCCGAGTTTAATGCTATTTCTCTTATGTTTGATTCTTAATTACTTACTTTGGAGGTTGGTTGGTTGCATCTTTGATATGCCTTAATGTGACTGCGTGATGCAGTTATGAGTCACATAATCATCATTTGGCTGTGTGACCGCGCGATGCGGTTTCAGTCAAAAGCCCACATTTCACCCTTGCTCACCCTGTTCCAGGCGTTCAGATAGTGGGGAAAGCGCGAATAGTTGGGGAAGGCGCGAAGGAAAGCGAGCGAAAAAAAAGCGGGGAGATTGGAGAGAGGAAGCGAGGGAACGCCTGTAAACAAACTTAACAAAAAGTTGTTCTGGTATACCGGATTCCGGTATACCCTCTGATTGGTCAATTATGACACTTTCTGTTGACACTCGAGCGCTGATGAGTAAGGAGATATGGCGGAGGAAAGACAGCTATCATCGAGTCACGCTGAGATCGAAATCTTTGTAAACAACGTACTCAAAGACTTCCCGAATATCGTATCTCTTCGCGAAGAACAGAAAGATTGCTTGAATAACCTTGTTCCCTCGTCGTCCCGCATTTTTTCGCCATTGCGTCGTTAATAAGGGCCACTCCAAGCGAATTATGGTCCTCACCAGAGCTTGCAAGAGCGAGAGAACGTCGCGATTTCGCATCGCTGCCAGCCGTCGGCGCACGCTTCGCCGAGGGAGTATGTCTTATCGGCGACCTTGTGTAGGTTCAGGCTAACATCAGATTTCTGTTCACTTTTATCCAGTTTGTGGTCTAACGAGCGAGCAATGTCGGCCAACACCAAACTCTTCGCTCCAGAATATCCAACAATATCCTTATTTTTAACTACACTAAAAAGGGACACACGCGGAACTTTGGTTCATGAAAACTTCACATTTTTTTAGCAAAACCTACAACACGTTGAAGGATGGACTGGCAATTCATTTGCAGAAGATCGTGACAACGATCGGACATCGAAACGCAGACCGAGATCATATTTCCCGGGAAATCTAATCCCGAGAAATCTTATCCGGTTGTAATTTACATATGATTGACAACTGAGCTGGCGGTCTAAAAGTGGGCGGATGGACCTTTTGTTGAGTTTGTTTACAGGCGTTCCCTCGTCTCCCCGCATTTTTTTCGCTCGCTTTTCTTCGCGCCTTCCCCAACTATTCGCGCTTTTCCCACTATCTGAACGCCTGGAACAGGCTACCTTGCTCACCACAGATTCCCAGTAGCTCAAGGTAGAGCATCCGGCTAGATCACGGAGGGTCGTGGGTTCAAATCCCATCTGAAACTCGGAATTTTTCTCCGAGTTTGATGCTATTTTATTTACAGTAAACAACGTTTAAATATTAGGTTTGGCCAGATTGAAATTAGTTTTTACCGCGAGACTTTTAAGCCAATCACAAAAGGTAGTAATGCAAAACTCAAGCAACCGCGAAATTACTTTCGATACTCAATTGAAAACCTCTCTAAAACTATTTTTCCTCCTAATTACTATTTTTCAGACTGGAATGATTAGGCTATCACGTGACACCCTCTTTGTTCATCCTCTTCCCGATCATCTGGCCAACTGACGTTACCTCCGCAAGTGGGGCCAAGCTACATCTTGTCCACAGAAAAGCAGCAGAGCGATTTAACTACGAAACTAAAACAGGCCAGGTTTAACAGTGATTTTTAGATAAAACAGGATGATACTTTAAAGTCTGTTCATTTAATTGAGCCGGTATCAAATGCATAAATTATTAGAATTATTCAGATGTTTTCGCTGACCCGAATCCGCAATTTTGTCCGCATCACAATTAGTTTCGGCTGAATTAATTTTGGTGTCTGAATCAATTTAACCAGTATTAATAATAATTAAACTGGTAGTAATCATAGATTATATAGTGCGTCTCCTAGATCCTAGCTCCTTATCCCGTGGCACCTCGTCTTGACCTGGTACCTCAGTTTCAGCCACTGTTTAAAGGGGCTATGTCGCAAGGTATGTCATGCAGGCAAAAACGTCGGTCCGACATCAAACAAATTCACGCTATCGCCATGGAATCGGGCAAAATCCTTCAATTCTGCGGTGCTGTGTACTCCGAAAGGTTTCAGATTTTTCCGACATATAAATAGTATATTTGTCTTGATTTCATTTCGGTTATTTCCCCGATTCTGAAATCATACGCCTCAGTACATGTACTAATACCGGAACCGGAAATGACAAATTTCTGACAAAGTCAGAAAAAGTGCTCCCGTGATAAACTTCTTGGAAACCGCGTTAATGGAGCATGAAATCGACGATTAAGTCACGCAACATTCAACCTGAATTTCGCAGGATTTTTCGGGTAAAATTGCAACTACCAGTTACAGGTAAGACACAAGACTGTATAATTCCTTTATTAGCTAGACAAGTTTTAGTCATAAAATCGAAATCTTTAGCCGCAAACGCGCCCGATACAGGCGCAATTTCGAGCCCTGTATAAAATTAATCTGCGTTCGCCTGGCGCGGTCGGTCAGTGAATTATTGCCACAAGACGTACAGCGCATCGCACCGTAGAACATCGCGAAGAACGACGTCGGTATTTAGGTGAAAGCTTCCCAAATCAGGCAGAGAACCACAGCAAAATTAAAATAGAACATTCAAAACATACCAGAACGTACGGTGATAGAAGCGAGGAAAACCGATAATTTCTTGCTTAATTCCAAAGAGACCCAACAACTTACTTGGTCCGGAGAAGAACCTTCGACCAATTTTTCCACTGCACACTTTTAGGCATTGAGATATTGAGCCGTACGATTCCAAAATCGGGAAAATATCAGAAACCAAATCAAGACAAATAGATTATTCACAATAACATGTAACATTTCGGACAATCAGCTCCCCAGGATGATGCCTGATTTCCACGCGCTGGGAATGCTGGATACTATTGTGACGTTTCCACATGGCGCAGAAATGGTACATACAAATTTTCTCCATTCGTTTCGCCTAGACGACGCGCTAAGCATGCTGGATACGATTGCGACGTTTCAAGATGGCGCAGATTTGGTACCGACACTTTTCTCGATTCGTTCCGCCTAGCCGACAAGATTAGGAAGCGTCTCCTTCGTCGACGCAATAATATATATTATTTTTTTCTGAAGCATCTCAGCGGTCCGGAATCCTAAATCCTTAAATCTGATTGGCTAATGACGCGCGCTACAGCGGTCCTGATTTTCCCATCCGGACCCCGCGTACGGACCGCTCCTAATTTTACAGAAAGATTTTGTGTTTAAAGCATAATAATATATATAGTTAGGCTTAGCCTAACAGCGGCGCCCTCTAAAGACCCTCTGAACAAGCTTAACTAAGATGAAACTTAACTAATAGGTGAAAGGTCGGAAGCACAAGAATTAAGATTAATATTGACGACCGGGCTATTTTTCAATTTTAGCAATTGTCAAAAACGGTATTACCCGACCGTCTGCACAGTACATTTAGACCGTACAAAAGTTCACAAAAACAACTTTTTCTCCGTCTAGAATAACTATTACGACTACTGTTAAAAAATACAGTTGTAGCTTGTCAAAAAATTCCTGAGAAACTGATTTGGAAATCAAAATTGCCAAAAATACAAACATATTTGCATACGGCCACGCGAGTGAAGTTAGAACTATAATAAAATTCAAGTCTTGTTTTGTTTACATAAAATCGCTTTTCAACCTATGTAATGAATGAACAAACACATAAAAATGGACAACACAATCTTCTTTCGATAACTTTTATTCAAATCTCCATTAGTTTATGTTGAAAAGCAAAACGGAAAACGCGCATCGAGGCCGAGCCGTGTCTTCGATGAAATTCAAGAAATTAATACAACTGAATTTAAGCTACACGTTTAAAAACAATTCTCCAAAACTAACGAGAACACATTAACAAAAAGTCAATCACAGATTGATATCTAGATAAATTTCCATCGAAAATGTAATTTGTTTTACCTTTAAGTCCCTCCGGCGACTACTGTGCTTGGAAATTCTTTAAATCTCCGCTTTGGTGCTGAAATCCGTAAAACGAACCCATCTCTCGCATTGCTAAAAACGTATATAGTTCCTCGAAGCAAGATTTTATCCCTGAAAGCTCTTCTTTTTCCACTAAAGCGGCTCCTGAGTATCCCTTAATTAGCATCCCTGTCTTGAGTAGCAAACCACGAAAAAATGCAGGAAAATAACGACTTTAATTTAAACCGTTTTCTCCGCTCAGTAAACACAGCAAAACATCAAAGTGTTTTCCCAGCTGACGTGACATTCGGCCGTGTAACCGCGCGAAAAAAAAGCCTCGCTTTGGTTTCAACATGACGTCGTACGCGCATATTTTGCGACGTCATACGCGCCCGCGAGCTAGTCCTCCGCTAAGATCCCGGATGTTGTGTGGCGTCATACGCGCATGCGCGCTAGCCTTGCGCGACACACATCTCCGACACACATGTTTTTGTTGCAGACAGCGCCCGCGAAACATTCCGCTAGCCATGACCATGAAAAATGAGGGCATAGGTTCTATGAGTATGGGGCTCCGCAGCCGGGCCTTCGGCCCGGCTAGGCTCCGCTATCATTGAATTTTATCGTAAATTATGGCCCAGACGAAAGTTACCAAAGCGAAAGTGAATTTTTATTGCCCAGATAAAATATCTAACGACACAAACAAAGAAAACAATGAAGAAAACTATG
Source organism: Dendrophyllia cribrosa (assembly GCA_024195265.1). Taxonomy (NCBI): domain Eukaryota; kingdom Metazoa; phylum Cnidaria; class Anthozoa; order Scleractinia; family Dendrophylliidae; genus Dendrophyllia; species Dendrophyllia cribrosa. The sequence goes on along the minus strand of JAJLRJ010000003.1, from coordinate 25,731,793 downwards.
GTTGACATCGGCTTGCAAACAAAGATCCGAAAACACGCAAAAGATGTCAAAGATCTTAACGCTTGAACGAGATATCAAAAAGAGTCAATGAAGAAAGAGAGCCGGATAAACTAAATGGAAGGAAATCAGCCGTAAAATTAAAGACCAATGTTATTCCTCAAAAAGGCGAGTACAAGTTTGGATTTTATGATTTCTTCATTTTATAGTTTGTTGAGCGTTTGTTGTTGTTCTTTACAAACCGTCATTTGTGGCTTAAACATTATTGTAATTAGACAATCTAGCGCTTTTTTACAAAGGTTTTGACACCATATGATTTAAGTGTTCTTATTTTTCCGGTTTTGTTTTTTTCCTGTGAATTTTCATTAAAAAGTCTTGCTTAAATTTGTCATTCTAGTCTTGTACTCTGAGTTTGTTATCAATAATTTCCACGCAATTTCGCGATCGAATTTTACGAGATAATTGGTACTTTCACTTCATCGCTCGGTTTGTATGCTTTTATTTCTCGGTTTTTACCCTCTTTTATCTAAATTCTATAAGTTTTCATTCAAGAAAATATGATTTTTAAATTAGAATAGCTCAGTTTAAGTGTCATTGTCTGAGAAAGTGTTCCAGGGACCAAAAGTTGTGGTCAACCGATTCGGCTGAAACTTGGCACAAAAGTTGTTTGCCATGAGATATTTCAAAAGCCAATTTGGCTCACTTCTTTGACTTTTTGTTTTGGAGTTTCAGGGGGGGTCTCATTTTTTGCCCTTTGAGCACCAAAAATTCAGCCTTTCAGGGGACATTTTGAAAGTGCCAAAAACCCAATTGGTAAATTGTGCTGGCAAATGAACTTGACCATGAACTCTACTATAATAGAGCTTTCATTTCATGCATGTAACTTTGTTCTCAATGTATTGGACAGAGAGGAGCCTGGGGCTAGAGTTTGACCAAAATTGATGTCAAAATTACAACCCAAAATTGCCATTTTTCAAAAAATCAGTGTATCTACCTGCCTTCTTGCATAACTTCCGTAGCTATACCATTGTTTACTTTAGTGACCCAATTATCAAAATCAGTTGAGACAAATTTGGCTTATCAAGGTTTCCTGAAGTTTTGCCACAAAAACTCCATGCCCCTCTAAGGCCATTCAAAATGGAATTTTGAGCAGTTCATGCCATAAACAAACCAAATTGCTGACATGAAGCCCTTATTCTGTATTTGGTGAGTGAAAATGAATTGTTAAAGCCAGATCAGTTTCATTGTTCAGAAATACTGTGATTCTTACCTTACAATTGCTCTTAAAAGGTCTTTGATTAGCACAACAAACACCTTGATTTGGCAAAACAAATGTTAATGTTTTCTTTCAATACTTAGTACCCATCAAACAGCACAAATGATGAAGGCCTTACCTAGATATAACGATCTTTTTAAACGATGCTTGAATTTTTCATTGATTTATATTCAGTTTCAAGTCATAATTCTTCTCCGTTGCTCCAAGCATGGAAAATCTGCATATTTTGTCAGGCCTGATTTTTTATATTACAAGATAAAGTTAGCTTAACAAAAACGTTCGTTAGCATATAATCTATGTCTGTTAACAGCCTGCATAGTTCTTGTAAATACCCACCAGTAAAGGAGCATAACCATGCATACATAGATATATTACAAACATACGAGCTGCAGTTTAAAGCAGTGTCGATGTGACCCGTTATTTCAGAGACCTTTAGAGCGGAGTAAATGAAACCATCCGTCAAGAAGGAATGCACAGTTAGGAGAGCTGGATAGTAAAACAAAAAAAGCTTTTGTTGCAAATACAATAACCAAACGAGGCCTTGCATTGAGATGATGTATCCACTGGCCCGCCATTTTGGACATAGGAGAGAGTGGGGACTGGACCGAGTTCCTATTCTTCTTCCGTTTCGCGGGTATGTTTTGATTCGAGGGTAATTTCACGATGGCACTTTGTTCCTTTGGAGGGGTAAGTGATCAGTGCGGTGCCACGTCATGGGCTGCGCACGAAACAGGAATGGTTCCTTTGTTGTCCTACGAGATAGACATGACTGAATGGTTGAAGAAAAAGTACAAGGGGTCAGGTGCGTCCGGGGCAAGAGGAAGACCTGGTCATACCAAAGCTACAGGTGATTCAAAATATCAGTTAGGGATCATATACGCGCACAAATGGCTTTTATCGCGATCTAGTGGACTCTTTTTATTGAACAGAGACCACGATATTTTACGATATTGACGTCTCAAATTGTTTGTTTGTGACGAAGATTTCCCGAGGTAGTTTACTTGGTTCTTGCGAAGAGAAACTAACATTGAACAAATTGTTAATAGAAAGGGCAAAAGGGTTGACTAAAATCCTACCTTTGAAAGGTAAAAGTACAGTTATTTTATCGCAGCAATCTCGTGAACCAAAAACAACGCTAAGAATAACTTGAAGGCTGTTTTTCGTCTGCTCGCTCTGTTTGTTTACATTCAGCTTTACCTGTGCAGACGCACATCATGCAATCATTACTTTTAAGTAATTAAAAAATGTATCCAAATTTTTGTAACTAGGAATGTTATCCGTGAAACCAGACATCTTCTCGCTTAAAATGTCAATTTCATCCAAAAGCTTCGATGCAGCATAATTGCAAAGATTTTTCCTCGACGAAACCAGCAAATATAGGAAAACGGTAGAGTTTCAAGCTCGAATTGTGATTGCATGATATGCGTCTGCACAGGTAAAGCTGAATGTAAACAAACAGAGCGAGCAAACGAAAAACAGCCTTCAAGTTATTCTTATCGTTATTTTCTCTATGTATGCATGGTCATGCTCCTTTACTGGTGGGTATTTACAAGAACTATGCAGGCTGTTAACAGACATAGATTATATGCCAACGAACGTTTTTGTTAAGCTAACTTTATCTTGTAATCATATAAAAAATCAGGCCTGACAAAATATAGAGATTTTCCATGCTTGGAGCAACGGAGAAGAATTGAAGGGCTCCCTGCAACAACGTCCTGAGTGTGTTTTTGGTAACTTTCACTAAAATTGTATGTTTTAGGCCTTTAAAAGCACAGTTTTGTCAAATTAATGATTTATTATTGTTAAGGTACTTAAAACAGCTCCAAAATGGGGAAGAAAATCCACATCTTTGAGAAAATGTTTTGGGCCCCTATGACACCCTACGGCTCCCAGGACACCCTATGTATCTTTTCAAAATAAAAAATTATTCTGTTCGAAGATAGAAGATTTGTTGACCTGGATTAAACCCTTTCAGTCATATGTACATGATCCAGTCATAATTTTGGCAAGTGAGTCCCTTTGGAGGCCAAAAATCCAAGATTTCTGTGAAAATTTTCCAAAAACGCACTGAGGACGTTATTGCAGGGAGCCCTTCAATTATGACTTGAAACTGAATATAAATCAATGAAAAATTCAAGCATCGTTTAAAAAGATCGTTATATCTAGGTAAGGCCTTCATCATTTGTGCTGTTTGATGGGTACTTAGTATTGAAAGAAAACATTAACCCTTGTTTTGCCAAATCAGGGTGTTTGTTGTGCTAATCAAAGGCCTTTTAAGAGCAATTGTAAGGAAAGAATCACAGTATTTCTGAACAATGAAACTGATTTGGCTTTAGCAATTCATTTTCACTCACCAAATACAGAATAAGGGCTTCATGTCAGCAATTTGGTTTGTTTATGGCATGAATTATGCTGAAAATTCCATTTTGAATGGCCTTAGAGGGGCATGGAGTTTTTGTGGCAAAAATTCAACAAACCTTCATAAGCCAAATTTTTCTCAACTGATTTTGATAATTAGGTCACTAAAGTAAATAATGGTATAGCTACGGAAGTTATGCAAGAAAGCAGGTAGATACACTGATTTTTTGAAAAATGGCAATTTTGGGTTGTAATTTTGACATCAATTTTGGTCAAACTCTAGCCCCAGGCTCCTCTCTGTCCAATACCTTGATAACAAAGTTATATGCATGAAATGAAAGCTCTATTATAGTAGAGTTCATGGTGAAATTCATTTGGCAGCACAATTTACCAATTAGGTTTTATGGCACTTTCAAAATGTCCTCTGAAAGGCTGAGTTTTTGGACCCCCCCCTGAAATTCCAAAACTAAAAGCCAAAGAGGTGAGCCAAACTGGCTTTTGAAATATCTCATGGCAACCAACTTTTGTGCCAAGTTTCAGCCAAATCGGTTGACCACAAATTTTGGCCCCTGGAACACTTTCTCAGACAATGACACTTAAGCTTTCGCCCTGCTATAAATAAATTACGCTCGACTTTTCAAAATTTGAAACGTTTTTAAAGTTAAGCATATAATTCAGCTTTTTACGGCTTAGCTGTTGGCAAGAACATTTCTCTATCCTCACCGGAGGCAAACACAAGAGCCGTTTATTCTACCGAGAGCAAAAACTGGTAGAAATCAGTTCACTTTGCAATTAAGTTTATTTGTTTGTGAATGGAAAGTTGTGAAGATAACATTTTGCGCGTGTTGTGTTATAGTTTAGCTTTTTGCGGTGCGTAAGGAACATTTCTTGGAAAGCTGTACACGAATGATTTTCTGGGCGAATCGCAGAATTAAAGTAGGAAAAAAAAAAAGTTATTTACCGGCCTAGGTCGGTAAATAACATATATATAATTATAATAAAAACCTTTCCAGCACTCTTTGTACCAGAAAAGTTTTCGTTGACAAATAACTCTAATTTTGAGGATACTACACCACATGCTAGTTACTCATACCATAAAATACCTATTTTAATTGACTAAGTGCGATGACGTCATGAGTCACATGACTATGCCCCCAAGTGCTGTGACGTGGGTCAATTGGCAAATATTTGAATTCGAGCTCTCATCTGTTGCCATCACCACGTGTGATTTGGTAGAGAATTGGCGTTCGCGCTAGTTTTTCTATCCGTTTGCTGCTGCACCGTGCTGACGAGACCCAACCAGGTCGAAACAGCTGTCCACGGTTGCATTTTGGCTTTCAGTTTGGGCTCTATCATGTCGTTGTCGCGTTAAATGTTCTACGTAGTATCAGCCTTGCTCTATACTTTGATTGTATCTCTATTTTGTTTTTTGTTTTTTTTTTGTTTAGAAAAATTGTTATCAACGCAGGTCCTGCTAATTAAAATCTAACTAAAACAAAATGAAAGACTGACAATAATACATCATTAATCACGTGATCAGAACGCACGGAAGTTGACTGATTTTTGGAACCGTTTCCAATTTTATTAAGTTAAATAAATCCCCGTTTTTCCACCCAGGTAAAATTTATGATATTTTTGTGTATAAAAAGGGACATTATTACTCCTCCAGTAAAAATGAAGGTGACGAAAAATAGTTTTACACGTTGGAAATCCATCTTTTCCTGATCCTGTTCAGCGACTTTTCAGTTTAAAACTACAAACAAATCTGCATAAGTGGTTTTTATCTTACCTCTTACCAATGGCGTTGGCAGTTTTTCTGTAGCATTTTTCTTTTCTACTTTACTAGAGATCTGGGGACGAGAGGGATAGGATAATTTTTGCTGACGTCACCGCATGCAGTTTTTTTCTCATTAGCATAGATCAAACAATAAGCTGCTAACAAATGAACTGCATAAACTGAAAGAGCCTGTTGTGAAGATAAGTTTTTCCTGGTTTTGCGTATTGAACGGAGCATTGGAACTTGCGTGAGACTTTGAACAATGTTCGGGGGAAAACTAACTCTGAGCAACTACGCTTAAAGTGGGAAAGAGTCTCGTCACAACCTCTCGGTAGACGGTAACAACTAACTGGAACTTCCCGACAGCAGGAAATTAGGCAGAACTTCAGCCAACACAGGTTTATTCTGTCTCAGGTTATCAGTTATATAGTGCCGGAAGTGCAAAGTACAAAGTCTTCTATTGTTTAAAGTTCAAATATACGTGGCACACGACCTACTGTTACAATAAAAAGGACCTAGTTAAAAATTCTAGTTTACGTGGCGTTTTTCATTGTTACAGTGCTTGAGCGACAGCTTAGAAATTAATAGAATTACATTGACAATTTATGCGAACGGAAGGAACTGTCTCCCATAAAAAAAAAAAGAAAAAAAAAACATTAAAACAAAGAAAATGCTGACTCTGATCGGTGAGTTAAAAGAATGAACTACTTAAATATTATTTTCACAAAACTCTGGCTATTGTAAAACGGAGACAAAGGTATACAAGTATACACGTTTCAGTTTGAATTCATTGTTTGCTTACCAGTCTACACATTAGCTTATGTAATAGTTTAAACGAAATTAACGTTTGACTGTTTCAAGAAAAGTCTCTCGTAACAATGTCATGCATTAATCAGTGTAAACAATAGCTATATATAGTCTGAATGTTAAATATTAAAACTGATAATTTACAAAGAATGCATGGCTAAGTAACAAGCGTAAAGTTTATTTCTCGAGAAATTTTTAACATGTCACGCTGAAATATTCAGAGAGCACTATGTTTACCAAGCTCCTTTTTTGTGGAGTTCATTTGTTTGTAGCTGGGTTTGTCATTTATGTTAATCAGAATGTAATGAGGTAAAACGTAAATATTTGAACTAGCAGATACTCAAGCTCGGTAGTTATGCTCTCCAAACAAATCAAACTATTTTATTCGATAGACAAAATTAGTGTTCTTTTTTCCCACTCCAAATCCAAGTTGTTTGTCAAACAGCCAGCATTCCGTACTCTTTCCGTGTTTGTCAAAACTGCTCCCAACATCCTTTCCGCTGTAGCATTCTCCGTAAAACTGAACGGCGAAATATTCGTATCCTTTGTCGTGGGCCACTTGTGCACACTGGTTCACTGTCAGCTCCATTCTTGTCCAGTTGAGCTGACCTCGGAAATTAGCGTAGAGTACTGGCAGGGCTCGATCGTTAGTATTATCTTTATAACACCCAAGTGGTTGAAGATTTGGCGTAGGGCCTATGAAAAAAATAAGTGAACGCATAAGGGTTTCATTACTCGCGGCGTTACGTCAACGAGCTTTCAAATGATTATTTTTCTGGGGCCGTATTCACGAAAGCATATTAAGTCCAAAGAGCCTCCGTATTCACGAATACCTCCTATTTTAAGACATGTTTTATTATTTTTTTCTCCTAAACTTAGGACCTCCTAAATTTTTAAGACATGCCTTAACTGGTATTCACGAAGATCTCCTAAACTTAGGAGGTCAAAATTGACCTCCTAACTAATTAAAACATGTCTTGACGGAGGCTAAATTCGATTGTTGACGAGTTTTACGTCGATTTTCAGCGTGATTATTGTGTATCACAATAGTTACCAATTAGATAAACATTTTAAAGCATTATATTGCTTTCCTAAGAAAAGTTAAATATTTTCTAGTAATGTCAAACAACACGGTTAGTTACATCTAGGCCTTCGTGTCATTGACGGGTTCCACATTTCTTTCTCGCTGCAGAGTTATATTTCCGTTTTTCGCTAATAAGCCCTTGTACAAGAAATATCGAAGTAGACCACATTAAAATGATGATGGATTTGTTTGTTGCTTTCGCTACTGACCATGAACGAAGATGTTATCAGTTTTGCTATCTTAAATTCGAGATGAAATAAAGGTATTGTCATTGTAACAACAATTTACACAATACAAAATATTCATTCATGTAATTTTCATGACTAATTATTCATAAGAGTGCGCGCCATATAAACTATCTCTGATTGGTTTACTTTTAGCGGAGCTCTCGCGGGCCAAAGGCCCGCTGCGTAGCCCCATACTCATAGAACCCATGCCCGTAATTTTCATGGTCATGGCCAGCGGAATGTTTCGCAGGCGGCGTCTGTGCATGTGTGTCCGTGCGTTGGGCAGGGCCAATTCGCGGGCGCGTATGACGTCGCAAAACATGCGCGTATGACGTCGCGTAACATCCGGGATCTTAGCAATTTTGAAAGCAAAGCGAGGCTTTGTTTTACGCATGGCTACACAGCTGTCAGCTCGGTAAACACTTTAGTCTCTTTACTATCCATGGTTGGATCTTTCGCTGTGTTTAGCGGAGAATTAAAGTCGTTATTTCGCGGTTTGCTACTTTTGTACGGTCTAAATGTACTGTGCAGACAGTCGCGTAATACTGTTTTTTGAGAATTGCTAAAATTCAAAAATAGCCCGGTCGTCAATCTTAATTCTTGTGCTTCCGACCTTTCACCTTAGTTAAGTTTCACCTTCGGTTAAGCTTGTTCAGAGAGCGACGCTGTTAGGCTCAGCCTATCTATATATATTACTAATCGATAACCGCCCGCGACCATTAAACTTAGGAGACTGCTAAGTAACGCTTACCTTAGGCCGGATGGTCATAAGATATCGTTCGTGAATAGCACTTAGGACTTATCTTAGGAAGCTCCTAAATTTTCTCTAAAGTTATATCTTAAGATATATCTCAGGTAGGATTTCGTGAATACGGCCCCTGGGGCCGTATTCACGAAAGCATCCTAAGTCCAAAGAGCCTCCTAAGATATAACTTAGGAGATAACTGGTATTCACGAAGACCTCCTATTTTAAGACATGTCTTATTTTTTCTTCTAAACTTAGGACCTCCTAAATTTTTAAGACATGTCTTAACTGGTATTCACGAAGACCTCCCAACTTAAGATATGTCTTAATTTTTCTCCTAAACTTAGGAGGTCAAAATTGACCTCCTAACTTATTAAAACATGTCTCGACGGAGGCTTAATTCGATTGTTAACGAGTATTAGGTCGATTTTCAGCGTGATTATTGTGTATCACAATAGCTACCGATTAGATAAACATTTTAAAGCATTATATTGCTAAAAAAAATTAAATATTTTCTAGTGATGTCAAACAACACGGTTAGTTTTATATAGGCCTTCGTGTCATTAACGGGTTCCACATTTCTTTCTCTTTGCAGAGTTATATTTCCGTTTTTCGTGAAAATAAGCCCTTGTACAAGAAATATCGAAGTAGACCCTATTAAAATGATGATGGATTTGTTTGTTGCTTTCGCTACTGACCATGAACGAATATATTACACGGTTTTGTTATCTTAAATTCGAGATAAAATAAAGATTATTGTATCGTCATTGTGATTACAACAACAACTTACACAATACAAAATATTCATTCATGTAATTTTCATAACTTATTATTCATAAGATCGCGCCATATAAACTGTCTTTGATTGGTTTACTTTTACTAATCGATAACTGCCCGCGACCATTAACTTAGGAGACTGCTAAGTTACGCTTACCTTAGGATGGTCATAAGATATCGTTCGTGAATAGCACCTAGGACATATCTTAGGAAGCTCCTAAATTTTCTCTTAAGTTATATCTTAAGATATGTCATCTTAGGTAGGATTTCGTGAATACGGCCCCTGGGGAAGATTTCGACGATAAGTGTCGTCGGTTCACTCTAGAAGTCCGCGTTAAGTACACAGGCTAAGTGTGCTTCAGCGTTAAGAGTGAGACAGATATTTATGGTATAGTTATTGTCATGGAAAGCTCATGTCATCATTAATAGCGATGTGAGAGATCAGGGGCCGTATTGACGAAAGCACCCTAAGTCCAAAGAGCCTTCTAAGATATAACTGAGGAGATAACTGATATTCACGAAGACCTCCTAAACTTAGGACCTCCTAAATTTTTAAGACATGTCTTAACTGGTATTCACGAAGACCTCCTAACTTAAGATATGTCTTAATTTTTCTCCTAAACTTAGAAGGTCAAAATTGACTTATTTTTATTATAAATTGTTTTTCTAAATCTTTACTCATTAGAACTTATAATTAAAAACCATAAGCGTCCATCTGCAGTACAACCCAGCTTTATACAACCCGCTACGCCACTATTTATTGTTTATTGGTCAGTTTACACGTTTACCTTTCTCGCAGTGTTTACCTGTGTGTCCAGATGCACCGACACAAACGTATTTCTTCTCAGAATATCCCAGCAAGCATTTGGCGTTGTTAAGGCAAGGGTTACTGCAACAAAGATTCTGATAAAAAGAAAAAGCCTTCAGTAAAATGTTTGTTAGTTTTTGTTAGTTCCTGTAATCAGTCTATGCAAGATTCAAAGCCGTAGAGTTTGTTAAGGTGACGACTACAATTAATGCTGGGAACCAGCAAAAACATCAGTTCTCGTCAAAATTATCATTATCAAAGCACCATCTTTGTTTAAAAGGAAAAACTCTACAAATCATACCTCTGCGCCTCTATATGTCCAGCCATGTCTTGGCTTAAGATCTTCTGGGTGCAAGCAATGGTCAGAGTTACTCAACTCACATACCACTTTATCGTCTATTGGCGGACCAATGTTGACTGAAACACATTCACTCTCCATGACGCATCGATGATGGCATGATGCGTACATTCCGATAGAAAGATTAAAAATCACATGGTCCTGAAGATAATGGCCATTCTCTGGTGGGATAAACTTAACACGTCGGCAGCCACCTAAGCCGGAAAGATAAAGCAATTGTTATAAAACAGAAATCAAAGCTCTTATGAGCCAACTCATGAATATGTAACGCTCTTTTAAACTTGGTGGATGTCGGACCGGGAGTCACGAAGCGCGAGGCACACGAGGAGAGGGGAAGAAAAAGATAAGCGTCTGTAGACACACTATTGTTCTGGCTCTTTCTCCCTCCACGCACCCCCAAAAACTGATAGATAAGCCAGTATCAGACACATAACAAAACAGCAGCTGTTTTAAGAACATGCTGGAGATTTAAATACGGCTGATGGATGCAATAACGGAGGTTCCGCTAGCTCTGAGACACAACTAATAAACACAGAATAAACTCTAAGGAACTGACCGAAAACAATTGGAAGAAACTATTATTCCAACAGAGAGAATAAAAAGACTTGGATCTTTATTCATGACTAGCCTGCGTAGCAGGCGCCGGTTCATTTATGTCATTTATAGGGCCGTAAAATTTCGAGGACGCGCGCGAGAGGGGAACGCGCAAAAGGGAGATCGCCCGCGTTCTCGAAATTTGGCCCCGTAAAAATTTTTGTGCCATTAATAAACCGACACATGTTGTGCAGCAGCGGTGAAACGCGATATAATATAAACACATAGAGGCATCGTGTAATCTTGTACCGGTCAAACCTACGCAACGAACATCATTTCCTATCGCAAAATACATAATCACCATTCCTCTTGACTGGCAGTTTACAAATAAGCGTCTTCAGTTTAGAAATAAGCGTCTTCAGTTTACAAATAAGCGTCTTCAGTTTACAAATAAGCGTCTTCAGTTTACAAATAAGCGTCTTCAGTTTACAAATAAGCGTATTCAGTTTACAAACAAGCGTGTGTTCCCTATCGTGATCGGTCTAAGCTTTTTGTTGTTTCACACAGAAGTCAAAGAATAGATGAGTACACAAATGTAAAACATTACCTCACCCAGTTCACAATGCGTATTTGTGTCACGCTAAGACATGTTGTTTTTTTTTAATCAGCGTTTCAAACCAAAATCTGGTTCATGTCAGTATGCCTCCGAGATCGAGCGCTTTTCTCGCATAAACCTACCAGAAAATCCATCATTGCCCGTGATCCGATATTCCGATTTTGTATATATACCAAACCAGTGGATGTGTTTTTCGCGCGCTCTGATTGGCTATTCAAACTCGGGAGAATATTTGTTATTCACCTCCAGGCACTGTTCTGGATTTCACGCGCGAGTTTTTCCCTATTTGTCAGAAATAAAGTAACTTTTTTTTTCACTCCTTGTTGATCAGTGCTTCGTCAAAGGTTTGAGCGAAAAAATTCCCGAGTACAAACAAAAATACAACTATTTAGAGGATAAAAGACTTTATTGGGACATGCTGAAAATGGAAATAAGAAGCTTTACAATTTACTATTGCAGACAAAATGCAAAGACGAAGAAAGCTGAAGAAGCAGTGCTGCAGCAAAAGCTGTCCTCACTTCACAAGCTTATGTGTGAAAACCCTACGCATGAGACTATTGCAAACTATTACGAGGTCAAAATGAAACTAGAGCAGATTTCATTGCACAAAACAGAGGGCGCAATGATTCGGAGTAAGGCTAGGTGGTGCGAACAGGGGGAACGTAGTACTCGCTATTTTTTAATCTCGAGAAACGGAATCATTCCAATAAGTATATCACAAAACTAGGAGTTGAAAACCGCACTTTGACTTCCCCCGATGAAATCTTAAATGAAGAGTACAGATACTATAAAAGGCTCTACACGTCTTCTCGTACAGACCCAAATGATCCTCGTTTTAACGTGTTTTTCGACAGCTCAACCCTTCCAAAACTGTCTCCACCTCAAGCCGACAGTTGTGACGGTCTTTTAACAAAAGAGGAATGTTATGTCTCACTTAAAAGTTTTTCCAAAGGCAAGTCTCCCGGTACGGATGGCTTAACTGCGGAATTTTATCTTTCCTTTTGGGAGTTATTAGGGCAAGAACTAGTTGACAGCTTTAATTATGCGTTTGAGAAGGGTGAAATGTCAATTTCTCAAAAGAGAGGTATCATCACTCTAATTCCAAAGAAAGACAAAAACAGGACTCTTTTGGACAATTGGAGGCCTATCTCGCTTCTGAACACAGACTATAAAGTTGCCACTAAGGCAATCGCAGCTAGAATTGCGAAGGTGCTACCCAGCCTTATACACGAGGACCAGACGGGATATATCAAAGGCCGCTTTATTGGTCAAAACATACGTTTAATAGCAGACATTATAGAGTGCACAAAAACGCTAGATAATCCAGGTATAGCGTTGTTTTTGGATTTCAAAAAAGCCTTTGACAGTTTAGAGTGGAACTTTATTAAAAAGGCTTTAGAGACGTTTAATTTCGGCGCTCCTTTAATACAGTGGGTCAATACTTTTTACAGCAATATTCAAAGCTGCGTTATAAATAATGGTTATGCAACGTCGTTTTTTGAATTAGAGCGCGGTGTAAGGCAAGGCTGCCCTCTTTCTGGTGTACTTTTTGTAACTGCTGTCGAAATTTTAGCAAATTCAATAAGAAACGACAAATTGATCACCGGTATAAATTTCAAAGGCAGGGAGTATAAGTTATCTCAATACGCGGATGACTCCTCATGCTTGGTGCGTGACGAAAAGTCAGTTGAAAAGCTTTTCGAGAAGTTAGCGGCTTTTAGAGGGTGTTGCGGATTAGAGCTGAATAGATCAAAAACGGAGGCATTGTGGTTGGGAAAAACTAGACCACAATCGACAAACCTTTTCAACATAAACTGGCCCAAGAAGTGTGTTTGTCTATGCGTCTCTTTCTCATGTGATTCGGAAGCTTCAACAAAGGATAACTTTGAAAAAAAAAAAATTGTCGCCCTGGAAAAGTGTCTTAACGTCTGGTCCTCTAGGGATTTAACACTCTTTGGAAAAATAACCATTGTCAAAAGCTTAGCTCTTTCAAAAATAATTTTCATTTCCTCTGTTCTCAGCGTTCCCGCTGGTTTTGTCGATCAAGTGAACAAATCTGTATCCAACTTTATATGGAACCACAAACCACCCAAAATCAAGCACTCAACAATGATTGGAAGGATAAAAGACGGCGGACTCAGCATGCCTGATTTCGATATAATAGATAAATCTTTGAAGGCAGGATGGGTGAAACGTCTTTTAGACCCTCAAGCGCAATCTTGGAAGACAATACCGTTTAGCCTTTTAGACAGTGTAGGTGGTCCGTTGTTGTTTAAATGTAATTACTCGTTAAGAACTTTACCTGTGCTCCCTCTCCTGCCGCCTTTTTACCGAGACGTTCTCAGTGCTTGGGAGAGCATATCCAAGCACACAGTAAGGACAAAGAACGAAATCGAAAATGAGTTTTTGTGGAATAATCATGAAGTCACTATTTGCGGCAAATCTGTTTTTTTATAAGCAATGGTATGATGCTGGCGTTAAGACCTTGCCAGACATCCTAGACAAGGAAGGAAAGTTCTTGACGTTTGCAGCATTCAAGGAAAAGTACAAAATTAACACAACCTTTTTGTGCTATATTGGCTTGTGTAACGCAATACCAAAGCATTGGAGGAAAGTCTTTGGACGTGATAACGAAAATTACTTGGTAGTTTCGGATGACTCAGTTCAGCCATTTAACAACTCACCTCCCACTTGCCGGCAAGCACGCGCGTTTTATGTATCTAAATCTTTCCAAAAACCTACATCAGAAGTTCGTCTTGTTGAGGCTGGCTTCACAGATCGGACAATTGAGGCGTTATACGTTCTTCCATTCAAGCTCACAAAAAACATAAAGCTTTCTATGTTTCAGTTTAAAATAAACCATCACATTCTGTACACTCGCGACAAACTTTTCAAGGCCAAAATTGTTGAAAGTGCCTCCTGTCATGTGTGTGAATTGAAGCAGACCGTAGAGCATCTGTTTGCTGAATGCCAGCATGTCCACTCCTTCTGGAACCTTTTTACCTCTTGGTGGAACGATAATAACTCCCCCTCAGTGTCCTTGACCAATAATGATAGGATTTACGGATATCTCCCTGAGAATAGATCCTTCCGTAAGTTTAATCTTTGCCTGATTGTCGCTCGTTTTTATATCTACACCGCAGCCAAAGAAAGCGAACCATATAGTTTCTTAGCCTTTAAAGCTTTTCTGAAACACAAATTATCTATAGAGCCTTCAAGTGTCCGTGAATCCCTGAGCCTTTAGCCGCAAACAAGCTTGATATAGCAGTTGTATTTTGTCTGTTCCTTTTATTTCAGTTCTGTAACGTTGTTCTTTGTTTGTTAATATTGTATATTGTATTGTACTTATCAATAAACTTCAATTAAATTAAAAAAAAAAAAAAAAAAAACTTTTTTGGGTTGGTATATGCTAAAACAATTATTCACCGAAGTGGAGGTGAATATAGTAAACACTTAATGACTGGTCCCAAGAATCTCGATGTATAGAAACACAATAAAACACAACACAACACAGTTTGAAAAACGCGCCGAGCACTCGAGGTAAACATTAATCCATCACTATTATAATTATAATAATCGAGGCCCCGACCAAAATAATATATGAAACATTCACTTATGTACACGAAACGCACTCAAACTAAGTATTGTTCTAAAAGTTTTAAAATCTTCAAACGCACGCAAAAGAAATCTAGTAAAGAGCGCTTTGAACGAAATTGAACCGAGTCACCAATCCTGCTGCTTGTACGCTGAAACCTTGAGGATCTGCTTCATGCAGTCACAAAATGACATTGACGATAAAAGTATAACTTTAAAGCAATACTGAAAACAGCGTATATTTTGTTTCGCACAAATACTAAATATTTCAGCTGGCCAGACCAGCTTTCTTCAGGTACAAGATGTTACATACCACTTATTAACCGAGAGTGAGGTCATTACAGGGAAATCTCAGACCGAGACCTTAATGTATTGACCTCGCTATCGCTTGGTCAATACATCAAGGCCGAGGTCTGAGATTTCCCTGTAATGACCGAACGGACGAGGTTAAGAAGTTATTTATTATAGGGCCTTTTTAGCGCTATTCTAAAAAAAGAATAATAAAAAACACCAGAAGTAATTTTCAACATCCGCTTGCGCGCGCAAGAGGTCATTCGAGGTCGTGTTCACTGAACCAAAACGAACCTGGCGATGAGATCGAAACCACAGTTTGTTTGACAACGAGACAACTTTTGTTTTTAGTACGTCAAGAGTTTTTTTTTGAGAAGATAGCATTTTGTTGCTTTACTATTAACATTACATCTGTTTATGTTACATGTAGCTATCCACATAAAACATTGGTGGCCACAGATTTTTGGACAGAAAAGGATGATGTGCATTTTTAAATGCAGTGTAGGTTTTGTGTGTAGGTTTTTGTGTGTTACTAAAAGTAACATTGAAAATCAATAAAGCAGCCTAATCTGATCTGGATACGTTTCCTTTTAACTTCACCTTTCAAATTGAAACAATTGTCACCTAATTATTATTGTTATTAATTATTACCAGTATATTGTGACAGTATCATTTCTACTACATGTACTATTTTTTCTTTAATACAGCAGCTTAATGTAACTTAATGTAACTTGAAATGTAATTTTTTTTGTCAATAAAGGTAAAAAAAAAAAAAAAACTTCTTAGCAAATTGAATAATCGGTAGCTTGTTTTGAAGAGTACAAGAGACAGTTGCACGTTTCAACCCACTTATGGGTTTCTGGTAAGAAGTCATTTAAGACGGTAATTTCTGAATGTTGATGAAGAATCATAATATCGCGATATGTTGTTCAAATATCGATATTCGTATCGTGACAAAAAATATCGCGGTGCACCGGTGTATCGTTGCAGCACTACTTTATTTACACCAATCAGTGTCTGTGTCTATTGGGATTGACTGTGTAATTTTCAATCAAACAGTCAATTTTAGCCTTTCGTACGCCAGGATGTAGGGCAAATTCAACCATTTTAATTTCACAAAACACACTAACCTGTGTTTACAAGTGTTTGACCCTTAGAAAGTTTAAAAGCTAAGGCAAAGATGGGCCTAGTTTGTGATTGAATTTTGAACACGTGGGGAGAACTTGCAGTGATTTCAGTGACAATTGCGATGAATGTTAATCTTCGTCGTCGCTCTCAATAACATAACGTCGCTTTTTCCCTTGTTGGATCAACTTCACTGGGCCATTGAAGATCTGAAACTGGCATCCAGAGATACTGCTGATATTCGCTCCAGGAAAAACACCATTTGAAGGTGCTGAAACGCTTGCATTAGTCACAGCGAGCGAATTCGTTTTTACGCTTGGCTTCCAGCACTTTTCGTGAAAAGGCAAACTCATCGCCCTTCAGAATGTTCATCTTGGACCCGGAATCCGACAGAAACCTCAGGATAGTTCTCTGCAGTCCCGTCAAAGTACTTGGCTCGCATTCGTCACCACTGATTTTTCTTACGTCTTTGAAGAACTGTGGTCAAGTTCTCCCGGTGGTAAGTCCAAAATCTGAACATTTGTCTTGTTTATCTGCCCCCAAAAACGGTAAAAACACTTCATATCACTTCACGTTTTTTTCAGTGTTTTGACTTTTCTGTTCTTGAACAAACTTTTTTAATTCCTCTTGACTGTTACTGAAATTTCCGTCTCAGTGAGTGGTAACTTTGGTCATGTTGTTTTGCTCAGTTTTGGCTTGTTCTTCCTCGCTGGATAATAAAACTCGCTCTCGCTGTGGCTCTCGTCGTCGCTCATACTAAAGAAGTATCGGTATGCTAGTATTTTTCTTTCGGTTATTGAAAAGATAGTAATATTTTGTCGGTATTTTTTGTTGTTTTCGCCCTCGCGCTCGTAGCTTTTTATATACTCAACTCAAAAAGAGCCGTCGAGCCGAGAAAAATTTTCATAATGCCCGATCATTACAAGAAAATCTTGCCCGCTCAGCAGCCAATCAGAGCGCGCGTACTATTGTAGCTATCTAGTAATGAAATTTACAGTGTGATATTCGATGTAATATACATGCAATATAGAAGAATTTCGTAATTGTCATAAAATACTTATTCATTGGAAGCTGATAATGACAAAAATCGGAAATATGTATTTATATCATTTTATCACGTTTGAAGTCATCCCGTTAGGTTCTAAAGTACTAGCTTTAATATAGATAAGATGTGATTTCACAGCTTTACATATCGAGTCACAAGAAGTGTTTATAGTTTCTAAAGGATTTTTATACCCTCGTGAGATGGAGTCTTTTTTTGTTTGTTTACGCTCTAAACGAACGCTGTTGTATCATCATCGAAATTAGCGTAGATTGTTTTACTGGTGCGGTCGAAAACCAGCTCCAAGTGAATTAATTTAAAACCATACGTCTCTTTCAACCACTAATTTTTTTTCTTCGGTTAATCAGACAGGTAAACTGTTTCATTGTTTTGTTTACTCATGAAGGTTCCCACTGGACTTCCGTGTCTTTATGGGGCAAAACTCAAGCAAAGAAATAAACAAACAAGTAAATATAGAAATAAATAAACTTTTAATCAAAACCAGACTTCGTTTCGTAGTTCTAACTGCAAGTGCGCCCTTTTTCTTTATACTATGCTATAAATGAAAAACGTACAAAAAAGTATTTTTGTTACCTTTTTATCTCGTTAATGCGCATGCGCGCAAACGAGATATAGGTATCGGTATAAAAAAGGGACAAACGTTGTTAACAAAGGTTCGTTGTTAACTTTTGTGGACTTTTGTCCGGGGGGAGTTAGTTCTTTCTTCTTTATAGTAGCTATATTAGGGCATTAAGGATATGGTTGGTTAAACCGGTTAGGATTTCAAGAAGGCCGTCACATACCGCCACTAAAATGTTTTGGGAGCAATTCTGCTATAAACCTAAAAAAAGCGGACAAAGATACTACAACAGTCATGATGAATAAGAAAGAAACAATAAAAGAGGCCCAAGTTCAACTCGACAGGAAACAAACAGCATAAGATGCAAAGAGCGTAGAACGTCTCGGACACATCCACTTAAAAACAAATTTGAAAGATTGATACCGTAGGTAACGGGAGATATCGAAACTAAATAAGAACTTTAATACCTTTGTGGTGACGTAGCGTGAGATAATTATGACAAGTTCATGACATCCCATTACCCTAGGGAAATTAACAATAGGTCCGGGGTATTTTTCAACTCTTTTAGAGCTATGACCTCATCGCCTGACAGATTGTTTCTTATCTAGGATTTATTGTTTTACACATGTTAAATAAGAAAACACGCAACTTCATTCGTAACGGACAATACACTCCTAAAACCAAAAAATATCAACAGTTTTTCCAAGAATTAACTTCAAATAGCAATCAAATACAAACCACTTGATTTCTTAAACTCAAGAAAATCCATTTAATCCCTGATAGTTACCAAACACATGATACCGGAAATAGAAAACTCTCGACTTTCAAATAAAAAAGTCAGAACTACTACATATTCGCAAATAACCCATTTATAACATTAACGTATGCAGCCATTTCTTTTTCAACTCTCCTCATAATAAACATCAATGTCCGCTTCACTTTCCAAAAAAAATCACATCGATATCGACAACAAGATACAACTGCGTTTAATAAATCTTTCCTTTAACAAGAATTAACAACTACTTAATTAGCCCAATGATCAAATGGCTCTTAAAACGACGTTTGCAATTACATGAAGAAAGTTTCAGCCCGGGCAAACGGGCTGAAAAACCTCATGTAATCAGACTGAAATTTCATCCCGGGCTGAAAAGCGAGGTCACCTGGGTAGAAAAGTGCACTTGGGCATGCGCAATGATTTGTTTTAAATGTCGATTTGTTTTTTTTGTTGTTGTTTTGGCAAACCCATTGTTCTATATAAAACAAACTAAAAAAACAATGACACATTCCTCCATAACATCTCCTTTAACAGCTTATACAGTCTGAAAACATCTAGTTGCAGCATGGTTAAGGCAACTAGGATATAGTTGCTGCAACTAGTTGCCAAGAGATCGCACAATCTTGCGGCAAATCTTCATCGCGATCTCAGTGTTGTGGGTGGCTTTGCTGCAACCTTGCAGCAACTACTTATATGGCAACCAGTTGCAGCAAAGAAGCTGCAATCAATATCCTGCGAAATCGATATATTTTTAATACAGATGTATATAGATGTATATAATGTAATATACCGAATTATAACATTTCTAGTTAAGTTGTTTATTAACGTTACTGACTTGTTGGTACTGATTTTCCACCTTTTTTGTCGCCAGTGGAGTATGCAATGGACATTCACTATTTGTGGGCTTCGCTGATATTCGCACCAAAGAGGATAATCAAGTCATTTATATTTTTTTCTTATAAGAACCTTTTTGATAAGAATGTCGAGCCTGAGAACGGCCAAAAATTTAAGAACATGCTAAGAACATTCCCAAGCCTGAAATTTACCAAGAATTTTATTTATTTATTTTAGTTGTGAGAAATGACTTTTCAGGTTTCAAGAACGTTAAGCTCACCTCGCCCCCAAAATAAGAACGTTCAGTCCGAAGTCAGCCTCAACTCAAAATTAGACGTTCTAATATAAAAAAAGTGTATACTACTAATCACCAACAAATAAACAAGGATAATAATACAATTGCAATAAATAGTTATTATTTAGGTAATAATTACAACCAATTTGCTGATGATGATGAATGAAAAGCGACAGCAAAAGAGAAATGCCGAAATAAAACTGAAGTCATCTGGATACGCACGCGGCAAAAATGTTTACCTAAAAAATCAGGGATAATAGCAGGCAGATCTAGACTTCTAGGATATTAGTAAATAGTAAATGGTAGCATCTAAGAGCTCTCAGGAAATGTGCAGCGCATTCCAGATCGAATTGTAATTTAAATTCCAGCTATTTTTAAATTAATGTAAAATAGCAACATTGTCGATGAAAAGGTTGCTCGCCACCCGTTCCTTCAGTCATATGCCAGGTTGCGACGACATTATAAACAGTTTGAAATGCCCGTTTTTATGCTAGAGACGTTAAAGACGTCTAGACGCAATTAACGTCTTAGACGTTAAATGCGTCTGGTATAAAAACGGGACGCATTAAAGTAGATGGTTACGGAGAAAAACACGAGATTTTCTAAAAAAAACTATTCTCGGAAGTAACTGGACACGACTAAAGTCGTCCCCAAATAAATTTTAAGATCACGAATATACAAATAGGGCTAAATTCGTCCTCGTTAAGGCCGTCCCGTTTTTATACTAGACGTATTTAACGTCTGAGACGTTAAAGTCGTCGGTTAAGTGCGTCTGAACGACGCACATAAAAGAAGACGTTAAAGTCGTCAGATGTTAAATCCGTCTGGCTTATTTTCCGTTTTTATACTAGACGTTAAAGTCGTCTCGAGACGACTTTAACGTCTCAGACGATATTAACGTCTGTAGCATAAAAACGGCCATGACTAAATAATGCCAATGCACCGAAAAACTAAGACCCCCCAAATTTATTAGTCGGCGGCGCCTATAATGTTAAGCGGGGTTGTTTTGACTGTTTGGTCGCAGCTATAATAGCAAGAACTCGTGATCGATTTTCCCGCGGAAATATAACCTGACCCCGGGTGTCTGTTACTTTTTCGTCACGCAACCTTCACTATGCTTTGTTCTAGCATTTGAACTGAGGCTTTAATATCCAGGAGAGAATGATCGTACATTTTGGTGTTATTTTCAGCGTCATTATTCACGCAGCTTTAGAATTAGTCTGTTCAGAGACCTTCAATTTTCTCAAAAGATCGTCAGGCGCGCGAACGAGAATAAAAACCGAGTGACATGACTGCGAACGCAAGGGTGTTGGGCAGATAGGCCGCTATTGTTTTCGTTTCTCGATCGTTCAGTAATCTGCGGAAAAGAAAAAGAAAGGTCTGTAAATAGACTACTTGAGAATTCTCCACCCCCCTACCCCCCTCGCCCCCACTCTAATTTTCTAACAAATAATCCGTTTCCGGTTTAGGCGATAAAAACGTGCTGAACTGATTTAAGGAGGCTCGAAAGGGTTTCTTACAGCTTATGTACATGTCAGAACAATTACATTGTATTAAAATTTTATGGTTTTAGTCTCTGAAACAAATTGTAGATTAGCTTATGACATGGTTGTTAAAGTTTCCTTCAAGACCATTTATGACGTCATATCTGTTGTCATGGTAACTATAACCCTCCAAAGAGATACCCCTCAAAAGTCAGGTTTTTAAATCTATCTTTAAAACTAACTCGGTGACCTATGTTTTTTATAAGCGTTTTTAAAAGTTTGCAATATTCCTCACCTCCTGTGTAAATTTGAAAAAAATCTGTATTGTGGAAATCGAGATAAATCGAGAAAGGCCTTTTAAAGATTTAAAAAAATTCCACTGTACAGTTTTTTTCCAAAATGTCTCAAATGTTAGATAAAGTTGAATGCTACTTGCATGAAAAATTTCAACATAGGTCACCGAGCAAAGTTTTGAGATAAAGAGGAATATTTTATGCACGATTTATTTCCGGTTCGCGCGATTTTACGCAGTATTTTTATTTCCGGTGAGCTGCGCGCGCTACTTTTTGATAGGAAAATCAGCTGACGTATGCGTCAAAGCATGACGAGTGCACGTCGCGCGCGCACGCAGCTGAAAACACTTTCGAGCCTCCTTAAGGTGGCTGAACACAGTTTCACTGTACCTATGCGTTATTCATTGTCATTTTAAAACCACTAACGTCTGGGCGCCCAAAATTGGCGAGGCATACGCTTAAGCAACAAGCTATACGTTTTGATATTTTTTTGGAGCTTTTAGGGTGTTGCCATGGCAACACGGTGGATTGAAAATCAGCCTGCAATATTTGGTTTCTTTTATTTTCAGAAAATCTAGTCATTAGATTTTGTCCATCATTTGTCTCCAGTAAACTCGTAAAAATATTCGCATGTTAACACTGGTCTCATGTAATTTTGACAGAGGGATCTTCCGTAATTTGTGGTTTAATATGTTTACTTTTTTTAAAAATCTCCTCTGTTAGATTTCAAATTTTTGATGGCAGGTGAGTTCGGCATATTCGGAACTATTATTGTGCCAAATTTCGTGAAATTCTAATGAGTAGTTTCGTAGAAATCAGCACGTTTCCGAGGAAAGTCGCTAAAACATCCAGTCACAATTTTTTGGTCAACTGCGCATGCGTTGCATTTGACTGGGTTCTCGATCCAAAGACAAAAACGACCAAAAAGGCAGTGTATTTCTTCAATGGTTCTATATATTATCTATTGATTCAACTAACATTTTTACGAACAAAAAATTGTTTGGTTTTAAGACGAAAAACAACACTTTGGCAATCCACGCTGAGCAAATTAAAATGATCGCTGAACAGGCGCCACGTTTGTTTTTCTCGAAACTCTGCGCGCGCTGACTCACGTAAGCAGCTGAAATTGAAGAGCGCGCGCAAACTGTGTTCAGCCACCTTAAGGTGGCCGAATACATTTTTGAGGGACAATAAATTTCCTTACGCGCGCGTGTCACGCAAGCAATACCGCGCGAGCAAACAACAACGAAGCTCTGATCTCGTGCACGCAGTTAGTAATGCGCGAGCAGCCGCGCGCGCAGATAAGTGAATGGCCGTGGTGTACGCAGTACTGCGCATGCTCGGAGATCGTACTAAACGTTTTTTTGGTCGTGAATTTCTCGAAATCTAGCCGTACGACCTATGCTCAATTTTTGATATTTTTAAATATACATCAACATCGATCTGCAGACAATTTTTTTTTAAAAATCTGTAAGACAGATTTTAAAATATTTTTCGAAATTTTCTATTTTTGATATTTTCGTTGATATGCGAAAAACTCTCTTACAGATTTTTGTTTTAACTTGTAAGAACGTTTATTTTTATCCAAAGTTTAAATGGTAAGATTTTGAGGTAGGGTCGTACGGGTGATTTTTGAGTAAAACGTCCTCATAGAATTAGAACCCAGTCTTCTGACAACCACTCGGTCGCTTGTTTTAAGCCACTTCTAACCAGAGGATGGTGAAATTACAAACACCCACTGCCTTGCATGATGGTTTTGACTTTGTAATTGTTGCTTGTTCCCACAAATGGTCACCTGTGATCGATATTATCAGAAGCATCTGGTGACCCCTATAAACTGTAGTAAGCCACCTTAAGGTCTGATAATATTCAATAAAAATAACCCATTGCAAAACGCCGCCTGCGATCTCGGTCGGCCCCTGTAAATTGCGAGAAAGACTACTTGAGAATTCTCCCTCCCCACTGCCTCCCCAACCCCCTACGGACATGTTGAATTTATTTCGGTCGGCTTGAAAGCGGCCCCTAATTGCGAGAAAGTCTCACTGGAAAATATTAATCTTCCATTGTAGTTACAGTGCGATCAACTGGTTGTATTGGTGAAACAGTCAAAACAAGCCCGTTTAACATTATAGGCGCCGCAAATATAACTTTACATTCGAAGAAACGGACCGGACGGTCCGCCGGACGGATGATAATGCGACGGAACAACAAACAACAACAACAATTTATTCAACAACAAACAATCACAACAATGTATCCTTGGTATAATAATGGATTAGTCTTTGTGGGGTCATAATTCGAGGGTGTTACGAAAACTAAGACCCCGAAAACTAAGACCTAAGACCTAAGACCCCGAAAACTAAGACCCCGGCTGTGTTTTCACTAGGACAATTTTAACTAGATAAAGCCAGAAAAGTCCGGAAATACAGTGAAAACACTTCGTTTTGTGTTTAGCGAGTTAAAAATGCAGACTGTTTTCACAAAGCAAAACAAGGGATTACTCGCCTTTATGACCGGAAATTCATGCAGAGTTATACTACCTCGCGAGATGGTATAACTTGTCCTGATAAATACCGCAGCCAATCGCATTGCGCGTAGTGACAGACGCCTGCCAAATAATATTATTTGCCAGACTGCGAAACAGAACTTTTAACAGGCAGAAGAGTTCAACAATCCTTCCCATTTCTTTCGATTTACAATTCCTCCGGCCTCCCATCTATTTCACGCCGCCGGCATGCAGAACCAGTTACATCATTCAAGTACTGCCCATCACCAGTAGTTCCACTGCAATTTATGCCACATGCATCTCACTCTACAAGCACCCGCCGACATTGACCGCATCCTTTCTAAGGAACCCCTTCTCCTTCGCATAAATATAGCGAGAATCAATAGAAGATAAGTCATTAAAAACGCTTCATCTCCCACCATTTTTGAAAGTTGCGCGCTTTTGTAATTTGAATCTTCTGAGTTAGCGGCTTAAATTCCGGGTTAAATTTCACAGTGAAAACAGATGTCACGTTTAACTAGTAAATGTCAGTCCGTAAACAAACACCTAGAAAGAATGTTCAGCTACTAAAACACAACCGGGCCGAAAACTAAGCCTCGAAAACTAAGACCCCCAGTCTTTTCATTGATTTATCACTTCTCCGGTGGGTCTTAGTTTTCGTAATTACGAAAGCTCATTACGAAAACTAAGACCCCATGTCATTTTTTTTATTTATCAAATTTTTGAAGGTGAGTGGGAGAGTTTATACATCATCTTGATTTGTTGCTTTTCCGGTTGGATCGAAGAACCTGGTTGCTTTAAGATTAAGTGGGATGTTCTACAACCTTTCCTTGCGTTTCGAAGCATTTTCTCGCGCTCTCTTTATGTTCCCTTCACTCTTTAATCCTCCTTCGGCCGAGTAATTTATGATAGAGGGCAAGAAAATCTTCTGGAACTCAGGGAATTGTTGTAAAAGGCCTGTAAAACCCCCCGTGGTGGGCGAGGGTGAGGGGAGGGGTACTTGTCCAATATTTGGGTGTAGGTGTGCCGCAGAGGGTCTGAGACAACACCTGCTATTTTAGGACCCTGTCTAGGACAAAGAAATAGTAATGGTAAAAACGGCAAACTGATCCTTACGGCAAGAAGAAAAGATAGAGACAGAAGTGAAATAAAAAAAAAATAATAAACAGTTGGAGATGGAGCGGCGATGTTCCCCAAAGCGTTCATTCAGTTGGCGTTTGGTTTCCCCGATGTACTGTTTAGCGCATTTTTTACGTTCAATTAAGTAGATTAAGTTTTTAGATTTACAATTTAAAGTGTCCTTGATATGTCGTTCTTCCTTTGTTGCAGAGAAAGTGTAAAAAAAACAGTACATCGGGGAAACCAAACGCCAACTGAATGAACGCTTTGGGGAACATCGCCGCTCCATCGTCAATCACCACCATCTTATCAATCCTGCTCCTGTTTCAATACATTTTAACCAACCTGGCCATTCTATCAACGACATTCTCCTCATTCCCTTGGAACTCATCCACAACAACCGCGACTCAGTCAGAAAGGCACGCGAGGCCCATCTTATAGATAAAGCGATCACACTTGATCCTCATGGTATAAATAGACGTGATGAACTTAATTAGTGACATTTAGCTTATTTCTTACCAATCACTTTCTGTTATTCTGTTGTATGTCATATTTCAAATGATTTATATGTAACGGTCATTTTATTTCTGTATTCATTTTTGTTTTCTAGGCCCCGTAGAAGGTTTGTTTTGCAAACCGAAATATCGGGCAAATATATTCAACTGTTTATTATTTTTTTAATTTCACTTCTGTCTCTATCTTTTCTTCTTGCCGTAAGGATCAGTTTGCCGTTTTTACCATTACTATTTCAAGATTTTTTCTGATCCAGGTCTACGATATATCCGGTGTTCTGTCTTCATTGGTTTGTCGTTGTGGTTTTACCGTTATTATAGTTTTAGGACAAATAATCCCACTTAAAGTTGCTTGCAGCGGATGTAACAATATATAATTTGTCATCACTTCCCAACATTTCGTGTCACGCTGTCACTCAACAATTTTCAACTAGATCTCGTGGGAAAAAAGAAAACGCTCGCCCCAACTCCCTACTCCGCTCCCTACCTACCTATCTTCACCAGCAACAGATTGATAGCCAACCAATATACACTGCAGTCGTTAGTGCCCAAGGAAAATTGGAACCGCGGTCGGTGGCGGTACAGATGTAGATAAACAGGTGTTGAGACTACACGTACACATCATTTTCCTATACATAGTACCATGAAGATTCGCCCGTGAGAAATAGAACACAATGCATCTTATCTCAGTAGCGAATGTTTTTTTAATAGTACTCACTTAGTGACAGGCGATTCTTAAATTTCCTCGCAGCCACCGAGCTCGTTCGAGAAACGTACGTCCTTATATCTTAGGTCTTCAATCACGAAACCTTAAACGTTGTGCGCTGTGGCTAAATGCCCTGCAGCCGGGCACGGTCTCAAATAAACTAAATGCCCGGCAGTCAGAAATTTTCACAAAATTTTCACTGAAAGGCTCTTTCAAACCTTTTGAGAGTATTCGATGTTCCTTTAGAAATGTCAAGCGCTTCCAAAAATTATTTTGCTTTTCCAATTGACAAAATATCAAAGCTTGGGCATACTGTAAGATCGCTATGTTCTCGATACTTAGAAAATTTCTGCTGGGACTCGCAGTCAGAAATTTTCACAGAGTTCCGACTGAACGTCTCACTCAAACCTCTAAAGAGTATTCAAAGTTCGTTTAGAAATGTCAAGCGATTCCCAAATTTTTTTTGATTTTCCAGTTGACGAAATATCCAAGTTTGGGCATACTATAATAAGATCGCTATGTTCTCGACACAGACTGCCGGGCTACCCTGGGAGGGCCAACTTTTTTTTAATGACTTTCTACGCGTTATTCCATTGGCACGTGTAGCTTGTTATAGCACTATTTGTTGCTAGTTAATTAACTATTGTTTCGCTACGGGTATATATGGTCGTTAATGTATTCTGTTAGTCACTCTCGCTCCAGTACGTGTACCAGGCTACAAACTTTTTTTTTTTTTTTTTTTTGGAACTTAACCAAACTTTTAACATGACGGATCCTGCCGGTGGTTCTGGTTCTTCTTCGTCCTCTTTTCCGGGCGACTTCCAAGCCGCAGTTTCGAAGGCCGTCGCGGATTCCATGTCAACGGTTTCGCGCGATTTGTCAACCTTGATCGACGCCCGAGATTCGTCGAAGAAAAATTTTCGTTGGTCGAGGTTGCGGTTAAACGTGCGAGACGTGACCGTTACGTTTTCAGGAACAACGGGAATCAACAGCAATTTAAACACGCCGAGGCGGTTATGGAAGGTTAGAGTCAGCGAAAGACGCGCTCAATAGTAGCATCGCGAAAGCTAAGAGTTCCTTTGATGAAGGAGGGCGGAGAGAAAAGTTAGGGAGTCCAGTAAGAAGCGCGTTCGAAGACCAGACCGGAGATTTCAGCCATATCCAGCGCCTTCTAATGATCGTCCTAACCAGCCTTTCAGTACCGGACAGCAGACGGATCAGTATGGTCGTGGTCCTTATGTGCGTGGTTCGCAGCCTTATCGTCAGATTGGGCCTTGTCAGTTTAAAGATAAGTTTTAATTTTACTTCTTTTTCTCTAACTAGCTTTGTTTTACTCTCTGGCTTTTGCCTGGTACTTGGAGCAGGCCTTATTCTCCAAGCGAATATGGTTTATTTGCCTCTTTATTCAGCGTAGAATGCAAATTATCTCCGGTACGCAGTTTAGGAGATAATGACTTTCTACGCGTTATTCCATTGGCATGTGTAGCTTGTTATAGCACTATTTGTTGCTAGTTAATTAACTATTGTTTCGCTACGGGTATATATGGTCGTTAATGTATTCTGTTAGTCACTCTCGCTCCAGTACGTGTACCAGGCTACAAACTTTATTTTTATATTCGTTATTTATCAGATGTGCGAGTAATCTTCGTTTTAAAGGGCACCTTAATACTCTGGCTGTTTGTCCCGATCTTAATTTATTATCGCTATAATTTAGCACTTCGATAGCTTTTATATGCATTTGTTTTTTTTTATATTTTTCACTTTCTTTTGCTTTTAGTGCTGGGAGTACGGTCAATTTGCCTCCAATTGTACTGGCAAGCCGGCGATGGTCGCCAATGACTGAGTTCGGACGATGGTGATGTTTCGGATTCCGATGGAGAAACCGTTGACTTATTGATCGAATGTCGTTCGTAAGATCTAATATTCTTCTAACGAGTTAGCTGTTAAAGGACGTTTGGCTTAGTCTTTCGATTTCTGGGAGCAGACGTCGAACGCTCGACTTCCTTTATCATGGGCGCCATTAAACAGGGTTATAGCTTATCGTTACTTGAATTTTCTACCTTGTTGTTTTCATTTAAACAATCGTTCAGCGTTAAGGAATGTTGATTTTGTTGATGCAGCGATTCTCGACTAATTTGATAGCAGCTGCTCGAAGAGCATAGTTTTCCTCCGCACTGCGTAAATCCGCTTACGGTTGCCGAAGGCAAGAAGCTTCGTCTTGTCATAGACCTGCGCGAGGTTAATAAGTACTTAGTGGAACCGAAATATCCGTAATTTCGCTATGAAAATTTACGTTCGCTGAGTGAAGTTTTCGAACAAGGGTTTAGGTTTTTTACGTGGGATCTTAAGTCTGGATATCACCATGCAGACATTTTTCGTCCTCATCAACAGTTTTTGGGTTTCACGAGGACTTTAAATGGAGTTGTTAGATATTTCATGTTTGCTGTTCTTCCCTTCGTTCTCAGTACAGCATGCTTTTGTTTTACCAAGCGTTTGCGTCCCTTGGTTTGGAGATGGCGGCCATGTCACATAGCTGTTTTGTTTATTTGTATGACGGAATTTCGGGTCAGCGCGATTGAGTTTCTTCCCGTGCCGCAAGCCTTGTTCAACGTTCGGATTTATCGTCAGCCGACTTCGTTGAAAACCAGAACAAATCATATTCGGAGCCCGTTCAGATCGGTGAATGGCTGGGTTTTCTGATCAACTCTGTTCAGCACGTTTTCCAGATTCCAGAGTCCATACTTGCGAGGTTGAAGCGTTCATTACAATCTTTAATCCAAGACGGTTATGCAACCTACGGGGAGTTGGCATGCCTCGCCGAGTCCATTATTTCATTAACCTCAGCGGTCGGTCCTATTGCTCGTCTTTTTATGAGGCAGATGCACTCTTTCATCCAGACTAGGCAGCTAGTGATGCTTCGTTTGTTTTATCAGAGCTTTTATTACAAGAGCCGAAGTTTTGGCTACAGCATATAGATTCTTTCAATGGTTATTCTATTTATGGTGTGTTTTCTGCCAGTTCAACTATTTACACCGACGCTAGCGACTTTGTGTTCGGCGGCTATTTAGTTACGTTGGATGGCGAACCGGTTCGGGGTATGTTTGAACCTTCTGATTTTGCTACTAGTTCGACTTGGCGGGAGTTGAAAACTGTATTTTACGTCCTAACGTGTTATGCCGACTAGTTGAGTCATCGCAAGTTTAAGTCTTTGTTGCCAATATGGGTGCCTCTCGCATTCTCACGGTCGGTTGTCCCAAGCCTCATTTGCTGTTGATATTTTCGTTTTGCGTTTAACTTTTGGCATTTCATTAGCATCTCAGTGGTTGTTCCGCGAGGAGAATTATCGCGCGGATCTGCTTTGCAGGTTTGTCGACAGGGATGATTGGGGTTTAAATCGTGCTGTTTTCCAGATGCTGGACGCGTAATGGGGTCCCCATTCTGTGGATCGCTTTTCATTGTATTTCAATTCTCAAGTAGCGAGGTTCAACTCCAAGTATTTTTCGCCCTGCTGTTCCGCGGCAGATGCGTTAGCTCTAGATTGGAGCGCGGACAATAATTGGTTGTGTCCACCTGTGCATCTCGTCATTGCTGCGCTTAAGCATTTGCGCTTCCATACCGGTATTGGGTCATGTACTGGCCTACCAGTTCATTTTGGCCTTTCTTGCATGACAGTCCATCTCGGTTTCCGTCCTTTGTCAAGGAGTTCGTGGCACTCCCCAGACTACCGGATTTACTAATTGAGGGCCCTGGTCAGCACTGAAGTGGTTTATTGTAGAAGACCTTCAGTATTTGTTAGATGTCCGTCCTTTAATGTGTTGCGCATTGATTTTCGCCGATACACTCTTCATTTTTTTTTTGTTTTTGTTTTTTGGTTAGTTGTTCACGTTTCAGTTCTACCTCCCATTTAGGTTGAGGCTTAAGTTTTGTCAGTGTGTTCATACCTCCCATTTAGGTTGAGGTTAAGTTTAGGGTGCGTTCATACCTCCCATTTAGGTCGAGGTTAAGTTTAGTGTGCGTTAATACCTCCCTGATTTAGGTCGATGTATCAATTTGGCTAGCGTTTGCTACTCTCATTGAGATCCAGAGCCTAGTTAAGGGCGTTTATACCTCCCATTTAGGTTGAGGTTAAGTTTAGTGTGCGTTAATACCTCCCTGATTTAGGTCGATGTATCAATTTGGCTAGCGTTTGCTACTCTCATTGAGATCCAGAGCCTAGTTAAGGGCGTTTATACCTCCCATTTAGGTCGAGGTTAAGTTTAGTGTGCGTTTATACCTCCCTGATTTAGGTCGATGTATCAATTTGGCGAGCGTTTACTACTCTCATTGAGATCCAGAGCCTAGTTAAGGGCGTTTATATCTCCCATTAAGGTCGAGGATCAAGTTTAGTATGCGTTCATACCTCCCATTTAGGTCGAGGTTAAGTTTAGTGTGCGTTAATACCTCCCTGATTTAGGTCGATGTATCAATTTGGCGAGCGTTTGCTACTCTCATTGAGATCCAGAGCCTAGTTAAGGGCGTTTATACCTTCCATTTAGGTCGAGGGTCTAGTTTAGTATGCGTTCGTACCTCCCATTTAGGTTGAGGTATCAGTTTGGCGAGTGTGTTGCTGCTCTCATTGAGATTCAGAGTCTCATTTGTCGGTGGTTATATCATTCTTCCATTTATGTCGTAGAGTTGGGTTTGACGAGCGTTTATACCTCCCTTTTTGATGGAGGTGTTTAGTTCGGTTTCCTTTATTCCTTCCATTTAGGGTAAAGCGTCGTAATTTTTTACCCAGCTGGTGTCATTTTACTCAGCTGCTATCAGTATGGTTTCATTTTGTCTGTTGCCTATATTCAATTTGTTTAGCTGGGGGCTAATTTGTTGTTTGTCTTCTAGATATCAGTCATGTTGGTATTTGGGAGATGGCTCACAGTCTGACCGATCCTAATCTGTCCTTGCGAGTGCAGCAGGTTTTGGACTTTGTTCTTGCTTCAAATGCTCCAAACAATGTATCTAAATACTGTTACGGCTGGAGTCGTTGGCGCCGTTGTGCACAGTCTAAACATGGAGTACCTTATATCCCTGCCGGGCCATTGCATGTGGCATTGTGCCATTTGGAGCTGACCGAAGGTGCCTTGAAGAATGATGGTAGCGCCATTGATTCTGCGTTGTATTGTATTTGATGGGGCCACTGCACAAGCTAGCTGGATTGGAATCGCCGACCATTCATCCGACAGTCGTTGCAGCCGCTGAATGAGCTAAGAGGAATTGTCAAGACAAGTCCAATCCGAGGGATTTAGAGACTGTTGTAAGAAAAGCTCAGAAAGTAGCGCTGTTTCCGCATCTCTCGCAGAAATTCGCCTTTTGTTTGTATTATTAGTTGGCTATGCGGGGCTTTTTCGTATTTCCGAATTACTGGATATCAAGGTTTAGGATATATCAATTTCTGATATTGGAATGTCAGTTTTTGTTCCGCAAGGAAGTAGGACGATCAATATCGTAAAGGCCACACTTCTGTAATTGCTAGGTCTCGGAAGATTTTATGTGCAGCAGTGGCTATCACTGGGACAATTATTGATTTATTACCGTACTCTAAGGATTCTTTTCAGTTTCCGATTTTGCGTAGAATTGTAAGGAAAAAAGGGTTCTTGTTATCATAAGTCCCTTGGTATCAGTTATTCAACCATTCACGCCGAATTCAGGAAGTATTTGTCTCCATTTGTTTGTGATGTTAACGATTATTTTATAGCTGTAAACTGAGTGACCCTGAATTGGTAGATAAACACGCAGGAAGGCGCTATGTACAACGTTCGCAGGCTGGAATGTTAGAAGTAACTATAAGTATGCTTATCTAGGTCTTTTTGGCCAGTGGAGGGTCCGAGTTTGTGTCTTGGTCTCCACCCAGGTTTCCCGTTCCCCAAGAGGGTTATGTGGGTTTTTTCCGGCCTCCCAGACACTGCTCGTAAATTGTTAGATGATGATTGTTTATTTCGTTTATGTCTTTAACTCAGATAAGCCAATTGCTTAATTAAGTCTTGGCAAAGATTATTAAAGCGTTTGCCTGGTACTTGGAGCAGGCCTTATTCTCCAAGCGAATATGGTTTATTTGCTTCTTTATTCAGCGTAGAAAGCACACTGAAGTGTTTATATGATATTACATGATGTTTTATATTCAATTATTTTTTCCAGTTCTCTCATTTTATCTCCTAAATCTTTGCGGTTGGTCATTTTTTTTATCATCATTGGTTTCATTGGATTCGATTTCTCTTTGTAACACGTTTATTGATCTTTCTAATTCTTCTTCTTTCCGCAATAATTTGGCTTTTTTAGCTATTGCGTATTTAATAGTTTGCTCTCTAACTTTTAACTTGATCATTTCCCATTTAAGGGCAACATTAACGAGATTATCATCTTGATATTCATTTTGGACATCTCTAATTGTTTGTCGGATTTGGTTTATATATTCAGACTGTTAAAAACGACGTATTTAACTTCCAATATCCTCACCTGGACCTCTTGGATTACAGTGAAGATTAATTTTAATAATTATTAGGGAGTGGTCTGTTTTAAAGCCTGTTCCAATATCAGCACGTGTAATATTGCACATTAAACTCTGACTCACGAGAAAGAAATCGACGGCAATGTATTTCGGGTGTTTTACGGCGCCAGGTGTATCTACGGGTATCAGGGTTTAGAACCCTCCATACATCTACCAAATCTAATTCATCAATGTGATTTTTAAGTACATTAACTGCCTTTGTATGGGTTTTGGCAAGGCCGCCTCTTTTATCCCTTTCTAGATCCAATACTAAATTAAAATCGCCACCTAATATGATGTCATCACACTGAAAATCTTGTAAGTAGTTAAAACCCTTCAAAGAAGCTTGGATTGTCCTCATTTGGTGCATAAATAGTGGCCACGGTAATAATCCTCTCAATTGTTTTGATGTCACAGATAATAAATCTACCCGTAGAGTCAGAATAAAATCACTGAAGTTGAAAAGCAAAATTATTATTGAAGAGAATAGCAACTCCTCCTCTGGCACGAGAACAACAATTGAATAAAGGTTTATAGCCCCATTCGGCCGACCATGCAGAAGTTGTATTTTCAGCACTGTGGGTTTCTTGAAATAAATAAATCGTTTTGCTCTTAGCCAATTAAAAACTTCTCTTCTCTTTTTCGCTCTCCTAAACCTCTTACATTAAGAGAACAGATATTAAGATCCATTAACAAAAATCAGGTATAATAAAATATCTCAGTTGAACCCGGGTCTCCTGATGACCGGACAGATGCCTTAACCACTAGGCCACTGAGACAACCACACTTACATATATATATATATATATATATATATATATATATATATATATATATATATATATATATATATAATTCCGTTAACTTTTGTGATGGGTCCCTCAGACAATGCTCCCTAAGTAGTCCAAATTTGGAGGATCACTGTAGCGATCGTGGGGACTTGAAGTTTTGTAAATTAATTTTTCTTTGTGATGGTCAAGAAGCCAACTCCAATTGGACTTTCAGATGTTTATATTTAAGTGCTCAACGTTTCGGCCGTCGCGGCCTTCCTCAGGAGCCTATACAAGTGTTACAACATTTGAAATTTGTGTCAACGGAAACGTATGTCAGTTAACATA
Source organism: Dendrophyllia cribrosa (assembly GCA_024195265.1). Taxonomy (NCBI): domain Eukaryota; kingdom Metazoa; phylum Cnidaria; class Anthozoa; order Scleractinia; family Dendrophylliidae; genus Dendrophyllia; species Dendrophyllia cribrosa. The sequence goes on along the minus strand of JAJLRJ010000003.1, from coordinate 25,697,635 downwards.
ACGTAATACAACATATCAATATTGTATTACGTTATGTTAACTGACATACGTTTCCGTTGACACAAATTTCAAATTTCAAATGTTGTAACACTAGTAAAGGCTCCTGAGGAAGGCCGCGACGGCCGAAACGTTGAGCACTTAAATATAAACATCTGAAAGTCCAATTGGAGTTGGCTTCTTGACCATCACAAAGAAAAATTATATATATATATCTATATATATATATTATCTTTCACAAGCACCAATATAAAAAAGTGCAGTCTCCATGAATAAATATATACTATCACAAATGAAGACAAATTGTAAATTTTGTCAATACCTATATTTGGGCTGCATTCAACAGCCTTTTTACCCTGATGAAGGCTGTTGAATGCAGCCGAAATATAGGTATTGACAAAATTTACAATTTGTCTTCATTTGTGATAGTATATATATATATATATATATATATATGTATATATATATATAGTTGTATGCCTAATGTTAAACAAATCATAGATGGACACAACAAGATCACTCTGAAAAAGGCAGAACAGCAAGGTAGTATAGTTAATGTTGAAAGGAAGTGTAGTTGTAGAAAGAAAGAAGAGTGCCCATTGAACGGAGAATGTCTAACTAAAGAAATAGTTTATCAAGCTACCGTCAAGACGCAAGAAAGTGCAGAGACCTATATAGGTTTAACAGCTAACGAATTTAAAACTAGATGGCGTAACCATAAGGCGTCATTTAACAATAAAAATAGAAAGAACGATACAGAATTAAGTAAATATTTATGGCAGTTAAAGGACCGAAAACAGGAATATGACATCACCTGGAAAATTCTAGCAAAAGCCAAGGCATATTCGAATCAAACGAAACGATGCAATCTGTGTATTGCAGAAAAACATTTGATAATAACTAAACCGCAAATGGCTTCGCTTAATAGGAGAAACGAGCTTATTTCAACGTGTAGACACAGACGTAAATATATTTTAAAACACACCCTAGAATAAGTTCTACCGAAGCAAGTAGTGCGTGCGCATGTATTCTTTAGGCACGCGCATATTTTTAACGGTTTTTTAACGGTTAGGTAGAGTGTGCGTCTTGCGAAATCATACATATAAATAACGTAGTCAAACAAGGGATCAATCATTGTAAGTTTAACTGAGGAGTAGGTGGCAACACCTACGAAACAAGTTTGTATTAAACTTATGGTCATCAAAGTTGAGTGATTTTCCTTCTTGGATTATTCTGCTCCTACACTGTAGAGCACTTTATTGGATTCGCCGGTGAATCTTCAACTTGGATATATATATATATATATATATATATAAACTGAATTTCAAAAACGTATAGCTATTTGAGAAACATGTTAACGATGTATGTATACCTTTTGTATATATACATCGTAAACGTCGTTTACGAAATTTCTAAATTTCTTGAAACGAATCTTGTGGGATTTGTTTCATTTGCGGTACTTGGTATCACGAAAGTGCAAATATTTGGAAATTTAAATTCCACACAAGTCAAACACCAGCTGGTTTGTTAAAGAAAGCTACGTACCTCCGGAAACTCCTTTATAAAGAAGATATCTTAAGAAGACTCCAAGAGCAACACCAAAGAACTGTAACACAGACATGACCAGATCACTGTTCTTATTAAGAACTCCGCTTATTCTTTTTCCACTAACGAAAGCACAGTGCTGTCTAAAATCCTAATCGTAATGGGAAACTGTTGTCAAGATACTGTTAATAATTCAACAAAAAACTTAAAATTACGCATCCTCAGTTGTATGGAATTATTAATGCATAGTTATTATGGTAACACCTGTGTTGATCAAAGCATCCTCACTTTGCTGTACTGCAAGGCTATAATGGAAAGCTCCTTTGTTGTCACCTGAAGTTAATTACTTATTAATAATACAATAAAGTCTAAAAACAACAATGTGGGTTTTTTGTAATTTAAAAACAACATTCTATTTTAACCTTAAACGAATCACACAATGGTGAGAAGAAATGTAATATTAATTCTTATCAATACAAAACCAAGGAATAGTGAAATATTCTTCCCTGGGTAGTATTGTTATTCATGTGAAATAATTGGGTCGACGTGTTTACCTTTTATAAACTCACCTGCATATCACTACCTAAACCCCAAGGCATATATTACCAGACATTGTTTTTTTTTTTCGTGCTCAATATTATGTTTCCGGTACCCATTGACACACCCGAGTGACTAGAGAGATTATGGAGCAAAGTGCTTGTCTGGACCTGAACCAGCGATCTCCAGATCAAAAGTACGACGTGCTTATCATTTGACAATCTTTTCAGTTTGTTATAATTTCAGATGTAGTCTCGAGTTTACTTCTAAAGTAGAAAAGGATGTGGTCAGCGGTAACAGTGCTGATGCTGCTATTCACAAGTACTTACAAGTAGCACAAAAGGTGGTTTTCACGCTACGTCGCGGCGGCCATGTTATGTGCACCAACATGGCCGCCATGCAAACATATTAGTAAGTATTGTTGCTTAACGGCACATATTACTACATTGTGTGGTTATTTTGGTAAATGGCTTGTCCTTTCCTTCTCGATCCTCTTCCCACTCACGCAATCCGCCAACCCCCTACCACCCCTCACCAAAATGAACTGAGATTGATCTATGTTTTAAGGGTTTTTTTAGTTTGTAACCAGGCAATAATGTTTTATGATTGTTATTCACTTATCATCATAATAGCCCATTTCCGAGTTGCTCTTAGCCTCCTTTTCAAACAGAAGCCAAGTGCAAAACCATTCATATGAAAATGAGTTTTCTTTCACATGCAAATAAAACTTGTATTCATATGAATGGTTTTGCACTTGGCCTCGAACGGGTTTGAAAAGGAGGCTAAGAGCAACTCGGAAATGGGTTATTGTATGGCAAAAATAACTTCTTTTGCTGCTTGTTTTTGTAGGTCGCTGGATCATTCCGCGATAACTCAATAGGAAAAATAAATTTAAGTCAATTATGCAGTCAGCCGACTTGTTATTGTCACCAACAAGGAGGTAAACATAAACATAAAAAATCTCAAAAATTGAATAAGTACGAAGTTGTGAACGTTATCCAGGAAGCGGAAATGGATTACCCCAAAAGTCCGTCTGAAGAATGTTCTAGAAAGTGATGTATCTGTCTTTAAAGGGACACTGTCCCGTGTTATAAACATTATACATACATTACATACATTACATACATTACATTACATACATTATACATACATCAACGTTAAAGGGACACTGTCCCGCCGAAATAACGAAATTGTGTTTACTTAATTTCCATGTTATAAACATTATACATACATAACATTACATACATTATACATTATACATACATTAACGTTAAAGTGACACTATCCGGCGGCGGCCGAAATAACGAAATTGTGTTTCCTTAATTTCCATGTTATAAACATTATACATACATTACATACATTACATTACATACATAAGATTATACATTATACATACGTATAGGCCGAGTCCAATTTGGTAGTCAGAGGATTTTTTTGAATTCAATTATTTCCAAATTGGACAGGCATGTAGTCGTATTACTTGTTAATTATATCATGCCAAACTTCCATATCATGAAGATCACGCATACTTGAAATTAGTCCAAATATACCAACTGGTTACTGAATGCAGTTTTATTTCATAAATATTAATAAATATAAGTGTCTTTTGTACAAAATATCTCCAATTTATGGATAATTTGTAATTAAGCAAACAAAATAATTATTATTTGCAATATATGTTAATATATAAGCACCAAATTTCATTTAACTTACATTTGTCAGAGCTTCTGCAGAGTGCTTTCCGAGCTGTCCGGTTTTCCACAAATGTTCTTCGTCTTCTTCACTTAAACGCGAACCTGCGGTATAAAAGGCAAAGCCCCACGCCGAATCTAATGCAAATGAGCAAGAACAATAGATTTTGCTCATTTGCATGAGTTGGACAGTCCAGCCCCCTTTTATATCGCGAGTTTGGCTTTAAGGCATGTGAAGCATGCATTTTTTTCCATAGCCTTTTGCTCGCAGCTGTCTTGCTTTTGCCTCTAGTTGTTGTCTTGATCGGCAAAATTCCCTGCCATGTAAAATGCTGTACGTACGACCATTGTTTTTAAGATGTCTATCCAAACCAGCTTGCATAACCGCTAAACTTTCTGGTTCATATTCCTCTCCATCCTTCTTTCTCACCTCAGCATATAACTTGTACAGTATTTCGTCCAGTTCATTGAATGTGATGTGTTCTAGCTGCCTTGCTTCTTGCCTTGCCATCCGCCAGGAGTCAAACACTTTGACCCATGTCGATGTACGTTTTTTGGTATTTTTGTTGACATTTTCTTCTCGCATAAGAGTTAAATTTTCCCTAGATACTTCTGGAAATTTGACAATGCCTTCGTGCAGTTTATTATCAACTAAATCATCTAAATTTTGACTGAAAACGTCGTCAAATATAGACCAGTTTGACACATCGCCCGCCACTTTGAAACGAGGACAAAACAAGGCCGGCAGCCGACAAGCGTACGCGTAAGCTGCGCGCTGATTGGTTAAAATTTTATTTCTATTGTTTTACTTGCGTTTTGATTGGCTGAAAGAAACTATCCAATTTCTGAGTAATTGAATAGTTTCAATTTTCTTAAGAAAAGTCCATACGAAAACTATCCAAATTAATCTTTAATTTGCATAGTTTGAAAAATATGAAAAAAGTATCATAGTTGCTTGTGTTGGGATTATGGAGAGATGATATAATTATATCGCCAAATTCCTCCAAATAACTGCAAATATACAACTAAATTGGATAAAAAGATTCTAAAGAGCAAAACAGAAGCAGTAGTTTGGAGAAAAAGTGCAGGATGTAAGGATGGAAGTGGATTACAGTTCATCAATTTTGATTTCGTGACAGGCGGCCAAGAAATCAAAGTTCCATTCTGGTGACTCTGGTGTAATTTTGAGTTTTTAAGTAGTTAGTTTGTTTGTTTAGTTCATATTTCTTTGCGTTCATCACTTTTGGTGATTTTTTCCTCTTATTTTAAAGTGCAACTAACCCCAATTTTTTTCTTTCGCTAAATAAAATCTCCTGATTGTCCTGATTAGTTGCGTGAAAAAATTATCGTAATTGATAAAATCCCAGCGTTTCTACAGCTGTTTGAAGTTGGGTGCTTCTGCCCCATTACCGAGCATTTGTGGGAGCTGGGTACGAACTTTGCTGTGACGTCATCGAAGGAGACCATTTGCCGCGTTCTCATAATTATATCACCGCGAAGCGACAAAGTAGAAGGCATTTTAACGTGAATGGTACTCAAAAGCTAAAAAAGGGATTTTGTGCAGTCCGATGCCTTTTTTGTGTTTGCCCACAGTTCCTTTGCTCTTCGCATCATGAAAATCAATCTCCTTCGATGACGTCACAAGACGCCCAAACAAAACTCGGACCCATTCTTCACATTGCTCGGTAGTGGCCGAAAGAACCGCCAAAATTTGAAACTTTAAAAAATTATAAAAAATCAAGGAAAAATGCTACAGTAAAAAAAATTTCGCACTGGTAATCAGGACAATTAGGAGATTTCGTTTGGCGAAAAACATTATTGGGGGTTAGTTGCACTTTAAGACGACAAAGCAAGCTTAAAGCAAGCTCCTGGATATAATCATGACTTAAACACGATATTTCAGCCCGGACAGTGTCCCTTGGAAAGTTAACAGATGAAAGGTGGTAACCTGAGGCACCAATGAAAAGATATATAACTTTTGGTACGGTCGTAAACGGAAAATCGCTGGTCAGGAGCAAAAAGATCAAACTTATTTGAGGCCTACTCTGGGACCCAAAGTTGCCTAAAGTCGCCCAAAGTCGCCTAAAGTCGCCTTAAGTCGCCCTAAGTCGCCCTAAGTCGCCTTAAGTCGCCTTAAGTCGCTTAATTCCTAACAACCTTAATTAACCCAATATGATAAACTTTGCTATTTCTGGACTGACTTTGTTACAAAATCCTCCGATGTGTCCTTATGGGGTTGTTCCAAACCTTCCATTACAATAGGGACTTTCAGATCAGAGTACAAGTACAAGATTGACTATGACTAACTTTCGAATTTTAAACCAGTCATATTCCCAGAGCCCTCGCTTCTCCCTGGTGTCGCCCAGTAGAGAAGGAGGCTCTAGAAACAAGATTGGTTTTTACATTTGATAATCTAAAGCATTAGCACTACTCACACTCTCTCTCATACTCTGATCTGCAGGTCCCTAATATGAAAAGTACTACAGGTGGCAAATCTATATTAAGCATACAGGACGTTGCCCCCTACCGCCCCCCCCCCCATTCTCTTTTCTACGAAACAATTTCCCCATTGATCCCACCCACTCACCACCCTCTTAACCCCCAACAGTTACAAGTAGTAGCATCAAATTCCTCTGCACAAAACAAACGTATTTAATATTATTAGACATACAGATCACAAGAATAAAAGATGTAATCACCAAACGTCTTTTAGCAACTACTTTATGGTGTTACACTCAGAAATAAACGTACGCCAGTAAGTCCAGTTTTAAAATACATCTAGGTTTTTGGTGAGCTTAAAACTTCCATTCTGCAAGTTACATGACTGCAAGCTCAAAAGTGTAACGCTATAAAGGTGCTTTTATATGTATTGAGTAAATCGTACGCTTACCCATCACAGACAGGTAAAGACAAAGTGACCATCTCGTCTAGTTCGTCTACCAACAACTTCTAGACATTTCATAGCATCCTCAGATATAAGCTTATTAAAGTCAAAGACCACATATCCAGCGAAATCGATACAGATTAATTGAAGTTAGAGAGCCAAGCAAGTACAAAATTCCCTGTTGTTCTTGACTCTTCTTGTAAAACGTCTTATTGCTTTGAAGTTGTTCCGCTGTTGGCAGAAAAGCTAGAAAACGAGACTCGCCATTCGAAGCAAGATGGCTGCCAAGGGTCCAAGAAACTGTTTTGATCATGTGACTTGAAAGTTAATCGCATCGCGTGATCTAGAAACACGCTGGTCTGGCTAAAGTCACGCAATATTCAAGCTAAAAGCTCATCAATATTTGTCTCATAATATCACTGCCAGATACGATATCCACTGTTACCACTGACTGGCTATCAGATTGTATTTCGGCAAGAAACCTCGTATCAACTACAGAATTCCAGGTAAGTTTACTGAGAGCACTTTTCGATGCGATCAAACGGAAACGACCCGGGCCGGACTGTGGCACATGTTGAAAAGTTGGACGAAATCTGGTAACAAGTTTACGATCAAAGGGATTATGGATCAAAAGGAAAATGGCGGACGTACTCTGGCTTCTTTTAGGGATGTACCGAAATATTAGTGACAGTTTTCAGAGCCAACATACCGCAAACAACCCAAATGATTCTCAATCGCGGGTAAAACGCTCCCCATTGCAAAATTGCAAGTGCTTCGGATGAGCCGGTGTGTAAGCCGAAGCGGTGTGTAAGCCTCAAACAAGAATGTGCTTCTTTAAGGTGGCATATCCAAGTTTCCAGTAGCTCAGACTATTGTAAGAGAAGCACAAAAGCCACAAGCTTACGGAACAAAAAAATGGGTGGGAGTGTTTTGCCTGTTGAAGACCGGAGAGGAGCAAATTGGTTGGATACCAGGAAAGGATCAAAGGCTTTTGCAAGGAAGGCATGCCTGTTACGAAAGTTTCGAGCCAAGATAGATAGGACAACTTGTGTTACTGTTGGTGATGCATTCACACTGTATTCACTAAGGTACTTATCTTTATAATTTGTAACATTGACAATTAATGGCTGGTATTAATTGTTTTATTTTTATTTTAGTCTGAATGGAAAACAATCCTTTTAGACTTTTTTTTCATAAGTATTTTGTAAGTAAATTTAGGTTGTTTATAACTTTGTAACTATGGCAATAATGTATTTCCTCAAAATAAAGACAACCCATGATGGCATCTGAAGAAAATTGGCAATAATATAATTATAAAACATTCTTAAAATAAGCTCATTGGAATAGCAATTGTTGCTTTTGAGAGACGTATATGATATTTTGAGGAAATAAAGTATTATTAAATACAGTTTATGGCATCTCACTCCCATTTGATGCATCCACTGTGCATTCCGAATTTAAATTTGGTTAATAGTAGAGGCAGAAAAATATTAGTTTGCTTGCCAAGGCTGTTGCCTAACCAGAGCCCTATACCCTGAAATGCCCAAGGAATCACTCTGGGCCCCTAAGTTTCTTGTTGTGACACTTACTATTTCATAGTTTTTGCTTAATTCCTTAGCTTTTGACCCTGTGACCAATGTGGCAACAACCTTGCTTGCTAGCTGGTGTTTAGGTCATTGTTGCATGTTTATTGTTAATGTATTGACTTCAGTGTGCAGGTCCATACCCACATCATGGGAGGTTATTAGAAATTCCTAAGGGGAGGGGGCAGAGGAGGGTCTTAAAAGCCACTAAACTGGAATTTGCAGAAGGGTTGGGGGGCAGAGAGGGCAGGGGGGGGGGGGGGGGGGGGGGGGGTTGGTGGAGCATTCAAACCAAAAACCTTCCATGGAGATAGTATGGATATTTTCTGAAACAATGCAGTATGGTGTACCATGATGATTCCCATTTTAGAAAAATGCGTATATATACCACAACTGTACTTGGTTTCACCTTGGTATCTCTACTTAAATCACTGAAAGTCACCTGAAGGTCACCTAAAATTGCCTAAAGTCGCCCAAAGTCGCCTTAAATCGCCTAAAGTCGCCCAAAATCGCCTTAAATCGCCCAAAATCACCCTAAATTTTGCCGAAAATATGCTTAAATCGCCTAAAGTCGCCTTAAGTCGCCTAAAGTTACGGCGACTTTGGGTCCCAGAGTAGGCCTTATTTGCGACCCTTCCTTACAATCAAAGAGAGCCAACTCGTGAATATGAAACGCTCTAAATGAAAGATTCTTACACCAAATGTGCAGAGGCCATAAGTACTATCCGAGAGCAGTACTTCGGTATGTATTTTGTGAATAGAAGATAAGTTCCGTAAAGGAGTATCAAAGGATTTTGAGTTACCCGATCGCGAATGCAAGTTGAATATTTCATCGAGTCAAGTCTCGAGTCTGCGATGGGAAAAGAACCCTTGGTAAAAGGTAAAATGATATAAATGCCAGCATGTCACGGAACGTTTTTTTTTCTCTTCACAATATAAATACCGCACTATAAGTACTGCACTCGATTCGTACTCATAACCTCTGCAAATTTGGTGAATAATCTTGCAGTTGGTATTTACGAGTTGGCTCATAGGAGCCTTTGATTACTCCAGATCTCCACCTTATTGACACGTTTGGATCCATCAGTAGCATGTTAGGAGCCACTTTATGCTGTTTTAGTGCTACCCTCGTTAAATAAATTATAGTCCACGTTATTTTAAGTTCCCTTTTCTCGTCAATTTGAACTCATCTTTTAATGAATAGATAGCAGATTTTTAACATGCTTTTATTGAAACAACTCCTGAATACTAATAAATGGCGTTTTGGGTATTGGCTTCTACGGAATATATGTCCAAGATCTGCAGAACAGGCCATCTGTTACTCTATTGATTGTGCAGGGAGGGAGCTAGACCGAAGTAAATGGAACTGAAAATAAAAAGTGTATCACAAACATGAAGAAGACATGGTACACCACGAGGCAGAACCATAAGATTGCGATTTATTACAGCACAAGTGGATAAGCATAAGGCGGGATAGCTGGTACTAACTCAGTTCCAAAAGGAAAAACAATTAATATATTCTAAGAAAAGTTATTTTTCTCCCTTATATTTTATATTTTATGTTGCCGTGGAAACTTTCTACCTCAGACAAACTCTGGAGGCGCTGTATATTCAGTATTATGATATAATGACGTATAAATATTTATTTTTTTTAGCAAAGTAGAAATTAATTATTGTTAACTTTAGAAAAGTCGGTATCTTTTAAAAAAGTCGTAACAGTACACACGTAGCTAGGTTTGTTTGTCAAGCAAAAATAGGCATTCAAAGTGTTAACTATCCAACAATAAAATTTACATCTGTGTGTTTCAAGACAGACATGTAACACAAACAAACCAGTGCTGCTTGTTGAATTGTAAGCTTTGGGATCTACTCAGACAGGATTTGAAGTTTTTTACTATTCGAGACTCTGATAGGGTCCTATGTTTGAACCCGAGATTCCAAGACGCCCTTTTTAATCGCCAAGACTCTACTAAAAGATAACTTTCTACCTAGGTAAACTCTAAACGAGAGCGCTGTGTGTGTTAGGAACTGAAAATGGGTATTCACGCAGTATTATGAAACAATGACGTATAAATATGTTCTTTTTTAAACAAAGTAGGAGTCGATTATTGTTAGCTTTAAAAAACAAACTGGATTTATAATTTCCTTTAAATAATCCTGTTAGTTACAGAATCTAGTCGTAACGGTACACACGTATATTTGTGTAACACAAACATTACTCAAAGTGTTATCCAAGAATAAAGTTTACATCTGTGTGTTTCACACGCTAGGAGTCAATTAGTTTGAGGTTTACAAAATAAATAGATTCATTTAAGACAGACATGTTACAAATCTTGAGCGCTCCAGTAAAGAGAGTACTCCTGTGGAAGAGGGTGGTTTTCAGAAGACCTTTACATTCTTCAACTCCTCTGATTACATTTCACTGGAATGAAGGTAAAATTCAATTTTGTCTCACTATCATTAATTGTTGAAAAAGGCGTATATCATTTTTAAAACTGAAGAAAGAAAAACGTTTTCGTGTCTTAGTATTAGCACGTTGCCATATATATGGTTAACCACTTCACTCCCATACCAAAGTCGAAGTATAAGGGGTTTTATGTCGACTGGCTCTTCCTTTTCTGCAGCTAGGGTCCTATTACATGACGAATTTCAGCCCGAGCTGAAACTTCAACCCGGCCCTGCTCTCCTCACAAATCTTCTTAAAAACTAAATACTAAATATTACTAAATATTGTGGTAACTTTCCAGTTGAAAACGAAGTTCTGTATAATGCCGAAGACATATAATTCAGCATTTATCACGTTACATTAAATTCTTTTAAGATTGATTTAAAAAAATTGCAAACTGAGCAAAATCACAGGGGTGCAAAAATGAGTGAGAAAGTAGACAGGTTTTACACACACTCAATTGTCCCATACAGGTTAAAATATGCATCATTTGTCCGTTAATCGCCTTATCGACGTAAACATCGGATTATTACCAAAAGATGAGAAAGTACATGTTGTGATAACTATCTATTTCCACCGAAGTTAAGACAATTTCTTTGAAATATTGACTTTTGCCTCAAATAACTAATTTAGTTTTTTCCGCCTTCATTCATTGTTTTATTTCGCAGATGGCTCCTTCAGCCAATTGTTGGCCGTTCATTTTTCTTATGATTGGTAAGGATTAAGATTTTCTGTTGAACACGCGAAATTCGTTTTTGTGATCATTTTAACTGGTTTTAGAATACTATTGAAAGACCATTGACAGTGCAGCGCTTAATGCTTTTGGTAAGGTGATATTTATAGAAACACGACTTTTCTAAGGCACAAGGAAAGAACTTGAAAATATATTTGCAATCTATCTATTTCCAACCTGATCATCCGTCGTCAGACACTGTACAAGCTAAGTTATTTTAAACAAAACTGGATCCTTATTTTTGGGTTTCCATTGATGAAAATATGACTTTTAGATTTTCAAGTGACATAGCCCCTTTGGGTCCCGTATTTTAGAGTCAAGAAAACGAAAATACATTTTAGTTTGCTAAAAACAAATTCCCTTTAAAATGACTTAGGATATCCTCGGAACGAATTATATTACGTCTTTTTGAGGTTCGTCACCGTTCGTGTACCATTTCTAATATTGTAAGTCTTGTTGTCCTAAATATAAGAATTGAATTTTTGTTGTGGTACTATTTAGTCGTCTGTTAATTATTTCTTTCAAGAAAAACATGTTTAATATACAATGTTTTATTTTTTCAGGTACAGTGGTTGTATGTGCAACTGCAACAATTGCAAAGGTAAAATATCAATCTAAACGCCAAACTGTCGCGCCGTAAAAATAAAACTGAGTTCTTTTGACGTGCCTGTTTGATTAATTTTCTTTTCATTTCCATAGCCTCTTCATCAACACATGACGGAAATGGAAATTCAACGGTTCTTTGGTGTTCAAACATCCGCAGATGGTAAACGAAAAATTGAAAATGCAAACTATAATTGTTAATAGAAGATAATCCTTTTGTTTGGTGGTGGGTGGGAGAGACAATATGCTGCCTTTTTTCACATTTTGAACTATTTTTGGTCTTTTATATTATAATTACTGGTAATTAAATTCAGTTACTCTTAATTTGTTCTTAATTTTCCTGTTTCTTTTAATGTAGTTTTTTAGCAGAACCTTACTGAAAACCAATTTACGGTGATGTAGGCAACCTGCTTAAAATGTTAAGTTGAACTTATTAATGATAACACAAATTACTAGTTTCACTTCCTACTATCTGACTGACCAGGACTCAAGAAAATATACGAATCTTACAGTATAATAACGATTCAATTTGCTGAATGCCGCGGAACCTTCTTTGCTTTTTGTTTTTGCGTTCGACGAGAGGAGAACGCAAGCCTAATCTTGGTGGTCTGTTACAATGTTGGTTTTCTGTGTGATAGGAGCTGAAAAAATCAAGATTTTTTTAAGAATAGTAATTTGGCTCCCCCGCTCATTTCCTTTAGGGGTTTGTCTCGGTCGGAGAACTGGTACACATCTTGACCACGTTTTTGGGAAAATCGTGCAGTAATTTTACGTTTTACTAGTGCTCTCGAACGCACTCCAGTAATTCATTATTACTACTAGTCTTTAAGATTAACTAACTTACAAGAACGTTGTAATATATTAAACTAACAAATAACGAATAGGAATTCATTAATGATATTTACAAATGATGAAAGAAGAGAAATAAAAAATTATTCATTCCTGATTTGGAAAAAAAATCGTTCATTTATTTGCATTGTGTCATGCATGTGATACCGGCGAAGGCATGTTAATTAAAAAAAATACCCAGACAATTCCTTTGCTCTGATTGCCGCATTAGCGAATTTCACAAGCCGCATTATTCCTATCATCTCCAAAGAAAACACATTTATAAAACTAAGCAAAGTTCAATAGTGGTAATCAATGTTAATTTTTTAGTTCCGGAATATGAAATAAGCGAGCCATATCAGTCAAACAAATATGGCGTGTTTGTGTCCCACACACTCCACGAGCGACACACGCGCGATGTACACCGAAAAGATGCATGGCACTACAAGATGGACGCATTTGGAAAGAAAATGCACCTGAAACTGAGAAGAAACGCGCAGCTGGTGAAACCGGGCCTAATGCTGGAAACGAGGAACGAAAACGGGGACGTCACGTGGACGCCAGTGAAATCAGATTCATACTTTCATGGTAAAGAAGCTTCGGACCCAGGCTCGTTTGTAGCTGTAAGCAACGATAATGGGCTGGTAAGTGGTCAAGCCCAAATCATACCGTCCAGAAGGACGTCGGACACGTTATTGAGACTTATATAACGGAGCAACTGGTTAGCTTTCAGTTGAGGTTGGGGGTAGCAGTTTATATAGTTAAATTTAGGACTAAGCAACTCGAGAAGCTAGGTGGTACCCTGGTACAGTAGGCTATGTAAACCTAAGCCTAGCTGAGGTCACAGGTTCAATCCTGAGTGGGGATTTTAGATTTTCTTTTTTACACTTATATTTTATTGAAAATAAAATTCTAATTGTCGACATTACGTTATATAAGTCTCAATAAGGTGTCCGACGTCCTTCTGGACGGTATGATTTAGGCACAACCCTAGTAAGTTGTATATACGTTTTCCATACTGGTAAATCTAAACCCTTTGATGCTAAATGACTGAAAACGTATTATGCCTTTATATACGATGTACACCTAATTGCAGAAATGTTGTCATACAAAATACCGAATAGGAATTCATTACCTTAATGATATTCACTGAATAGTAAAATAAACTATTTATTGCTGGGATAGAAATTGATTCATTTAATGGACCTTATTGTAGATGAGTACGCCATGCCAACATATCAGCGGTTTCTCGCTTTCTTGAGACCCTATAGTCTCGTTTTTATGTTTACGAGAACCTCTGACGACGATGAGCGTAAACATCAAAACGAGACTATAGGGTCAAGAAAGCGAGAAACCGCTGATATGTTGGCGTGGCGTACTCATCTACGATGCTATTGATAGAAATTTGTTTGGAAAAAATATCTGTTGAAAGGTCATGTATGTGAGAGAATACCTCTGTAAATATCATTAAAGTAATTAATTCCAATTTGGTATTTTCTATGACAACGTTTTTTGCAATAAGATGTATGCCATTCTTTTGGTAAGTAAACCTGTTTGGTAAGCTAGATATATATTGTGTTTTTGTTATAACAACCACTTTTTCCTGAAACAGTCCCATGAGCTCTTAAGGCCCGGACACACGGTGCAACTTTTCTTGTACACGGAAAAGGTGCATGGAGTAAATAGTAATAAAAAACTTTTTTTGTAACGTTGTGCGCAACAAGATTGTTTGGGGGTGTAAGACGATGAAATTTGTTGCGCGCAACGTCGCAAAAATAGAACTCGATTCTACTTCTGCATCTGTTGCGCGCAACGTTGCAAGTAAAGTTGCACCATGTGTCAGGGCCTTTAATTACATCATCTTGAGTAAATTGTATCATTTGTCATTTAAAACGAATGTTGTATCAAGTGTAACACTCATCATTTCAAATAAATGCGAAGAACATCAATAGCACTAACTCAAAGTAATTTGACTTGTTAATAACTAGCTAGTGGCTATTATTTAAAACTAATCTCGGTTATGAGATTTCTAGAGTTTTGCTTGGTTCCCCAAATACAGGTTCTCAGCTCATATCCTGGGTGTGGGAAAAAATGAATGCTTTCATCTATGTAAAGATCGTAGACATGTACGTAGGCAGTTTGTCTTTCTGGGTTTGAGAACAACCCCACAAATCAGATGTTGTAGAGAATGCCAAACTGGTAAGATCAGCTAGTTGTGCTCAACACCTGTTAGGATCGATTGTGTCATTGTCATTGGTGGGGACGTTAAGCCGTTGGCCTTCTTGTCTCCTACACCTTCCCACTCACTGTTAAATAAGAGTAGGGGACGTAGTTCTCGGTGAGTGGTAGATCCTCCCTTGAAACGGGTGTTTGTGTGTGTGTGGAGGCGGGGGTGACATTCACGAACCCACAGTAATTGGCACAAGTTTTTGTGGCGTCTCTGCCAAGTCTGACGGAGCTAAGAGGTAAATTACATTGTTTTCACCTGTTATTTTCTAGACTGGTATGATAAAGCTGTCACGTCATACCCTGTTTGTGCACCCTCTTCCGGATCACCTAGCAAAACACGTGACCACAGGAAGTGGAGCCAAGCCGCATCTCATCTACAAGAAGTCAAAAGAAACAATTTACTGCCAAACAAAAACAGGTAAATAACAAAGAACAAGTAAAAAGGCTACTTTACCTCTGATACAACAGTTATTTCACAATATTTCCGACCAGATCAGTCTTCTGCAGGCTATAGATGGAACTAAATGGAGAATTGCGCAACATACAATGAAAAAAGGAGTGACAGGAAATGGCGTACATGGTAGCAATTTTACAGAAATATAACAAAAATAGAGCAGATACTAAAATCAGTTGCAAAATGTATCACTATATTTTTTATTGTACGCTTTTTATGGAATTATCGCAAGTACAAATGTTTGTATTGCAGTATATGTTAAAGAGATTGCTCTGTTTTACAAAGAAAAATCATTCTCATGTCTAAATTTAAAAAAAAATATATTTCACTCATCTTTCCTAATTAATTTAGCAAGAAGCAGATATTCCAATGTTTTAGCGTATGTTTAGAAATTCTTAAGCTAATCAACGTTTATTTTTTACCTAGTTAGTCGATCGTACTCAAAGTAACCAAATTGTTAGCTTGTGTCACACAATTTAGCTCAATTTGAATCATATCATTTAATTCAACTTTTCGTGTTTTCTTTAACTTCCAAAGGAACGGGATATTATGAAACTCAAATATTTTGTATAAATAAAAACACAACTTCCCTTTTCACGTCCAGCTTCGAGTCTCCATATGGTAGCAAAAAAGGAAAAGATCAGCGGTAGCAGCGCTGATACCGCTGCACACAAGTACTTACAAGTAGCTCTCGTGGCAGATGAACATGTCGCAGCTAGGCACGGAAATAACACCGCAGACTTCTTGCTAGTTTTAGCAAATATAGTAAGTATCCTGTTCTTTGAGTAGCACTGTAAGCATTCTTTTTTTCCTTTTGTTTGTTTGTTGTTGTTGTTGTTGTTTTTTAGGAGGGGTGGGGACACGTATTGTTGTCATGGTCATAATTTATATTATCCACTCTTAACGAGTTAATGATTTCAAATTCTATTGTGTACGAACTCGTCAGTTTTGGAGTTTTAAAGGAGCTAAGGTGGTTGCCAATAACTCGCTGCCCATCGCACTTCATTTTTGATGGCTAAAGTTGAGTTTTGATGGACATCAATCAAAGAAAAGCCGTTGGTATCTTTTTTTTAATTCCGACTTGATTCCGAGCGACAAAACCTAATAAAAGGCGAAAATGTGAAAACAACCTATTGTTAGCCAAAGAAGATTTCATTCAACGTGCTAAAAATTTGCGTTGCATGTGGTAACTCCATGATCCAAATACCACGCAGCTCTTAACAACCTCTAATTTCATTGGACCTGTGTATCACTGAGTTTGCAAATATTATTGCGCGTACAGGAAAATTAAAGATTTTATTTTAAGAAGCTGTAGTTATAAATGATACCTTTCTTTTAGTCGAAATAGACTTAAGAACCAAGTTTTCCTTTCTCTTGGCGTGTACAATTTTGGCTCCTTTGCTTTGAAATCAAAATAATTTTAATGGAGTTTCTTTGATTGGCATCCACCAAATGTCAACTTTGCATGTCTTGAATGATAACCTCTATAATGACAAGGGAAATGAATATAGTTTTTTAATAGCTTAGTCACGAGAGCTTTAAACCTAAGCACTATCAATAAACTCGTGGACTCAAAGGAAACGACGGACTTAATATTCATGCATGAAAATTACTGCAGCTCCGTTAAATTGCGGTGAGCGAAATTACCAGCGTTTGTAGATTTTTGCTGATAGAAGACAAAACTGACCATGTAATTTAATGTGTTTTTTGTGTTTATATTGCTTCTATAGGTTGCTGCAACATTCCACGACAATTCTATCGGGCAAATACAACTGAATTATGTTGTTAGCCGACTTGTACTCATCACCAACAAAGAGGTAATTCTTCTTTTGAAATTAACCTCCTTTTGTAAGGGGTTTCTTAAATAAATGCGCCATCTTTCTTTTCCTTGGCGTCTGAAAATCACTGAAAAATGATAAAAATAAACAAGAATGGTCTCCATTTAATCGTCTGGGACAGGGTGACGTTTATTTTGCGCCATAATTTCTCCAAAAAATCCGCCATCTTTATCGAAGAACAAAACGACAAATTGGCTCAATATGCCAGTTAAAACATGTGTATTCAAAATGAACTGAATGACATCTAAAACAATGTAACCTTGAAATTGCCTTTACCGAATTGGTATGATGCCCTACTTTTTTTCGCATTTTTACTCTTCAGCTCAATGTAAACCGCAGCTCATCCAGTGGACTCAAACTAGACAAGATATATGAATGGGGATACAAACACAACCCTGAAAACAAAAGCGATCCAATGTATTTCGACGTCGTCTCTTTGGTAGAAGATGACAAGTAAGTCATCCACTTGATTTTTAAAACCAGTCAATCAACCAACCAAC
The DNA here is from genome assembly GCA_024195265.1 of Dendrophyllia cribrosa. Taxonomy (NCBI): domain Eukaryota; kingdom Metazoa; phylum Cnidaria; class Anthozoa; order Scleractinia; family Dendrophylliidae; genus Dendrophyllia; species Dendrophyllia cribrosa. The sequence goes on along the minus strand of JAJLRJ010000003.1, from coordinate 25,679,767 downwards.
TCGGCTAACCAACCAACTAACCATTCGGTCGATCGATTTATCCATCAATCAATCAATCAATCAATCAATCAATCAATCAATCAATCAATCAATCAATCAAACATTCAATCAACCAATCATTTAAGTAATTAAAAGATTCAGAAAATATTCAATCAATCAATCAATCAATCAATCAATCAATCAAACGATGAATCAAACAGTTAACCAATCATCAATCAAACAAACAAACAAAACCGCGGTCTAAGAGCCTGGTCGCGCTCGGGTAATTTTGATGAAATTTGTCTTTGTTTAACCCTATTCGGCCTGGGGAGGGGGGGTGCACAAAGTGCCCGCGCTAACTTTCAACATTCATAACTTTATTAATATGTATTCAAACGCCATCAAACTTTGTGACTTTTCCTAATAATTATCTGGCAACAATTTTATATAACAACTTTTTGATCACGTGACTTGACGTTTCCATGGCAACAAGATTTTGACAGCCATGTTTTTGGAAATTTGCATATTTACACCTTTGAATGAAGAGAAACAATGTTTAATGGTATAACTTTTGTATTTTTACGTCATTTTTGAATAATTTTACGTCAATTTGGACGGTTTTTAAGAGGTTTTAAAAAAATTAAAAAATCCAAGATGGCGGATCCAAGATGGCGGCCGTATAACTAATTACCTAATAACTACGTCATATGACGTCATCGTTCCATTGTGCGGACTGCAAGGGAGACAGTTTTGGACGTACTATGTACCCTCTAGGTTTCATTGTCATAGCCTTAATGTTCTGGAAGTTACGAAGTTACGAAGCCCAGGCCGAATAGGATTAAGATAAAAATCTGTCATCACATCAAGTTTCCTAATGCGACCGGTGTTTCGCAAATTTAAAAAAAAAAATGGAGATTCCGGCTAAACTTCAAAGACGCCGTAGTGTATGGGTGGGGCAGGCCGATTTTGAAAAAATCGAGGAAAACAAATGAAACCGCTTCCGGAGCTAGGGACACGCTTTTTGTGGAATGTTTTTGTCTTCATGTCATTACGCGTATGTTTTCAACAGAATGGACGGACAGTGCAACCCTAAAATGTTCTCAAATTTTTGAACTTCCGTTTGCCGTTTCAAGTTTTTGGAAATATTTGCACGTGCTAATTTTTGTTTTTGAATGTAGTGCGACCAGGCCGTAACTCAATTTCAATCTGGCCAACCCTAAGGCCTCGTTCACACGTGCGACACAAATGCAAATGCAAGCGCAAACGCAAGGAAAAATACGTGTGAACCGGGGCAACGCAAAATGCAAAGGCATGTGCAAATGCAAACGCAAGGAATGGAAAAATTTCATTTCCTTGGATTTGCATTTGCACTTGCGTTTGCGTTTCATACGTGTGAACCGGGCTCAACGCAAATGCAAGCGCAAACGCAAGGTGAAAAAGCACTTGTTCCAAGCCACCGCGGTTGAAGTTGAAATCTTGCGTCCTCCTTCAACTGCGCCTGCGCATCTTACGTTCCTTGCGTTTGCGTTCCACGTGTGAACGTCGCTTGCGTTTGCGCTTGCATTTGCATTTGCATTTGCGTCGCACGTGTGAACTAGGCTTGATATTTAAACGCTATTTACTGTAAACAATATCAAGTAGGCATGTAGCACAGACAAGAAAAGCATTAATCTCCTTAAAATAGCCAACTTATAAACAGATATGGAGGTCTATTAATTTTCTTAAACCGCGGTCTAAGTTAGACTTCGTTTAAATAACCGGCCCTAAAAGTTTATTTGCCCATTTACAAATCAATTCATTGTTTATTCATTACATAGAATAGGCCATTTGCACGATGACGTCATATGACTACAACTACCAGAATCCTTCAGTTTTTTGTTTTGTAGTGCAAATTAGGGCTATTGTTATTTAAACCGCACTGGGATTACAAAATTTAAATAAGAAAGGAAAAACGAAATGAATTCTGGTAGTTGTAGTCAAATGACGCCATCGTGCAAATGGCCTATTGCTATAATGTGTATGTCCTCAAGACTAGGGTGAAAGCTCTTGACAAAGTTATCTGGGCAAAATTCCTTTCAATATGTAATATTATATTGGCCAGACCAATAAAACAAAATGAGCAATTAAATCTGGCTTTCTACGTTTCTACATATGTGTAACTTTCAAATATTTGAACTTCTATAAAAACGTCCTCTTTTGATGTCATTTGCGTTAGTTAAGAACCTTCACACTACTAAATTAAAAAAAAAGGAAAATTATTTGATTTATATGAATTTTAATAACCGGAAACACTGTTGTATTTTTTATGCTTTTAGCACCTGTTGTGGTGGAGGTATGTACATAGAGGTTATTCAGCGTGAAGTTGTGTAATACGGCTGAGTATTTTTACGAGTCAGTTTTTATTTTTCGAGCCTTTAGGCGAGAAAAAAATAAAAACTGACGAGTGAAAATGCCCAGCCATACCACACAACTTTTCCCTGAATAAATTGTTTATTATACGACAGTAATCTTCTCCTAAAACTGAGGTTTTTTTGAAACTGTTTTTCCTAGCGCGCGGTCAGAAGAGTGTAATAACGTGTCATATTTGCATTCGTTTTGATGCGCATTTGCACTCTGGAATGCTTTGTCGAATAATAAATACGTTTATTTTAATTCATACAGACACCGTTCGCTTTAAATTTTAAATTAGTCTCAGATAAACAGCCACTTACTTTTCTTTAGTCCTTTCTTTTCTATATTGAGCACAAATACTTTAACATATCAACATTCCATTTTAAGTTAATTAGCTAACTGTAAACACATGAATAATTTCTACTAAGGGCCTGATCGCACTGCAGTCAAAAACAAAAATTTGTCCGTGCAATAATCGAGGAAAACAAACGAAACTGCTCCGGTGGGACACGCTTTTTGTGGAATGTTTTTGTTTTTATGTCATTTTGCACGGGCTAATTTTTGTTTTTGACTGTAGTGCGACCAGGCCCTAAGGTGCCATATAATAACATATATTTGTACCACGAAATGTACCATAGACATGTAATGTTAAATTCAATCAGCGAATAAACCCGTAAAATTTGGAGCTTCTTATCATGGACCTATGAAAAAAGAGTTGTACCCTACCTTATTTAAAACTCTAAAAACGAAACAAAAAACACAAAATAATTTATACATCTTGCAGAAGCGCTTTGTGCTTTTATGACATCACAGTGCAATGCCACCATCTGTAACCCTACAGTCAGTTGTTTGGACTTACAACAAGAAAACGTTCCTGCAAAACGTTTGCAGAATAAAAAATATACATTGCACACTGAAACGAAATTGAGAGATTCCTTCCGAACAGTGTTAAAAATTAATGCCAAACTTTGTTTCTAGGGCTAGCCTTGCTTGGTGCTGTTTGTTCACGTAGAATCAATGGTAATGTAAATGGATATACGGGCCTGCAGACCGCCGGGACTATTTCCCACGAAACTGCTCACAAGTAAGCTTCTAGCAGCTCTGTGCTTAGTGGCCAGGCCTTTGGATAGACATGAGTCTGAAGGTGTCTTTGTTTTGATACAAACCTTCTATCAGCTGTATGTTAGTGACCTGGCCTTTGAGTGGATGTGATGCGAGGCTGGACGTGACCCTGTTTCGATAATCATGTTGATGAAAAACTAGTTAGCCTGGTTACTAAGCATATGATTGTAAAATGGACTATTCAAGACATGAAATGTTTAAAAACTAAATGACAATTATATTTTTTTAACGCTGTACCACTAAGGGCAGTCTTACGATGGAATATATTTGTTAGTTAGATTCAAGACTCAAAATTTAATAGATGGATTAATAGGGCATTAGACTCCATTCAGTGAGGTTGTAGAACTCAAGCCGAAGTCGTGGAATCCCTGATCACCTAAGTACAGTGAATAAGCAGACATTATGGTTAGACATAATGTCATTTATGTCGGGGCAAGTTGTACACGCAATAATCCGTTGGGGCGGTGTGCACCAGGTACGTGCTATTCAATCTAGCAAATGAGGTTACAGGGCGGTGTCAAGCTCGGATATTAAGGCATGGTTTTACAAGTTATTCTTCCTTCTTTCCTTCGCCATCAGAGCAGCCAGATCTCGTTCCGAGAAAAATCTTTCCCGCCGCCTTCCCCTCTCGCCCACCAACGGATTGTGGTTTTTACTTTCTAGTTAGTTTTATTGTAAGGCGGATGTTTGTCGCCCCGTTTTTATTCAAGAGCTTAATCTGTTTTAGTATTAACGCTGTGTTGAAAATTTTAGCTCATTGATTCCATTAAACCTGCCACAAACGTGGCCAGATTTATCCAACACAGTTGTTTACTTTCTGGGTTTATCGTTTGTCGGAAAACTACCGAGAATGTAAAGCAGAGCTCGCGCTTAAGGGTTGGTCTGTATAATTTAAGATAGAACTTGCGTCGATATAAATGATCATTAAATCTATTGCATATCTGTTAGTAAAACTGTTTAACGTGATTCAACTATTAATAGTTCATATAAATACCACATAATGTAATTATACACCACTTTCATAATGGCGGCCGATTTATTTATTCTTTTATATGTATGTTAATTAGCCTCACCGGCCTCGTTTTAGAGTAAAAATTCTTTTGAATTTTGCACACGCCAACGAGGCCAGTAAGGCTAATTAACATACATATAAAAGAATAAATAAATCGACCGCCATTATGAAAGTGGTGTATAACACCGCCTTTAACTAATCAGTAACGACAACTTTTCAGACACTCTGTTGGACAGCAATGGGCTCCAGTGGCGTCTGAAGAAGTCGTTTGAAGAAAACATTTGTAAAGGCAGCTTTTCATAAACCTATCAATATCGCCACGACATATAATAAGTAAAATTAGTTTGACTATTTTGCTATTGCTCCGCCATGAATTATCGCTGCCAATCGGTAATCCTCCACCGCCGGTTTCCAAATAATTCATCTGACATGACTTATATATATGGTTGTCAACTAGGCCATCATATAAAGCGTTGACCAATTTTTAAAACTTTACAAAATTCGTTTTCTTTTTAAAGTATGGGTATAGGACACGACGGGGGCAAAACTTGTCCAGACGGAGTAAACATAATGGCCACTGGTGCCAGTGGAGGGGAAGGATCTTTGAAATGGTCTTCTTGCAGCAGAAATACTATTCAGCAGTATCTCAGGTTCGCTCTTGTAGAAATGTTACTTAGTTGCATTCATGTAAACATCGTATCATTTCATTGATCTTCGTGCTCTTTTATCGAACCGTTTATATATTATAATACTACAAAAAGCAGTCTGCAGAAGCCGATGCGGAAAGTTAAGTTTAATTGGTCATAATTTTAAATAGTAAAACCTGAGGAAATATGCAAATGATAGCAAATTAACCATCGGACCTTCAGGACATTTATTGTCAGCACATGCTGTATTCAGTAGCTATTCGTTTATCCCATTTATCATTTTGGCAAGGTTTAGGATGAATCGGTTGCTATGATAACGCGATATGACGTCATCGGTAGCATCTTTTGACCATCATGTCCACCATTTTGGATTACGTCATAGATCCCCAACAGCGCAATTATGATTGAGGTTTAAGTTTGTGTGTACGTCCAAGGGTCAAAACCCCATTTGGATGTAACAGACTTCACAGCAATCGTTTTAATTCTATACTTACTACTTTGTGTAGGTCTAAGATACCTGATAATATAAAGTGTTGGATGAATGTATTGCAGATGCTTGTGACTATACACCTATCAGTCTCATCTTCCTCACAATCATCGCCTTATCGAATCATTGCTTGTCTTAGCACATCGAAGTAGTTGATCAGAAAATGTCTTAAATGTCTTTTGTTCTATAATCACTTTCCAACTGAATGCATTATAGTCATTCTACAATTTATTTTTCTAATAACACGCTGGTTGAATTTTTCAGTGGACCAGGTTCCAAGTGCTTGGAAGAACCTCCTCAAATATCTCTCCCTTCTTATGCCAACAAAGACTTTGCTGGAAAGTTACCTGGTGTTGTATATAATGGAAATGCCCAGTGCGAATTTCTTCTCGGCAAAGGATATAGTATGTATGGGGTACGTTCTTTGGACATTTAAGATTTAACTTATTTTGTCGGATAACTTGTGATGGCTGATCATAAAAACGTGGATATTGTTTATCGTGGTGTGTTATATTCTTTGGTTTTGCAAGCTTTGAGTTTCAGAGGACGCTCACGAGACTTACTCACTCTTATTAGCACGAAATAAACTTCACTGATCAACCCAGAATTTGTGTGTTTTTTTTGTTATATAGATTCGCTGTCAGATACGGAACATTGCAACGTCTTGAGCCGTGTAATGTTACGATTTTCTTTCCTAAGGCTCTATGTTTAATCTTTTGATAAAAAACTGTAATTTCTTTGGTTTAACGCCGGGAAAAGAGCAAAGAAATGTTTGGTGGGGAAATTTTTCAGACGGTAATTATATAATGGATCACTTGGTGATTGATTCAATTGTCTATACAGTGCTACTATAATCGTAATTTTGCTTTCCCCTTTCTCTTCAGTTTTGAAAAGTAGAAGTGCTAAATACTTAAGTTTAAGTTCAAATTCCAACGGGAAGACCAGTTATTTCAGACGTACTAAAAGTCGGCTTCGGCTTGCCACCATTACTTGATTCAAATAGCAAAGAACGAACAATCAGCACAAATATGGTTGCTTTGTTGCGTGGAAAGGCTGATCTCGCATAGACAAGGCCTTTTTTATCTAAATGGTGTAGTCTAGGGCCTACTTATCAGCGAAAATGTTTTTGTAAACATACAATAATATAAGTGAAACTTGTGATCCTCGCAGTGTGCTATCAACTTACGCAGTTGAAAAAGCAACTTAAAAGAATTAGGCTTGAACGGGATTCGAACCCATGACCTTGCAATAGCGTTCCGCCCAGATTCTAAAAATAGAAAACTCGCGCAGCATCATGGGATTGAAATACGTACAAACATTCAAGAACTATGCAGGAAGCTACAAAAAAGCAGGTGCTACCAAGCACTGTTCTTGGGTACAACTCGACGATTATCCTCAACATGTACAGGAATCGCAAAAACTGGTGTTTCCGCAATGCTGCCAAATATGACGTCACCTGGGCGGAACGCTATACCAGTGTAATGCCCTATCCACTGAGCTACCGAGCCACGTGGATAGAGAGTCAATTGTGAGTTCGTAATAAAACGATAATAGTGAAAATATATTAATATGCATATGTGAAAATCATATATGTGAACTGCAGATAAAACATGAGTGAAATTTGTGATCCTCGCAGTGTGCTATCAACTTAAGCAGTTGAATAAGCTACCTGAAAAAAAAATTAAAAGAAATACAAAATACAAGCCTATAATCACACGTGAGGCTCTTTCTAGGAATAGCAGTATTCATAGATTATGGAGACGCTTTCGAAGGAATTTCCGGCGGAAATAAGCCCCTGAAAAAAAAAAAAAAACGATAGGGGCGGCCATTTGGAAGACCGGCCACCAAAAGATCTCAAATTTTACTGCACATAAAGCACAGGACAACCAACACGAAATTAGGATTGCGTTCTTCGAACACGATAATTGCTGGCTTGAGTTTTGCTAACTGAGTAATAGAGGTTTTCAATTGAATCGAAGTTAAAAGAGAAGGTCCAAGTATGTTATGAAGGTATTAAGTATGTTATGTTATTGGTAAACTGCAAAGATAACACATGCATTCTCGTTTCAATTAAATTTACAGTCAGACTGCGTCACTCTGCGCTGTCGTCTGGGGAATGTCGTCTGGAGTATGGTGGTTTCACCTGTCGACGGTACAAGCTGCGGACCACGTCATGTATGTCAACTTAAACTGTTTCTTGAAGAATGTCAAGAATATGACAAAGAGTATTATAGAGAAAGTATTAAAATCTGTACGTATATATACATTTATTTCAATCACGTGATACGACGACATCATATGACGTGAAAATAACGTCACGATCTCCATGCAGCTTATCGCGCTTGGAATCACCAACTGGGATTTTCATGAAGTAAAAATTGACTCAAACGTTATCAGAACCAATTAAAAGATTCTAAAAAATAGAAACCGTACTCAATCAGAAAGTGAAACAAGGTTAGACATCCATTGTTACGTTTGCTAAAGCTAGGTAATATGTTACTCGTGTCAGAAATGCAAAAAAATGGGGGGTCAGCTACTTCGTTTGGGGATAAGATATCTGAAAGGCCACTCTAATTTCGAAAAATTGGTCTTCCTCACTCCATGCAAAAATCTTGCAAATGAATCTCTGCACTGCTGCAACTTTCTGTGCCAAATTTTATATTAATGGGTCTCTATTAAGCACATTAAATCAACACGTCACGTCCCTTAAAACAAACATTTTAAAACAACAGCATTTGCAAACCTTGACAGCCGCAAAATGACGGATTTCGACGTCGTGTGGCGAGAAAAATGGAAAAAAAAATTAAACTTTCTACATTTATTTTTTTCTCATTTTTTCACAATCCAATCTGTCGAGAATTGGAAGACAAAAGATTCAAACCAAAAAAATGTAGGGGTAACCGACCATCCAAGCCTGTTAAATCTAAGCAAAGTTAACGATAGAGTCTATAGCTATAGCTATTTTCTATAGCTCCAGATCAGAAGGAGGTCGGACACTTATTGAGAATTATATAACGTAATGTCGACACTTTTAAGAGTAAAAAAGAAAATCTAAAATCCCCACTCAGGATTGAACCTGTGACCTCAGCTAGGCTTAGACTTACATAGCCTACCGTACCACAGTACCACCTAACTTCTCGGGTTGTTTAGGCCTAAATTTAAAGTGTATATGACAGTGATTTTTTTATCTGCTTGATCGAATCTACATGATGTTCTGATAAGAAAATGGAAAAAAAAAATTCAATATCGATTTTTCTTCTTTGCGTTGTAGCCATCTAAAAACGTGAAATTTCACTTCCGATGTGTTACAAAACCGCGCAAGAAGAATGACTGGAAATAGTCCGCTGTGACGTCAATGCAGGAATGCCGGTGTCGAGGTTTCTCAGTTCATCACATGTTTTGATGCGCCTTGAGGAAGAAACATGGTTCTATTAAGGTGTGTTGTCTATGGTTGTAGCAGAAACATGGTTCTATTAAGGTGTGTTGTCTATGGTTGTAGCAACACGCACCAAAAAACGAAGGACCTGAGAAATCGCGACACTGGCATTCTTGTATTGACGTCACAGCGGACTATTTCCAGTCTTTCTTCTTGCGCGGTTTTGTAACACACCGGAAGTGAAATTTCACGTTTTTAGACGGCCAAAACGCGGAGAAGGAAAATCGATATCGAAAGTTTTTTTTCCATTTTCTTATCAGAACATCATATAGATTCGATCAAGCAAATGAAAAAATCACTGTCATATACACTTTAACTATATAAACTGCTAACTCCAACCTCAACTGAAAGCTAACCAGTTACTCCGTTATATAAGTCTCAATAAGGTGTCCGACCTCCATCTTAGCTATGGAATCTAGACTCTACCAAAGTTAACGCAATGCCTACCAGCCCTTCACATTTCTTCTTTTGCGCACCGCTAGTGCATGACGTAGTATGGCATTGCGACATGAATTGCGTGCGCAGTAAGGAACGCGAACGTCCTTTAATAGTCACATTAAACGAAAAATAGTATAAAAAACAGATAAGTTATAGAAAATGTCACAAAGTTTAGTAGGTATAGCACGGTCACTTTTCTCCCATCGTACCTCCTGTCTGCCGTTAACAAATTTAACAAATTTAACAGCAGTAGATGGCGAACAGACTTGATAGTTTTCTTGTCCGCATTAATATTTTTAACAAAGTAACGTTTTGAGTTGTTTTCAAATCAATAGCCCAATTTCGATATATTAAAATTCAACTTGAAACAAAAGACATCACTACGAGACTTAGGGGAATAAACCACATAAATTCCTACTATCATTCCCCTAAGCCTCGTAGTGATGTCTTTTGTTTTAAGTTGAATTTTAATATATCGAAATTGGGATATTAGCATGACGTAATATTATTCTTAGCTTCAAAACCTATGGTACTTCCTCCGTTGCTTCCACAGTGTTTTGGAACGAACTTCCTCTTACAATTAGGAATATGGGCTCGATAGAATGTTTTAAAACTAATTAAAAAAAGTTAATACTCACCTTTTTAAACAAGCGTTTTGCACTCAGTAATTTGTAATTGTTATTTCTTTTCCCATTTTCTTTACCTTTGCATCGCAAAGCGACATATGTTAATTTATGTTAATTTTTAACTCCTGAATTCGCGAAGCGTTGAACGAGATAAAGTTTCAGTCCTTCCATGGGCTGTAAACTTTTTTGTAATTACCCAGTGTATTACGTCATCCACAAGTCTCGTTTCAGACAATGCATATTATGTCACGCGAGGGTGGCCGCTTAATAGGGCTTTGACTGGGTTGTGCCTAAAGAATACCGTTCAGAAGGACGTCGGACACCTTATTAAGACTTATATAACGTAATGTCGACACTTAGAATTTTATTTTCAATAAATTTTTAAGTGTAAAAAAGAAAATCTAAAATCCCCCACTCAGGATTGAACCTGTGATCTCAGCTAGGGTTAGGATTAGATAAGCTTCTCGGGTTGTTTAGGCCTAAATTTAACTATATAAACTGCTACCCATAACATCAACTGAAAGCTAACCAGTTACTCCGTTATATAAGTTTCAATAAGGTGTCTGACGTCCTTCTGAACGGTATTCTTTAGGCTTAACCCTTTGACTGTTGGCTTATTATCTCGTGAATGCGCGAAGCGTTGAACGTGATATTGTATACGGGGACAGATATGCAAATGAGCACTCGATGGCTCACTGGTATGTAAACTTTTTTGTAATTTCTTAGTGTATTACGTCATCCTGTTGTCTCGACAGTCTCGTTTTACACAATGCATATTTTTGTCGCGCTAAGATGTCTTAGTCAATTTAAATCTGTTTACTCTTCAATTCTTTGACATCAAACTCAGGTTGGGGAATTAAAACCGATCTTTGGACTTTAGGGTAAAATGTCGCTCGATTGTTGTCATTGCTCGCTCACTGGGCTGTAAACTATGTTGGTAATTCCCAAGTGTATTACGTCATCTGGCTGTCTCGTTTCAAATAAAGCATATTTATGTCAGGCTAAGATGTTTTCATCGTTTAAATTCATTTACCATAGCGACGTCGCTAACAGTCAAGTAGAGAACTAAAATTAACCTTTCGCTGTTTCGTATTCATGAGATGGCTCTTATAGCCCTTTGATCACCTTTCTTTATCATTGTAAAGCGCCATGTATTGTATTTATGTAGGCCTCATTCAAACCATTTTGCTACCAATATCTGACGCTGTGACTTTTCAATAGTGGTGTATCCAGAGCAAGTGCGTTGACAATGGTTCTCCGAGGATTAACGGGGGGTGGAGTGAGTGGTCTGATTACAGTCCTTGCAGCCGATCATGTGAAGGGGGTTTGCAATATCGAGAGAGAACCTGTACTAATCCATCGTAAGTAAACAGGTCTGTACTTACTTTGTACACCATATATTATTTAACCCTTTGACGCCCAATGGAGTCGTATTCGACCTTATGAGGGAACATGGACCTTAAACCATTATTTTGTTATGTCTTTGGTAACGAATTCATGAATGGAAACATGATATTTCAAAGCATGTCCGAATGAGAACGATCGGGGTGAATTGGGCCAATGTTACATACAAGAAACCTAAGAAATTTGACTCGCAAAATCGAAGGAAAATTTTTCGACACAAACAATTTCTAGTGAAAGTTAGGTAATAATAAAAATAGAACAGAAAAAAGAGGGAAAATAACGGGAAGAAAAATTTAATAAAATTAAAAGTCAAGCTGGATTATTTCCAAATTTTGCTTTTTGCGCATGTCTGAAACAGAGTGAAAAATCGTATGTCTTCTCCCAAATTGGAAAAAGATGTTAGCTTACGTGTTGCAAACTTCTCGAGAAATCGAACGTCAAATGGTTAATAAGCGAAATTGAAAATACCATTTATAAGGATAACGATGCTTTATCAGCAAGATTATTAAATGCATATCATACGCAACCCGTGCCTTTTCTGGAGACATTCCAGGTTAAATTTGCAGATAAATTTTACTAGATTATATTTATTGGGACCGTTTGGCTTCAGAATTTATCATTTTGGTCGGCATTTAGTTTAAATTTATGCTGAAACCCGGAAAACAAAACATAACCTGGGTAGCCGAGTAGAGTAACACGGGAAAGCAGACAGGGTGTCTGCCAGTTAAAACAACGACAAAAACAGTAACAGTGCCTTGTCACCGTTCTAGGTGGGTAGCATAGCTATTGTAGCTGGGTCACCCTTTCTCTATGTAACAGGTGGTTGGCGGTATTTGCTTTCTTCAGGCCCGACGTTTTGCCATCCAGTCTCACGACCTGATTTTGTTTGTTTCTTCAGACCTCAAAATGGCGGGGATAATTGTTTAGGATCAGCCAAAGGAAAATGGAGGATATGCGAATTCCAGGTATACACTGTATATCGAATAATCACAAACTTCACTGAAACTTGAATTGTAGAAAGTTCTAATACTACCCTCTGCTATTGTACCTGCACTAAGATATTGTCATTTATAACATTTTCACCATATCTAATGGTCTTTCTTTGCCTACCTTATCCGATATGAAAAACAGAAAAGTGAAAAATAGACCCAATATTAGTACACCAAATGTTTTTTTTTTTCAGTTGACTGTAGAACTGAACTGATTGTGTGTTTATTTGTCTCTTTGTATTTGTTTGTGTTTTCTACTCATTAGAGTAAAATTTAAATTTTTTATATTTTTTATAACGAATTCTTTTTTTCTCAACTATCTAGGTCGAATGTCCATTGCCTTCTTTCCGGGACATCCAGTGTAAGAAAATACAACCTGACATGGCTGGCTACTACTGGCGAGGTAACAAAAATACGTCTATACATCACATGCATTCTCCTATTTTTTTCTCTGAAAATGGGTTAAAGCGTGAGTGAACTTACGCATAAAAATAAATACAATTTGTTTTACGAGTTCAATTTATTAGGCTCAATCCTCATTGCCTATGGTAATTTCTACGACAGAGTCGTAACACGAGACCTTTTCAATTTTGCATTTTAACTGGACCTTTTCATGCAACTTATTGACTTAGTTCAATAATACAGTAATTTATTTGACATCTCCATTACGGAGCTTTTCAGTGAGGATAATGTTGAAAAATAAATTTACAATAAAAAGATGCGATAAAATTAAATTTCTAAAAATTGGATAAAAAAACGTCCAATATATTATTTATGTAAAAACTCGATTAAAAGAGTACAAAAAATAACAAATTTATCTAGGTTAATTTTGATTTTAAGTAGAATTTTAAAAGAAGAATTGATTCTAAAGTTTTTAAATTACATTTTTTTTGTCATAGATACCTGTTATCTTGCTTGCATACGGAGTGGTGTAATTACATATCCTTACGGCAAAGTTGCTGATGGAACCCGATGTACTGCTGACACGGACAACTTCGATGTCTGCATTAACGGAAAATGTCGGGTACGACAAGCTTTAAGTTACAATTTGCCATAGACATCTTTAATACCGTTTAACTTAAATTAAGTTATTGCATCCTTTGTAACTGGAAATAAAACGATAAATAGACTCGAAGATAATACTTGACTGCTTGAATATGTTGTAGTTTAATTTTATCCTTGGTTCAATTTTGATTTTTCTTTGTTTTATATTCATTACCATATATTAGCATAGAAAAGAACAATGGAAAATCAAAATTGAACCAAGGATAAAATTGAACTACAACAGATACATGAATCTCTTTGAGTGTTCAACTCGAGTTGAAGAGAACTCTCCAAACAGCCATGTGTTATTTCGTTTATTATATAAACGACACCACAAATGTAATTACGAAGTGTTCAGCAAATTTACGAAGATTTCCGAAGATATTCGAAAATTCTCCGAATACTGTCCGAAGGTTGTACGAACATTTCCGATCATTTCCAAAATTTTCCGAGCTAACCGAATATTTCTGAGGAAGATATGTGTCGATTGTAGACAAACACATTTTATCTCGTTTGACATTTAATAAAGGTAAACATAGCAGCTAACGTAACGATTTAAAGATAAATTTGATATCTTCACATGTGTCGAGATATTATTTTTCGCAATGGTAGAAATCTTTACAGTACACTGGTTTGATAATAAATTATTCTACGATTCAAAGATTTTAATTATCATTTTTCTTGACCTGTCCGTTTTTTTAAGATAAACAGCTGCTTCACGTAAATTAACTGTACATGTTTATCTTGCAAGTCTTTGCAACAATTTTTTGTTTTGTTTTGTTGATATTATTTTTGTTGTTTCTGTTTTGTTTTGTTTGTTTTATTTTTCACTTTCTCGTGTTGCTCGTTCAATTCTAAGTTTAAGATAAAACATTCATACAAACTAAGTAAATCCTTAATGCTAAAGTTTATGAAACATAACATTTGTAAACTTTTGACATTTTTAAGCATATCATTGACAGCCAAAATAAAAATAAAAAAACAGTACAGAAGTTTTAGTCTCCCTTTATTTGGATTTTCATCATGTTAGAAAAGTTATAATCAATCAAATCAAAAGAAAAGTGCTTATAATTATGATCTTAAATTATAAAACGTTAATAATTAAGCAGAAAATGCAAATTTGGGTAAATATGCTTGTCAAAATATGGTTGCCATGGAAACGTCACATGTCATGAAAAAGGAATCCGTTATATCTGAAAAGATAAATAAATTGCAGAAAACGTCACGAAGTTAATTGGTGGGTATTGGTTAAATGATTATATTCTAAAGTTATAAACGTTCGTTACAAAAGTGCGTGGGCTCCCCCTCCCCCAGTCTGAGTAGGGTTAAGGGAAATAGTTATTACTAGAAATACGTGTCTCGCAGAACCTCGCGAAGCTCGGGGAAGGATGCACTGCAAAATTTTAGCAATGCGGGAGAGAGAGAGATGGAATTTGTGATTTGACTGAAGAGGTTGAGTTACATGCCAGCAATGGCCCCGAAATTTAAAGTTGAGACATTTTCGTTCCTAGTCGCTTCCATTTAACTTGTACTTAGTACCCTGTATTCCTAAAATAAAATAAATGGGAGCTGGTACTGGTCAGTTTTGGGTTTTGAGCTGTGGGTCGCTGTAACTGCTATGGGACTGGGTACCAAAAGATCCACAGGCCCTTCCCTCCCCCCCCCCCCTCCCAACCTATCTTCATTAATTTTTATCAGAAGGAAAATTGGTTTGCTAAAAGTGGATTTATAGTACTGTTGTGGACATGGGTCCAGGACAATATGCAGTGGTGTTCTGTTTATTTTGATTGGGTGAGAGTTTGTTTATCAGGAATACAGCTAACTCCTGCTGTCTCGATTAAATTCCATTTTTGAAGCTTGTGAGTGCTATCTCCCAAATTAACTTGTTCCGTTTAGATACTGCTGTAGTTTTTGTTCTATAAACTGGGTATCAAATAATTGCTAACCCAATTTACTGTTCGCTTGAATGGTTGAGATCGCAGGAGTTTACTGTTGCTGAAGAGTGATGTTGCACAAAAAATAACAACTCAATGGTGGTGCAGTTGTAGTAAAAATAATAATTTAATCTTACTGAAACACAGCAGTGAGACTACAGTAACGTAGAATAGTAAAACGTTCTAACATATCATAGATAATAGTAATTAAAATGTAGCATTGTCATACAATGTCATGTCTTGTATAAAGCTTTAATCAAAGTTCCTTAGTGACCTTAGTGAGAATTTCAATAAACATCAATTTACAGTATGTACTTAGAGAATAGTTTCCAGTGTTCGAGTACTAATATATTATATTGGAAAAAATATCCTCTTATCATCTGCCTGTCAGTTGTTTAGCTACTTAAAATCTTGTTTTTTGAAGTTTAAGCTTACTTGCCTTTAAATGTAGGTTGTTTGAATTGAAGAGCGTTGGAGAGTGATTTGAGCTAGATTTCTTAATCGTTCTTCTTCTCTGAGCCTTTCCTGTAATCCGTGTTTGCTTTTCCCTACCGTATGAAAGATATTCGTCACGAGTATGAAGCTGATCGTGTAATCTTGCCGCCTCTCGTTGCGTCTATAAACAGAATCTTTTTGTCCAACACTTCCAGTCGGTGTCGCCTCTCCTGATCGGTTTCGTTCAGAATTCTAATGGCAGCATTTTCTCAAAGCGTTTGAACGTACTCAAACGGTGTGCCTAGGCTGTTCGAAGTCTTTGTAATCGATGGTCTCGTTGTTTCTTCGTTGCTCGATCGCGCTGAATTTCAAGTCGCCGTTCTCGCTCCAGCGGAGTTTCGGTGGTTAATTGTCTCGGGCAAGGATTTCCAGCCACTTGTTGAATCCAGCGTTGTTGTTCTTTCTGATTTGCATCAGAAATTGGTCGTGTTTCACCGACGATGAGTAAGGGTAAACCCGTCGGCCCGGCCGCCATGAATAAACACGGATAAACATGAGAGTGCGCCATTGTCAGCGGTCGCGATTTTTGTTGCCAGGCAACTGCCGGACACCATCAAGTATATAAATATATATATATATTTTTTTTTTCGCTCGAATTCGCGCGGCTTAGCTCCCGAGGGCCGACAAATTTATAAACCTCGCTTCGCGAGGAATTAAACGTCAAACACGATATAGTTAGTTAAAACACTAACATTTGTCGTTACATATATAATCCTGTTATGAAATGAGTTGTTTTTCCCCAAGGCTGTGGGCTGTGACCATATTTTGGAGTCCGGGACAAGGAAAGATCGCTGTGGAATTTGCGACGGGAAAGGAGATACGTGTCTATTGGAAAAAGGGTCTTACACAAAGGATTACAGAAGATATGGTAAGATTGTCTCTGTTACCTGAAAACACATTGAGTTAAATCAAAGATCATGTAACAACAATATATGCGCACGTTATAGTCAGAACGAGCGTATTGGTTTACGGGTATTTAAGACCTCAACGTTTAGATTTCTGCCTCTTTGCTCTTGAATTTACAAAGGTCATTTTGAAGACTTTTGAGGCAAGTAAACAAGTAGATTCATTTTCAAAGTTGATCTCTCACAATGGCTTATTTGCGTCCCCTCGTTTTGCTTGCCATTCTCTATACCATTTTTCGTATGCATTTTTGCCTTTAGTGGCTTAATGGTAGGGAGGAGGGCGTTATAATCTTATCTATCGTGTCAAAAATCGTTCAGCCCGAACATTGTTATTCTTGTAGAGTCATCTTTCCAGGTCTAAGTAGAGGTAGTTGTTGTTTAATATATGGTCAATCAGTATATAATTGTAAAGCAATTAGTAAATACATTAGCCAGAGCCAAGCCCAGCAATACGCGTGTGACCAAGTCAAGATTAAAGATTAAAGATTGGTTTTGGTTATACTTCTGATTGGTCGAGTAAGTGGCATAATAATAAAGAGAAGCCAGCCAAAACTAAGCCAAACCAAACTTGAAAAATGGTTACTTTCGTCACTCGACAACCGCTCTATTATAGTTACTTAGAAACTCAGTGACAGATCTTTTATAATGCCTCGAATATGTTAGAAATGGTGGCAATTCACTTCTTTAGTACAAGTACCAGGGATAAATTATTGAGAACCATGCCGATAGCATTCCAGATTAACCAGTTATTTTAATCATTTTCCAGGTTTTGATAATGCGGACACCGTTGTTGTACTGCCTGTGGGAACCTTAAATGCAAGGATTAAGAAGAGAGGAGTAAACTTAAACTTTTTGGGTAGGTTTATTTTCGGTGAAATTAAAAATAAGGACACTTTTGGTTAGTTCTTTGGTAATTCTCAGAGAAAGCTCGTTATTTAACTAAAGCTCTTAATCTTTAATAGTATTTCAACTGTGATAATTTAACTCATAGAAACTTGTTCATTTGGTTGTAAATATGATCCGAATATGATGCCATTACATGACGTGGGAATTAGTCACGATTTACGAACGCTGCCATCTATTAAATCTATTAAATCTATTAAACCGCCATCTTGGATTTCTTGACATTTCCATGTTGTCAGAAAATTGAAAACCAAATTGACCTAAAAGTTATCAAAAGCATAAAACATCCGAAAATGTTATATTTATTCCACACAAAAAAAAAACTAAACGGTTTTCACTTTAAAAAAGAAAAAAAGAGTATCAATATTACTGTTAATATGCCAAACATGGTTGCCATAAAACTTAATTGTAACGTAATAAAAATAGAGATAAGTAACTTCTAGCCTGGTTAGTAATATTATGTCAAATCAAAAGGTTTTCAGATAAACATAATTTCACATGCAGAGTGAATGTGGAACTTGCTAAACACCTGCACAAGCTACTAAATGAC
This sequence comes from Dendrophyllia cribrosa, assembly GCA_024195265.1. Taxonomy (NCBI): domain Eukaryota; kingdom Metazoa; phylum Cnidaria; class Anthozoa; order Scleractinia; family Dendrophylliidae; genus Dendrophyllia; species Dendrophyllia cribrosa. The sequence goes on along the minus strand of JAJLRJ010000003.1, from coordinate 25,661,405 downwards.
AAGAAGCTACTAAAATTAATAAAGAATCACTTATCGCGGACAACCATTATATATACTCATTTCTTGTGATATTTGTTTCCTTTTCAAATAGGCATCAAGGATCATTTGACAGGTCAATACATAATCAGTCTTCCAACCTATGGTCGAACGGTTGTTTACAATGGAACGAAAATTGTGTATATACGTGACGGCTATGAATTCGCTGATTCCATTGAACTAAATGGACCAACACAAATCCCTCTTCGGGTAGTGGTAAGTTTACACGTCGTAAGGATGAAACTTATTTGACGATTCCACCTAAAAATTCTAACTCAATTTTAAAAATTATCTCTTTCGTAACGGAGAGAAGAAGTAAAAATAAATGAAAGAAAATAATTATCTGCAAAACACTGAATTGTCTAGAAATAAGTGCTATCCAATATAAACACTTAAAACCAAGAATATTAATTTACATGTATATTGAACCCCTTTTTTTATGGGGGTATATATATGACAAAATTTAATTCATAGAAAATGAAATCAAACAACTCGAATCGTACATTAAACAAGTCAAATCTGATGAAGAAATAGTCATTTTAGATAGGAACAAAGTACTCAAAGAGGCAAATCGCACAGAGGCATATCGCAAAGAGGTATAACGCAAAGAGCTATCACGCAAAGAGGCATAACGCAAAGAGGCATAACGCAAAGAGGCATCACGCAAAGAGGCATCACGCAAACAGCCATCACGCAAAGAGGCATCACGCAAAGAGCCATCACGCAAAGAGGCATCACGCAAAGAGCCAACACACAAAGAGGCATCACGCAAAGAGCCATCACGCAAAGAGGCATAACGCAAAGAGGCATCACGCAAAGAGCCAACACACAAAGAGCCATCACGCAAGGAGGCATCACACAAAGAGGCATAACGCAAACAGGCAACACGCAAAAAAACCATCACGCAAGGAGGCATCACGCAAAGAGGCCTAACAAAAGAATCTCGAATCCAGGCCTCACTTACTCGGTTCTCGTAAAATCGCTTTTAAAAGTATCAGTAGCAAACTACAATGGTTTTCGAACGAGAGATTCCTTCTTCGTCCCCTCGTGATGTCCTGATTCAGTACTTGAGGCGTACTTTGATAGAGGTACTACAGCAAGTAAGAAATGGAATCGAAAGCGTGCTCTCACCTGAAATTATCCGCCACTCTTTGATTTCTGTTTGGCTCTTGTGCTTGAGAAGTTTCTGCTTGATCTCCGGTATCGCCGAGTAGACGAATTGCACGGTTTAAAGCGACGAAACCGCTTCACGATCTTGAGAGCTGGATGCCATTTTGTACGGGACCATGTGACAGTACCCTCATTGCCTGCTGGGAACGAAGTGGGGGCCACCGGGGGACTGGGAACGTGTAGTGCAAGTCAGGTTGCATGATGGCTCTTTGCGTGATGCCTCTTTGTGCGTTGGCTCTTTGTGTGTTGGCTCTTTGCGCGATGTCTCTTACGTGATGGCTCTTTGCGTGATGCCTCTTTGCGTGATGCCTCTTTGAGTGATGCCTCTTTGCGTTATGCCTCTTTGTGTGTTGGCTCTTTGCATAATGTCTCTTGCGTGATGGCTCTTTGCGTTATGCCTCTTTGCGTGATGGCTCTTTGCGTGATGCCTCTTTGCGTTATGCCTCTTTGCGTGATGGCTCTTTGCGTTATGCCTCTTTGCGTGATGGCTCTTTGCGTTATGCCTCTTTGCGTGATGGCTCTTTGCGTTATACCTCTTTGCGATATGCCTTTTGCGATATATGCCTCCGTGCGATTTGCCTCTTTGAGTTCTTTGTTCATATCTAAAATGACTATTTCTTCATCAGATTTGACTTGTTCAATGTACGATTCGAGTTATTTTATTCCATTTTCTATAAATTGAATTTTGTCATACATATACCCCCATACTATTTCATTGGGTTTTTTTATGTTTTATCAATCGTCATATTGTCGTTTTTCTTTCTTTCTAAGTTTGCTTATATTAGAGGAGATCCTCAAGGAGTGGACTATCAATACTACAGGCCGTTATTGTCAAACGAATCTGCTACAACTGTTTCTTCAAAGTGGATCACTGGAGAGTGGTCTGCCTGTGCTGGGAAATGCGGCCAAGGTAAATGTCTTCAGTCAGCTGTTCTGTTATCTGAAGTAAGCGTCTGGTAAGTTTGGAGCAGGGAAAGAACAATGAAATATTAAAAAAATAACCATCAAAGCAAATACCCTTTTATACAATTTAAGTTTCATCAGCCATATATAAATGACCAGAAATGAATTGAATGCTTGTCAAAGGGCCTTTATTTACAGCTGCCAATTTTCATTTGCTGTTCTACTCAGTAAACCTAAGCCACATGTTGGACGTTTTTAGTTAACAAAAAGATAACAGGTAACAAGAAAACCCAGATCGTACAATGTATTAATAATATGTTACATCTGTTGGGTGAAAAACGTGCAAAAAGTAAGCAGTTGCAAATAGGTAATCTGTGCTAACGACACTCGCACGGGTGTACTGCTTGTACGACCGAGGGTGCCGGTTAAGGCCTGTTTATACACATGCGATTTTTGTCGCGCTTCGATGCAACGTTTGTCGCAAATGTAAACTAGCGGCGATTTCTGTACGATTCGGGTGCAATATTTGCTGCTATCTGCTTTAAAATCGCCACAAGTTGCATCAGGTTTTGTTCAGCAACATCGCACTAAAAATCGCGCCCAAATCGTACTGAAATCGCCGCTAGTTTGTGCTCGCGATGCGTGAAGATTCACTTTGCGTGCGACACAAATTGCATCAAAAAGTGCGACAAAAATTGCAGAAAAAAATCATCAGTGTGCAAACGGGCCTTTAAGGCGATAGACGGCTACAGTTAAGCCGTTCTTATAAATAGTTGTAAATCACGTAAATCGTGATTGAGTTTATGCGTATTTTGATGATTCTTGCAGGAGTTTCGACACGAGTCGTAAGCTGTGTCCGGTCCGATGACGAGAGCCCTGCTTCAGCTAACTCCTGTTTAAAACCAGTCGAACCTGAGTCGGAGAAAACTTGCAACCTGCCCAAGAGCTGCGTCCCAGAGTGAGTTTGCAAAATACTTATTGGATTAAACGAGGCTGGGCTGCTTTAACTATTTCCTGAAAATACGGTATAAAAAGTAAAATGCTGATAAAAACATTGTTTTGGCCTTTTTTATGTGTCTGTGCAAAACATTAGTCGCATTTCGTTTTCGTTGAATTAGTGATTTTTTTTAGTAGATATGAGACAATTCATGAAAAGCAGAGTTACATTGTCTTGTCGGCCACAATAGCTTAAATTTGAATTGTTGCATGCACATTTGCAACGTCCATTTAAAATGTGCTCTGAGCGTTTATAATCTATTTTGGCACTAAGGGTGCGGGCGAAACCTCTTCATAATTTTCAGATGGCATCTGACGCCATGGGACGAGTGTTCAAAAACATGTGGAAATGGCGACCATTCTCGTCGTCTATACTGTCGACAGCAAATCAATGAGACGTATTACCAGAGACATATTGACTTGGCATGCAACATCAGCACTAAACCGAACGTGACCATGTTTCAACGGTGCAATGAGGTACTGTGCCCAGCGGAATGGAAGCCTCTGCCTTGGTCTGAGGTAAACACTTGCGCGCGTTTCATTCTATGCTTAAATTTACGTAGAGGTTTAAAGATTTATCGTTTGATGATGTACTGAGAAGTATTCAGGCTTATCCTCTGATCATGTTTATTGCAATTAATAAAAAAAAAAGAAAAAAAAACTTATTAGTTGGCTCCAAGTAGTGTTTTTGGGATCACACTTCCCTTTTTGAATGCGCTTATACATAATCTTACTTTAGCTCAATGAATCTGAATTTGATACCAGATGTTAGGCTTGGATAAAAGTTTTGAACGATGTTCATTTTATGCTAATCAGCGTTTCCATAGCAACGTTAAACAAACATGGTGAAAACGTAAATATCTTTCGATTTTGGGGCTACCCGCGACAAGCAAATAAATGCGCTATAATCAACACAGTGTAGCACACTAAATGGGAAAATTTCAAACAAATTAAACTGTTCGATTTTGAATAAATCGCTGAAAAATGTTTAATACGTGTTTTTTCATGTTTTAAATATAAGCGGTCAAAACATTCCATAGGTCTCACAAATTATCATTAAATAACCAAAGAAAGTTTCCTCAGACTTAAATTATTACTCCATGCAAATAGTTCTGACTAACTCCTCGGCAATAAAGAGATGAATGAATGAATGAAAAATCTTTATTATTATTAACAACTTCCGACCCACAGACAAACGTGTAAGTTAACAAATCAATAACAGTAATAATATCATACTAATAATCGCGTTCGAAGAACGCAATCCTAATTTTGTGTTGGTTGTCCTGTGGTTTATGTGCAGTAAATTTTGAGATTTTTTGGTGGCCGGTCTTCCAAATGGCCACCCCTATTTTTTTTTTTTTCCAGGGGCTCATTTCCGCCGGAAATTCTTTCGAACGCGTCTCCATAATCTGTGAATACTGCTAGTACTACACTAAAAATGTAAGAGGCATCCATTCACAAGGACAGCTAGATGAAATGAAATAAACACCGGTTCACAAAGCAGCGTTTGAACCGCTCTGTCCTGACTCGTGGCAGGATGTAGGTGTTGCCCTTGATTTCGTAAAGAGCGTGTTCTCTGAAGGGGAAGGAGGTCTTGAAAGGGATGGGCCCCATTAGCTGTAATCTTGTCCCACAATTGTCTGTCCTTGGTGTTAATTAAATCAGTAATTGGTGTGTACTTGTTGGAGTAACCATAACGTAAGGCACGCTTACAAAACCTATCTATTTGTAAAAGATATTTAGTCTGGTGCGCACAGGAGTAGCCGTAGTACTTGCAGACTCTCAAGATGTATAGTCTGGAATTGGCTCTGCTAATCATATACTCAAAATGAGTGTCGCAATAACACGGGTCTTGATTAAACGTTACCCCTAACAGTTTCAGCTCACTCTTTCTCCCTATTCCCATTGTTTCCTCTGGGAGCGGCTTCCTGGTTCTACCTTTAACCCTATTCAGACTGGGCTTTTTTAGGCAATCTGTGACTGGGGGTGGGGGGCTCCTCGGACCCCCCTCTATATCTCTGGAACCAGTAAGGCTAGGACCATGAAATTTTCACACAATGTTCACCTCCATTCAAGGAAACCTCACACCCAGTTTTGACCTGTCACACCCAATAATGACGTCACAATGACGTCATTTTTTGTTTTTCCGACGTTTGATATTTTTCCATCCAGATACTTAAAATATCAAATATAACTGTAAAATCATCTCTTTAATATTAAAACATAATAAATACGAACAAGGACACACTTGTAAAGCGAGAAAAAGCAATTAAATGCGATAAAACTATAATTTTGAAATTATTGTCCGCCATCTTGGATCCGCCATCTTGGATTTTCTTTTTTTTTTTGTTTAAATTAAAATTTAAAAAATATCTAAAAGAGAAAAGGATCAGAATGTATAAAACACGTATCAAACTAATGTCTATTATCCAAACAATGAACTTAGAAGCGTTATTTAATAAATAGTACAAAATGTTTGTCTATAAGTAAAAGAGAGCAAAATTTACCTACCCCTCCCCCCCAAATATTTGATGTTAAAAATTTTTGATGTCTTTCAATAACTAGTCCCAAGAAAAAACTATTCTAACAAGAAAATGCACTATAAGTCAAAGAACAAGATCTTAAAATAAAAAATGAGCAGTGTCAGTGGGCTAACAGGCTTGATTTCATTAACCATGATTGAGAACAATATGGGGCCTAAGACAGTCCCTTGAGGAACATCTCTGTTTATATCGAGGAAGTTAGTCACTATTCCATCCACCACTACTCTCTGCTGGCGATCGCACAAGAAGATTATGATCCAGTTCGAGTTATGTGGGTTGATGTCATAAGACTTTAGCTTGTTGCACAAAACGATCGAGATTTTCATTCAAATGCAGTTTTAAAAGAGTGAAAAGTCAATCAAAATTGCATTTGAGTGAAAAGCTCGATCTCTTTCTTATTGTGGTAACTTATCAAAACTACTGGAGCATTGTTTTTAAGGTTTCTTGGTTTTTCAAATGACACCAAATTCCCGTGACACTGCTCCTCTAAATCTGTACCATTTTTTTATTTTGGAATGCAATTTTTAACCGATATGTTACCCATATTTGTATTCCAACAAAAGCTGCTTTTGTTTTCATTTATTTTTTTTTTATTTTTTCGTCGTCTAGTGTTCAGCAACGTGCGGTGGTGGTTTAATGACGAGAAAGTTAGAATGCATTCGAACAAACGAGCTTGGACACGTTTCATCAGTAGCAGACTCATTTTGCCGGTATGCTGTCGAACCTATTACAGAAAATGCCTGCAACAAAGACAAGCATTGTTCTCGTAAGTGCATCAAGAACACTAATTGATACATTCATGGTCCATCTGCTTTTCGGAGAACTACGAAAGGTAGCATCTCTTTCTGGTTCTAACGTGATTCATATTAACTTTACTTTGATTGGTCAGATATGATCTACTTTATTATATCGCCTTTTTATGTAACTGACTTGCTGAGTCAGGTCAAGATGAAGTGAATCCGGTGTTGTTATTAAGCACCTGAGGGAACGAGATAGGACCCATCTAATTGTTTGCGAGCTCTCTCGGCTGTGCCTCGTGCAACTGGTGATCATATCTGATGACAAAGTGCGTTACTTGGAACATAAGCTGTCAATCACTATCAATTTTTTGCGCCACTACACGTGACTTTTAGTCGGCTTCTGTTTTCCCATTGGTCACGTGCCTTCTCAAGTGTGGTGCAGATGATACTTGGCGGGGTAATTAGGCTCCTTTGAAATATACACGTTTCCATGGTCACGAAGCACGGTTCAAGTATTTGCATTTTACTCTTTCACATTCAAACTAGGTTTCACGTGCACTTACAAGTGTACGATGTACTTAGAAGCAATAGTGTGAAACCACCAAGTGTTAGATGTAGACAGTGCCAGAAAACCCAGTTCTGAGGTGTTTCTTGGTGTTGCGGAAACTATTGTTGGTTAGCTATTGTGTTGTGGGTATTGTTTTCTTTCTTTTGAATTTTTTTTTACGTCATTTGGTGATCGGAACACCAAGAAACTGCCCAATTTTGAAAATTACGTTTAAAACAAGAGATAAAAAAGACTTTTCTTTCCTTTTCTACATCTCCTTTTCACTTCCACAAATCGAATAATCAATTGGAATAATTAATATTTCCATCAACCCAGCGATAACCGAACTTATATTGTTTTTATTTTGTTTCATATAGCTCCACCCGAAATCCAAGTGGCATGTTTTATTGGTGCTGATAATGTTAAAGAAGTACTCGGTGATTTTACCAATAAAATCAACTGGGATAACACAAATGAAGTTGTGAAGAAGTGCGCTAAATTGGCTCACGCCAAAGATTACACGCTTTTCGCCCTGGGCAAGAAAGGTCTGTGTTTATCTGGAGCGGACATGAAACACAAATACTATGTAAGCGGTTCTGATGGGGCGATTTGTCAAGACGGGATTGGAATGTGGAACAGCATGTTCGTTTATTCTTTAGGTAAGCATTGGAGATTCCTACAATTTAAACACGGAAACACGAAACAGTTTTATGAGAAGGGTTAATATGACTAAAGAAATGTACTAGATAACATGCTAAAATTATAGCAACGAAATGTCACCGTGGTATATGAAGGTTACAAAGTGTCAACAACAACAACAATTTTATTTCACACCATTCAATTACAACAGTAGATACAATTTTGGTAAATTAATTAAAGTAAGAAATAGAGATACTTGCCCACCAACCACTGAGCTACGAGAGACTCGAGGCTAACTTGGCCATAAAATAGGATATTTTACCACAATTGCCGGTAATCTCGCAATATGATTGGTTGATGTGGGTGGTAAATGAGAGTGCAGACAACCGTGCTGACGCTAAAGCCCGGTTCAAACGTCGAAATTCGCATGTGCCGAATCTAATGCAAATGAGCAAATTCTATTGTTCTTGCTCGTTTGCATTAGATTGATCGGCACATGTGAAGTTCAACGTTTGAACCAGGCCTAACATCACGCAATTTCTAAATATTGTGGTAAAAAAAAAACAGATTTCCACCGGTTTTCCGTGGTGTGGACTCTTATTTACCACGACTGATTTACGTCATCACATGGTCAAAATTTGTTGCTGTCTCACTCGGCTGCGCCTCGTGAGTCCACAACATTTTGACCATGTGATGACGTAAATCGTGGTAAATAAGAGTCCACACCACGGAAAACCGGTGGAAATTTGCTAAATGTATGACATGCGTCCTGCATACTACAAGCATCAGCAATGTCGAAAGCGTCATCTGCGGTACACGTAACAAATAAAGAAAGGTGGTAAATTTTAAGCTGGGTAATGAAATGAGAAAGCTGTAATGTTTATCGTTTCACGAGCGTGAGACAAAGAAATGAAAAAGAAAAGAAAAGAATCTGAGTTCCCGACAGGAATTGAACCTATGACTGATTCTACACACCGGCAGGACTGATCGCTCTAACCACTGAGCTACGAGAGACTCGTGGCAAACTAGGCCATATACTATTGTAGGTTCGTTATTTATTAAAGTGCTTGTACTTGCTAATACCGAAAAGAACAAAGACAAAGATAAATGATAATACTGGTAATAGCTTTCTTTAATTTAAGGCTGTAAACTGTAATCTTAAAATTTAAAGCAATCAGATTTGTACTGGTTTTTGCAATAAAAAGAGCTGTTAAGGTGTTTGAATACATTTCTATTTTCAATTTGTGTTATGATTTTTATCAATTTAAGTGTTCTCTTTGATCCTCACCAATATACATGTAAATAGATAGCCAAACATAAATAACCAATATAACTAATTGACAGTCGACTTCTAAAGTTAATTTACCTTTACATTCGATTAACTCAGGCTGATGAAAACTCCGCTACAGATGAAGGATTAATAAAAATAATAATGTTATTAATAGTAACATATAATAATCCGTCCGATTAAAATAAGAACGTATTTTATTGTTCAAATCATTGGAGAGGGAGTCGATGGCCCGAGCTTTAAAGCCAGGAATCTGGCAGCATATAGCACATTTTACTTCAACTGAATCAAACATTTTGGTATCATCTTAATTATGTTTTCTAGAGCCCTTGCCAAATTTTCAACCACTTGGTTGTTACCACGACAGCTATTATGACCGAGCCCTGCCAGATAATTACGCTAATTTCCGAGATCAGATCATCTGGACCAAAATGGAGCTGACAGTGAACCAGTGCGCACGAGTGGCCCACGACAAAGGATACGAATATTTCGCCGTTCAGTTTTACGGAGTTTGCTACGGTGGAAAGGATGTGGGAAGCAGTTTTGACAAACACGGAAAGAGTACGGAATGCTGGCAGTTTGACAAACAACTTGGATTTGCAGTGGGGAGAGATTGGGCTAACTTCGTCTATCGGATTAAAAAATCTGGTAAGTCGGGAGAGCATAATTACCCAGCTTGCGTTTCTAGATTCACTACCTAAACAGCAATATATCGTTTTCCAAAAAAAAAAAAAGCTTATGGAAGATATTGTGTTTTTATTTTAATTAAACCAAACACGATTAACTGTGTGTGATCTGATTGGTTAACACTCTGGAAATTTTGAAAATTACTCCTTACCATTTTCTGTCGTCATTCCTCTTTAATAACAATAGAAGGCGTAATACTCTCTAAACAACATTTTTAGAAAACCAATATCAGGAATTGCACTGCGCTTGTTAGCTATCAAGATGGCGCTTGATTAAGACTCGCGACAATCACGTGCAAACATAAACCGACTAAAACTCTTTAGAACACAAAAAGGATTGAACATCACTTGATTCATAATACCCACTCATTGAACAGCATTTAAGGTGGCTTACTACAGTTTATAGATGCTTCCGATAATATCGATCACAGGTGACCATTTGTGGGAACATGCAACAATTACAAAGTCAAAACCATCGTACAAGACAGTGGGTGTTTGTAATTTCACCATCAATCTGGTTAGAACTGGCTTAAAACAATCGACCGAGTGGTTGTCAGAAGACTGGGTTCTAATTCTATGAGGACGTTTTACTCAAAAATCACCCGTACGACCCTACCTCAAAATCTTACCATTTAAACTTTGGATAAAAATAAACGTTCTTACAAGTTAAAACAAAAATCTGTAAGAGAGTTTTTCGCATATCAACCAAAATATCAAAAATAGGACTTTCGAAAAATATTTTAAAATCTGTCTTACAGATTTTGAAAAAAAATTGTCTGCAGATCGATGTTGATGTATATTTAAAAATATCAAAAATTGAGCATAGGTCGTACGGCTAGATTTCGAGAAATTCACGACCAAAAAAACGTTTAGTACGATCTCCGAGCATGCGCAGTACTGCGTACACCACGGCCATTCACTTATCTGCGCGCGCGGCTGCTCGCGCATCACTAACTGCGTGCACGAGATCAGAGCTTCGTTGTTGTTTGCTCGCGCGGTATTGCTTGCGTGACACGCGCGCGTAAGGAAATTTATTGTCCCTCAAAACTGTATTCGGCCACCTTAATATTTTTAATGTGAACTTACAAGTGATCTACTCCTAAGCTAGAGTTCATGGCTCAGTTGGTAGAGTATCACTTCGTGATAATCATTTCGTCATTCTTTTTTCGCAATTGGTAAATTATATCCATTATCACAGTCAAACAGTTACTTCCTATCAACTTATTATCCAGAATATAATGTCCTTTTTTAAAAAATGTGCGCATTTTTGTTCATTAAAAAAATTTTTTTTTTCTTTCTACAGGATAATAATTAAAAAGGGCAGGGAAAAGAGATGTTCAATACACTTAAATGCGGAATGGAGATTTCACTACCTACAAATTTTTATCTTATTAACATTCTAAAGGAGGAATGTACTTCTATTATATATAGTGAAAATATATTTATGAAGGCAAGCGAATGTGTTATTTTCTCCTGACTGGAAGTTGTCTTCTTCTCTGGGCCAAACCAGAAACTCATCAGTGGGTTGAAACGTGTAACGCGCATTCACAGCTTCCGAATATTCAGTTTTTGCTAGCACACTGGCGTTTGTATGTAAATTCTATACACTTTCGATTTCAGAGTAAATTAAGGAGTTTTGATACAGTTTTCAGGAGACCATACCTACATTTTTTAATCAGCTTTTATGCGGTATTTACCAAGTCAGATCAACGTGAAATTTTCACCACTAACTGGTTTTAAATTGAAGTTTGGCTAAATATATATTCTGGTAGAATCGATTTTACCGTGACGACGATAAACAACAACAACAACAACTGAAGTAGCTTTATTTGCATGACTATAAATCCTTACAGTATTGCAAAGCATTACAACATAACAAAATGAAATTACAATAATATAATAAAGAAAGGGAAAGTACAATCAGTCTGATTTTATAATTTGATTATTGCGGAGATCTAAGCATGAAATAATGAATTTCACCAAATGAATATTTACAAAATAATTACGAGAGTTCATTAATTCATTGGTAACTTCTGAAGGAGATAACTGTTTTATATTTGGTAGACGATACCCTATTTTCCTGTAAAATCCGTCCCTAATAATTGAGTATTTAGGACAGTGAAAAAGGAAGTGAATTTCATCTTCAATTTCATTAGATCCACATTCAAGTAGGGCACAATCTATCATCTCTCGTGATTTGTTCATATCTACCAATTTCAATCATTAATTTCTGATTACTTATACGAAATTTTACTAATTGTTTTCTGTCATTTTATTTCCTTGTAAGGTCTAAGTAATGAGAAGGCGTATATTCGTTCTTAAAGATATTATAAAATTCGAGTTTCTTAGAGTGTTGAATGGTATGTCGCCAATATAGGATATATTTTTGTTGCATTAAGTTTACGTAATGTTCGATTTTAGTTTCAGTTTAGAAAATAGGGTCAAAATCAGGCAAATTATAGAATTCGGATATCCTTATAAGATTAGAGTAGAAGCTATTTTTACCAGAAGAGTGAAGATCTGCGGACATTAAAAAGATCTGTTTAACAATAGAGTTATTGTCCTTACTTTGAAGATATAAGGTATAATTAATTATTTTCTGATTAATAGCAAAAATAAGAGGAAACCTTCCTAGTTCAGCTCTACATGCCACATTTGATGCTTTATTGTTTACTTCTAGATAAGGGAAGGTTATCTAGGGAGATTATCGTGTCAAAGATTTTACTTGCCAGGGATGGGGACAATTTACTGAAATTTGTATGTTTTCTTAGACTGAAAAGAGCGTGAAGGGCCTTCTCTTTTAGCTGGTCAAGTGCCATTGAAAAGTTACCCGTTGAAGAGATTACAGACCCTAGATAAGTGTAGTTTTGGACGATTTCAATCATTTTATTGCCTATGTGAAAACTAGACACAGTACATTTATTAGCCCGTTTCTGAAAGATAAACAAGAAACCGGTCGAAATCAGTAAAAGTGAAATTTTGCGCGTTTAAGATTTCGCATTGAAAATCCCACATAGACATTTTAAAATATGGTATATGGCATATATATTTTACAAGAATAAAAAAAATTCTGTATGTTTGATTTCAAATAAATCGCAATAACATTTCAAACCTTACTATTTGTATACCGGTATTATATTAATCGAGAGATAAACACTGGTTTTGTGAAATTACTTAAAGGTAGTGTCAAAAAGTAGCTTGATGTTATGTTTGTACACCTTCAAAGTTTTGTTTACGTTCTCTTTTGCGATCTTGAGAACTACCTTTTCTCCTAACATCGCTTCATGTGCAATTTTGGGGTAATTTTTGATTTTAATCGCTTTTGCAAATATCTGAGAAACGGCTCGATGGATTTTTTTAAAACGTTCACTGCGCATGCTTACCGATGTGCAAAATATTATCTGAAAGTTTCATTGACATTGATTTACTGGAACGCCTTTTAATTTAAAGATGAAGACGACGTACGAACCGGCCGAAAAAATTGAGTTACATGTTTACTTTTTCAGGTTATGCTTAATAACGATTTCAAATAAATGCGTATTGCATTCCTCCGTGATTTATACATTTCGTTGTGATCTGCTGGGCATCTATTATTATCTGTATTCGAGCATGATTGTACCTTATTACTCTACTTACTACTTTCCAGATTCCCTTAAGTCTCTTTTCAGGATTATTTTGAGCAATAAAGGCCCTTTTGCGTTTTAAAAACGTTTTTACAGAAGGCATCTGAACGCAAAAATAAACAGATGCAAAGAAATTTGCATCAACGAGTATACATTGGCTGCGGTCACATCTACGACGTAACTAAAGTTTAACTTAAGTTAGTCTCAAGTTACGTGACGTCATACCTAACTGTAGTTAGTGCTTTCGATCGACTTTGCGGTCACACCACGCAGTAAACTACAGTTAGTTCTAATTAGCCTATGGATGACGTCAGAATTAAAGGAGGTTCGTGACGGCCCTTATTGTTGATCCGTGAAATGTCAACATGGTTTACCGACGTAAAGTGTGTCTAGTTTTTCTTCTTATTTATTTATTTTTTTTTTGCGCAAACCGTCGGAAAAAATGAGAAATAAGCTGAGAATTTTAACGGATGCTCGACGCCGGGTACACGTGATGCTACCTTGTTGTATGTAATTTTTTTGTTCGTTGTTTTTGGTTTCCCCCTCGCTTCACGCTTGGTTTTTATTTTGCATATTTATATATGCTCATCTCGCACGTGCGGAAAGAATTGTTACATTCTGATTGGTTGTTTGTTTGTAAACTTAAGACTAACCCATAAACCCTGCTTGGGTATATCTATAGTTAGTCTGTATTGTTTTGGATCACCGAGGCGTCAATTTTCTTACTATAGTTAGAGCGAACAGAGAAGCGGTCACATTACCGAAATAGCTAACTATAGTTATCCCCCTCTTAACTAACTATAGTTAGTAGCCCAGATGTGACCGCAGCCATTCAAATGTTTCAATCACGGAAGAATGTAATGCGCATTGATTTGAAATCATTACTAAGCATAACATTAAAAAGTGAATTTGTAACGCAAACGTTTTGGCCGGTTCATACGTCGTCTTCATTTATAAATTTAAAGGCGTTCCAGTGAATCAATGTCAATAAAACTTTCATATAATATTTTGTACATCGGTAAGCATGCGTGGTGAACGTTTAAAAAAAATCCATCGAGCCGTTCCTAAGATTTTTGCAAAAGCGATTAAAATCGAAAATTAGCCAACAATTGCACATGAAGCGATGTTAGGAAAAAAGGCACCGGTAGTTCTCAAGATCGCAAAAGAGAAAGTAAACAAAACTTTGAAGGTGTACAAACATAACATCAAGCTACTTTTTGACACTATGTTTAACCCTATTCGGCCTGGGGGGGGGGGGGGGGGGGGGGGGCACAAAGTGCCCGCGCTAACTTTCGACATTCATAACTTCTTTAATATGTATTCAAACGCCATCAAACTTTGTGACTTTTCCTAAAATTTATCTGACAACAATTTCATATGACAATTTTTTGATCACGTGACTTGATGTTTCCATGGCAACAAGATTTTGACAGCCATGTTTTTTGAAATTTGCATATTTATACCTTTGAATGAAGAAAAACAATGTTTATTGGTATAACTTTTGTATTTTTACGTCATTTAGCGTTTATTTATTGGTTTTGATTAGTTTTGCGTCAATTTGGACGGTTTTTAAGAGGTTTTAAAAAATTTCAGAAATCCAAGATGGCGGATCCAAGATGGCGGCCGTATAACTAATTACCTAATAACTACGTCATATGACGTCATCGAGACAGTTTTGGACGTACTATGTACCCTCTTAGTTTCATTGTCATAGCCTTAATGTTCTTGAAGTTACGAAGGGGCCGGGGGGGGGGGGGGGGGGGGGGGGGGGGGGGGGGGGGGGGGGGGGGGGGGGGGGTGGGGGGGGGGGGGGGGGGGGGGGGGGGCACAATGTGCCCCTCCCAAGGCTGAGGAACTCAAAAAAAAGCCCAGGCCGAATAGGGTTAAGTAATTTCACAAAACCAGTAATTATCTCTCGATCAATTTATTACCAGTACACAAGTAGCAAGGTTTGAAATGTTATTGCGATTTCTTTGAAATCAAACATAAAATTTTTTTTTTATTCTAGCAAAATATATATATGCCATATACCACATTTTAAGATGTCTATGTGGGATTTTCAATGCGAAATCTTATACGCGCAAAATTTCACTTTTACTGATTTCGACCGGTTTCTTGTTTATCGTCGTCATGGTAATATCGATTTTACCAGAAAATATATCTTGCCAAACTTCAATTCAAAACCAGTTAGTGGTGAAAATTTAAAGTTGATCTGACTTGGAAAAGTCCGCTTAAAAGCTGATGCGAATTAGCTCTTAAGAGCAAATCCGTGCAAAAATCAAACATTACACGGCAAAGTTAAAAAAACTAAAATTCGCTCTTCTTTTGCATACAGGTAGCCTTTAGTAGGTATACAATTGCTGTGTAGTTTTTTTCTTGAAAATTTTATTTGTTTCTGGGAAAATGAAAACATTTCGTTTTCAGCCCCGGGTTCAATTTGGCGACACCAAACAGGCTTAAAATAACAAATGAATGGGGTTAGTTTCTAGAGAAACTGTGGTGCTGCGTCGGTGGGGGGATGAAACATGAGAATTTAGTTTTATCGACTGAGTCGATAAGGTAAATTGACCACCGTAAAAAGATTCAAATAGCTGACGTTTCGAGCGCTAGCCCTTCGTCGGAGCGAATCAAGGAATTGTGGGTAGTGTGTGGTTTTATATAGTAAGCGGTGGAGCTACGCTATTGGTGGAAATTTTGGTGACGTGAAAAACAAATGTAGATTAGTTGAATGAAAAGCGTTCGTTGATTCCGTGGGGTTTGAGAGTGCCGATTTGAAAGATGATTTTTTGTTCTAGGTTTTTACGGCTTTCTGTGTTACCCTGGTGTAGGGAAAGGCCGCAGATTGTCATGTGTTGTTTAGAATGGTTAGTAAGATTAAAATGGCGCGCGACTGGTTTGGATGCGTCTTTGTCATTTTTTTCAACGTCTCGGAGATGTTCACGAAAACGGTCGCCCAGTCTCCTCCCTGTTTCGCCAATGTATATCTTTTTGCAAAAAGTACATGTAATGCAGTAGATAACATTTACGGAGGTGCATGTAAAACGATCAGTGATTTTAATAGATCGTTTGGGTCCTGTTATTTTGTCCGCGTTGTGAATGAAAGGACAAGTGTTACATCGTGTGCGTGTGCATTTGAAAGTTCCCGGTACATCGTCAGATTTCAGTGCGCTCGTAACTAGAAAGTTGCCTATGTTTTTGTCACGTTTGAATGAAATTAGTGGGGGTTGTGAAAAAAATTCTGCCAGTTTCGGGGTCGTTTTGGAGTAATTTGAAATTTTTTAAAATGATGCTTTTGACTGTGTTGTTGTGTGGGTGGAAAGTGAGGGTGAATGGAATTCTCTCGTTCTCTTCCTTCTGTGGCGTTTGTAGTGCTGACTGTCTGTCGATCTGTTGTGCACGTTGTTGGCCCGTATTAACAACAGAGTCAGGGTACCCACGTTTCTTGAAAAACTGGCACATTTCTTCTGATTTGTTGGAAAAATCAGAGTCATCACTACATAGACGTCGAAGTCTGAGAAATTGAGAATACGGAATGGCGTTTTTAACGTGCGATGACTCTGATTTTTCCAACAAATCAGAAGAAATGTGCCAGTTTTTCAAGAAACGTGGGTACCCTGACTCTGTTGTTAATACGGGCCAACAACGTGCACAACAGATCGACAGACAGTCAGCACTACAAACGCCACAGAAGGAAGAGAACGAGAGAATTCCATTCACCCTCACTTTCCACCCACACAACAACACAGTCAAAAGCATCATTTTAAAAAATTTCAAATTACTCCAAAACGACCCCGAAACTGGCAGAATTTTTTCACAACCCCCACTAATTTCATTCAAACGTGACAAAAACATAGGCAACTTTCTAGTTACGAGCGCACTGAAATCTGACGATGTACCGGGAACTTTCAAATGCACACGCACACGATGTAACACTTGTCCTTTCATTCACAACGCGGACAAAATAACAGGACCCAAACGATCTATTAAAATCACTGATCGTTTTACATGCACCTCCGTAAATGTTATCTACTGCATTACATGTACTTTTTGCAAAAAGATATACATTGGCGAAACAGGGAGGAGACTGGGCGACCGTTTTCGTGAACATCTCCGAGACGTTGAAAAAAATGACAAAGACGCATCCAAACCAGTCGCGCGCCATTTTAATCTTACTAACCATTCTAAACAACACATGACAATCTGCGGCCTTTCCCTACACCAGGGTAACACAGAAAGCCGTAAAAACCTAGAACAAAAAATCATCTTTCAAATCGGCACTCTCAAACCCCACGGAATCAACGAACGCTTTTCATTCAACTAATCTACATTTGTTTTTCACGTCACCAAATTTCCACCAATAGCGTAGCTCCACCGCTTACTATATAAAACCACACACTACCCACAATTCCTTGATTCGCTCCGACGAAGGGCTAGCGCTCGAAACGTCAGCTATTTGAATCTTTTTACGGTGGTCAATTTACCTTATCGACTCAGTCGATAAAACTAAATTCTCAGGCTTAAAATAAGTCCTGATTCACTCGACTCGCGTATCAAAACTACTGCGCTAGAAAAAGCTGTCATAGTTCCAATTTGTTGTATAACTTGTCATAGTCTAAACGCGATGATTTCATAAAAATTGGATTAATCTAAATTTTCAAGGGAAATCAAAAGCTTATGGCTCTCCAGTGCTCCGTAAAACGGTAGGTGAAAAACAACGATGATTTTGAGCACGTGCCTTTGTTCAGAATTTCGGAATATTAAGAATGACAATACTAGAGTTAACGATCTTTCAAAATATGTAAAGTTTAGTTTGGGGAAATGAATTTGGGATTTTTAAGAATTTCTTGAAAATCGCGAACGAAAGACAAAATCACGCCATCTTGTGCATGCGTGACCAACAACAAAAACAAAAACGTTTTTCCTTGAGAAATCTTGGCAACTCTGACGCAAAAAAAAAAAAATGGAAATATACAAACCTTAACTTGGATATGACATTCTTGAATGTTCAAAGTGTTTCATTCTGCGGTCTGTTCAATTTCATTCGTGAAGTTTATCATGAACAGCGAAGCCCGTAGCCACGATCAAAAACGCTTTACCACCTACTTTTCTTTTCGCTGAATTCTTCGTAGCTATTTTGCACTTTTGTACTCTTTATACTGTTGATACATTTTCCTCCCAGATTTCTGGCGGAAACTGTAAAAGGGCTGACAATAAAGCGAACTTGTTCAAGCATATGTTCCCAGTTTTTCATTCTTGCATAATCGTGAACCGTTTTGAGACTATATGCAACAAGAGGCTACACTGGTAGCCTGTACTCATGCGCTTGCATAAGAAAGTTATACAGTTTATTTTAAATGGGTCACGCATCCCTCCCCCCTCAACGAATTTTGCGTGACACACTAAAGAACACGCTAAAACACGTTTTCTGTACTCGCTTTGAATATTTAATTTATTGATTCCCGATCAAATACACACTCGTCTTTTGTTTCCCAAACCGTGACTTCTTTCTGTTACATTTGAAAAGACTACTTTTAAAAGCAATGAAATCAGCAAACGACCGGGCTATTTTTTCAATTTTAGTGAATCTCAATAACAGAATTACGCGACCGTGCACAAGAACTTTTACTCGGTCTAGACTAAAAAAATGACTAATTTTCGAATAAAATACACCAGTTGTATCGGAAATTGCCCTAGAAACTGATTTGGAAATGAAAATTGCAAAACATACACAGACATCTTTGCGTATTAGGCGACGCGTGTGAAGTTAGAACTACCGGTATAAAATTAAGTCTTGTTTTGTTTACATAATATCAGATGTTATTACGATTGAATTTTAACATGTTTTATAAATATTTCTCCAAAACTAACCAGAACACAAAGAAAAAGTGAATCACAAATTGATAACATAAATTCTCACCAAAATTTGTAATTTCTTTTACGGTAAAGTCCCTCGTCTGTTTGAAAATTCTTTAAAAGTCTGCTTCTTCGGTTTTGATCGCCCCACACTGATAAAAGCGTATGAATTTCCTTGAAGCAAGATTAGTTGCTAAAAGGTCTCCTTTTTCTCCACTATAGCGGCTTTGGGTATTCCTTAAAGCTTTCTCTTTCCATTTTGAATATTTTAAATGTGAGTTATTAATCCGATGACACGGAACTACGGGTTTAAAAACCAAGCACATGCCGAGCGCGGCAGCCATTTTTGTAGAATGTTGGTGACCCGAGGACCCGGTCACTAAAATATGCGTGCATAAATTTGCATGCAAAATCTTGACACAAAAAATAAAAAAATAACAAGAGGCTACACTTAGCCTATACTCATGCGCAAGAGACTCTAAGACGCGCGATTGAAGTTACCAATTTTTCTGTGCTCGCTTTCAATATTTAATTTATTGATTCCGATCAAATCCACACTCGTCTATAACTTTCCAAGCTGTGAATTATTTCTGTTACATTTGAAAAGACTACTTAAAAAAATAGGCAGTAGATGACATGCTGTAAAAAGAAATTTGATAATCAATATAAAGATTTAGTTTTCCTGTGTTACTTAATCGCATGCAACCAGTGTTAAAATGGGTTATTCCAGAAAAAATCCCCCCCCCCCCCCCCGACGGATGCAATATTTTTTTACCCCTCCCCCGCCCGGATTTCCCGGCCAGGCCGACCAACCCTCGCACCTTTATTTTTAACCCAGATACCCCCTCCTGCCCGGATTGCCATTAAATTTAAGTAGGCCCTAAATAAACAGGAAATCGCATTCAGGAGATCCAGGATTTTTTTAAAGATTTCAAATCTTTGGTGAGAATTGCTATGAATTGGTCAAACATTTTGTAAATAGACGTTGCGTGACGCATTCACTAAAATCTTTCCGTGATTTTAAGACCAAATCGAAATGAAATGTTTCCATAACTTAAAGCTGGTTCTTTAAAAAAATGCTTTGATTTTGCCATCTGTAATAAGTTTTTTCCAAGCTTCACAGTTTCTTCAAAGTGTTGTCGCAAATACACAATTTTGCTTTGTGCAAATTTTATGTCAAATGAAATTTGATATCAAGCTGTTTTTATAATCACTGAATCTAAAATATATTTTCTATAAAAGGTCAAAACTTTTGAATGAAACTCATATTTCCTTGAATGAAAATGTCTTTCCTTTGATTAAAAGAGTCAAACACTTTTCAGAATTCAGTGATTTTCTGCTTCTGGAAGTCTTGGCGATATATTGTATCCTAATTACTGCGAGGAACCGGCTAGCGTCTGCGAAAATATAATAAACATCACAAAATAATTCAATTCAGCAACCTATTTTTATTATACTTTCTAAAATCGCCGACTTTTCCTGTGTAATAGAATGCCAATCTTATCCGGAAAAATGATTCGTATATAATGCTTTCGCTAATAAAAAAAAAACAGTTCTGAATGGTCAAAGGTACAGAAATGAAATGCTGGCGGCGTTTGAATCATGAGTTCGGATAGCTCATGGTCTGCTAACAAACACTTCGATTCACAGCTCGATTTTTCACTAAAACCTTTTTCCAAACCACGAAAATACCTAAAATAATATTTGAAAACAATACTTGGCCACATTTGGTGGAAGCTGTGCTTGGTAAAGCAGTAAAAATAACGAGAAAGCTCCGTTTACCTTTTCCACGAATCCAAAGCGCGCACGTACAAACAGAACTGCCTTGACAATCGAGTCGTCTAATCCGAAGCTATCAGAACTGTCTCATCGTACAGCAATCGGGTGAACTTGGCACAACTTCGCGCTTCGGAAAGTCGGACTTACTTACACAGGTGACAGCATAGTGGTTACTAGTAACCTAGTAACCACAAAAAGCAATAAAGTCAGTAAAAATCTACATTAATATGACACGCATTCCCTAGTCCATAATCCACAGAAGTCCAGTCCCAAAGTCCAGATGTTTTATTAAATCTGATGGGCTCAAGTGACGACGCTGTTTTGCCGTGTGTTTCTATTGTTCTTTCTTGAAAAAAGTCTTGAAATTACTCACCACAGGCAGCGAGGACTGCTCCGATACAGACATTACAAAGAATCGGCAGTAAAACGGGAAATAAATTGCGAGTGCGAGATATCGATGTTTGACATTTTTGCCTCGGAAGAACTCTGATTAAAAATAGCTCTTAGTTTTTTCAGAATCGCGACAAATTCGGCTTCAAGTTGTATGCTGTGTATAAAAGCAACGTTCACCTCTGTGGGAGAAATACAGGACTGACTTATACACCAATAAGACCAAATGACGGAAAATGTTTGTCATGCGCATGCGTATCAAACATTTGTTTTATACTTCAATGTGCCATAAGAAAAGAAGCAATTTAAATTTTAAAAATTTAAACAAGATAAGAAGACGTCCGACATGGAGAATTCAGTCATCGTACCTGTAAACCACGTTACTACTGAATGTTTTATAAATGAAGGCTGTACCACAATGAAGCCAGTCATTGTTGTGAAGATAATATATACCTGACGTGAACATTACTGATGTGAGTAGGGTTGTAGGAGACGCTGTCGTGACACTTCAGTAACGATGTTTTGCCGGAAGTGAGAGTAGCCGGAAGTCACTAAACCGGAAGTGTAAAAAGCAAAGCTGTGAACCGGAAATACACAATTTAAAATATGCGTGAATAAATTTGCATGGAAAATCGTGACACAAAAAATAAAAATAATAAAAAGAAAAACGAAGCCCATTTTATAACTCATGCCGCTACGCACATGAGTAATAATAATAATAACAAGAAAAACGAAGCCGGAACCTTACCTTATGCGCGCTATGCGCATAAGTAATTAAGAGCGCCTGTCTGTAAAAATCAAACATATCGCGGCAAGTGATAAAATTGGATTCTTTTGATATTTTAACGTTATATAGACTGAGGTATAACAAAAATCACTGGATACCTTTTTCGGCCAAATATCTTTTTATTTTAAAGAAAAATACAGAAAGCGAAAGTCCGTTAAAATCGCCATTTAAGGCGGAAAATTATTGCACAACTTTGACAGTCTCGCTTACAAAAACAAGTAGCGCTACGGCATTTAAAACATGAAAATCGTATTTTGCAATCTTTAGCTATCTAGAAGAGTGATTTATGGAATTATTATGTTGTTCTTTTGCGGCAAAATAATTTTATTTCGAAGACATATATTTTACTTCTTTAAAAGTACCTCGTATACAAAACAATTTTTCACCATGTGCTAAACCTTCAAACGGATTAAGTTTCTGCTGGTTAATTTTCATAAAGATGATCTCAAGATTTCCGTAAAAATTTCCTTGGGCAAATGATTCAGAGCGACGCGAGAGCATTTCAAAGTTCGTTAAAATTAAGAGTTATTTGACCTTTGTACGAGGTCAACAATCAATTTGCGGGTCACACAAATATTCTAACTTCTGCTTCTGTGTTAACCCATTATGAAATTAAAATAGCCACATTGAAAAACATTGAAATTTCCTTACCTCATTTGCGGTAGAAGACAGATTCAGAGACCATTTTTGTGTATAAATCCCTTCTTTGTTCATCGTATTTTTAATTTATAACGTCCGATGCACGCCGACCGCGGACTGCCATGCAAGGTCGCACGCAAACCTCTGTTAAACTTTCGACACATTTCAGCATTAAGGCGTCTTATTTAAAGGCTATAGCATTTGTCGAATGTTCTTCGGTTTGAAGTTAACGGATAGATAAATCTAATCACTGCTTGAGAAGTACTGAATGAACAAACATGTCGGGCTGTTACATGTAAGCCGTGATCGTGACGGCAGTTATTTGTGTTGTCACGCAATGCAGCTGTTCTTCGGCATTTTAGCGGGGTAGGGGTAGGGCTAAAGAGCTGGAAAACACTGAATTTATGTCTGAAACTCTTGCAGCGGAGAAAAATAAATAGTCTTTTCAGTCACATTTAGCACATTTAAGCGCTTTCATTCTCTATTGCTCTACTCCGGAAAGATTATTCAGCCATCCTTTTTTTCGTATTGTTTTTCCATTTTTTTCTTTTACTGTCTTCATGAAATGCAAATGGCATCACTAGCTTTTTACCTGATTAAGATCACTGTGGTATTAAGCTAGTTCTGTCCTTTTTTCGTATTGTTTATTTTTTCTTTTTATCAGAAGGATGCTGTCTTCATGAAACATTATGTGAAAAAGGGAAAATCAGTCTAATATTTGCCACATGCACGGCCCCCAAAATATATCAATTTGTACAGTTCAACTAGTGATGTAAACTTTTGTCAAACGTTACACACCGTAACTGATGTTTCCTTTGTCTCTTAATTGACCGAGAGGGAGCCTCAAAAGAGGACTTATTTGGATGTTTTCTACTTGTCAATAATCTTACTGTGAGTTTGGGTTACCACCTGTGGTTCGTGAATTCCGTCGATGATATGTACCATAGATGTGGGGGGGGGGGGGGGGGGGGGGGGGGGAGGAGCGAGAGGGAAGGGGGGGGGGGGGAGTCTCACTGCCCTACTTCAAATTCATGTCATGCCTTAATTCAGAACCATTTGTTGCATTTGTCGGTGTTACAAACTAAGTAAATCTAAGTATTTTTTTGGCAGTAGCAAAATAATTAGAAACCCGCTCAGATTTTAAAGTTGATAACGAGAGAATATCTAAAAATTGAAGAACTTACTAAGTTTAATACAGTATCGCCAATTGTCGAGAAGAAAAATAAATACTGTTTAAATAATGCAGTTGACAAAAAAGTAAACACTACCTGGTTTTGCTAATTACCTAGTGCCTTCACTTGAAGGCGGCGCTAAAGTGCATGTTTTTGTACATCAAAGATTCGAGTTCAGTTCTAGGTATTACACAAAAATGGAAGGCACTTGTTCGTTTAAGTCCTTTGTTGGTGGAGTTTGTGGTTATGACATTCGCGATCGAAAGCGTGGAACGGAAATTGTCCCTTAACTTTCGCGCACAAAGATGAGAGACTGAGATGAGATCGAACTTATTTTATGTCGAGCAGCGTTTACTAGAAATGTAAAGGAAGTAGTTGTAAACTAAAGTTGTCGAATTTAGTTCAGTGGCGCGGATCTAGGGAAGCGGCCCCTTTCCATTCCTTTTTTGGCGAAGAAAAAGACTCGAGGGACCGAACTTTTTTTCAGGACCATTTTCACTCCCCCTCCCACCCTCTCCTTATGAGTAAGCTGGATCAGCAACTGGAAATTTATAGTGAAAAAGAGATCACATGCATGATGCTATCCACAGGAAGTCCTGGTATACCCATCTTTCAGGGGCAGCTCCATCAAGTAGAGCACCTCGACTCGTATGGTAAGAAGGTAAATTTAGGAAACGAGAAAAAAGCATCCAATATGGAAAGCAAGACTGGGGAGAGGAGTTAAAAATCGTTGCTCGCAAAAGACTATTGCTACCAATTAATATATTTTAGAACATATTGACTAACGAAGAAAATTAAATGGTGCTGAAATATATTTCTAAACAGTTATTGTTTTTTTACTTGCTAAAGTGTTTCAATTTAATTGCCTTATCCGCATCCCTACCCCCTTAAATGCAAACAAAACTGCATTGCGTGACATAACCGAAAAACGACTGAAAGCAAACGTCCGACATGTTTTGTTTGTACTTCAAAGTAACATTTCAAATCTTTTAGCGCACTACAAAACCGAGGAACGCTCCAAAAGGTACTTAGCCCTTTGAATAGATGCTGTGATACTGAAAAGTGTCGAAAGTTTAACAAAAATTGGCTGACCCTGTTGTCGTCTGACGTTTATCGGACGTTGTAAACAAGACTAAAGGACATACCATGAACGGTGAAAAAAATGCAAGAAAATGATCTCTGGATAAATCTTCTACAACAAATAAGGTAAGAAAATTTCAAAACATTTTTTCTATGGGCTACTTTAACCTTATTTGTGTTAAGACATGTGGTGGAAAGTGAAATGTTTGTGTGACCCGCAAATTGATTGTTGACCTCGTAAGGTCAAATAACTCTTAATTTAACTAACTTTGAAATGCTCTCGCGTCGCTCTGAATCATTTGCCCAAAGAAATTTTTACGGCAATCTTAAGATCATCTTTATACAAATTAACCAACAGAAACTTAATCCGTTTGAAGGTTTAGCACATGGTAAAAAGTTGTTTTGTTTACGAGGTACTTTTAAAGAAGTAAAATATATGTCTTCGAAATAAAATTATTTTGCAAGCAAAGAACAACAAAATAATTCCCTAAATCACTCTACTAGATAACTAAAGATTGAATAATATGATTTTCATGTTTTAAATGCTGTAGCGTTACTTGTTTTTGCAAGCGAAGCTGTCAAAGTTGTGCAATAATTTTCCACCTCAAATGGCGATTTTAACGTACTTTCGTTTTTTGAATTTTTCTTTTAAATAAAAAGATATTTGGCCGAAAAAAGTATCAAGTGATTTTTGTTATACCTTAATCTATCTAACTTTAAAATATGAAAGAAATCGAATTTTTATTACTTGCCAGAAAATTTCAAATTTGTCTGATTTTTACGGACAGGCGCTCTTAAATTACGTCTCAAATTTGCATATCAGGCTGAGCAAGCGTTCGTGACAGTCACGGTTGGTACACAGGGTGGATATAAAGGTATCCGAAGTACTCGGTTTCCTGCAAAACAAAGGAGTACTTGAACGCCAAATTCCAGATCGGAGAGTAGTACGGTCAAAAAACAGATCCCGCAGGTGTTCCCAAAGCTATGCGCACAGCCAAGGATGCTGGTGGTACGCGGCGATATGAAAGCGTCAAATTTCTAACTCTGCAACAGATTGCCGGCTATTTCTCCCGCCTAGCCGCAAAGAGAAACACTGAATAAAATACGCAGGTAGATGAAAACGCCAGTTTGAGGAATGAAACCCACTTCAACAGATGAGAGAGCAAGTTGTAACCAACGTTTTAATTCATAACGCCCATCCAATCGTTTACGACGCATATAACATCTGCGAACTTGTGTAAAAGTCCAAACATTTATCATTTTCGATCACAATGCTCCAGGAAATTTGTTTCTCGTTCTCATATCAAACATTACATTAAAGCGAAGGAAGCAGCCCCACATTGACATTCTAACAGACTTTGTAAAGGGTTGCACAAGCGACGTAGCACTCGCTTAAAGTGGAATGAAATCATGTATGTATGATAGATGGGAGGTTCTGTTGAAATTGGAAGGTTTGAAATAAAATTGTTGTTGTTGTTGTAAAAACCCCCTAAGAAATCAGAATGCGGAAGATTCTTTGTTCCATGGTTTCCTAATTTTCTTTCTAGGACCAGTAGTCCACAACGGTGTTTTAGGATTAAATGCCTTATAGCTCTCCCACATACACCAAGCAAAAATATCACATCAGTTTATTTTCTTTTTATTACATTAGCATTAATTAATTACTGTTAATTAATTAATTTATTTATTAATTTTATGTCTATCGTTCGCAATTTTCAAGAAATTCTTAAAAATCCCAAATTCCTTTCCCCAAACTAAACTTTACAAATTTTGAAAGACCGTCAACTCTAGTATTGTCATTCTTAATATTACGAAATTCTGAACAAAGGCACATGCTCAAAATCGTCGTTGTTTATCGCCTACCGTTTTACGGAGCACTGGAGAGCCATAAGATTTTGACTTCCCTTGAATACTTAGATTAATATAATATTTATAAAATCGTCGTGTTTAGACTATGACAAGCTGTACAACAAATTGAAACTATGAGAGCTTTTTCTAGGGCAGTAGTTTTGATACGCGAGTCGAGTAAATCATGACTTATTTCAACCCTGTTTGCATGTGTTTGGGATCGCCAAATTGTGCCCTTAGTTGATAACGACTTTCTTCGTTTTTCTCGGAAACGAATAGACATTTCAAGAAAAAAAACTACATGGCATTCATATACTTACTATAGACTATCTTTATGCAAAAGAGGAGCGAATTTGATTTTTTCGGCTTTGCCGAAGATTTGCAAATTTGTTTGATTCTTGCACCGATCTGCTCTTAAATGGCGAACGAAATATGCACGCTAGTTACCCCAGGAGGGGAGGGAGCATGTATGCTCCATTAGAAGTTTCCATGAGTTGCAATGTTTTTAAATGCGGTGGACTACGCTGACTGCGCGCGCATATCACGTACGCCCCCCTTACTAAGGTGCAAATTCTTAGAATAAATTCCACACGTGCTCATTTCGTATTCATAAACAAAACTCTGAAAACTGCTTGTGAGCTTCGCCTGAGCTCACATGCGGAGTAGCTTATAATCCCAAAAACTATTTATCCAATAGACCATTTTCGTATTCTCGGTATTGAACTGGTACCAGCTTGTAGTCGAGGCTCATGCGGGGGGAATCTTTTCACATGCAAATATTTTTAATGATATTCCCCCGCATTAGCCTCCATTGCAAGCTAGTATCAGTTCAATGCCGAGAAAACGAAAATGGTCTATTGCAAGCCTTTCTAAACAAAAAACAATCAATGTAAAAGTATTGCAGTACCTTGTAATTCATGTGGAAGGAGCTTGACACCAAACTGCGGGAAAATTTTCGAAAAATTATGGGAAATGCAGCATTGGAGATTTTAGCAGGTTTTGGATCATTTTATTATATTTACAGAACTAGCGAATACTTTTTAACGGTTCGCACGATTTACAATCGGCTTATAATTCAAATTTAGCAAGCATTGGGAAGGCTTCTCCCCGAAATTTGGGTTCGTAGACTGTTTTGTCAAAGAGCATGAAGTATTTAAAATTTTAAGAGAATTTTGGGGTTAAATTTTGATGGCCTTAATTATTCAGCATTTCTGCTCCAACAAAATTTTTCACAGGGTGCGATTTTGTTCACAACGTGGGGTTCATTTAAACCCGATTATCACTAAATATATTTTTTCCCATTGAAATCGAATTCTATCCTATTATTACTAAATAATGGCTGTAAATTTCGCAAAGTTTTAGAAGCATCGCTATAGAGCCGAAAAAGTTATGAGACAAAGTTTGACATGGACAAGTGCGCCCGAAATAACAACGGAGCCACCTTAAAACAATTGCGCTCTTGTGCAAAGAGGAAATTAGCATACAACACATGTGCCACGTCTTCGACGAAGCGACCATTTCTTCCCGGCTCTTGTCGAAAATTTTGGGATTTTACAGTTCTGAGGAAAAAATAATCTACTACAAAGTTGACAGGTACGGTAGATAAATCGACTGACATTTTCTTTTTCAGTGGTAAAGAACGAGTAGAAATAGCAGCTTGCATCTCCGAACCAGTCGCTTGCCTGGCAATTTACACTAGGGCGCTGGTGGCTTGTGGCTGTTTATATTTTGTTGAGAAGATTCCAAATAGAATGGGAAAAGACTAGATATCGTAAAACAGTACGGAACAAAAATATTAAAGTCACCATTTGTTGTACTTAGAATCCTGAATAATTACTACCCATATTGGTATTCTTTGTATAAAATTACGTGTGATCTTAATATAAAGATCACGGTGGTCATTTTAAAATCATTTTCATTAAAAATTTAGCAATAATTGTGTTGTTTGCATATGCAGCCCCGCACTCCCCTCCCTCTCAGTCTTTGATTGAAATCAAAGACGCCACCAGGCTTTTCATAATGACAATAGATTACCAGGTATAAAGGTTCATACACGTGATCGATTTGCGTGGTATGATAGGCTGATATGCTCATGAATTATGAACGAGTTTTTAAATTACGGACAATGCCTTTTGTTCACAGTGTCTTTGTGAAAGAGCTTTGTCTGGGCCGTGAATGTGAAAATAAGTATAAGTTCCATAGTTTTAAAACAGGAAAAAAGATAAAGCACTATTAATAGTATTACATCATAAAGTGGGAAAATAATTAGCTGAATAAAAAATGTCATTAGTAGTATAGGAGTTGGGGGTACTAGAGCATTTTTTGCAAAAATGCGCTGTTACCAAACCCAACTCAAATACTATTTTCCATATAATGGTTTCCATACAATGGTTTCCATATAATGGTGTTCATAAAATGGTGTCCATAAAATTGCGCTCGTATTTCTGGAATATACACAATGGTGTCCATAAAATTGAGCTCGTATTTCTGGAATACTATATGTTTTCTTCTGATAATACCTCAACATTCTCTCATTGGATGTAATTAAAGAATGATCGCATAATGGCCATATGCATAACTGTTGATTCCGTCTTCTTGTAGATATCTTTTGTCATCAAAACAACTGAGTGATACTTTATTGATTTCATAACTTCCTAATTGATGGTTATTGCTTCGGATTGTTTTCATTGTATGATGCATCTGTTTATTTCCTAATAACGTTTCTTTATAATCTTGATGCTTGATATTATTTTTGATAATATTCTTTTTGATTCCCTTGGCAGTCTTTCCTCCTTTTTGGTTGTCTTTCGTGTAACTATACATTTTAGATCGTAGACCGATGAATTCACAAATAGGAACTCCTGCGGCTTCATCTTTGAATTTGCCAATAACTTTTTTATTTGTCTTATCAAAATACGGTGAGCTTTCAGGGTAGTCACTGTTATCGAATTTATTTTTATCATTCCAAAAGTCTTGGTATACATCTTCAGCTTCGATTTCATAGGTCAAGCTGTCTGTGTCTGTGAAGAGTAACTTGGCTTTGTCTTCATATTTCTTTTTAATGTAGTTATAATGGAAATCATACATTAATGTCTTGCTTAAATCTAAGATGCACATACCCACATATGCCGGCCTGTTTAGGGTAAGTGTTTCTTTGATCTTATGCACAGCTACTAGATTTTCGTTGAAGATCTTACTACTAACATACGTTGGTTTACTGGCATATTTCAATAGTTTTTTTTCATCGGTGATTAGTCTTACATCTACTCGCTTTCTAATATTTTCCATCGTTTTACCAAATACAGAGTTATTCATAAGTTTAAAGAAGTCTTTTTCAAAAGCATTTTTTGCGTTCTTCCTTTTTTCTGTATTAAAGTCGATATACTGTTTTAACCAAGGAGATTGATCAAACTCTAGTACTCGATGGACTTTAGTTATTTTCAAACCAAGATCAGTGTATAATTGAAGGTTCCTATAATGGAGCACGTATTTTTCTTTGTTCTTCAAGGTTGGTATCAATTTATGAACTAAACCAGTTGATATTTTATATTTCTTCGCGATGTTTTTACAATACCCAGACAACATACTCTCAGTTACTTTAACCTTTTCCGGCCCTAGCGGGTAGTCATTATGAAGATTGTGTAACCCTTCAGGATACTCTAAATCTACTTCCAGTATCAAACCCTTCTCACTATCTTCTTTATACTTGGCTAGGTCTATCTTATCGATCTGTTTTTGTGTCATCCATCTAAAACCGCCAGTAGGTAGGTATTGTGACATAGCCCAACCATATAGATTGTTAGCATCCAGATACATTATATACTTTGAGGGCACCTTCTCATCATATGTTTTCATGCATTTATTGTTTGCTTTACCATACCTATTGGCAATGTAGCTTATTCCACCACGCATTCCTTTTTCGATAAATTGAAACATGTCAATATCAGTTATAAGTTCTAATTTGATATCAGTCATTTTAAGCATAGCATCCCAAGACAAACCTGGAGATGTGAAATAATGACATGGATCTAATTTGTAGTATTCTAGACAGGTCTTTCTAAAGTTTTCAAACACATCAGCTAGCAAAAGGATATCAGATTTAAGATATAAATTATGGTATTCACCCATATTTTGAAGATTGAAGGTATTCCACACATTTTGAGCATGTTTGTAATCTTCATTTGATATATGTTCATCATTCAATATGCTGTAAAATTCTTCTTTTGATGGCAGTTTTTCATTGAACTTTTCAAAGCTATCCATGAAGTCATATGGATACACTCCTTTTCTAGCCATCAGATCAAGCTTTTTACCTTTGAATTTTTGAGAGGTATATTTTAATGATTTTCTTGGTAGATTACTCACTAGTTTTTCCAAACCAGAGCTCATGAATTGGAAACTATCGAGAAAGGTTAAGTGATTACCCAACATGAAAGCCATATACTTTTCCATATTATTCGGAATTGCATTGATATTCATTTGACATTTTTCACCTTTTTTATTTGTATATGTATGCTTCTTGACTATTTCACCAATCTCTTGCATGATGAAATGAGAGTCATACCCACGGAGATTATGGAATATCACAGGTATTTTAATTTCTTCTGGTTTTATTCTGAGTTTTAAATTACAATCTTGATGAGCGGATCCTCTGTACTGACCAGTGATATGACAGTGATCTCTTACTCTTAGATCGGTTTTGTTATATTCTTTCTCGCATATGTGGCATTTATCAGCTTTTTGGAATTCTTCTTCATCGTCTTTGGTCATTCTTAATGGTTTATTGAATTCTTTTTTCATAACCTTCTTACAATATTTAACTTCCTCCAGCATAGCTTCCATGAATTTGTATACAGCTCTTTCGCCTCTATAGACCTGAACTGGTTTACTGTATTTATCATCATAGCAACAGACAACTTTGTATCCATATCCACAGTCTTTATGTTTTTGATATGATTCAGTATATGATTTATCATTGTTTGGTTGACAT
Source organism: Dendrophyllia cribrosa (assembly GCA_024195265.1). Classification (NCBI taxonomy): domain Eukaryota; kingdom Metazoa; phylum Cnidaria; class Anthozoa; order Scleractinia; family Dendrophylliidae; genus Dendrophyllia; species Dendrophyllia cribrosa. The sequence continues at coordinate 25,629,696 of JAJLRJ010000003.1, read as the reverse complement.
CCTTGTACTTTTTCTGTAATAGCCTCAAAATCAGCATAGATTACAAATGGAACAGCTAACTGTTTATGATAATTGTTAAATTTTAATATGTTATTATCTTTTTCAAGCATTTTTATAGCTTGTTTACCATTAATTACAATACAGTTTTCTTTATGATTATTAAGGATTGTTTCAGAACTGAAGCATTGTAGACAATGCATGCAAAAATGTTTTCTGTGTTCGTGTTTCGTCTGATTGTACATGAATTTATTGAAGTCTTTTATTAATACATAATGTTTGTTTTCGCCTTCTGTTATCAATAATAAATGCATTTGATCTTCAAATTTTTCTTGGGATATGTAATAGGAAATGGTTGTTTTTCTTCATATCCAATACAATGATATTGATATTATTCTGTTTCTCAATTTTATTATACTGTTTCTGATTGACTAGAAATTCATTTCCTGAGCAATTCAACTTTTCAATGAATTCTTTGTCACATCTCTTAATTCTCTGTGGGTATTTTTCTTGAGGATTCAAATGTCTAATGTGACACCATCTAAACATTGATTGTCTTCGTTTTTCATGTTGATCAAACCTTTGGCACCTATTTCTTAGTTCTTGTGGTAGTTTAATATATGAAGAGCCTCTCATTGGTTGATATCTTACAACATTAAGATAATGATTGTCAACAGATTCAACAGTCCAACCAGATCCCTCTGAAATCCAAACTGCAATCTTGTTTAATATGTTTTGCTTTGACACTTGTAGTGATTCAGCGATCTCTAGATTATTTATGATTGTTTGAACTAGACTGTTGAAATAGGCAGTTTTGTACACTGTTTCTCCATTTGATATTTTTGTAAATATTACCTTTAGTGTTTCAACAAATTTCAGTCCTTTCATGGATTTTAGTGTACTTATAATATGATATTCAATAGCCTTTCTTGTGTTTTGTAGTTGCACTAGCGGGTCTTTGTTGTTTTTTATATTAATTTCAAAAGACTTAGTATAGCCTTTCAGAGCTTTATCTGTTTGCTCTATCTTAGTTCTTGGTAATGGGACTGGTTTTTTAGTCCTTGGTGCTGGCACTGGTGGAACAATTATCTTGTTTTCATAATCTTGAACCATTTGATTTACACTCTTACGAGGTGCTGGGATTGGTTTTACAGTCCCTGGTGTTGGAACTGGTTTGACAGTCCTTGGTGTTGGAACTGGTTTGGTATCATCTACCACCATAAATGCAGGTTTTTTCTTCTGTAGCTTTAATATCATTTGGATTAGTTGAGACTTACTCAATTTTGTTAAGTCTGATGTTCCCATTATCTATATATATATAATTATATAATATTTCTTTAAGTACCTTTTATAGTGCGTTTATTTTGGCATCATTTTTGAAATAATTTGAGATAGTTATATATGATTGGTCATATATGATTATCTTTTTATGATCGCCTTGCGTTATTCGCTGTTGTATTTTTGTGCATTCAATTTATGCACCATAGTTTTATTGTGTTTATATTTACTTGCAGGATGAAAATATTTATTACATTCAATGCAATGATATTTATTATCTGGGTTGTCATTATACTTCTTACAATAAAGACGTCCCATAATACGTTTTTCTTCATCGGTCATATACTTTTTAGGTCTTCCCCTTGATTGTTTTACCATTACTATATAGTATGATTATTTTTTTAAGTCATTTTAGTGTGTTTAAATATGGTTGATAATAGCCAGAAACATTAATATTTTTGGCTACCAATGAATAGCGAATGCAAAGATATAAATATCTCAGAAATTTCTGGGATACTTGTAAATAGTAACATCTCTTTAAAACAATTTTGTATATCCCTTTAAATCCCTGATTAGTGTTCTAATGTTACTGATTGTATTTTTTAAACCCATGTGCCCTGGATCAGATGAATATTTCTACATCTTTCCAAATCCGCGTTGCTGCTTGTTTTTGTTGTGCTAGATATACTATTTTCTTGTTTGAGATATTTAATATTATCAACTTTGGTTTGTTTCAACACATTACATTCATCATCGTATCTATTGTTTTCTATCTCATTGCAGATAATATTCAATAACTCTTTCAATGTTATATCTTCATCAATTTCATGTATTTTTTTATGATAAAGTTTCAATAATTTCTTTTTATATTGTAACAGATCCAATCTACGCTCATTATCATATATTTTATCATGAAGATTGTCTATTTCATCTTCACATTCCTGAATTTGAAAATTTATTTTTTTGATATATTTCTCAATGCCGCTCATGATATATATAAACATTATATATTTTTGACATCTTTTAACGGTATCCAGCTGTTAAAATCATCACTATATCCTTTCCACTTCACCAAAGCTTGTTTCTTTTTATAATCCCTCCGAATTACTTTATCAATACGGAAAACATCCTGCTTGGCTTTTAATAGTTCAGGTTCATAAAAACTCCCTTGTATGTCTTCATCGTTGAGATCTTTTAATTTGTAAGTTATAGGATTAGTGTATTGTATCTTATCGACTGTAAACACTTCTTCAGTCCAGTTTGGTGTATAACCCTTGTCGAACACATTCCGTTTATACTTTGAAATTCTAACCTTATCACCAACTTTAAATTTTGGTTTATATGATAATAGTTCCATATCATATAGATTGAAATAAACAGTTCCTTCATTCTTTTTCATAGATGCTTCAATAGGTTTCATTTCAATGCTTGAATGCTTTGTACTGTTGTATTCATTTAATAGTTTTGGTAACATGTCTAAATATTGTGTTGTATTTTGAGCTGTAAATTGTTTCCACATTTTAGATTTTAATGTTCTGTTAAATCTCTCAATAACAACAGCTTTACCTTCATTGAAAGTAGAATACATCTCAATATTATTTTTCTTTAGCCAGTCTTTGAAAGTTTTATTATAGAATTCAGATCCTTGATCTACCCATAAATATTTCGGTTTTCTTTTATACTTTTTAATAACATCATCAAATGATTCAGTAATTGTATTACCGGTTTTATTTTTAATGGGAATGCTCCAAGCAAATTTTGAAAACACATCAATGATGTTTAACAAATATCTATATCCTTTATTCCATTTTGAAAACTTCTGCATTTCTACAAGGTCAGCGCTCCAAATATCATCTATTCCATTAACAATAACTCTTCTTGTTTTAAATTTTCGTTTGATTGGCTTATGTAATTCATCGGCTAATTGTTGAGCCCAATCATTTTTACTCAACGCCGCTTTCCGTTTTTTGGCTTCCTTTTTTGTTTAACACCAAGGCCTAATTTCTGTTTTATATCAATCGTGTTTCTAGCCAACCAATGACCCCATTGTCTCTCATCATATGGTACTTCATCTAAAGCTTTGACCATTTTTCTGTCTGCTCTATTCTTGCACTTTCTGTCGTCTTTACAAACACTATAATCAACATCGTGCTGCATGGCAATGGCATCCGTTCTTCCTGTAGGTTGGTCATATATTTCTAATATTTGGCCAGTTGTTGGGTCATATTTCACTTGACTCTCTAAATCATTATAAGGCCCAGTATATTTATGACCGGGTAATGTCCAACCGCCTTTGGGTTTTGGTAATTTACCGATAGCCTTATGAATATCAACAGCACCACCATGAATAGGGTCTAGTTTTTTCGATAAATCCGATGTGAAACTGTTAAGCGCTTGATCAAGGTATTTGTTTACAGTACCTTTAATCTTTCGTTTTGCAAAATCAGATTTAATTGCCTTTGATGCTCCGATTCTACCTAAATTATACAAACCTTTTAAAGCGCTTTTAGCTGCTATTTCACCAAGACTGTGACTACCTTCTATATCTAAAAATCCGCCAGCCATCTCTGACTGGCTATTTATTTTAAATCTTTATTGGATACAAAACGTGTTTTAGTAGCCCCACATTCGCTACATTGAGATTTTAGCATAAGACGATTATTTTTTGTTTTAACAAGTTTTTCAGTACCAGGTACCGATTTTGTTTGCTTCTTCTGTTTTACACAATATGATTTAACCATTATATATATAAGTTAGATATTTTTGAAATAATGTTCGAGGAATCTCTCATTCTTCATTGTGTCATATATGTCGAACACTTCCAATAGATTGTAATATGAATTCCCTTTATTCATTTCATTCAGAAAGTATAAACAGAAGTAACCACATGTAGTCGTTTTTATGTTCTGGATTTGGTTGTTTTGATGTAACAGAATCAAATTCTTTCTTTTTGTATGATTTACGATCTCTTGAAATGGAGGCATACCGAAACTATCAAAATAATTTATCACGTTGTCTTTGACATATGTGGCCACCCAATGGCTTCCACTCATATATGAGGGTTCAAGATTGTATATGAATAACGCCTGTTTATGCTTATGTGGAACTTTCATCCCTCGATAGAACATCTTTGATTGGGATGTTCAAATATCTACACCATTTTATTAGATCATGATTACTTAACGGGATATCTTTATGGAATTTTGGTTTTACAGTATTGCCCCTAGTAGTGGTATGCCATTGAATGGGCTGTTTTTCCCTAATAGTATGCCTTCTCCCGACTTGTTTTTTTTGGTAGTTTTTTTTTTAATCCATACCAATTGGATTATCCCATGAACCTATAAATGGAGGTGGTTGTCTGTATACCAATTCTCGGAGCTCCCTTACCCCCTTTTTTCTTACTAATTCCCATTCGTGGAGCCCCACTACCAGTTTTACCAGTCAAAGCATTTAGAAGGAGTGGAACACCAATGCTTGCCAACAGAGTGCCTAAAAATCCACCTGATTGTGTTTTTGTTGGTTTTACATGAACACCTGAACCTGATTGAAGGGCATTCAATATATCCTGTTTTTGTTTCGTCGATAAAAGATGCTTATATTCTATCAGCTTATTAATTTTGTCTTGTGGTACGAGAAAACCACCCGACTGTACGCCTTTGCCAGATATTGATTTCACAATCTGAGAAGCACCTTCTGAAGCCAATCCAGCAAGAGCTGATAGCCCAAGGGTTTTACCTATAGTTGGTGCTAGTGTCTTTCCAATACTTAAGATAGAAGTTAGTAGACTACCTCCAACCTGTTTTCTGATATTACTTTTAACAAGTTTGATATCCATACCCTTATTCATCATACGATTCTTCTCCAATCTCTTCTTTACCATTGCTGGTACATATAGAATATCATTTCCGTTCAGAGATTCATTTGATAGTCTGAGAACAATAGTTTCCCTTTTTTTGAAAGCATTGCTAAGATTCTTCTTTTGATTGTCAGACAAATTTACTTTGATTTCAAAAAGCTGAGTCATTTGCTGTATATAATATATGTTATATAATTTTTTCCAGTTATAAAACATATATGAAATAAGGATATTTATTTTTATTAGTAATACATTACTTATTATACAATTTTACACTATAACCAATTCATTACCCACCTTGTCAATGACAACAGATTCTTCATATAGGACTACAGCATGAACATTGAAGTTTGCAGCTGCATTCTGGCTTAGTCTATACCTGAAGATTAGCTGTTTCGGATCTCTTGTTATTTTTTCAGTTTGATACGTAAGATTAAAGTAAATCAACCCATACAGAGAACTATAGTTTGCTAAGTTCAGCTGAGTTCCGCTGTTATAGTCATTTTTCCGCATAGTATATGACATCAAATCGTTAAAGATTCTCACTTTTGATTCTGTATCATACTCTGTTTCTGGATAAAAGACTCCATTTCCATATTCTAGTCTACAGTTTAAAAGGGAAGAGTTATTATTAGCAGCATTAAGTTTAAAAGTGTCCATTAGATAAGGACTGTCTTCTTCAACTGCATCATTAGGCGGGTTTGTTCTTTTCAAGTAAACAAAAATGTGTTTGACATTGTCAATACTGCTTGAAATCTGGAAAAATCCTGATGATTGTGTAGGAGCTGATGCTTCGTACATTTCCCTTAAATATTTCCACTGAGTTTCTTTAAGAAATGAACTAACGAAATTGTCATACAATGAATCCTTTGGAGTTAGTTTTGGCACCCAGAGCAAAAACCTGTTAACAACAATTCTTCCAGCATCAGTTCCATTAGCCATGTGAATGAGTTCACCATCGTTTTGTAGCTCAATGTTAAATTGTATTTGCATTGGTACAAGCATCTTATCTTCAAGTTCTTCAAAAAATGAGAACCTGTTCAATGGTATGATCACATTAATGTTTTTAGGACCACCTGTACCATTATCGCGCAGAGCTTGAGTTTGCAACCTGCGAGCTTCAAATCCTGTGTTATTCGCAGCTGTTGTAGCATTCGTGTCCAAATACCAGAAACTGTTTTTAGCAACTGATCTACTGTAATCATCAGAATACTCTAGCAGGTTTTTAACAAAAGTGACTTTATGGAGATTGTCAGTGTCATAAACTATTTTTCCTGCAGATTTAATCATTATGTGGTCAATTAAGGAATGCCCTCCATTAATTACCGTTATTCGATCAGCAGCAGCATATCCTGCTCCGTCTGCTAATTTCTGTAGTTGGAATTGGACTTCAATATAGGCATTGTACCAATCGTAGAAACTCGATCGATCATTAATTGTAAATTTATAACCATTTTTCGTTTGGTGTTGACCGTTAGCTGGAGACCTGATTACATCATCGAGTTGGAATCGCACCAACTCATTTCTTTGTAGAAAATTATCTGTTCTAAAAGACATATATTATTATGTTATATAATTTTAACAATTAAAAAATATATTCATTGATTCTATACAAATCTAACTCTACGTCTTCTCCTCAAACCATCTCCAGAAATGAGTCTATTCAGTATCATATCAGTACTTTCTTGATCTAGTTTTGGCTGATAATGTTGCTGCAGCTGTTTAATGGGTGAGGATGGAACAATTGCTGTTTGTCTTGTAGCTCCTTTTCTCAAATTTGTCAATCTTTTCATTATCAAATCACCAGATTTTTGAGATACCGCCTTACCCAGTCGCTCACCTGCATGGGATATCCCCGATTCTAACGCCTTCTTTGCTATTGGCTTAGCAAATTTCTTGAAAACAGATGATGCAACACTCTTCAACGGTTTGAAAATATTATCAACGATAATTCCCGATCCTTTGTGTCTGTATACAAATTTACCAAGTTTTGGATGGTAAAATCTTTTGAATTCATACGGTTTCATTATACTATTATGTTATATTATTCTATACTTTTCAGAATCAGTGAGAAAGCTGTATCTGCGCCATTCAAGTTAACTAATCTTCTTTTTCCATCTGTGATGTATATTCGGATACTACTGATAGTATTTTTATTAACTGGGTTATATGTAACCCGTTTAGGTTCTAAAGTGAAGCTATAACTAGGTTGGAGTACACTGGTAGAGAAGCTATAAATGATGTCTGTATCTTGACCGTCGACAAGTGAATCATTAATTAGGTCACAATGGATATTCAAAATATCGGTGTCTTGACTTAGATTTGGTACTCTAGGACCAATATTTGTTCCACTTGTCAATACTGTCTTATCAAACCCGATTAGATCATTAAAATTGGAATGCGTTAAATCAAGCTGATAATTCTGAGCCAATGTAATCGTAACCCTAAATGTTGTCTGATCAAATTCAAGAGTGATTGGATATTCATCACCGTTCTTTGTTATATCTTTTATATATTCATCGAAATCAGTATAATTCCATACTCCTGATGGAAATTGTATGTTGTGATAAGTTGTACCATTATTAGAGCTATATTTTATTAATTGATTGTTGTATCCTGCGTTAACATTGAACCATGTGAAACTCATATTGATAATTCTGTTAAGACCGATAACATATTGAGAATTACTATCCAATATCATTTGTCTAGTAAATTTTGTTGTGAAATCTTCAGGTTTATTATTTAATTGGGACTTCACACTATAGGAGGATAATACTATCTCTCGTTCCATATATAATAAAGTTACATTATATTTTTAAAATATTGACCATACAATTTATTATACTGCGATCTATTGATTTTCGATATTTTCAATAATGTGTCCAATATAGTTACTCCCATATTTCGCATCTCAATGCTGGTATTCCCTGCCAATCTTTCACCAATAATCAATTCCAATTTTTTTAAAAGCTGCTTTACATCATTAAAAAACATAATATTTCCACCTCTCTGTTTTTTTCCCCGACTCTGGATTCCAGAACCTTTTATTGTTTCCAATTTAGTATTATAATGTTTTATGTATTCATTTAAAGTAACTCTTGCATTGTCTATTCTTTTGTTTCGCATTTGTCTCTCAGCTTCTGATATAGCCCCACTTTTGAACTGTTTTGTAACATGTGACTTATAACCACTTAATTGACTCCTTTTTGATTTTGCATCATTTATAATCTTATTAAGATAGGCCCTAGTCTTTTTATTTGTCATTTCTGGGTTGATTTAACCTCATTTCCACATTTTCATAATCCGTAATACCAATATCATTCAAAATCTCATTACTTATATCTTCATCATCTAATCCATAGTCCATCTCTTCTTCATATTTTGGTGGTAATTCATCTGGTTCATCACCAAAGTACTGAGGATCAACATAAATATCCTTATTTCCTTCCAGAAGATCTTGTAAAGATTCTTCATATTTGGTGGTTTTGGCACCAGTTGTTTCTCTTGATTTGGTGGGACATAATCACCAAATAAATCATCAACTTGCATGTCTTCGAAAGGGTCAACTTCAGGCATGTAGTCAATACCTTGGTCACCTTTTTAGGTGCTCGTTTCTTTCTTATAGGTACCCTTAAATTTAAATTACTGTCGATAACATCATCTAATTTACTAGTCACAGGTTTGAATACCTTAGCCAATGACTCTTGACTTATCTTATGACTAAGATTATGTTTTGTGATTGCATCATGTACAAGATTAATCTTATTACCTAATAGAGATTTACTCTTTGCAAGTTCTTTCCATTTAAGTAAACTCATTTATTGTTATATTATTACGTTACATAAAATTTGGAAATCATATATAAAAAAGAGCATTTTACACCGTGTTGTACACTGTGTTGTACACCGTGTTATACACCATGTTATATTGAAATAATATACCCATATAATATAAATGATAATACCAAATTACGATGCCGATGATGATGTAACCTCAAATTATAAACAGTTATATCCTTTCATGCCTGACCGATGCTTCCGGATGCTAATTTGCGGCCCATCTGGGTCAGGAAAAACAAACGTTCTGCTAGACATGATCTATAGGCTACTCTATTTCGATAAAATTTATCTATATGCTAAAAACTTGGAACAATCAAAATATCAACATTTACTGGAAACATTGAAACCAATCAGTGAAGAGGTGGGTTACCCAATTATTGAAGCAAGTAATGATCAAATATTGCCTTTGTCCGAATTAAATTGTGATAACCAAAAGTTGGTTATTTTTGATGACTATCTTAATACTGGTAGTAAAAATGATGCAGAAATAAGAAACTACTACACTAACTCAAGAAACAAAAATTGCAGTTGCATATATCTTAGTCAATCGTTTTATGACACTGACAAATGTATCCGTCTTAACTCTACACATTACTGCATTTTTGAATTTCCTTCTCCAAACGAACAAAACAGGATTAGTAGAGAGCTTGGTATAAAAAAATCTGACTATGAAAAAGCCACTAATGATTCATATTGCTTCATATATATTGATAAACCAAGGAAATTCACAACCAAGAATTTCAATGAAAAAATATAATATACTCATATTATATATAATGAGTTATTCAAACGGATTACTACCATCAACAACAACAACAACAACAACAACATCACAAGGGCCACCAGGCCCGCCAGGCGTTGGCTTCAAATTGACAGATGATGGTAATTATGATATGCAAAATAAAAAAATAGTAAATATAGGAACAGTTACTGGTTTGAATGATGTAGTTGATTTCAAATTCATTAGAAATACATTTGTTAGTAAGCATTTACCATTAGTTACAGCAAATCTTGATATGAAAAACAATAATATAAGAAATTTAAAAACACCAATTTCAGAAAAAGATGCTGTTAATAAAGAGTATGGAGACACGCATTATTTAAAATTAGATGGAACAACTCATATGGTGGGGGATCTTGATATGCGGGGACATAAATTAATTCTTCCTGGTGAAATTGATATGGACCGAAAATTGATTACAAATATGGATACAGATGAAAACAATGATTTGTCAGCTGTTAATATGATAACTCTTAAAAATCATAATAATAAAAAAGCTAATATTACAGACGCATATATGAAAAACAAAAGAATAGTATTGAATGATCATTTAGATGCTAATTATCATTCTTTATTAAATGTTCAAGCAGCTGGGGATAATGATGCTTTCCCTTTTTACCATGGGAAGACACATTTTTTAAATTATGACGGTCAACAATATGATGCGAAGAATAAGAAAATCATAAATATCAACACAGATGAAAACCAAGATCTTTCATCCCGATGTTCCTGATCACACTCATGAAGTTACTAAAAACATTGATTTGAAAGAATTTTTTAATATTGTTAAGTCGAAACAACAGACATACTTGGATTTAGCTGCAAATTACAACAATCTCGTTAGTTACAACGACGTGAAAAACATTTTTATTTCTCGTAAAGAAATGCTTTCTATGGAAACTGGTCTTGATATGAATAAAAATACGATCTTCAATGTAAAAAGATCCAATAGCAATTGATCACGCTACAAATAAAGGATATGTTGACACAAAAACTGGTGATAACAACACAAGAATAAATCAAAATACGAATGCAATAAATAATTTAGAAACACTCAAACTTGATAAAACTATTTCCAGCGATCTTGATATGGGAGATAAAAAGATTGTTAATCTAGCAACTCCTAAACCACATGAGAATGACGCTGCTATAAATGTTTCATTCTTCAACACCGAACTCAATGATTCCAATACAAACTTGTACACACGAATAACGGATGATTATAAGAGTTATGTAAACAAGTCACACATAACTCCATCTACATTGAAAGATGTTTTCAGATATCTAATGGAAGATGTAGATGAGAGCTCCTCAGAAAGTAATATAGTTGTTAATGGAATTATCAATTTTGCTGCATCACCTCACCAAATCAGTAAGAAAGCCTATGATATAACACTTACAACAGACAATAATGATGACTTCAGGTCAAGGATAGGTTTCAATGCATACAAACTTCCTCAAGGTGAGTTCACTTTGGTAATCGAGTTTTTTGTTCCAGATAAAGCTCATATCGATTTAACAACTGTAAATGTTGTTTCAACAGTCATTGATATTGAACAGCAAACTACAAAGATATTTAGTGCTGAAGGATATACTAAAAGTATTGTTCATCTACATAAATGGAAGGTTTCTCCTCCCGAATATATAATGATTGATCTACATGGAAGAATAACAAAAGGGAATACAAAGAAAGCACATCTAATCGTTTATGGTGTTAAAGGACATGTTTCGAGTGTCGATCCAGATGTATTTGATACTGTTTTTGTAATTGAAAATGGAAAAATGGTTATGGAGACTGATATTGATATGAATGGTAGAAACATAATTGGTTTACCTATAAAGAAACAAAAATTCATATTTTTAGGCAATTATATGAAAAATAAGAACACTAATGATATCATATTCAACGGTTCATCATCATTTATTGCGGTAACTAATTTGAAAATAGTAAAATTACGGTTGATAATATTGGACGATAAACCGCCTGAAGGATACAAAAAAATGGTTATATTAATCGGTAACAATTCATTTGGGCCCCAAAATTGGAATAAAGCATCGAATAAAATTTATTACACTTTCAATATAGCGTCATCAGTTATCAATTTCAATGAAGATACAGTTGTATGAATCAAATTAATATCAATTGATCATATTACATATGCACCTTATAATTGCCATATCAGTGTACTTTTTGAAGAGTTTTAATATATAATTATCTAATATATTGATATATATAAATGTCAATTCTTGCACAGTCAATTAATTTTTGTAATAAATTTTTCACAACCCAAAAAAACCTACATCCTAATACTAAAGATGAAATATTAAAATCGGCTTTAATATATCAATTTTTGTACGTTAACTATTTGAATAAGCCAATATCATTTAACCAAATATTAGAAAAACACTCTGACATTGGATTAATAGGACCAGGTTCTTGTACTCTAAATACCAATTACCAATTTTTAATTAAACATGCTATTTTTCATGATGCATTTGGAAGATTTTATAATGACTATGAAAAGGGGCCTGGATACACATATTGCTGCCTTTCAATACCGAAGAAAATAAAAAGATCTCCAATAATGGGCCAAATAAGTGGTGTATTATATTGTCTTATTTCAAATCCTAAAATATAATCTAAATATATAATATATATGACTAAAACAGACATCTTCAATTTTAATCATATTGATAAAAACATCAGCCAAGAAAAATTATCTGAAATCAAAGCATTGTATAAATTTTATCATAAACGATTTTGGTGCTATAAGAATGCTTTCAAATATTTCAAGAGATTGAATTTAGCTATTAATGTAACTTCAACAGGCTTAATAGTTATTGGTACTGTAACTGGTAGTATCACATTAAATCCTGCTATACTAGCTTCTATTTCTGGAGCTGGTTTAGTGCTAAAAACAGTAAGTGAAATCAAGAATTATAAAAAGAAAATCGAAATGTCTGAATTTACTTATACGACATATGAAAAAGTATTAGTTTTTTTACGGTCTTGTCTTAGAGGAAATCAATTCAACCACAATATATTCATCAATGAAATGAGACAGTTAGACGAAATAATCATCGATATTTGTCCTCTTGCCGATAAATTTGAGAAACAATATGATAAAAAATTCACTTCCGAGTAAACTTTTAGAGTAAATTTTACTAACAAACTTTTCATTCAATAACTCATTCATAGGGAAAACCCCCTTTGCATGACGATATTGGATCATTTATTAATAATTGTTTGTATTTGATCACCTATTAACAATAGGATATTATCCCAATATTGTTTATAGCAAGTTAATGTTCTTTTCGATTTAGATAAAGGTATATAATTTTCAATTGGTAATTTTAACATCTTAAATAATTGTTTTAAAATGTAATCAATATTTATCATACGTTTTCGGTTTCCATTTATCTGTGGCAAAATTTTATCCATCTCCTCAAAAATTTTCATGATTTTAGTTCTATTATTGTTGTTTTGATATCTGTAATTTGTGTTGGCTACAGATGTCATTTATTGTGTTTTGGATATGATATTTCCGATGATATACCGATTTTCGCCGTATTTTATACTTACTCTCATGAAAATTAACATACTCTTCAACATAATTATATCCATGTACGGAACCACAATTTAGACAAACACTCATGTCATCTATATTATTTATATCTTGTTCACTACAACATGACTCGATCACTCTCACACTACTATCAACTTCAGCTAATTGTTCATTACAAAAATCACAAATAAAATTACCCATTGCTTTCAACTCATCGTGAATTATCTTATCACAATTCATTCTATACTATTATATGAGATAATATTTTTAAAACAATAGCTATAAGCGGCACGTGTCTAAATTCCCAGAAAACAAAAATAGCGAACATGTAAAAATCGGCTAACGCGAATTTATTGCTACCGAACGATGTCATTTCCTCACAATAAATATTCCCACGCGTGGGAAACTATCTTTGTTCCATTGCGTAGATGTTATTTTTAATCCAAATGCTAATCATGGAAGCTGTCATAAAAGGTGATGAAACAATAAATATTCCCACGCGTGGGAAACTGAACCAATATAAACAAGAGTGGAAGGCATAATATTTCGCACACCTTTGATATCACTGATGGATAAACTCCCAAAACATTTCCAAAACATCACTCTGTGATAAAGCTACTTGTGGTATAAACTGTTCATACAAACACGAAGGAAAGCAATTTGAACTCAACTTTCACTCAGCGTTCGATAAGGTGGTCTTTTGTGTTTATAAGAAATTGTCTCTTTTTTTCTTTCTCAGATTTTGTTGAAGAAATATTAATTTTGGAATTTGGGTTTCCTATTTTGGGGGCAGGGGAAACCCAACGAACTTGTCGTATGAAATTTTCAAGCAATCCCTTTCCGGGGTTTGTCATTTATTTAGATGCTCTATGTTCTATGGCTGCACAAGGCCCAAAGATATTGTGTTTTGCAGGTTTAGCAATCGCAGACTAGTTATTCCTTTCAATTGAAGTTTTCCTTTAGGGAGTTTTTTTTTAATTTTATGTTGTTTGACTCTCAGTCGCCCATGACTGGGCTACTCCCTCCCCTCCTCTCCCCCTCCCCCCCCCCCCCCCCCCCCCCACTCCACCCTAATACTGAACCCTGGTAGTTTGAAAAAGGATGATTTAAAAGGACATTAAGGACAGCAGATTCTTTGAGACTGTAGATGTGCAAACATATCATTTTCAGTCAGACCCTAAGGCCTTAATATGGGTTGGGACAAACTGTTTTGGACCTCATAAGCCAGAAATAGAAGCATATGAATTGAAATCTTGCAAGAAATACTCTGAGTATGTCTAGATAATCGACACGAAAGGGCAAGTCTGTATATTTCACCGCTCGCAATTCAGGTCTGAAAAGAGAATGACACTTTGATATAATTTCTTGTTACCTCATTTGCATAAACATAGCTTTTTGGACCAGAAACAGTGAGAATTCAACGAAATCACGTGAAAACTTCTAGAATGCAGATGAGCATGTGCACGTGTAGGAAACCACAGGGGAAGTCTGTCTGCCACCTCTGAGACTTGAAAGTTGGACATGAGTGTTATCATTTGAGGCCCAGTTACCAAAATTGCCTACAATATGTGGATGCCTGTTACCAGAAAATACAGTCAACTCTTTCTAAGACGGGCACCGTCGGGACTGGCCCCAAATGTCCATCTTAGAGAGGTATCCATCTTATAGAGAGCTTAGTTACAGTAAAATAACTGAAAATCCGAACGGCAGGGACCAACACCAGGTGTCTGTTTTATAGAGGTGTCAGTTAAGTGAGAGTTGACTGTATACCCAAATAAATTTTAATCAAAAAAGAAAGAAGCATCCAGTGGTGTGAAACTGGAAACCTGATGTGAGCCACCTTACATAGCTTGTGTACATAGAAAACAACTCATTGCAAATTGTTGTTGTCTTGCACATTTATTTTCTCATTGATAATTGTACTTAAGCTTATTTACATCTGGATATAATAAATACAATGTATTGATAAAACCTTTGTTTTGAAGGTCAAAGAAATATTTTTTGAAAAATTTAGTCCTCCCCCCTTCCTCTTTGTGGTAAGTGTACTCTTCATCAGAATATGGGAAGGTTTGCCTGATGCACAGATTGGTGATATGCCACAGATCTCAGGAACCTAAAGAAATAAAAATTACAGAGGATGATTTTGAGTGTATACAAATGTGGTTATTTGGACTTGTCGTTCAACCTTGCCATATGAGCAAATTTTGTGTTGAGTCCCAACATTGCCTGCATGACTGGTGTTTATAAACAGCAGTGCATTTTCGATGGTAAAAAAGAACAATAAGCTCATTCGGAATTGAAACTAAACTGTATACCTGTGTATACACTCTCCTTTATTGCGCCACTGTGAAGTTATAAAAACCAAGACAAAACTTGCGAAAGTCTGAACTAAACCTCCAGCCAAACTTGGCTTCGGCTTCAATGAATCTCCGAGAACACAGCAAACAATTCATCTACATACCAATATTTGGTGTCTTCCTCGCCAGAAAAAAGAATCAGCAAAACCTGCTCTTCCTCTTCGTCGGCCTTTAGAAGACTCCTAGTAGAGCCACAATAGCTGTTTAAGTATTCGGCTGCCTCTTATTCAGTCGGAACTGGCTCTACAGAGTCATCGCAATTGACGATTTCTTCTTTTTCATTGCCTATATCGTGCGAAGACGATCCAGACAAGCTTTCTGAATCACTGTTGTCACTACAGCTTTAAAATTCGTCGCTAGAAGGGTCTCTAGAAGCCCCCGAACGAGTGAAAGAACGAAGACATCAGATCAGCGACTTGAGAAAATGACGTCACAACATAAAAACAATATAAATTTGAATGAATTACCGCAACTCCAATCCCTGTTATAACGCGGGCTCACTGGAACATAAATCCATAATGGCGGACTCGAAAAGCACTACTTTCTAAGGTCAATATTTTCACTTTGCGGGGCCCTAACTTAATTTAATTGACCTAGACAGGTACAGTGACATCTGATAAGCTGTAAGGAAGGCGTTTTTGTTTCATACGCGACATTTATTTTTGATCATAGTAGCACTTTAAGCCTTATCGGTAGGCTTTCAAATGTTAATTTTATTACCAGGGATATTTAATGAGTGAAACAGTTTTCAACAGCATCAATTTAGTCTGTCCGGCGCTCTTGTTCCAAAGTTTTAATACGGTAAGTTTGACTTTGTCAATTTTCATTTGTATTTCGTTCAATGTTACCACGGTTATCGCTCTGTACGTCACACACAGAAAAGAAAGCGACTCTCCTAGCTTAGACTGTTTCGACACGCCCTCTACACTTGGTGACCTTTTGCTTATAATACACAATTATACAATTTGTATGTTACGAGCGCTGAAAACTGTATTTTATCAGTCAGGTGTTTCGGGGATAACCCTTTCATCAGTGCTTGTATGTGTTCCCAGAGACAAACGCTTATTTGAGTTGCCAATCACTTTTTTAGAGTGCTACGCACACCAGGACTATAAATTCAAAATATTTATTTATTTTGAGTCAATTTGGACGGTTTTAAAGAGTTAACTCGTAACTTCATGAACATCAAGGCTATGACAATTAATATATATAGTTAAGCTTGGCCTAACAGCGTTGCCCTCTGAAGACCCTCTGAACAAGCTTAACTAAGATGAAACTTAACTTAGGTGAAAGGTCGGAATTAAGATTGACGACCGGGCTATTTTTCAATTTTAGCAATTCTCAAAAACAGTAAGCTTAAGCTTGTTACCCGACCGTCTGCACAGTACATTTAGACCGTACAAAAGTTCACAAAAACAACTTTTTCTCCGTCTAGAATAACTATTACGACTATTTTCCGAATAAAATACACTTGTTGCTTGTCACAAAATGCCCGAGAAACTGATTTGGAAATCAAAATTGCAAAAATACACAGACATATTTGCATAAGGCGACGCGAGTGTAAAATC
The DNA here is from genome assembly GCA_024195265.1 of Dendrophyllia cribrosa. Classification (NCBI taxonomy): domain Eukaryota; kingdom Metazoa; phylum Cnidaria; class Anthozoa; order Scleractinia; family Dendrophylliidae; genus Dendrophyllia; species Dendrophyllia cribrosa. The sequence continues at coordinate 25,612,454 of JAJLRJ010000003.1, read as the reverse complement.
TAATTCTTGTTTTGTTTCCATAAAATCGCTTTCTAATCTATGTAATGAATGAACAAACACATAAAAATGGACAACACAATCTTCTTTCGAAAAAAGTTATTCAAATCTCAATTAGTTTATGTTTAAAAGCAAAACGCAAAACGCGCATCGAGGCCGAGCCGTGTTTTCGATGAAATTCAAGAAATTAATACAACTGAATTTAAGCTACACGTTTAAAAACAATTCTCCAAAACTAACGAAAACACAAACAAAAAGTCAATCACAGCTTGATATCAAGATAAATTCCCATCGAAAAATGTAATTTGTTTTACCTTTAAGTCCCTCCGGCGACTACTGTACTTGGAAATTCTTTAAATCTCCGCTTTGGTGCTGAAATCCGTAAAACGAACCCATCCCTCGCATTGCTAAAAACGTATATAGTTCCTCGAAGCAAGATTTTATCTCTGAAAGCTCTTCTTTTTCCACTAAAGCGGCTTCTGAGTATCCCTTAATTAGTATCCCTGTCTTGAGTAGCAAACCACGAAAAAATGCAGGAAAATAACAACTTTAATTTAAACCGTTTTCTCCGCTCAGTAAACACAGCAAAACATCAAAGTGTTTTCCCAGCTGACGTGACATTCGGCCGTGTAACCGCGCGAAAAAAAGGGCTCGCTTTGGTTTCAACATGACATCGTACACCCATGTTTTGCGACGTCATACGTGCCCGCGAGCTAGTCCTACGCGACGGAGCTACCTGCGCGACGACGGAGGGCGGAGGGCGGCGGGCACACGCGCGCCCGCGAAACATTCCGCTAGCCATGACCATGAAAAATGACGGGCTTGGTTCTTTGAGTATGGGGCTGCGCAGCCGGGCCATCGGCCCGGCGAGTGCTCCGCTATTAAGTAATTTGTTATACGGTCGCCATCTTGGATCCGCCAACCTGGTTTTCTGAAATGTTTTTAAACCTCTTAAAAACCGTCCAAATTGACTCAAAATTAATCAAAACCAATAAATAAACGCTAAATGACGTAAATATGTAAACATTGTTTTTCTTCATTCCTTCAATCAATCGATTCGCATATAATTAACCGTATATAGGCGGGTCTAATTAACATGAAATCACCGCTACTGAGAAATAACGAAAAAAGAGCTGATCTCAAACTGGCTTTTGTTTTCACTTGAACATTTTACATAAAGTAAAACTTCTTTTTTAGAATAAAAGAAGGAAAAAGAACAAAATGTATGCCCGAACCCGAGTCGTTTGCTTCATAACTAATATCCATATCCACTACACCAACGAGGGCTAACTGACAGGAATTGTAATTTTTTAATATATTTATAGTGTTCCCCATAACCATAAATGAGAGCTAACCGTTTTTAAATCAGTGCTAAACCCTAAACACTGCAGATCAGTGCTACAATGTAAACTGAAGCTCCCTTCTCTCTGTTCTGTGTGTACGTCAGTAATATAAAGAATGCTACTGTTAGGTAAATAGGGCCTATTTTACTTGCTTGCATGCGGTAATTTGATGTTAATTATACCCGCTTATATGCGGTCAATTATATGCGAATCGGGTGCATCGAGCCACCTTAATCGGATTTTGGTTAGGTCAATAAACATGGTAGGTGAATCGAGAGCAAACAATAACGAAAAAACAGCAATAAGCACATACAATTAAAGAGAAGAATGTCCTTTCTACCTTGAGATTAGGGCTTTCCGATTTAGCGGATTAAATCCGCGAAAGTGGAACTACAGTTTCTCGTGCAATGTTCTGAAGTCAGTTTGGTACTTTGAAATAGTATTACGATCGGAAAACATTGGTTGTATGTTTTGGTGATATGGCCACTCATTTTAAAACAAAGTCTGTGTTTCGTTCGAAACACGAATAATCGAATCACAGTTCGCATAACACAATATGGAATAACACAATGCGTAAATACAGAAGAGAATTGTTAACGCAGAAAACATAAGTCGCAAAGATTAATCGAATGCAAGGGTAACGAAAACAACAGCGATGTTTTGCCGAACATAATTGAGAATACGTAAAACACAATTCGTAACATCAAAAACACCAGTGATAACAGTAAAAAAAGCATTGGCAAACAGCATAACTAAATCCCAAACTTAATTTTGGCGATAATCACCCCTCATGATACACAGGGGAACATTTGATTGACAGCCAAATTTGGGCGCGATTCCGGAATAGGCTGTCATTACAGTTCGCGCTCCAAAGCACGCTTCAATAATATCATCGCCTTGTAAAAATATTCAAAGTACTGTTTGAAAACTGAGCAGAAGTAGCCGAGAGTTTTACACCTGATAAAACACTTGATGCAATTTGATTTGAACGACTTCAAAAATAATTTATATTTTTGGCGGGGCCGAGCTGAGTGGCAAGTTCATCCGCGGGGGATGTTTTGAGTTATAGCTGACACAACAAAACTAATAACAGAGAGTCAAAAAAGTTTCTTTAACAACAACGCATTGGTTGAACGAGGTTCGTTCCGAGTTACAAATCATTCGAATCTTGTAGCCGCATAAATATGTTAATAAATTTAAAAAACGTTCTCTGGTTAAAAAGTTTAGAATGTATGAGCTTTCGATTGCCAGTCTGCAATCTTTGACAAATAAAGAATAAAATGCGCGAACATAGAAATATATACGGTAAAAAGTGTGAAGTAGAAAAATACCGATAGAAACATTAAAAATACTTTTGGGGGAATAAAATGCTAATACAATGTTTTTAAAAGAATTGAATATTGCCTAGGTACTTGTTTCGAGTTATCGTCTGCTTCGCTTGTAATTGCGGTAGGCCAAGATTCCAGTGTTTCGTTACGCGAAAGTTTTCCTTGTCACTTACACTTTTTACCGTATATATTTCCATGTTCGCCCTTTTTATTCATTATTCGTCAAAGAGTCCCTTTCTCGATATATCAACAACAATGGCTTAGCAGTCTATGAATATTCCATAAAACGATTCAACACAAAATATTAACGTAATAATGGATAAAAAGAAGAGGTATTGCAAACTGGCAATCGAAACCTCACATATTTAAAACTTTTTAACCAGAGAACGTTTTTTAAGTTTGTAAATATGTCTTATCACCTGGTTACTCGTCCATTTTTAAAGCATAAATATCCGTTGCTTTCGGCGATGACATCTTGTCTGTAAGTCTATTTTGCCAGGTTAACGGCAGCTACGTTCATCGGATAACAAAGAAGCAAAGCAATTAAATCGCTTTGTTTGTAACTTTTGTTTTACTACGAAATAATTGTTTATGCAAATATGTGTTTATCTTTATTCATGAATACACATGGTGTTTTGAATAAAAACGTAATCACACCTCCCTAAGAAAGTCACACCTTTGCACTTAAGTGTGCTTTTATGTGCACACACTCTAGAAGACTGAAATGAAAATCTAATGCCCCATTCACGCCAACAGTCAAACATGTTTAAATGTTGTTTAGTTTAACTACGTTTTAGCCTCTATCTTGAACGTTTTGAAATGTATATGACTCAAACTACCTGAAATGGTAATAAATTCAATAAAGTTTCTTTTAGTAAAGATTTCACTCCAAATATTACGGGAGGTTAGGAGGTATTTTTGTAAACCTGTTTTAAACTAAACAACATTTAAACATGTTTAAGCGTTGGTGTGGATGGGGTATAAGACTGAAGAAGTTTTATGAGACTATTTCAGAAAGAGGTCTTCGTGAGCTCAAAGTTGCGCGCGTTCGGGTTATCAAGCTGAAGATTTAACGATCCGGAGAAGCTTTTGTTATTAAAGCGTGTTTTGGAGCACGTACAAAATCGACAGCCGAATTTTAATGTGCCTATCACCCCTAGAAAGCTATTTACAGAATCAACTCTATGTACATTGAATAGCTGAATGGTAAAATATTGATTGTTTTGAACGTCGTGTTAGTGAGTTATAGAGATTTGAATTTACAAAATGCTAATGAGATGACGTCAACCCGGGAATAATTTATTATACAACTACTTGTTTTCACCTCCAAGTAATATTTGTTTACGAATCAATCGACTATCCACAGTTTATTTTTAGTATTTATCAAATTAATTATCCTCAAGCTGTAAACTGCGCATTGTAAATTGGTGTAGAAATAATGGCAAATTCCCGGGTTGACGTCATCTAATTAGAATTTTGTAAATTCAAATCTCTTTAACTCACAAACGCGACGTTCAAAACAAGAAATATGTTACCATTTAACTGTTCAATTTACATAGATTTTATTCTGAAAATAGCTATCTAGGGGTGTTAGGCACTTTAAATAAAAGGTTTAAATCTTTGACGTACTAGTTTACGATGTCAAAGTGTCTCATAATTCCGTAAAAAATTAATTAAGTTGAATTGAAATCTTAAAAAGCAATATTTCAGCAAACAAACGCAAAATATGCTTTATAAAAAGGATGTCTGCATTTGGAACCAAGTTTGGTTGGAACGTATTTCCTGTAGTTCGACGGGAAATAGATAGTTTTGACGCTTAAGACTAGCGAATCCTCTTGTAACAATGTTAAGAAGGAAAACAAGATGCCTGTGTATATATAGCGAACTCCTATTGCCATTCAAGACAGCACGAGTACCCCAGCGATACGCAACGAACTTTTCCGTAAAGAACCGTAACTATAAGGTCGTGCGTAACGACACAATAATTGGGAAAATTTACTTCTTTCCATTCACAGAAATACTGAATGAAGTGATATTATGCCTCATTAATCAATCGTCTTTGCGCGTCTTTGCGCATTGTTCTTTTCAGCCAGGAACATTTTGTTTGTCGCTGCTAATATTTTTCATCGCTCTAAACTGCTTAACATTTTAATGAGTAGAGAGGTAGGCCCTGTAAAGAATAGTCTAACTACCAATGGCGAATATATTCTCCACAGATTAGTCCTAGTATGTTTGTTGTCAATCAGCAAAGCTCTAGACTTTGGATTGGACTTAGATTATTTTAAAACATATTTAAAATGTATGGCTCTTTTACACAGAGAACTTACCTTCAATTCTGCTTCTATTCTCGTCTTCAAATGGAATGAAGAACGCAAGTAACCGCTTTCATTTTATTTCAAAAACTCATTAATAAAATTCAAAGAATATCAGCCTATCACCACCCGAGTGCATAAACCCATTCCGTCATTCTGAAAAGCCCAAAGAGGGATTTGATATCAGTCTAAGGGGAGGAAGCGGGGTTGTCCAAAATATCAGATTATCGGCAAGTTCTTTTTCTTTTTTTTTTTTCTTTCATGAAAACGATTTTGAATCGTCGCCGTGATATTTATATAAAGATCACAGTGATTTTTGTCAAAGTCGTTTTATCCACCGTATCAGTCATATTCGGTATAACATTTTTCAGGAGATTATTTTTCCTCCGTGTCAAGATATGGTCTATTGTGCCGGTTCACATTCACACATTAAGAATTAAACAATAGGCCTTTTGTATTAAGTGACGCTGCCGAAACCACGCCGACAAGTTCGTGGATGATCGTAAAATTTTCGGCTTGACAACCTGAGCGCGCGCAACTTTGAGCTCACAGAGAATTCTTTCTGAAATAGACTCATAAAACGAGTCCAGTCTTAGATTTTCATTTCAGTTTTGTAGAATATGTGCACATAAAAGCACACTTTAGCGCAAAGGTGTGACTTTTTTAAGGGAGGTGTAAGGTAAAACACATAATTGCATAAACAATTCTTTCCGCGGCGCCATATTTCAATGCTTTCACCTCGTAACTAAACGCCGTAGTAAAACAAAATTTACAAACAAAGTGATTTAAGAGCCAATGTCTGAAATTTTCGAAAATCGGGCGTCACTCACAAAATTTCGGATTTCTCTATATTTTGCCCAAATAATCTCTATAGTGAAGTATTTTCAAAAATGACATTAAAAGTTGTAACGGCGTTTTAATTTTTTCGAAAACGGGCAAAGTTTGAAAAAACGGCTTAGAAACTAAAATTTGTTTTGACAACGGACGAAAAAGATATTGTCTGACATGGCCATTTTCCTTACATGCCCAGATCACTTAATGACCAACCCATTTTGGTGAATTTTCCAGCAAGAATATATTTTCGCACTCTGGGCATGAAGAAATTATTATTTTAGATCGTGTCCTTAAAAGTCGCTTCAAGGACATGAAATAATTCGCTTCATGCCACTTTGCATAAAAAATTCATGCTGGGCATGAAATTTAGAGTTGGCTAAATTTCATGCCCGGTATGGTTCGAAATCTGGATTGGGCTTCATTCTATTCATGCCGGGCATGCGGTATCTAGAGTTGGCTCAATCCGGAATGCCCGGCATGAAATCTAGACTGGGCTTTAATTTATTCATGCCGGGCATGAAATCTAGAGTTGGCTTAATCTCATGCCCGGCATGAAATCTAGATTGAGCTTCATTTTATCCATCCGGGGCATGAAATCTACAGTTGGCTCAATCCCATGCCCGGCATGAAATGTTATCAATGTCAAGTGTGTCCCGTATATTGTTTTGACCAAGCTCGAGCGTATATCGAGCTTGAACGTGAAGTTTTATCTCATTCTGAGGGTCAAAATTGTAGTTTGCGAAAAGAAACGAACTTTAGAAGTACATATCGAACATTGGAGTTTTGTACTCAATGATAGGAATTAAACAGTTGCTCGGCGCGTGGGGATGATCTACGTGAAATCCATTCCGACCTAATAAAACATAACTGGGTCCTTGAACAAGCGATAATTATGAGTGCTAGCAATCTGTTTTGTAATAGTATCGTGTCAATTAAATTGTAAACACTGAATCGTTTTGTTGTTTATTTCAATATATTAAGGGATGGGATGGTACTTAAGTATTGCCTCCATCCTGAAACAATAACAGCAATAAACAACTGGATGTTTGTATCAAAACTGTGGTTATGATTTTATTTCTCAGGGAATCTTTGGAAGATCAGTCAGTGACATTGTTTTTTCACCCGTCTTTTACGTCATCTTTATCACTGACATCTCTGACGACCGCTCTTTTTTATTGTTACAAAAAAAAAACAACTCAATGAGTCAACGGCAAGCACGCAATTCAAACAATTGATCAACTCACTTCATTGCTCAAACTGCCACTCAGTCACTCTCATACACACTTTTTATGTCAGGATCAGCGGATCCTATTGAAAATCAACAAATTATCCGCAATTTTCCACGGACTTTTCTCATATCTACCATAGAAATGACGCCATGAAAAGTTCAAAACTCATCTGTCTAGGTGAGTGGTGTCACTGCCACGTTTTGATTGATTTATGTTTGACATGAATCATAATAATCGCTTATGATAAGCCAATGGCTTAAAAAAAACTCGCGTCAGCCGAACTAAATCAGATCAACAATTCCTTCACAATTTACTTAAAAAATGTAGACCAATCACTGTGTAAAAAAAGAGAATGTTTGTTTAAAGACCCAGCGGTGACCATTATGCATTGCACGACAAAAACAATAGTCTCGTTCCCGCGAAAGAAATAACAATAGAGCAAAATGGTCACTTCTGAGCCTTACAAAGAAATACAACACACACACACACACTTTTTCATTCCTCTCTTTGGAATCGCGAAAGCTTCTCCTTATAAATGGTAATATCTGCAACGGATCCAATCACTGTCATGGCACCAAAAGAAACTGCGTCGGCGACTTCGACTGTGAAGGAAAGAGTAGGAAACAAAGCATTAAGAGAAAATTTAACGAAAATAAAAACTTAGTAGCATAGATTAATCTTTGTGATCGATTTGGTTTGTGATTTCTCTAGTATTGTATCTCCATTTGTCCAGGGACCAAGCCATTTCTTCGTTGTGATTGGCCAAGGACAAAACCAAAACAAAACAAACTGGACTGAGAGAAACTGTTATCTTTAATTCTGGAATTTATTTATTTATTATCATTTTTAGGGGGAAGGCGGCGAAAAAGATGGAAATGATGAATCGTTTAAAAAGTCCCGACGAGTTCCTATAGTTGTTTATAACGGAACATTTGTGTTCATGCGCGGAATCGTAAAATGGCACAAAAGTAATGTCAGTATATTTGATGGGTTCATACATGAAATACCCACCCAAAAACGCTTACCTGTGAGTTTGTTCTGCTCGATGAATTCTTGAAATGAGTGTATCAACCCCTCGATTTTATTTCCCTGCAGTTTATCTGGGATGTCGTTTTGTTCGTATAGTCCGTGGTCAAGGATAACAACCGCGTCGTCTTTTTTAAACACGATGATGATATCCGACTCGTTCTGCTGCTTCTGACCATAGTATTTCTTTAGGAGAGATTTGGATATACTACCAGGATTCTGTTAAGGAGACGACAACCAGGTATATGTAAGTAAAAATCATGTTGTACGTTGTCGCTTTTTCGATTTATTCAACCCTGTTTAACGTAAGCTTAATCAGTTATTAAAATTGAATTGGTTTTAGCTTACCTTGACGTCCGTGACAGCGCCCGGTGCGACCAGTTTGTCCTTGATTTTGATTTTTATCGGTATTCCTTCTGTAGACCTTTCTGTAGTAGTCCAGACGTGTATTTTGTTGTTGACTTTCTTGAGGTACCACTTGTTCGATTGTAAATCCTGTGACTGATTTTAAGAATTGAAATGTTTGAACCTTTTAACATGAATCTCCGCTAGTCGGAAAGCCAGTAGATTGCAACATGACAGAAGCGAGCCAGTTTATAATGTTATGTTTCAATATGTCAACAACAAAAAAACTTAATATATATGCAAGTTTGTACTTACCGCCATAGTCACGTCTTGGAAATTGAAAATACTACATGTGTAAAGTCCTTATGGAAAAGTACTCGACCATCAGCACAGATTTCCTATCTTTCTTGCATCTGTGTACGCGTATATTTCTTGCTTGTGAAAATTTTCTTGTTGACGAAATATTGCGTGAACCGAGAGAAACGTCAGCCGGAGAAAACCGGAGAACAAAAGAAGGAAAGATTTTCATTAGGACACACGAGGATACACCGGACTGAAATAGTCGTGATTCTTTCGGGAAGCGGCGAAGTCGGATGGCGTATGATTTGTGGCGAAAAATGGTGAGTGCTATAGCGTAATCGATTTATTTGCTCATTTCATCCATCGTACATGTATCTATTCTTCAACTTTATGACTTGAATGTTAGTTAATGTGGTCAAGAAATGGATCCTCCTGTCGCGGTATATTACAAAAGTAAGTACACCAAGAATGTTTCTGTGTTACATTGCAACATTATTTGTATGAAAAGTGCATACAGCTTCAGTTATTTCCTTAGAGCGATCATATAAAAGACATCACAACGAAGATCTGGATGATGAATGCATGGATTGCTGTTTAGCAAATTTTACACAGTGAGTGAATAATTTCCTTTTATGATGCAGTTATCCGTTTACAGTTGGATTCACTGTTACATTTAACATGCATGTACATACATACATAATTTTATTTGAACTTGAATTTTAACATACCACTGTAATAATAAATTGTTTTCTGCTATAATTAGGTTTGACAAGGATGAGTGTCTTTCAGACTACCCCAAAGAAGTGATCAAGCAAAACCAGTTTTTATTAAATTTACTAAACCAATTTGGTAATGGCACTTCGCAGTCTGAAGACGAATTAGAGGGTGTTAGCTTTAAACTTGTAGGAAAGTCATTGTGTGAAAGGTGTCTACGTGTTCTTTTCAATGTCAGTGACTGGCGTTATGAAAAGATAAAAAATTTTTACCGGGTAAGTTAAATTTCAACTTTTTTTAAAGGTGTGTGCATGGTTAACCCTGTTCGGCCTGGGGGGGGGGGCACAAAGTTCCCGCGCTAACTTTCAACATTTGTAACCTCTTTAATATGTATTCAAACGCCATCAAACTTTGTGACTTTTCCTAAAATTTATCTGGCAACAATTTCATATGACAATTTTTGGATCACATGACTTTATGTTTCCATGGCAACAAGATTTTGACAGCCATGTTTTTTGAAAATTGCATATCTATACCTTTGAAAGAAGAAAAACGATGTTTATTGCTGTAACTTTTCTATTTTTACGTCATTTAGCGTTTATTTATTGGTTTTGATTAATTTTAAGTGAATTTGGACGTACTATTGTATATCCTCTAGGTTTCATTGTCAGTTAATGTATGTATATGTTGTGGTTCAAATTTTTCTGTGGTTTAAAAATTTTCAAACCAGTTTAATTTTTGTTTCCCTTTGTCTCAGATTCATTATCATATTCTGTGACAAAGAAAAACAAAAATCAAACTGGTTTAAAAAAAATTAAACCAAAGAAAAATTTGAACCACAAGTTAACATATACATGTATGCACAGTGTATGCATGTATGCAACGCTTGTTTATTTTGCATTTCAAAACGAGGCCATAACACTTATTCCATTTAGTGAATTCTCTGGCAAAGACTGTTGACATTTTAGAAGCAATGAAGATTATTATTTCATAAATAGTTTTAAACATATTGATTTGGTCATTATCATAGAATGTTCAGTTTGTTTAAATCACTTAGGTCGGTGCCAAAGTGATATACCATGGAAATAACTTCCAACACCATTGTAAATCAAAGCAATCCCTCCAGGCTAAGGCATGGCTTGACAACTATTTGGATATACACAGTGAGCCCATGCCACATGCCGACATATTTCATTTACATGTTCCTTCAAAGAAAGAGGTTTTTAATGAAAAACCTGCAGATGCGACGTTACCTAACTCTTCATTGTATAAGTTATGGAACAGCAAAGTAAAGATTCCAACTAAGGTTTGTTTCAATTTCTATTTTTTAGTATTTAGATTATGATGTGTTATTGGGATGGAAGTTATTACCATGTTTTAGGTGGCGCCATATAGTTTTTTTGGCGCGCGAGGCATGGTCACAAAAATGGCGCGAGTGTGTTTGTTTATTTTGATGACATACTGAATGTTTCTTCTGTTTCACCAAAAATTGTGAATATTTACCGTGTAAAAACCGGAAAAAAACTCCCCAGATTTTGTCAGAATCCCTCAAAAGATCTCGAAGCATTGACCAGAGTACCATGCAACTTACTTGGCTTCATTTGTCATCGACAAGGTAAACTGGTAAATATTATAACCTTAATATAGAGCAGTTTTCAGTTTAGTGTTGTATAATGTTCAGATGTAGCATCAAAATTTGAAGTAATTATTAACTGATGATTCACAACAGGTTCAGACAATTGTATTGAACCTATCAGGAGTCTGATCGCAATTACTTTTGGACTCTCCATTGGGTATTTGTCTGCCGGGTTTTTCAAAAACAATACGTACAATAAGTATTAAAATAGTATATAATATATACATTGTACTTTGTGAAATTTGTTGATGTTCAATTTCCTTGCAGGGTACAATGGCCACAATAAGCAAGGAATGGCGTACCTGAATATTTGCTATCAAGAAAATGCAAATTTCATTTTGAGTGCACTGGTCCACTTGATTGCCACACCATCTTTAACACCAGGACCTTTCTCGCGAAACTTGAGCTGCCAGTTTGACAATGCATCAAACAATAAGTGCAACACAGCAATAGCATTTTTTGGTTACCTGGTCTCACAGGATGTTTTTTACAATGTAAGTTATAAAATGAGATGCTATCTGTTTTCTTTTTTCTTGTAAAATATTCAAAATACTTCAAATATTTAGAGACTTTACAATATGAATATATGCAAGGCATAGAGAGTAATTTTTAAAAATTGTCTCAGGGTATTCATTTTTACTGCTTTTAACATCCAAATTGACAATCATTTAATATTCTTAATTACTGAGGATGATGCTTTGCCTTTCTATTAAATTCCCACCGGTCACATATTTCCAGATTTTGTATTTAGTTTTTTTAATTTAACCATAGCGGGGATTCAATTGGAGAACCAGATGAGTGAATGTTTTTTTCTGATACGAGGAGAACAGAAATATAACTTGTATGTACACCCATTACTGATGCGTGACATGCAACAAAGAATGGCTTCAGAAGAACGAATGATGACTCAAGAGGTTTTTTAATTAAATGGGAAGGAATTTAATAAGCATTCGTTAAAGTGTCTAAATGGCCTGCAGGGTTTTACTGGTTTTAGTATCTTAATGAAGCTTAATAGATAACCGTCCAAAACTGGTTTTGGCTATTCGATTTGACCCTTTTTCACCCCAAATATTCGGTTTAAAGTTGCCACTTGAGCCATATGCTGTTTAACAAAAAGGATCTTGGTCATAGTAACGTCAAGATGGGAAAACAAAGTTTCCCACACATATAATATCAAGGAGTTCACAAATCTCAAGGTTGATTTGTTGAGGCAAAATGCTCTAAACGTACAATTAAAATGGACTGATTTCCACAAAAACACAAGAGTTTCACTATGGTGTCATGATATGGGATAAGTTTGTAAATGTATGGAGTGTTTTCACTTGACGTCGTAGCCGCCATTTTGGTGTGCCTGTACAAATGAATTTTAATTAACTTATTTTGTTAGGAACACCAACATGCATGGCTGCCATTGATGGTCTTTGTCATTTGAGTCCCATGGGACTGAGTGAAAACACTCCATACTTTTATGATTGTTTAAAACATTTGTGTGGTACTTCCCATCCATATGGTCTGAATAGGGTTAAGAGTCTATACGAGTTGCAACAAACACGCAGTCTTTATAAATTGCAGGTGTATGGTAACACCCTTTTAGTTCACCACACACATGAGGATGTTGACAGGTACAGATGTAGATGTGATTGAAATATTTTTAATGTTAAAATGACACTTTCTGTTGAGTTGATTTTTCTATTTGTTGTCCCTACCAATTCTTGTTATTTTTTATTACGTCATAATTACATTCTTTACTTCGATTTATTTTTAATTATTGACTGATGAGGTAGAGATCGTATTTGCACTACAATATTACTCCCTCGATTTATTATTTTGAATTATTTCATTTTCACTTACAACCACTCTCATGCATACACATTACACTCCCTCTCCCCATATTATACCCACTGATTTCAGTGGAGATTTTGGGAGGTCCATGTATTTGGGATCCCATACACCAACATCAGAAAATTCCACAAGAGTTGCTTGTGAATCTAATTTTTTTAAAGTATTATATATATATATATATATATATAAATAAATGTGAGAGGAAGTCACAAAACACAACTCCACGGTGTGGCCATCACCTCACGCATGCGCACAGCCATTTCACCCCAGCAGTGGCAGCCATGGACAGCTGTTTCGGCCTGGTTAGGCCTCATCAGCATGGCATAGCCAGGCACCAATGAAGATATATATATATATATATATTTGGATGTTACTGTGATCAACATCATCTGTGGTATTCATCTCTTCTATAACTGGTATTTTGTGTCGACAGGATGTTTGAAAATGCCAACGAGCAGTTCCGAAAGGCTGACATGGTAACTCCACATGGTAAGTGTATAATATTGTTTATCATACATGACATTCATATTTCCCAAAGTTATGGTTTGGATGGTGTTTTCCTTAGGGAATGGTCAGCAGGGTGCAATAAAATCTCATTATTTGCACTCGTTTTCATGCCTACATGTATTTGCATGACATTGGATTCTAAAACACCATATATTGTTTCTGAAGACTTTGAGCATAACTGTTTTGTATTATTGTTCTTTGAAAAAAGTTTTTAGAACCCCTCACCTCTCTGAAGTGTAATGTTACTCCATAACTAGAGGCTTTTTCTTGCTTCTATTGACAACTTTCACTTTACAATTTACTGTCTTTAATACAGAACTGTCATTTCTCATGGAAAAGGTACCGTATGTGACAAATGTGGAAATTGTACCATGTGTTTGGAAAATTCATGAGTTCCTTTCTCCATTTGTACGAACAGTACATGATTTTGCAAATGCGCATCACTTTTGGGTGCGCAAAAGTCCAGAGGGTAAGGATGTTTTTATGCATGTACATGTAGTTTACATTTGTTGGGGGTTTTAAAATTTTTAAACCAGTTTGATTTACGTTTTCGCTTGTCTGAGATTGTGTTGAATCTGAGATAAAGAAAACTGAAAAATAAACTGGTGTGAAAATTTCAAACAAAAAAAAAATTTAACCACAACATAATCAGTTGGATACCAGTCATAAAAAGAATCCATATTGCAAAGGGCTCTAATAAATGGTACATAATTTTCCCAAAGCACAGATTTGCACATACAAACATGTGTGTATTTGCGAAACAAGAGATTCGAAAGTAAGAGATGCCTATTTATGGTTTAACTTTTACATTGTAATTTGTTTCTGTTACACTTATACTTCCTTTCATTTTTTCCCTTTCCGTTCCTTTCATAAAATACTGTTAAATGTTAGACAGTGTTCAAGACAGAAAACCCACTACTGATGTTTATTTTCTTCTCTCCTTTTTTTGGCTAAAGGAAATGTTGTCTTACACTATAAACGCTATTCAAAGGACAAGTGGTGTCCAGTTGCTGATGATCCAGAAACATTCCTATCTGATGAGGACAAATATGGCATTTTGTTATTCAAGGCAAGTGGTACATGTACATGTATATAAGATGGGGATGTCTGTCTAGTATGCAAATTATCTAAAAAGTTCTTATTCCATTGATACATTTTGTTTGTTGTGACGTACCTCCAGTGGGGCTGTATGTCTGTAGTCTAAGTTGACCAAAATAGAAATTTGAAATGACAACCGCATCCACGAGGTTTTATAACTTCTAATGTTTACTTCTAACAAATTGTGTGCTACCTGTACATATTATCATGAGACCCATCCCCCCCCCCCCCCCCCCACATGAGCAATATTTCAAACACTATTTACAAAATAGCTGTTTGAGGGCCATGCGCATGATTATGAGTGCGGCTGGAAAAAGCCATACCACCCTTATGAAAGCGTTAACTGCCTCCTATGTTAAAATTTAAAAACAAGTTCATATCCAAATTGATCATACATGATAACATACTTGTTGACTGAGTTAAGTTGCACACGCCAGATATAAAAATAATTGGCTATTGGTAATGGTGCACAGACCTCACTGTGATTAATCCATACTCCATGACCTGAACTGCCAAATACTTTCCCATCCAGCCCTCCCACATGGTCAATAAGTATCAAATAGTCTGCTGTTTCTTCAACTGATCCTGTATGACATACAGTGCTTTACTGGTTGTTTAACCATATCAACAACTGCATCATGTGCCTGTCAATGGCAATTTTGTTCCACAAGAATAAGATTATAAAATATCTTAATAAAGGCTTCTAATCCGGAACACTTTGTTTAACTGGACATGGTTTTCTTGATCACCAGGAAAAACCTCAAGGTTTTCCTATGCTCGTGGAGCCAGCTATGCCATTTGCTGATGATGAACTAAAAAACTTGAAGTCAAACATTAAAAAGTATGTACTGTAAGATTATGTCAACCCATTTTCCCACTAATATATTAATATGCATTCATTCTCTTCTTATTAATTATATTTAATTGACTGACTGACTATTTCCATCACTCATTCATTTTTTTTACATCTTTTGTTTGTCCAGTCCTTTATTTTGTTCATTGCTTTTTTATTTATTTCAGTGTTTCTTCATACTGTTGTTGTATCATATTTACATCCTTTCATTTCACTGCTTACTTAATTATTCTTCTACAAAGGTGTGAAACACATTCCTATTTAACATCATGTGATACGACTCGACTTTTGAAACTCATCTACTGTATCTCCTTGTTATAATCATTCTTAATTGAGCTATGACATGAAATTACACAACCATCGTACATTATTTGTTTGTATCACTATCTTGTAGGCTACTTGAACATCCTATGCTTCAAGATGCAAAACTTGAAGAACGCAAATTATGGTGGAGCGAGTATTTGACAGGTAAATAAATAGTAGCAATTAAATCAGTGATTTTTGATTATGTTAAGAACATTCTGTGCAGGACTGTTGAACGGGGTGGGGTATTATGGGATTACAGGAAATTAATTCAATGTTTTTCGAATCAGTACTTTTATGTATGAGATGGAAACAATCAAGTATGAATTGTAAATGAGATGCAAATAAGAATGAAGGCACCAGTAAATTATCATCGACCCTCTATCTATGCATTCAATATGCATGTTTATTATTCGACTGTGATTTCATTTTACCTTATAAGGGAAAGAGAACACGCAAAATATCCGAGCGTATTACACAGTAGATTGCCGTATTACACCTTAGCATCCCGGTTTCAAGACACAAGCTATTATAAATAAAATAATTTCAGTCGAATAATAAATCCCTTATTCGATGGTTTAACAGATAATACGTGCAGACATTTTACTCATTGCTCGCATTTTTTCTCGCCCCTGCGGGGCTCGAAAAAATACTACGCAACTCGTAAAATATCCGCGCGTATTATCTGTTAAACCATCGAATAAGGTGTATAGCTTCACCCCACATAGGCATTGTGAAACTTGGGGGTAGCATTCCAAAACATCAATTTCAGTTACTAATAATGTTGTGTTGTGGGTTTCAAGGAGAGGCTTTCAGACCAAAAAAAACTACTTGGCCTGTAGAGATGCTTAGAGGTAAAAGATTGCTTCAAAATGAGAGAGATGATTTGGCTGCAGCTGATGCTGTTGAAGGACTTACATATTGTGAAGAAGACATGCCAGTGGTAGGTACAATTGAGGGGACTTACCCAAGAGGTCATGTGACCCCTATTTCTTTAAAACGGGATCTTGTGACCACAAAAGGACCAGACATGGAAAAGAGCATAAACTAAAATTGACGGGCTCTGGGCAAGACCATCCTAAAGTGACTTTATGTGACATCGAAAGACATTTTGCCTTTGGTCAATGGATTACATGCAAATGTAAATGTTTAGTGAGCATAAACTGACTGCAGGACACTTAGATCACTCAATAATTTATAAGATAACAGCTACTAAATGATATGCGAATAAAACTCCTTTGCCAAGCTTTCGTTAATTCTGGAACGCGTTTCCACCCCATATCATTAATTGTAGTTGTTAAATGTTGTAGCAAATAGTGGCTCATTTTAGTCATGTCAAAAATAAGTTTTTGGTAGAGCAATTGCTTTCAGATTATTTGTTGGTATTTACTATATGGCGTAAGATTTTTTTTCGGCTTTTGTGTGAGTTGGCAATGTGACTTTTAATTAGTTTCTCTTGGATAAGATCAACTAATTTTGCAGTGTACACTTTATTACACTGTAGATATATTCAGGCCAGTACCTTGATCCAGTTAGGAAGGAACGTACCTGTGAGGAAAAGCGTGCAATCAACAACGGAGAATGGCCGGTGAAGAGGATTATTAAGGAGCGATGTAATCCAAGAACAGTAAGTCCCTTTATCTCTATTAAACCTAGCTAATAGTGTGGATTAATGGTTTGGGTGTACACTGTACATCAATAAAAGCTAGCGCTCCTGCAAGCTTTCTATACAGATATTATCAGATTTAGAAATAATTTGATTTTTAACAAGGACAGTAACTGTTAAATGCTTGAAGCACGGATTTTTTAGATTCTAATAACGTGGTCATTAATCTCTGACCCAAACAATAAAAAATTGTTTGGCTTATTGATTGATGTGCTGTGGTCAGGGCTATAATTGTCAGAGCACTTTCTCTTTTTAAATATCTCCTACCTTTTTCCTATTTTTTTAATGTTTGGTGCAAATCTGAATTGAATATCGAAGATACTTATTATAATTATTGCGAATATATATACTATATACTATGAATATATATACTATGAATATTGATATGTGACATTGTTTCTTCATTTTAGCACGAGAAGGAATACCTTGTTGAATGGAAGCCCAGCTGGGTTGAAGCCAGTGGGATACGGGAAAAATGTGTTGAAGTATGGGAGGCAAAGACACAAACACATAAATGAGAAGTATCTTGTAAGTGTATTTATTGATTGTGTTGACTTGATTGAGATCCTATTTCATACTTTTTTTTATCGGCTCTTCAACTTGCAAAAAAGGCCATTATTTTCTAGATGCTGACCTCAGACTTGTTCAAAACATGATATTATAAAACGTTGTGCAATCTCGTTCCCAGGGTTCTTTGTTTAAAGAAGGTGATACTGGTAAACAGTCATATGACACGTGAACTTGAATTGAAAAAGGAGGAAAAAAAAAAACAGGAGGACCAGAAATTACCCCCCCCCCCCCCCCCCCCCCCCCCATTTGACAACAATATGAAGCAACCTTATCTTTCAGCTAAGATATGCTTTATAGACTTTTATTGAAAGCAGTCTGGAATTACTTTACTTCTTTCGTTGTGTTGACATCCCATATGTTTTTCTTTTTCAGTATAAAGGCGAAATAAAGCACCTGGTTGCAGTTATCGAACTGACCAAGGAATTCAAGTAGAGAAGGAAAACGAGAACAAATCAATGCCAATTGTAATGATCGGACAATGAAATTGATTTCTATAACCTACCTACAATGTATTTTTAATAGCAGAGGCAACGTTACAACAAAGGATCATAATCAGAGTTCTTGGTAACAACATCGGACAGAAATAGTACAACAGCCTCATTGAACGAACGGGGTGGGGGCGTTTCTCGAATATCCGGATAATTTACCGGCCCCATAAATCACCCGGAAGTCCCCGTTAAACTTTTCGGGTGTTTCACAAATCTCCCGTTATTTTCTGTCCACGAAAAATATCCCTCTAACTTGCTCGTTAACTTACCTGAGGTCAAGAGCTCCTGTTAGTTTTTCTTGTCCAAAAGTTAGCTTTTGAATTGACGTTTTGCTCATGCTTTTACCATTTTGGATACGGGCGGACATTGCTCTTTGATGCAGTGGTGAGCGTCTTTGATAATCAATTTATGGGCGTAGATTAAAGAAATTGCATATAAAGGGGAGTTTCGATCTACGTCGAAACTTTGGAAATCATAGTAACTGTTCCAGTTTTCAGTTGTTAATATCGCATCCGAAAATATCTGGAAGCTGACGTGTGCTTTGAGAAACGGTTTTCGAGACCCAGAAAGTGTACCCGTAAAAATTCCCGGAACCCGATAATTAATAGACGTTTTGATACATGTATATATGAAAAGTAAATAACGAATCTTGCAAAACGTTTTTTTTTTAAATGTCTTCTCCCCTTGGCTGTTGCATTTCAGTGTATAATTTTCCAGCACGTCGAGTACCGTCGTGATAACCTTAATTCGAGCTTCCAATAACCTCGAGTTTTTTTGCTGTTGTTTTATCCTTCAGGGAGGGGGGCGGAGAGAAGGGGCCGTAAAGCAGGAAAACACACTTGACATTCAGAGCAGTTTGTTTTTATGCCGGTCATGAAACAAATATACATGACATGGCGCGCATTAAAAGGATTTCTTTGTTTTTGATGTGCCGGACATGAACATTTACTTCCCCACTTGTAAATTGCCTTCTCCTTTCTGGCCATTTCTCACGATCATGAGAATTCTATTCTCATGCCCAGCATGAGTATTTTTTCATGCCGGGCATGAGAATCAGTTAAATTCTCATGCCGGGCATGTGAATTCCATTCTCATGCCGGGCATGTGAATTCCATTCTCATGCCGGGCATGAGAATTCTATTCTCATGCCCGGCATGACCATTTTTTCACGCCGGGCATTAGGATGCTATTTCTCATGCCCGGCATGAAATTTTTTTCTGACCCCCGAGATTCGTACGCAGGCTTTTTACGGTCGCGCGAGACAAGTCGTAGCCAGCCATCAATAAAGGCGCTTTGGCATGCAATTTTCGTCGACATGCCATCACAAATCATTTACTCTGTAAGCCCACCCTAAAAGTACCTCAGAGAATTAAAGTTCACAACAGGCATGGTAAAAAACCCTTTATGCCAAACAGGAGGGAAATTGCGGGTATGGTGTCTTTGCTTCTTCAGACATGCCCTTTGAGCTGCAAAAAAAAGCTCAATTTTTTCAAGACCAGTGGACAATATCTTTCATGAGGCATGTGGACATGCCTATTGACGTACTTTATGAATACCCATGACTCGCTTGACGCATTTTATGGCCATTAGCATTAAATCAGGAGAAAATAATGCCCATGCACTAACAAACGCTAACATTCGAAGAAATGTTTAGTTTCTAAGCCGTTAAAAACGGCAAATCGGCGGCCTTTCAGTTGTGAAACTGGCGAAAAATTACACATTTTCATCTCGCTCGTACAGAAAAACGCGATGCCACACATAAATAAAATGTTGCCACAACATAAACACGCTCTTGTTCTTCACACTATTGTTATTTACTTTGGATTAGCAGTTGAAATAAGAATATTTCGGCCGTTAGAAGAAACATGTTTTCTTCCATTTTAAAAATTAGCAAATTTGAACCAATTTCAACGTCGTGGAAACCCAATTGGTACGTTGAGTTTGAAAACAAAATTAAGACGGTCTTGAAGCACAACATCTGTTGTTTACTGTGGTAAAATATTTCTGGCGGCACTTTAAAAGTGCCCCGTCGAGAGACCAAAATGTGAAGGGTAGTTTGACACCAGGAGAACTTGTGACACGAACCTGAGCGCCGCCAATACGCACAAAATGTTTATCGCTAAAAATAGTTCCTTTGAGATAGAGCCTTTTTTCAGAATCGTAAAAACTTCAGAAGAACTTTATAGACGGATATGTGACGCCTAACGGGGTCGTAATTTTGGGACTCCTGGTCTAGAACGAACGGGTATCCATTTTAGAGACATTTCCTAGAACGAGGTATAATATTTCGAACGCACGAAAGCTTCATAAGATGGTGAATAAAGAAATTGTAGAACGTGACTTTATCGTCTTTATCTTCTGTTTGAAATGAAAGCAATTATGTTGCTGATTTGTGTAGAAGCAGAATTGTCGTATTTTGATGTATAAGTCGAACAAACAAAGAAATAACTTTTCTAAAAAATGGGCTATTGAAAGTTACGCAATTTCTATGAAATCTAAGTTAAATACTGCGCAGGATATTCCAGAAGTGGTGTTGACCTTGGGGTTGTCTAGTTACACGCCCACTTGTACTCCTGACCAGAATCTGACTTTCAACGTCCACAAGGCCGTGGACAATCAGGGATAGGCGGCTGACAGCCCAGCGAGTTTCGAGGCTCTGCCATCCGAGATCGCATATCATTTCCGTATCATTTTTCTAGAATCAGAGTGTTAAAAATTGACCTATTTTTAGAATGGGGTAACATTTTGAGTGCAAATTCTTTCTAAAACGGGGTCTAAATTTGGAGACCCGGGCGGCACATACCCAGCCAAGACATATCCGAGTACCCCCCTAGCCTCAAGCAAGCTCTCGGGGTCGGGACCGGGCTCGCGGTTTGGGAGGGGAGGAGGCCCCCCGAACCCTTTCCTCCCAACCCCTAAGCCCGAGAGCCTTGCTCGCGGGCTAGTACCTCCCGGGGGCTGCATCAAAGTGTTTCAATGGCCGTCCGCCCTGGAACACCATCTGTCATTTGAAGCCTGCTCCAGGTCACCGGAGAAGCACACCCTAATGAACCTGGCCAAACAACAGTACGCCACCCTCCTCAGCGAAAGCGTTGAACTTCTCCCTTTCTTTGCAAGTCTCAAGCTCAGTTAGCAGCTCAAACAAAGGCCAAAGCCTCAAGGCGGGCTGGGCGCTAAAGGAAATGGAACAGCCCTTGCTACCAATTCAATTAAAAGCAGAAATAAATGCGTCGTGCCCGTGCCGGCAGTAAAGAAAAAAGCGCCATCGATGGCCCTCGTTGAAGATTTTGAGGATAGTTGCCCTTGTAAAGCTAGAAAATGAAGGGCCAATGTAATGCAAGATTGCTAACCACTTTTACAGTTTTATTTTCTCTTGTAAGAAGATTGAAGAAGCCTGATGCATGATTTTTTTTCCGTCTTGAGGCTGTGCAAGAATTTTTTTTTCGAGATTATTCCATACATTTCTTTCGCTCGCTGTGAACGATTTTTTTTCTCTACTTTTGCTGTGCAGGAATTTGTTGGAGTGCATGATTGGCTTTATCATAAACCATAGTTAACTATGCATAAACGCAACTGATTCAAGGCTCGGGTTAGTTTAATTTTCTGATGAACTATTAACGGAAAGCGGGTGCAATAGTGGCTAAAAAGAAAAAAATATCTTTGAATTTCACTTCTGTTTTCGAAAATATCTTGTATTGAATGATGTAAAAAGCACTTTCGAGCCTCCCGACGTCAAAATTCAATATAGAAGACATGCACTCGGACCCCACTAGAGCCTCAAGTTCTACAACTAAAGGACTCCCAGCCCACTTTATAAATTACACTGACCTGAAACCTTTTCCACGGCAATGTTCTTTCCTTGACCGATACCATAAGCACGCAACAAATTCCAGCGTGCTACGGGTCACGCAATCTCTTTGCAACACATTGTGGGAAACTTCCGAACTGTCATTTAGCGACTGTTGTTTTAACAAATTTGGAGTAAATAACGCTATGATATGATCTACAAGGCTCAGATATTCCAAACACAGCAATATAATGGATCGGAGTGCAGGATTGTCTTTATTATAAACGCAATTCAAGGTTCGGGTCAGTTTAATTTTCTGATGAAAAAGCGGGTAAGTGTTGATCGCTGTTATTTGTAAGGTCGCACAACATGATGTTCGTGTCTCTACTCCGTATCCCAACAAACTGCTTAAAAGATATCATTTTAAGTTAGCAAAGCATAGATAAAGTTCTTCTGAAGTTTTTACGATTCTGAAAAAGGCAAAGGAACTATTTTTAGCGATAAACATGTGGTGCGTAGTGGCGGCGCTCAGGTTCGTGTCACAAGTTCTCCTGGTGTCAAACTACCCTTCACATTTTGGTCTCTTGACGGGGCAATTTTAAAATGCCGCCAGAAATATTTTACCACAGTAAACAACAGATGTTGTGCTTCAAGACCGTCTTAATTTTGTTTTCAAACTCAACGTACCAATTGGGTTTCCACGGCGTTGAAATTGGTTCAAATTTGCTAATTTTTAAAATGGAAGAAATCATGAGTCTTCTAACGTCCGAAATATTCTTATTTCAACTGCTAATCCAAAGTAAATAACAGTAGTGTGAAGAACAAGAGTGTGTTTATGTTGTGGCAACATTTTATTTATGTATGGCATCGCGTTTTTCTGTACGAGCGAGATGAAAATGTGTAATTTTTCGCCAGTTTCACAACTGAAAGGCCGCCGATTTGCCGTTTTTCAAACTTTGCCCGTTTTCGAAAAAAATGAAACGCCGTTACAATTTTTAATGTTATTTTTGAAAATACTTTACTATAGAGATTATTTGGGCAAAATATGAAGAAATCCGAAATTTTGTGAGTGACGCCTGATTTTCGAAAATTTCAGACATTGGCTCTTAAGAGTCTTTCCACGAGAGGACCAGGTAGACGTGACACATGCCATCTCACCGATTTCTTTCAAACTTTCACAGATTTTTAGGTTCACTAAGTTATTCAAGAAACCAAAGTGGTTCGGTCCCCTGACCATTCCCTGGGGTATAAGAGGCCCCACCTCAATTCCCAGGGGTAAAACCCAAAAATATCCCTTAAAAATGCACTGACAAGAGACTTCTCTCAAACTAACAGAATGTAATGGATTCTAATCGAATTTCATCCAACAATTGCTGGAACCCTTAGCAACTGAAAACTTAAAGTTCATGTAATTTAATATTATTCCTGTCAATTAAGAGCTGTCAATCATTGACCATGTCACGCAACTTCGTCAAATTGTACTTTTTCAAATGCAATTATCTCCAATGGGCAACATTGTAATTCAACAAACGTTATACTACAACACAAACCTGTCCTAGTACTATGTTTCTGTGGAAAAAAATGTTTGGCATCTGTCAAATATTCTTAATGGCATTCATTTAAAGTAAGTGACCAGCGCCTTCAATGTGCTTTTTTTTCGACACAGAGAATATCAAAAAAATTGAATGCTGACGAGCCATTCAATGCTATAATTATCAACATGCCTCCTTTCACTATATATTATGCGTCGAAACACATTTTCAAGACAGTTTAACTGCTAAATTTTATATAGCTGATATGCTAAATATTCGATGACAGCGCAACGTGGACTGCGTTAATCAGTATACATAATTAATTAGCATCCACGTCTGCTTTATCGGCTCCATTTGTAGCCTACACATTGTTAGGGGAAAATGTTACCCAGTTGAGTCATTTGAAAACTCTTTTGGGTAATATTTTCGTTGAAATTATCGCTCTGCGCGATTACCTATTTTGGCCATGTTACT
Source organism: Dendrophyllia cribrosa (assembly GCA_024195265.1). Lineage (NCBI taxonomy): Eukaryota > Metazoa > Cnidaria > Anthozoa > Scleractinia > Dendrophylliidae > Dendrophyllia > Dendrophyllia cribrosa. Next base: position 25,588,270 of record JAJLRJ010000003.1, on the reverse strand, counting down.
CATGTTTCATTCGGTGTTGTTTTTGTTGTGTTATCATATTTTCCGGCGTATTTTATTATATATTACGGGGGAATACGATACAATACAAACCTGCAGACGATGTAAAGTCAACTTTGGACAAATTTCCAGCTTTGAAATAATTACTTTTCTCTTTTCAAGTCATTTTTGAGTGTATTGAATGTTCTGAGCGACAAATGAAATCAATATTGCGTGACAAGGTGAACAGAAATGTTCAGAAAATGTGGTGCGTGCCGTGATACCCGCCAGGGCATTCTTTTGAAAACATTTTGGCTTGAAAATAAAGTTCAGGTTCACATTTATTATAATTACTTGAGTCAAGTACTTAGAATATGAAGTTTAGCTGAAAATCCGCTTTATACAGAAATTTAACTTTCTCTTGTATATCTGACTTTTACCATCACATTCAGTTCACATGTTTCTAATTACCAAGGTCTCGCTTTCTGTAAACAACAAAATAAAAATCACAAACGAAGCGCTTCGTGGCGGCCGGAGTCGTATTATTGTTTTCTTGTTCAGATCAACGGAAAGAGAATATCTGAAGTTTTAAATAGTTTGCGTCTTACTACAGCAGCCTTTATGGCTGCACAATTGTCAGAATTGTCGTGTTCGTTTGTTGCATACTGCAAAAACAGTTGCGTTTTTTCGGCACGATTTCCTGGGCGTATTGAGTTTTTCACTCTGTCTGCATGTGTGAAGGACATCAATGCAAGTCCCATCTGCGACAGGTAAAGTAGCCCAAACTAACGTTAGCACAGAAAGATGTCTTATTTTAGCGCGTGTTGGATTGTTTGATCACAACCCGGGATCACGACGGACATAATATGACCATTTGTCCAAAGCATCCTACTTCGCTAGGAACATGGTGGAGAACAAGCCTGAAATGTCACCATTCTCTTCACGGCAATTCCCGAAGAACCAGGCAGAAGGAGGAGCAAACCTTCAAATAAGCAAAGCTCGATACACAAAGAGATCATGGCTAAATGGAACGCTCTTGTTCCAGATGGTCCAGGTATGAACGCAGACGATACCCGAGTATTCCCATTATGCATGGTTCAATTCCTACAGTTACCATCCCCCCCCCCCCCCCCCCCCCGGGCACACCCCCGGGGATTTGCCATTTTTTCTTCACTTGGCGTCCTATTCCCCACCCCCGGGCACAAAGAAAGAGGTAATTCCCCACCCCCGGGACGCTCAACAGCAAGCTGCACCGTTTCTCAAGAAGACAGAAATGTTTATTATATAAATCCACCGAACAGTTTACAAAATAGACATCGACTGGACTAGACTCGTATGGTTACCGAGATCAGGAAGCATCTCTCCCATTGTTTTTCTTCCTTGCTCGCGTTTCTTTGGCTTTCATCGCTCCTCTCTTGCGGTTGTTTCGTGTACTGAGGATGTGTTCTTCCCAACACTTCACATCATCCACTGACGGGCTTTAACTTTGCCAAATTGTTTTCTTCCAGCCAATTACTAACAAATTGTAAGAATTTCCCAGCAAAGAAGTCCGTTTGTCGAGTCATGTCGTCCGCCATACACCTTATTCCAAATATGGTGGCCAATTTATTATTCTTTTATAGCCCTTGTTGCCTCGTCAGCATGTGCAAAATGAGGCAAATGAGGGCTAATTAAAATGCATACAAAAAGAATAATAAATTGCCCGCCATTTTGGAATAAGGTGTATAGTGCTTCGACGAAAATTTCGCCCCATAATTCCTTGCGCACCTAGATTATCCCCACCCCCTATCCCCGGGACAAGACTGCTTGCAAAATTCCCCACCCCCGGGCCACAAGGGCCGATTTTGTCCCGGGGGTTGCCCGGGGGGGCATGGTAACTGTAGGAATTGAACCATGCATTACTAAATGCATGGTATTGCCGAGCAATTTCAACGAGTAAGGAAATTACAATAATACAAACTAGAAATAAATAGGTTCCGTTCCGCCCCAGAGGAAAAAAAAATGTTTTTGTTGCAAACATATTTCAGCCAAATTTTTATTTCCGGAAAAATATATTTTTGCATGATAGGTTCGCACCAAATTATATTCTGTTTGTCAGCCCATAGCTGGACGAAGCGTTTTTAGCCTGCGAGCAAGCTCTCGGGCTCGGGGTTTAGGGTTAGCCCGAGAGCTTGCTCGCAGGCTAAAGCGTTTTTGGTCGCTTGTCCATTTGTCGTACTGTTTCTTGCCTTAACTGTCAGGAATCTCGTTGGCATACCAAAAAATTGCCCCCTGAAAGGAGACATTTGTTCCGGGCGTGCGCGTTACTAAAATGAACTATTGAGCTCGAACGGCCTGGGCGCGAGTCCGCGCAAGTCACCAATAGAAGCCAAAATGGGCTCAGTCGAAGCATATTGCACTAAAAAAAAATGGCAAAATGACCGGCTTTATTTCGCTCCAACTAAATCATATTTCCCACCAAAATGTTTACTAGATCCCAGTCTCTTCAAAACCGAGTGTGTATGTTGACATTACGCCTATTGAAATGAGTTATACCGCTAAAAGCGATGACCGCGCGGTTGAACTCCATACAAGCCTTCACTTGACATTGGTCACTTCAAGGTCAAAATGACGGGACTTTTTTTTAAGTTATTAAAATATTTTAACGTTTCCAGATAGAATAATAACCATATTACTGGAATCCGAGTGTGGATTTTCGAAAAGTAATTCATAAATGGGCGAAATTTTGATTATCCCTTCAAAAAATGGCGTTTTCGCTGTGATTTTAAGGGTCAAATTGGGGGTCTGGGGACGAGCTAAAAATTTAGAGGCAAATGTCATCCAATTTTTTGCCATGATTCTCATTAAAACGTGTAACTGGCAACCTAGCGGTATTCTCCTATAAGCTGAATACAAAAATAACTAACAGGCCAGTACAAAACGTGGACCCCGCCTTCTGGACCCCTTCTGGACCCCTTCTGGACCCCCCTTCTGGACCCCCTCTTTTTCTTCCAGGAAATTGCCAATTAATACATTTGTGCGAAGTAGCAAAAAAAAAATGTAAAAAAAAAAAAAATATATATATATATATATATATATATATTAAAATTGAAATAAACAGAACATAAAAACAACTGGGCGACTGGAAAAGGAATTGAAGCGCACTATAAAAAATTACAACATATTTCCCGCCTTTACGATTGCACCATAAGCTCTTTACATAACTACTGCTGACTGTTACCTGGCTGTTAAAATGGAGGTGAGTGTTTTTCAGGTTTCTTTACTATTTGATGTAGAATCTGGTCTTTTCGGAGACCATCGTTAAATAATAATGACATACCGTGAAAAGAAAGTCTGCAGCTGCTTAATATTATATTTTTTCAACATTTTTTCCTACTTCGCACACGTGTATTAATTCAAAACAGTCATTTGTCAATTTCTTGGAAAAAGAGGTGATCCTGAAGGGGGTCCAGATGTGGGTCCAGAAGGGGATCCAGATGGGGTCTAGGTGGGGGTCCAGATGGGAGAAATGGGAATATTGAAATAAAGTTTGTTGTTGTACAGTGCAATCGCCAATTTCCGGCTGCATGCAACCACGTGTCACTTCCGATTTCTTACTAAATTCTTCATACTACTAATCGTTTTCTCGGTAAATGATACTCTATTCTAGACCAAAACTATCTGATTTCTATACCCTATCACGTACAAAATTGTTTGAAACCCATGCCCTACATATAGTGTAAATATGAGAGTTAAATCGTTTAATCCACGGGTATCGTCTGCGTTCAAAGACTTCAAACCTGCACCATCTGGAACAAGAGCGTTCCATTTAGTCAAATCCTTTTGTGTAACGAGCTTTGCTTATTTGAAGGTTTGCTCCTACTTCTGCCTGGTTCTTCGGGAGTTGCCGTGAAGAGGATGGTGACATTTCAGGCTTGTTCTCCACTATGTTCCTAGCGCAGTACGATGCTTTGGACAAATGGTCATATTATGTCCGTCGTGATCAAACAATCCAACACGCGCTAAAATAAGACATCTTTCTGTGAAACACTCAATACGCCCAGGAAATCGTGCCGAAACATCGCAACTGTTGTTGCAGTATGCAACAAACGAACACGACAATTCTGACAATTGTGCGGCCATAAAGGCTGCTGTAGTAAGACGTAAGCTATTTAAAACTTCAAATATTCTCTTTTCGTTGCACTAAACAAGTAAACAATAATACGACTCCGGCCGCCGCGAAGCGCTTCGTTCGTGATTTATATTTTGTTGCTTACAGAAAGCGAGACCTTGGTAATTAGAAACATGTGAACTGAATGTAATGGTAAAAGTCAGATATACAAGAGAAAGTTAAATTTCTGTATAAAGCGGATTTACAGCTAAACTTCATATTCTAAGTACTTGACTCAAGTAATTATAATAAATGTGAACCTGAACTTTATTTTCAAGCCAAAATGTTTTTTAAAGAATGCCGTGTCGGGTGTCACACCACGCACCCACATTTTATGAACATTTCAGTTCACCTTGTCACGCAATGTTGATTTCATTTGTCGCTCAGAACATTCAATACACTCAAAAATGACTTGAAAAGAGAAAAGTAATTATTTCAAAGCTGGAAATTTGTCCAAAGTTGACTTTACATCGTCTGCAGGTTTGTATTGTATCGTATTCCCCCGTAATATATAATAAAATACGCCGGAAAATATGATAACACAACAAAAACAACACCGAATGAAACATGAGTAACATGGCCAAAATAGGTAATCGCGCAGAGCGATAATTTCAACGAAAATATCACCCAAAAGAGTTTTCAAATGACTCAACTAGGTAACATTTTCCCCTAACAATGTGAAGGCTACAATTGGAGCCGATAAAGCAGACGTGGATGCTAATTAATTATGTATACTGATTAACGCAGTCCACGTTGCGCTGTCATCGAATATTTAGCATATCAGCTATAAATTTATCAGTTAAACTGTCTTGAAAATGTGTTTCGACGCATAATATATAGTGAAAGGAGGCATGTTCATAATTATAGCATTGAATGGCTCGTCAGCATTCAATTTTTTTTATATTCTCTGTGTCGAAAAAAAAGCACATTGAAGACGCTGGTCACTTACTTTAAATGAATGCCATTAAGAATATTTGACAGATGCCAAAAATTTTTTTTCACAGAAACATAGTACTAGGATAGGTTTGTATTGTAGTATAACGTTTGTTGAATTACAATGTTGCCCATTGGAGATAATTGCATTTGAAAAAGTACAATTTGACGAAGTTGCGTGACATGGTCAATGATTGACAGCTCTTAATTGACAGGAATAATATTAAATTACATGAACTTTAAGTTTTCAGTTGCTAAGGGTTCCAGCAATTGTTGGATGAAATTCGATTAGAATCCATTACATTCTGTTAGTTTGAGAGAAGTCTCTTGTCAGTGCATTTTTAAGGGATATTTTTGGGTTTTACCCCTGGGAATTGAGGTGGGGCCTCTAATACCCCAGGGAATGGTCAGGGAACCGAACCACTTTGGTTTCTTGAATAACTTAGTGAACCTAAAAATCTGTGAAAGTTTGAAAGAAATCGGTGAGATGGCATGTGTCACGTCTGCCTGGTCCTCTCGTGGACGGACTCTTAAGGCGCCAATAGCTGAAGAGAATTTCCTGGATATTTCGTCAACGTGTAATTAATCGATCAATAGAGTCGATCATCGATGGTGAGTCCCAAGGTTTTATTATGATCGACTCTGATGATCATTTTCCCATCTATTTCGATATCAATCTCGTCACATTGGGGATTTAATCTCCGTCTTGACCCTTGTCCTATTTGTTTGCAACCTGTGGCGACTTTTGCAAAGATGAAAACGACTTCATCGCTAAAAAGTAAATTTTGCATTTGACTGTTGTGTGCATTATTGTCGGCAAAAGAGGGCCTTCTTCTTTCTCCTAACGCTTTGACCGTTCCTATTATTGGCACTTTTTCTTCTTCTTTTAAAGTGCCAGTACGACTAAAATTTTTGTATTTCTTTTCCGCTTTTTTTAACGCAAATGTATCTAATGGGTTTAGACAAATGCGAATCGTAATATATAAGAATTTGATTAATGTAGATCGTTGCCCGGTTGAACTGTATAAGAAATATGTCTCATGTCCCAATGGAAGTCAGCGATAACGTGTTTTATTTGCGAGCTTTGCATAAGCCAAAAGGGGACATCTGGTATTACAAAAAAGGAACGGGGAGAGAAACTTTGGGGAATGTAGTAAAGAAAATTATGAAAAAAAGGGGGTTCGATGGACACTATACTAATCATTCCCTTCGGCGTAGTTGTGCTGCGCGATTGTATGATGGCGGTGTACCAGAACAGATTATTCAAGAAACCACTGGCCATCGATCATCTGATGGGGTAAGGGCGTATAAATGTACGTCATCGACACTTAAGAGGAAAGCAAGTGAAATCTTGCAGGGAACGACTTCAAAACATGTTGGAATTAATGTCGAGGTAAATGAAGAAAAATCTATTAAGGAAGATGATGAACATAAGTACAGTGAGCAAAAAGAAGAAGAGGGGTTAAAGGAAAAATCCATTGAGCCAGAAACAAGTGAAGTTTGTAATCAGTCCTTGTATGAGGCGTAAACAAGTTACGATTTATAATAAATTGAATATCTTGGTGTTCACATATCTCCTGGAATAGTTTTCTTGTGTACTGTTTATTTATTTTAGAAAGTTTTATTTTCAGCTGTACATTACATAATGGATTCCAATTTAAACAAATGTTAGCAGCAAAAATAATAAGGGTTAGACCCAAACGGTCTTTTAATAACGAAATCATCAGGGGGGATACTTAAACGTGGCAAAAACGGGCTAACTGCAATATTTTTAATATTACAGTGCGTGCACACTGCAATATTAAAAATATTGCAGTTGGTCTGTTTTAGCACGTTTAGTATTACCCCTGATAATTTCCCTTGCTAACAAAAAGGACCGCCCCCGTTTTCCTCAGACACTTGGAATCAAAACTCCTAATCACGCTGCAATCGTTGATATAATGCAGAGAGAGAACAAAAGGATTTGATGAGGATCAGTAATTATTAGCTAACTAAGGAGGCCATCGCTAGGTTGCCAAAGATATCTACCCTACACGCCACGGGGAATATGCAAGAAAGGCAAGTGAACTTGTATCCGTACTCCAGAACGTCTAAAATAAACTTAGAGGCGCCAACAGATTGGAAAAAATGCAATTTTTTCTCAAGGTTGCCTTTGACCTTAACAAAGCTTGCATTAGTTTGATATTCGTAGCAATCTCGTACCTCGACAACAAAGTCTGTAAAATTGTCTTTTAACTCCTCATTTACTTGAGGATGATCCTGCTGCAGGACATCCACCGCTTCTGCCGGGAGAAAAGGACGTTCCCGCACCCGCACGTTGTACCTAGTATAGGATGGCTGGACGACTGGCCAATCCGTCTTACAATCTCTAGCCAAGTGCCCGCATCTGTTACACCTGTAACAGCGGTTGAAGCCGCCACCAACGTCTGTACGGCCTAAATAAATGTAACAAACAGTAAGAATGAAATTTAACTTAACGACAAATGGGCGGGCAGGCGGGCGGGCAGAACTAGTGTGGTGATAAAGACCGTATGGAACTGCGCGAGAGAGAGAACTAATGTTCTCATAATGAACTTATATAGTGCGATGAACCAATCATAGCTACGGAACACCCAATCAATATTAGACTTTTCAAGAGTGAAAGCGTATCCCAAAGAAGTGGCTTGGTCTGAAGGAGTACACCGATGCCAATTCCCACGAAATGGAACAACAAAAACATGAAACATATGTAGTGTTCACATCAGGCGGCACATTGCGCGAATTATGATCGAAACATGTTTACTCTGAGCATGATTGAAACTACCTTACGAGGTAATTTCGATCTAAGCCAGACATTCCATGTTTTTTATTATTATTTTTATTAACTTTCAACTGTCACGCGCTGCTGTATCAACAACCTCATTTCAAGCGAATAAACGACAGCAACTACTTCAACTTTTGAACTACTTCAACTACTTCAACATTACAGCAACTACTTGATTTTCATATATTCACATTCATAGCAACTACTTCTTTGACTATGAACACATTTTTACTCTTATGTTTGAATTTACAATATCCTTTTCTTTAGAAATCAGGCTTAAATTAGTAACTGAGTCCGAGGTGGCTGAACAAGTCCAACAGGGTGAAATGTTGACATATGTATGACATGCAGTTAGTTGTCTTTTAAACAGCAAAGAAAGCCGTCGACTGCAAAGGGGATTACTTCAAATGGTAGAGCGCCCGCTTTGCATGCGGAAGGTGCACAATCACAATTCTCATTTGAAAAATGATTTCAGAAATACTGTAGAAGCGCCTATCTTTTCGATAACGAAACTATTTTACCTTATTTTAGCTTACACTCGGATCTGGTTGGCTAACCCAGTCTGTAAATTAAGGTATAATAGGATGTGGGTATCTTATGTGAGATTACAGCCACGGATAGGGGAATTAGCTCAAATGGTAGAGCGCTCGCTTTGCATGCGGGAGGTACCGGGATCGATACCCGGATTCTCCATTTCTTTTTTTTTTTTTTAATTATTTTTTTAACTTTCAACTGTCACGCACTGCTGTATCAACAACCTCATTTGATGCGAATAAACAACAGCAACTACTTATCAACTACTTCAACTACTTCAACTTTTCAGCAACTACTTGATTTTCATATATTCACATTCATAACAACCGTCTACTTTGACTATGAACACATTTTTACTCTTATGTTTGAGTTTACAATATCCTGTCTCTTTTCTTTAGAAATCAGGCTTAAATTAGTAACCGAGTCCGAGGTGGCTGAACAAGTCCAACAGGGTGAAATGTTGACATATGTATGACATGCAGTTAGTTGTCTTTTAAATAGCAAAAAAAGCCGTCGACTGCATAGGGGATTACTTCAAATGGTAGAGCGCCCGCTTCGCATGCGGAAGGTGCACAATCACAATTCTCATTTGAAAAATGATTTTTGAAATACTGTAGAAGCGACTATCTTTTCCATAACGAAACTATTTTACTTTATTTTAGCTTACACTCGGATCTGGTTGGCTAACCCAGTCTATAAATTATGGTATAATAGGCTGTGGGTATGATGTGAGACTACAACCACCGATAGGGGAGTTAGCTCAAATGGTAGAGCGCCCGCTTTGCATGCGGGAGGTAGCGAGATCGATACCCGGATTCTCCAACCTTTATTAGTATTTTATTTTTGGCTGACCTAATAATCCCTTCTTGATGTGAAGCCTTAAAGCAGATGAAAAGTTTCAGAAATAATACAGCAGCTACTACTTCTTTCGCGCTACGAAAATCCTATTACTTAATTTTAGTTTACAAAAAGTATTTTAGTTGACGTTGCTTACTTGTTCTCAAACTTATTAATAATTCATCAAGTCAACTACAAATCACTACATGTTTTCCACATCACGTGCATGTGTTTGGATACCCAATGAAAAACTGGATGAAAATCTTTAAAGATTTGGATATTGTATCCAAATCTCTAAAGATTTGGATACAATATCCAAATGTCCACTGATTCTCGGAAAATCATATGACATCAATAAATTAATTTGAAGTAAATGACATCTCAAGCAAACAACAAAATTTTATTTCCTTCAAAGAATGTAACAGAATAGTTGGGTGTTTCACATGTTATCGCAGTTCGTAGAATTTATGACGACTTTAACATCCAAAACTCGGCGGAATGTCCCAAACCTATAGGAAGGAACAGCACGAGTTACAAAAACTTAAATTGTAAACAACAAATTAACTCTTTCAATGATACCTTTTATCGCTGACACCCAATGGATTTAATGCGCCCTCGCCATTTTTCTCCACCAAGAAACGTTTTAAGCCGCAGACAATATTGTAAAGCGTCCGAGAGGGATATCGTCCACATGACTTATTTGCAACCTCCTGAACGAACTTGCATAACCAGTAGTTTAGACTTTTGGCATTCATGTTTTCAATGCTTTCAGTCAACTCTTGCACATCCAAACCAATGTCTTCACCTTTGAACACTCCGCCTGGCTCAATGGTGCAAATCTTGTTCGCCCTTTCGCCTTGCCATTCTCGAAAAATCTGTATCGCCCATTTGTTCTTGTAAACCGTGGATTTCGGAACAGAATTGATAACACACGCCTTTTCCTCGTCACAAGTTTTGGGAATCCGAAACCTTGAACTTGACTCATCCATCTCGCACAGAAAACTGAATTTGATAAACTGTAATAAGTTGGCTAACTCCCAAATGGCACATTCCAACGAAACCATTTTCATCACATTCTAAAGCTATTGTTTACAAACAGTAATAGTTGGCAACTCGAAACAATAAAAGCACTCGGCCGAAGCGGCCTCGTGCTTTCATCTGTTTCTCGGAGTTTGGAACCCCTGATGAAACCCTTGCACTCGTTGTTGATATATTACTTCCAAACTAGCCAGCCAAACAGGGTCAAATATTACAAATAAACGGATAGTTTTCAGCACCGACTGGGGGATTAGCTCAAATGGTAGAGCGCCCGCTTTGCATGCGGAAGGTACCGGGATCGATACCCGGATTCTCCATTTTTTTTTTCTCGATGTTGTTGTTGTTGTTTATCCACAACCACATTTTTCACATTGAAAACTATTTTTAAATAATTGTAGCTTACCAATAGCTAGCCTGTCCAAAATGATCAAGGTTTGTTTATAAAACATCTTTTACAAAAGGAATCGATCAACAGCTGTTTGAAATTAGTGAAAATACTCTCAGAGTGCCTGACCGTTTCACTTGCTCCAGCAATGACTCTTTTTATGTACTAACAACCCTCATGATTTGATGCACTGAGGATAGGCCAACAAAAGGTATTTAGAATGATCTTTGGCCAGGCGTTGGGGAATTATTTCATTGGTAGAGGTCCAATCTTTTTTTATGCACGAACAAATCGCATGTCATTGATGCAATGCGCAGAAACCAAAGAAGAAAGATTCCAGAAAAAACGTGGCATTGACTACCTCTCTCATAATGAATCGGTTTTAACTCAATTTAAGGTTGCTCCGTTGTTATTTCGGGCGCACTCGTCTGTGACAAACTTTGTCTCATAACATTTCCAGCTCTAAAGCGATGCTTCTAAAACTTTGCGAAAACTTACAGCTATTATCTAGCAATAATATGATAGAATTCGATTTTAATGAGAAAAAACATATTTAGTGATAATCGGGCTTAAATGAACCCCACTTTTTGAACAAAATCGCATCCTGTGAAAAATTTTGCTGTTATATTTGTGTTAAATTTCTGGAATCAGCTTACATTGACTTAATACATACCCTTACCAAGTTTCAGCAAAATCGTTGGAGCAGAAATGCGGAAGAATTAACGCCATCAAAATTTAGCACCAAAATTCTCTTAAAATTTTAAATACTTCGTGCTGTTTGACTAAACAATCTACGAACCTAAATTTCTGGGAGAGGCCTTCCCAATGCTTGCTAAATCTGAATTATAAGCCGATTGCAAATCGTGCGAACCGTTAAAAAGTATTCACTACTTCTGTAAATATTATAAAATGCTCCAAAACCTGCTCAAATCTCCAATGTTGCGTTTTCCATCATTTTTCGAAAATTATCCTGCAGTTTAGTGTCAAACTCCTTCCACGCGAATTTTAAGGTACTGCAATACTTTTAAATCGATTGTTTTTTACTTAGAAGGGCTTGCAATTGGAGAAATAGTTGTTGGGATTATAAGCTGCTCCGCATCTGAGCTCAGGCGAAGCTGACAAGCAGTTTTCAGAGTTTTGTTTATGAATACGAAATGAGCACGTGTGGAATTTATTCCAAGAATTCGCACCTTAGTTAGGCGGGCGTACGTGATATGCGCGCGTTGTCAGCGTAGCCCCCGCATTTAAAAACATTGCACCCCATGTAAACTTCTAATGGAGCGTACATGCTCCCTCCCCTCCTGGAGTAACTAGCGCGCATATTTCGTTCGGGGATTAATTCAAATGGTAGAGCGCCGCTTCGCATGCGGAAGGTGCACAATCACAATTCTCATTTGAAAAATGATTTCAGAAATACTGTAGAAGCGACTATCTTGTCTATAACGAAACTATTTTACCTTATTTTAGCTTACACTCGGATCTAGTTGGCTAACCAGTCTATAAATTAGGGTATAATAGGTTGTGGGTATGATGTGAGATTACAGCCACCGATAGGGGAATTAGCTCAAATGGTAGAGCGCCTGAATGAAACTCATAGAGTGCCTGACCGCTTAATTCCTTGCTCCATTGTGTCTTTTTATGTACTAACGACCCTCATATGATTGATGCGCCGAGGCCAACAAAAAGTTTTAAGAATGATCTTAACGCCAACGATTGGAAAAATTATTTCATTGTTAGAGCTCCAGTCCATTTTTATGCACAAACAAATCTCATGTCATTGATGTATGTAATAATAATTATTAATATTTTATTTTTGGCTGACCTTACAATCCCTTCTTGATGTGAAGCATTAAAGCAGATAAAAAGTTTCAGAAATAATACAGCAGCTACTACTACTTTCGCTACGAAAATGCTATTACTTAATTTTAGTTTACAAAAAGTATTTTAGTTGCTTTCTTGTTCCAAACTAGCCAGCCAAACAGGGTCAAATATTACAAATAAACAGAGAGTTTTCGGCACCGGCTAGGGTCTCGCTGTTGTTGTATACACACAACCACATTTGATATGAATGATAAAAGATTTTAAAACAAAAACATTTTCACTATATAAACTTTTTTTAACAAATTGTAAATTACAATTAAGCTCTTAAAAGCTTGCGAAATAGCCAGCTGATCCAAAAGGATCAGTTTGTTTATATAACATTTCCACCAAAGGAATGACACTCAGAGTGATTGACCGCTTTCCTTGCTCCATTGTGTCTAAGAAACTAAGACCATTCTACTTTTTAAGCAAAAAGCTAAAAACTATTTTTTAAATCTAGTTCCGCCCTAAGCATTACCTTTTTACTATGATTTTTACAATTTACATGTTTTTATAGTTCTAAGTGTATGTAATTTTGTAGTTTTTAATCTTTTTAACTTAATTTTTTAACTATTATTTTATTTTATTTTTTATTTACACGCGGCCTCACAGAATACCACTACAATATTGAAGTGAGCTCCCTGTATAAAGATTGTTATTTGTTATTATTATTATTATTATTATTACTATTATTATTATTGTATTTTTATGTACTAACAACCCTCATATGATTGATGCGCCAATGCCAGCAAAACGTTTTAAGAATGATCTTACGCTAACGATTGGAAAACAACCTCACGAGGAAGTTTCGATCCAGACGAAACACGTTAGCGCAAATGTCGTCTAAATATGTTTGTAATTTCATTGTTCACATTAGTTGTTCATTTCAAAACACGTTTCACATCTGGTTCTAAAATTTATCTTGTTTTGCGAGGAAGGCATAAGCTTCACATGTGGTATAAAATATTTATAATTACACATGAACCGAAACAAATCGAGCTTGAACTTGTTGTATAATTCTGCGGTTTAATCTCACTTGTCAAGCTCTTCGGGAACAAAGGGTGATGCAGTGTGTAAATAAGTTTCTGTGCTGATGTGAACACAGCATTAGCCTTTGTAGCTCGTTAGTTCCAAAAAAATTAAACAAGACATACAGTTGGTTCTATAAAAAAAACTTCCAGTCTCTGGGGGATTAGCTCAAAGTTTGTTTATATAACATTTCTACCAAAGGAATCGATCAACCGCTGATGGGAAATTGGTTCAAAAGGCTCTCAGAGTGCCTGACCGTTTTGCTTGCTCTAGCAATGAGTCTCTTTTTATGTACTAACAACCCTCATGATTTGATGCACTGAGGCTAGGCCAACAAAAAGTATTAAGAACGATCTTTGGCCAGCCATTGGGAAATCATTTCATTGGTAGAGCTACAATCTTTTCTTATGCACTAACAAATCTCATGTCATTGTAGAATGCGCTGAAACCAAAGAAGAAAGATTCCAGAAAAAATGTGGCAGTGACTACCACTCTCATAATGGATCCGTTTTAACTCAATTTAATTTTACAGATAAAGTTGCTAAGAGGAGAAACGTTCTGGGGGATTAGCTCAAATGGTAGAGCGCCCGCTTTGCATGCGGGAGGTACCGGGATCGATACCCGGATTCTCCATTCCGTGATTTATTATTATTATTTTTAATAACTTTCAACCGTAACGCGCTGCTGTATCAACAACCTCATTTGATCTTATGTCATTTGATGTATGTAATGCGCTGAAGCCAAAGAAGAAAGATTTCAGAAAAATGTGGCAGTGACTACCTCTCTCATAATGAATCCGTTTTTACCTGTTTTTTTTTTTACGCAAAATTAGCGTACAAATACAGTTGTAGCTCTTTAGTTCATTAGGTCGAAATTTTAAAATGAGGCCTACGGTTGCCCTAAGAGACGAAATGTTCAGTGTTTGGGGGATTAGCTCAAATGTTAGAGCACCCGCTTTGCATGCGGGAGGTACCGGGATCGATACCCGGATTCTCCAACCTTTATAAGTGTTTTTATTTTTGGCTGACCTAACAATCCGTTCTTGATGTAAAGCATTAAAGCTGATAAAAAGTTTCGGAAATAATACAGCAGCTCAATCAATCAATCAATCAATCAATCAATTAATTTTATTTTACTCATAACAATAGATATATACATTTTTAAAAGAACACACCAAACAAGAAAAACTACAGATAATAATACTTATAAAGTATAAATTAACATTAGAGCCTGGAGGCTAAATTAACCAAAGAGCGTTCAAGTTAGCCTCCAGCCAAAGAGTTTTAAAGTTAGCCTCCAGGCTAACTAACTAACTAAAAAACTAACCAACCAACTAACTACAAAAAGTATTTTAGTTGCTTACTTGTTACAAACTAGCCAGCGAAACAGGGTCAAATATTACAAATAAACCTAGAGTTTTCAGCACCGATTGGGGGATTAGCTCAAATGGTAGAGCGCCCGCTTAGCATGCGGGAGGTACCGGGATCAATACCCGGATTCTCCATTTTTTTCTCGCTTTTGTTGAACCATATTAGATATTTAAAACAACATTTTTTTTTGAAGCTATATAAACTTTTTTAACTAATTGTAATTAACAATTACATTGTAAGCTCTTAAAAGCTCGTGAAATAGCTACCCGAACCAAAATGATCAAATTTTGTTTATATAACACAGACTAAGAGGAGAAACGTTCAGTGCCTGGGGGATTAGCTCAAATGGTAGAGCGCCCGCTTCGCATGCGGGAGGTACCGGGATCGATTCCCGGATTCTCCACTCCGTGTTTTTTATTATTATTTTTAATAACTTTCAACAGTGCGCGCTGCTGTATCAACAACCTCATTTGATCTCATGTCATTGATGTATGTAATGGGCTGAAAAATGTGGCGGTGACTACCTCTCTCACAATGAATCCGTTTTTACTTGTTGTTGTTTTTTTACGTAAATTTAGCTTACAAATACAGTTGTAGCTCTTTAGTTCATTAGGTCGAAATTTTAAAATGAGACATACGATTGCCATAAGAGAAAAAATGTTCAGTGTTTGGGGGATTAGCTCAAATGGTAGAGCGCCCGCTTTGCATGCGGGAGGTACCGGGATCGATACCCGGATTCTCCATTCCGTGTTTTTTAATATTATTTTTATTTTTTTTCTGACACGCTGCTGTATCAACAACCTCATTTGATGCGAATAAAATATTTGACAACAAGACAGTAACAACAGCAGCTACTTCTTTGACTAATATATATAGATAGGCTGAACTTAACAGCGTCGCTCTGTGAACAAGCTTAACTAAGGTGAAACTTAACTAAGGTGAAAGGTCGGAGGCACAAGAATTAAGATCACGGACTATCCGAGATGCAATTTTTATGTCCATGGTTTTGATTTATTCTAGGCATAATGGAAAAAGAGAACTTGCAGAATATTGGTAAGTTATTACTGTTTTAAGAGCGCCTGTCCGTAAAAATCAGACAAATTTGAATTTTTTTGGCAAGTAATAAAAATTCGATTTCTTTCATATTTTAAAGTTAGATAGATTAAGGTATAACAAAAATCACTTGATACTTTTTTCGGCCAAATATCTTTTTATTTAAAAGAAAAATTCAAAAAACGAAAGTCCGTTAAAATCGCCATTTGAGGTGGAAAATTATTGCACAACTTTGACAGTCTCGCTTGCAAAAACAAGTAACGTTACAGCATTTAAAACATGAAAATCATATTTTGCAATCTTTAAATATCTAGTAGAGAGATTTAGGGAATTATTTTGTTGTTCTTTGCTTGCAAAATAATTTTATTTCGAAGACATATATTTTACTTCTTTAAAAGTACCTCGTAAACAAAACAATTTTTCACCATGTGCTAAACCTTCAAACGGATTAAGTTTCTGTTGGTTAATTTTTATAAAGATGATCTCAAGATTGCCGTAAAAATTTCTTTGGGCAAATGAATCAGAGCGACGCTAGAGCATTTCAAACTTCGTTAAAATTAGAGTTATTTGACCTTACGAGGTCAACTATCAATTTGCGGGTCACACAAACATTTCACTTTCCACCACGTCTTAACACAAATAAGGTTAAAGTAGCCACATGGAAAAAATGTTTTGAAATTTTCTTACCTTATTTGTTGTAGAAGACTTATCCAGAGATCATTTTCTTGCATTTTTTCACCGTTTATCGTATGTCCTTTAGTCTTGTTTACAACATCCGATAAACGTCGGACGACAACAACGTAATATTAAACGGTCGGGTCAGCCAATCTTTGTTAAACTTTCGACACTTTTCAGTATCACGGCATCTATTCAAAGGGCTAATTACGTTTTGGAGCGTTCCTCGGTTTTGTACTGCGCTAAAAGATTTGAAATGTTACTTTGAAGTACAAACAAAACCTGTCGGACGTTTGCTTTCAGTCTTTTTTCAGTTATGTCACGCAATGCAGTTTTGTTTGCATTTAACGGGGTAGGGGTGCGGATAAGGCAAGTAAATTGAAACACTTTTGCAAGTAAACAAAATAACTGTTTAGAAATATATTTCAGCACCATTTAATTTTCTTCGTTAGTAATATGTTCTAAAATATATTAATTGGTAGCAATAGCCTTTTGCGAGCAACGATTTTTAACTCCTCTCCCCAGTCTTGCTTTCCATATTCAATATTCATATTGGATGCTTTTTTCTCGTTTCCTCAATTTACCTTCTTACCATACCGGTCGAGGTGCCGTCTACTTGATGGAGCTGCCCCTGAAAGATGGGTGTACCAGGGCTTCTTGTGGATAGCATCATGCATGTGATCTCTTTTTCACTATAAATTTCCAGTTGCGGATCCAGCTTGCTCATAAGGAGAGGGGGTGGGAGGGGGAGTGAAAATGGTTCTGAAAAAAGTTCGGTCCCTCGAGCCTTTTTCTTCGCCAAAAAAAGGGATGGAAAGGGGCCGCTTCCCTAGATCCGCCACTGAACTTAATTCGACAACTTTAGTTTACAACTACTTCCTTTACATTTCAAGTAAACAACGCTGCTCGACATAAAATAAGTTCGATCACATCTTCAGGTCCGGTAAATTTCAAGACAGATTTGTGATTAGAGATGTCCTTTGTGCACGAAATGTCATAACCACAAACTCCACCAACAAAGGACTTAAACGAAAAAGTGCCTTCCATTTTTGTGTAATACCTGGAACTGAACTCGAATCTTTGATGTACAAGAACATGCACTTTAGCGCCGCCTTCAAGTAAACAAAGACACTAGGTAATTAGCAAAACCAGGTAGTGTTTACTTTTTTGTCAACCGCATTATTTAAACAGCATTTATTTTTCTTCTCGACAATTGGCGATTACTCTTCAATTTTCAGATATTCTCTCGTTATCAACTTTAAAATATGAGCGGGTTTCTAATTATTTTGCTACTGCCAAAAAAAATACTTGGGTCTACTTAGTTTGTAACACCGACAATGGATTAGCCAAACATTAGTCCCATTGAGTCAAATTTTAAATTAAAGAAAATGCAACAAATGGTTCTGAATTAAGGCATGACATGAATTTGAAGTAAGGAAGGGAGAAGCCCCCCCCCCCCCCCCCCCCCCAGCCAAATCTATGGTACATACATGTATCATCGACGGAAAAGAGCGACAGATGTAAATGGTCCCACGAACCACAGGTAACCCAAACTCACAGTAGGATTATTGACAAGTAGAAAACATCCAAATAAGTGCTCTTTTGAGGCTCCCTCTCGGTCAATTAAGAGACAAAGAAAATATCAGTTGCAGTCAGTGTAACGGTTTGACAAACGTTTACATCACTAGTTGCATTGTGCAAATTGATATCTTTTGGGGAATGCATGTGGCGAATTTTAGATTGATTTTCCCTTTTTCGCATAATGTTTCATGAAGACAGTTTCCTTCTGATAAAAAAAGAAAAAAAGAAAAACAATACGAAAAAGGGACAGAAATAGCTAAATACCACAGTGATCTTAACTAGGTAACAACTAGTGACCATTTGCATTTCACACCTCGTTTTTACTTACTGTGCAACGGCGAATAAATAATCTTTCCGGAGTAGAACAATAGAGAATGAAGGCGCTTAAATGTGCTAACGTAACTGAAAAGTCTTTGTATTTTTTTTTTCTCCGCTGCAAGAGTTTTAGACATAGATTCGGTGTTTTCAAGCCCTTTAGCCCTACCCCTACCCAGCTAAAATGCTGACCAACAGCTGCATTGCGTGACGACACAAATAACTGCTGTCACGATCACGGCTTAAACGGCCCGACATGTTTGTTCATTCAGTACTTCTCAAGCAGTGATTAGATTTATCTATCCGTTAACTTCAACCGAAGAACATTCTACAAATGCTATAGCCTTTAAATAAGATGCCATAATGCTGAAATGTGTCGAAAGTTTAACAAAGGTTTGCGTGCGACCTTTCATGGCAGTCCGCGGCCGCGTGCATCGGACATTACAAATGAACAAGACTAAAATACGATGAACAAAGAAGGGATTTATACACAAAAGTGGTCTCTGAATCTGTCTTCTACCGCAAATGAGGTAAGGAATTGTCATTGTTTTTCAATGTGGCTATTTTAATTTCATAATGGGTTAACACAGAATCAGAAGTTTATAGAATATTTGTGTGACCCGCGCACCCGAAAATTGATTGTTGACCTCGTAGAGTCAAATAGCTCTAATTTTAACGAAGTTTGAAATGCTCTCGCGTCGCTCTGAATCATTTGCCCAAAGAAATTTTTACGGCAAGCTTGAGATCATCTTTATAAAAATTAACCAACAGAAACTTAATCCGTTTGAAGGTTTAGCACATGGTGAAAAATTGTTTTGTTTACGAGGTACTTTTAAAGAAGTAAAATGTATGTCTTCGAAATAAAATTATTTTGCAAGCAAAGAACAACAAAATAATTCCCTAGATCACTCTACTAGATATCTAAAGATTGCAAAATACGATTTTCATGTTTTAAATGCCGTAGCGTTAGTTGTTTTTGCAAACGAGACTGTCAAAGTTGTGCAATAATTTTCCGCCTTAAATGGCGATTTTAACGGAATTTTGTTTTCTGCATTTTTCTTTAAAATAAAAAGATATTTGGCCGAAAAAGGTATCCAGTGATTTTTGTTATACCTTAACCTATCCAACGTTAAAATATCAAAATAATCCAATTTTATCACTTGCCGCGATATGTTTGATATTTACAGACAGGCGCTCTTAAGAGCATATTCGTATGGAACCTTCGTAGGATATGCCAAATCCGAACAGCAATTTATCTATTTTTATTCTATATTATAAAGAATACATAGAATGCTATATTATATAGAAATATATCTATATGAAATGGAAACAAACAAAAAAACAACAATAAGTAATTGATACAATTCTGATATTCCAATCCTATTTTCTTATAATTGCATGATCACAGATACCAACCTTCCCTAAAAAAAAGCTTTAGATCGTGTAAATATTAAGCAAACCAAAGTAAAAAGGAAATTTATACATTTTACTATACTAGAAACTTAAGTATTAGAATTTAACCGAAATTAGTCAGAAAAGGAAATCTCATCTTCTTAGATAATTCGCTTTACGAGAAACTTTAGGGATACTAAATACCAGCTGTTTTAAGATTTCTGGGATCATTTGGGTAAAAAATACGATCCATGAATGGTTAAGTGGCAGTCCCGCTAAAAGCGGTCCGCTCGATTTCGCGACCAAAAATAGTTTCCCTTTATTTTTTGCTGGTGAAAAGGCTTTGGTACACATGTATGAAATACACAATTCTTTTTTTCAAATTCTTTATTTTCGTCCAGTTACAGGCAAAAAACGAATTCAGGCCCCCTCGGCCTTTTCGCCGTTGATCGGAAGACTAAAATTGATGGTTTTTTAGAGGCGCTCTACGTAGAAACAAATGCAGTTGAAGACATTTTCTTTAGTTCATGTTTCTAAGCTAAACTTGAGTAGTTCACAGGCAAAGTGTAAAAAATTTCAATAAAATGTTAAGCAAGCTGAGGCAACTTAAAGACAACCCACTCTGAAGCCTATATTCAGACACTGAAAATGGGGCAAGAACGAGGGAAAATTTCTCAAACGTTGCGGCCTAAACTTGGTTTCAAAACCACGTCACAGTAAAGTTCTTACCTTATTTTATCGAGTTATAAGCTCAAACGTGTGGGTATCTCCCGGGATCGCAAGCGAGAAGAGATTATAATCAGCCATTGACAGCGTGTTTACATAATTATCGGTCGTGCCAAAGGTCACTTGCATTACTCTTCGGCTCTTCCAAAATGTTTCTATCGAGGCTTGAATTCGATTGTAGTTCTCCAAGATAAATGTCGACAACTTCTTTAATACTTCTGCGTCAGAATTAGATCGAGAACAGATGTAAAAGTTGCAATAAGTTGAATAATCTTCATGGCGGCGACACCGGGCTCGATCGACAAAGCAAACAACGAAGCTTTTAGCATGTTTCGGAGAAATCTTCATCAAAATCAGTACTTGATCCAAATTCTCTGCTCCACTAACGAGTATTAAAGGTTTCAAAGTCCCTACAAGTCACAGTTTACTCTTATCCACGATTTTATACTGTTGAAATTCACCCGTGGTAAAAACTAAACTTGACCATGGTATGCAAATACTGTAGATATAATTTGAAAAAAAAAATCGACGACAACCAGAAATTTCACTGCGATACATGAACTACTCACCGGTGAGAGGTTGAAATATATGAATAACTCGAGTTTCACATTCGTTTTTAAGGGTTTCTCGCCAAGCGACCGCAGAAAGTTTTCTTAGCTTGAAAATGTGTAGATCCGTTACATCGCGCGGCCAACTCTTTGTCACGCGACCTTGATAACATTGTGTGACAAGTTATGACAAGACACGTGCTCGAAGACCTTGTAACGAATCTACACATTTTCAAGCGGAAAACCTTTTTGCTGTCGCTTGGCGAGTAGCCCTTAAAAACGAATCTTAAACTCAAGTTATTCATATACTTCAACCTCTCACCGGTGAGTATTTCACGTATCGCAGTGAAACTTCTGGTTCTCGTTAATTTTTTTCAAAGTATACGATATTGCATGCCACGGTCAAGTTTATGTTCCCGCCACGGGTGAATTTCAACAGTATAAAATCGTGGATCAGAATAAACTTTGACTTTCTTTTTATTGTAGGGACGTGGAAAACCTTTACTACTCGTTACTGGAGCAGAGAATTTGGATCAAGTACTGATTTTAATGAAGATTTTTCCGAAACATGCTAAAAGGCCTCGTTGTTTGCTTTGTCGAGCCCTGACCGTGTCGCCGCCATGAAGATTATTCAACTTATTGCAACTTTTACATCTGTTCTCGATCTAATTCTGACGCAGAAGTATTAAAGAAGTTGTCGACATTTATCTTAGAGAACTACAATCGAATTCAAGCCTCAATAGAAACATTTTGGATGAGCCGAAGAGTAATGCAAGTGACCTTTGGCACGACCGATAATTATGTAAACACGCTGTCAATGGCTGATTATAATCTCTTTTTCGCTTGCGATCCCGGGAGATACCCACACGTTTGAGCTTATAACTCGATAAAATAAGGTAAGAACTTTACTGTGACGTGGTTTTGAAACCAAGTTTAGGCCGCAACGTTTGAGAAATTTTCCCTCGTTCTTGCCCCATTTTCAGTGTCTGAATATAGGCTTCAGAGTGGGTTGTCTTTAAGTTACCTCAGCTTGCTTAACATTTTATTGATTTTTTTTTACACTTTGCCTGTGAACTACTCAAGTTTAGCTTAGAAACATGACCTAAACAAAATGTCTTCAACTACATTTGTTTCTACGTAGAGCGCCTCTCAAAAACCATCAAATTTAGTCTTCCGAACACCGTCGAAAAGGCCGAGACGGCCTGAATTCGTTTTTTGCTTGTAGCAGGGCGAAAATAAAGAATTTGAAAAAAATAATTGTGTATTTCATACATGTGTACCAAAGCCTTTTCACCAGCAAAAAATAAAGGGAAACTATTTTTGGTCGCGAAATCGAGCGGACCGCTTTAGCGGGACTGCCACTTAAAACGTTGTTTCAGAAAACCATAGTAATGAACGCTGAGTACCCAAACGATCCCAGAAACCGAAGTGCCGAATTTTTGAATAACAACACACCGAAAGTGGCAAGCATGGTTGACATGTTGCCACTGGTAGAATTTGGTAAAAATCATCTAATTAACTTCAATCAAATAAACCAAGACAGCAAGACCAATTTTCAGATATGTATACCGTGCTGTAGAATCTAAGCCAGTTGCAGTTTTCTTTAGGGAATAAAAAAACTAGTATAAAAATAATATTGAATTATTTTTCTGCCGACAGAGAAGGACAGCTACAAAAAGTGTGTTGGAGATGCCGTGCGCAAATGCATAACACGAGATGTGACCCTGGTTAATATAGGGATGGACAACAACCTTCTGACTTCGTTTTCAGATTATATTGGTTGTATGGAAGAGGCAGGTTACAACTGTGACGCAACTATGCTGGATCATTTTATTGCCGTTTTGAAAGCGTTCCAGAAACACCTGGAGCAAAACAGTGGGAAATTGGGAAAGATGGCTGAAAACATAGAGTACAGTTAGTGATGCACTATGATAATCGTGTGTATTTACATAAATCTGATATTAGTTAAAATAGTAGTTAAGGCAACATAAGTGACGGTGATCGCGCTCATTAAACTTGTGTTAAGTAAACATGAGGAAAAGTTAAACTAAAAATAAAGTGACTCTCGAATTACACTTGTATTAAAGATTAAAGGGACACTGTCCCGTCTGGTATATCATGATTTCACGATTGTGATTGGGAGCTTGCTTAAAGCTTGCTTTATTGTCTTAAAATGGAAAGGGAAAGTCGCTAAAAGAAATATAAACCAGAGACAAAATGATGGGTAAAAAGGATGGCAATTTTTATTTCTTGGAAAGCAGTCAAGAAATCAAATTTGATGAACGGTAAGCCACTTCCATCCTTGCATTCCTGGCAACGGTAGTTCAATAGATGAGTAGTTATAGAACGCTGGATTTAAGCCCCCAAACTGCCTTTCCCTCATTATCTATGCTTGATCAAGACGTCATTACCGCTATCTGTGTTTTCTAAAATCTTTAAAAGAAAAAATCAAACTAAGTTAGAAATGTTTCTTGTCACCGGACTAACTTAGAAGACAACCTAATTTGCATAATATTTACCACATTTTTCCTAAAGGAACCGAAGATCGGGACTTAATAATTAGCTAGTTATAGCCATTAAACAATTCAAAACGTTTATGTGTGTGTTCTCTACTGTATTTATGACTAAAAATCGTGAAATATAAATAAACGAAACACCTAATAGTATACTTAAAGCACTCCGAATTGTCCAACAACCTAATTTGCATAATGTACGTTTTATATTCGCAAAAGCACGAAAAGTTTAATGTCGCTGTGAAAAAGGAAGACAAAAAGCGCGAAGTATTTTTATATTTCTATGCTAACTAACATTTGTTTAGCAGAATAAAATAGAAATTTAAAGCGTTTCGGTCTGGACTTGGGAAAAGACAGCGAAGACAGGGTACTTTCGCATGTTTTCAAAAAGCGATTAAATGCGTACTGATGTATTAATTTTCTTGAACCTCCAATTAAAAACTTATCCAGATTAACTTGCGTTTAACACCTTTGAAGGAACACTGAACTAAGGAACAATAAAAATTTCTTGCTGTGTTTAGTGGTTTCCGTGCAGCGAGCTCGTCCATTTATGCAATTTTCGATTCTGGCCAAGCGTAAATTTAGGCCTTCTGCCGCTTTGACTGTTAGGAGCTCTAAAAATACAATTTAACGTATTTTTGAAAACTTAAGTCGTTTCATTTACTTATGACCCAAGATAGTTTTCAGGCTTTGTATTCCTAAGTCCTGTTATTTCAGTTTCAAGCGCTGACATAAACATATTTGCCTATCGCAGTTCCGTGTGATTGGAGAGTATGGATAAAAAAATGTTGACAGATCAAACACGACTCATAAGCTCGTGATAATGTGGATCGTGACCTACTAGTTTTGATCTAACGAGTATATCCCCTTTCTTAAATTGCTCTTCACTGTGGTTGACTTTGAATTAAATGCCATTTGCTCATCGTTATAAAAGGTGATAGGCCTAACACAAATGCTGCTTGTGGCTCGTCGCTGATGGCATTTTAGTCCAGCGTTACAATAGGGTACCCCAACTTGGGGTAACGCTCCCGAGAGATTTTTCCTTTTAGATCAAAATTAAGATATAACAGGCCCGTTGTTCTTAATGTTGTCAATTCTTTGATCTTAGGATTAAGTCTCTAGCTGTGATACTGACAGCAGGATTTACGAGATTGGTCCCCAACACATTTCAGGGTTTGTTCTACCCCCGCCCACATAACTGATTCTTATTGACGTCAAGGAAAAAAACAACTATAACTTTTCATTTCTGTGTCCATCCGTTGTTACAGCAGACATGTTCTTCGCATATGAGCTGACAGGTGCTTCGTTTTTTTTTTTTTTTTTTTTACAATTGCCGCCATCGCTCTGGACAGAATTCTTTCATTGACCTCACCTCTAAGATAGCAAGCGCTTGTCACCGAAAAAAGAGTGGGTATCGCTGTTGTGATTTTATGGATCAGAAGCGGACTTGCTAGCGTCACTTTAATGACCATTTCAGGCTACAATTACTTGATCTCTGCAGTATTTCAGAACTTCTAGTCATATCTGTAGCAATTGTCGTGTATTTAAGGTTGTACGGCACCACCAAAATCAAATGCACAGCCAACTGCAGATTCTTAACGGTCAAGCAACCGCGAGCGCCAAGAGTCTCATGACCAGTGCCTTGCCGTCAGGTTTGCAGTTTGAGGTTCATGTTTGTATGCCTAGACCACGCTCTAGAGGTAAGCGATTTACCGTAAGGTTTTTTGCACCTTAAAACATCACAATCCCACGTTTGAAAGGAAATGCTACTTTTTAGAACTCTTTCGCTTATTAATTATCGACTCTGAGAACAACGTATGAAAACTTGACATGGAAAGGACTACTCTGGGACATTTTAAGGTCTTTTAAAGTCGCCTTAAGTCACATAAAGTCGGCCTTTGTCGCTTAAGGTCGCCTTATAGTCGTTAAGTTTCAAAAAGGCCTGTGCACCTTAAAATTGCCCAAAAATATTTGACTTTTACTATGTCTTGAATATGTAATCATTTTATTGCCCCAAATCTCTTTTTTAGATCCCATATATGATTATATGTTGCAAGGTCATGGCCCGATACAGTAAAACACTATGCTCCAATAGCCATGCACCATGCCCTCGTTGCTTCAATTATATTTGTTGAAGCCTATGTATAAGGGATGAACCATTTTATTTATTTATTTTTTTTATTTATTTATTTATTTGTTTTTTTTTTTTTTGGGGGGGGGGGGGGGGGGGGGGGGGCAGGGAGGGGGGATTGACAAATAACAAAACAAAATATTCCATCACAGATAAATTACAAAAATTCTTGCACAGCCTCAAGATGGAATAAAATTCGTGCTCAGAAAATTGCCCAACCCCCTCACCCACCCCTAAAAATAAAGTGGTCCATCCCCATGGAAGTTAAAGAGATGACACTCATTCACCTTCAAAACATTGACAGCTATTTTTAATTAAAGGGAACCTCCATTGTTATAACAAATTGACGTTAAATTGTTGGAAATAAAGTCTAAATTAAATTTTTTTGAAAAGCAGGTGCAAATGTAATTTTAGTGTACAAAAAAAATGGATATGAATATCGCCTGTTTTCGCTTTTAAATTTCCCGCGCGCCGCCATTTTGTAAGGGTTATTTTTAGGCAACGAGAGGATTTGGATTTATTCACCGAGGGCAAAGCCCGAGGTGAATAAATCACGTATCCACGAGATGCCTAAAAATAACCGGCTTATATTCCACATGGGCGAGGTTGACTGCCCAATAACAAACAAACGCTTTAGTGCAATGCATATATCGGAATGCCTTTGTATCTGTGGAGAACAATAGAATAAATATGCTGAACGTACGCACTGGGATTTCGACGTGGTAAATTAGTACAGAACAAACATGTTTTGCGTCATGTCGAGCTTTATTTACTCCAAAATCAGAAGACATGAGTGACTCAGCAGACTTGTTTCTTACTCAGAACAGTTTCAGTGGTTCGTTAAATGTAAGCAGTTAGCTAGACGAGGAGCTCGCGACTGAACAGCCTCGAGGCCGGGCCTCGAGGTGCTCATGATAACGCGCCGTTTAGCGTTGCAGAAGTGACTGAGGGATTGTTTGAAGATTGTTTCAGCCCCGCACTCCCCTGTAACAATCAAAAGCCGCCACCAGCTTTTCAGACAGTTGATAATTAGCGGGGATTACTCAATATAATCCCCTACGAGCACAAGGAAAACCAAGCCATGTGGAATATAAGAGAATTTATGACGTGTTACGTTTGTCTAATTGTTGCATACAAAAGAACTTCGATTCTCAACAATAATGGCAACCGTAACACTTCATAAATATTCAATATGGCGGCGCGCGGGAAATTTAAAAGCGAAAATAGGCGATATTTATATCCATTTTATTTGTACACTAAAATTATATTTGCAGATGTTCTTTTAAAAATTTTAAATTTCGACTTTATTTCCAACAATTTAACGTCAATTTGTTCTGACAATGGAGGTTCCCTTTACGAGCGGCTGTCTGTAAATATCGAGAACTCGCCGTCAAAACTGAATTTTCGGATTTCTTCACATTTAGTCAGGAGAAACCCTTTGGTGACCTATTTACGAAATTACATTCAAACTTTCTAGAGACTTTTCGTTTTCGAGAAATCCGCCAAAAACTAAAATGCCGTGTTCAGGTCGCAGCCGCCATTAAATTTAGCCGGAAATTTGAAATTTTCCCAATATTGTGCTAAACAGTGTAAATTATAGCGCATTTATTCGCTTCTCGCGGGTAGCCCCAAAATCGAACGATAATAAGTAAAAATTTGTTTTTTGCCATGTTTATTTACCGTTGCTATGCAAACGCTGATTAGCATAAAAAGAGCATCGCTCAAAACATTCATCCAAGCCTAGCATCTGGTATCAAATTCAGATTCATTGAGCTAAAGTAGGATTATGTTTAAGCGCATTCAAAAAGGGAAGTGTGACCCAAAATAACTACTTGGAGCTACTTTAATTTTTATTTACATTTTTTTAACTGAAAAATTAAGGGGTCCAGAAGGGGTCCAGAAAGAGGGGTCCACGTTTTGTCTATTAGGTTTCTGAGTTACAACAGTAACTATCCGCGGCAATAAACGGAAATCGAAGTCCAGTTTGGCAAAAATTCGAGCACGAGTATTAATCTATACTCACAACGCATTACGGAATCGCGCCCATTGAAAACCGTCGGCCGAAAAATGTGGGGTACCCATGATGTTTTGTGCGCTGACAAAGGATACCGCTTCTTGCGGTCTCTTTTGTGATGTCTTGAAATTATCGTGGGTATTTTTCGCATTGTTTCTGCGAGACAATAGAAACGGAAAGATGCAAACGGAATTGTTACGGCAAGACGAAACAAAACACTCGCTGAAAGTAATGCGTTACGCATTCGACTTTGTTTTTAATATATATATAGATAGGCTGAGCCTAACAGCGTCGCTCTGTGAACAAGCTTAACTAAGGTGAAACTTAACTAAGGTGAAAGCTCGGAAGCACAAGAATTAAGATTGACGACCGGGCTATTTTTCAATTTTAGCAATTCTCAAAAACAGTATTACGCGACCGTCTGCACAGTACATTTAGACCGTACAAAAGTTCACAAAAACAACTTTTTCTCCGTCTAGAATAACTAGTACGACTACTTTCCGAATAAAATACACTTGTTGCTTGTCAAAAATTGCCCGAGAAACTGATTTGGAAATCAAAATTGCAAAAATACACAAACAAATTTGCATAAGGCGAGGCGAGTGAAGTCTAAGTCTTGTTTAGTTTACATAAAATTGCTTTTCAATCAATGTAATGAATGAAAAAAATTTTATTCAAATCTCCATTAGTTTATGTTTAAAAGCAAAACGCGTACCATTTATAGCGCATCAAAGCCGCCTTCGATGAAATTCAAGAAATCGATAAGCACGTTTCAAAAACAATTCTCCAAAACTACACAACACACAAAAAAGTCAATCACAGATTGATATCAAGATAAATTCCCATCGAAAAATGTAATCTGTTTTACCTTTGAGTCCCTTGCTTGCTTGTTAATTCTTTAAATCTCCGCTACTTTGGTTCTGAAATCCGTAATAAAAACAAACATATCTCCTCTCACTGAAAAAAGTATGAAGTTGCTCGAAGTAAGATTTTATCTCAGAAAGCTCTTCTCTTTCCACTAAAGCGGCTTCTGAGTATCCCTATCTTGAGTAGCAAACCGCGAAAAAATGCAAGGAAATAACGACATTACTTCTCCGTTAAACACTGACCAGCGAAAGATCTAATAATAAAAGTGTTTACCGAGCTGACGGCTGTGTAGCTGCGCGAAAAACAAAGCCCGAGCTACTGAACCCTGTGCGACGTACGGACGCGCCCGCGAAACATTCCGCTAGCCATGACCATGAAAAATGACCGGCATGGTTCTATGCCTGGTTCTATGAGTCCCGGGTGGGGACTCCCATATAAAAATGACGGTTGTGCTCGTCGTGTCTTTTAGGGGTCAAAATTTGTAGATTGGTACCACTTAGGGTACTAAAATCTAAAATGACTACCGTTAGAATTATCGCGGTACCTTTTAGGGTATGAGCCGAAAAATAAAAACGAATGTGACATGTGCTGTTTTAGAATTGGTACCTCTTTTTGAGTCACGCCCATCAAACGAGATTCTGGTACCTTTTAGGGTGTCGTTCAAAAATTTCTGACGAACACCCTCGTCATTTTTATATGGGAGTCCCCGCCCCCCCGGGCTATGAGTATGGGGCTCCGCGCGGGTCTTTGGCCCGCAGAGCTCCGCTATTATCTTGCGCTTTTAATAGACCATTTTCGTATTCTCGGTATTGAACTGGTACTAGCTTGCAGTCGAGTCTCATGCCGGGGAATCTTTTCACATGCAATTATTTTTAATGATTTTCCCCCGCATTAGCCTCCATTGCAAGCTAGCACCAGTTCAATACCGAGAATACGAAAATGGTCTATTGCAAGCCTTTCTAAACAAAAAACAATCAATGTAAAAGTATTGCAGCACTTTGTAATTCATGTGGAAGGAGTTTGACACCAAACTGCGGGATAATTTTCGAAAAATGATGGGAAACGCAGCATTGGAGATTTTAGCAGGTTTTGGAGCATTTTTTTATATTTACAGAACTAGTGAATACTTTTTAACGGTTCGCACGATTTGCAAGCGGCTTATAATTCAAATTTAGCAAGCATTGGGAAGGCTTCTCCCAGAAATGTGGGTTCGTAGACTGTTTTGTCAATGAGCATGAAGTATTTAAAATTTTAAGAGAATTTTAGGGCTAAATTGTGATAGCCTTAATTATTCAGCATTTCTGCTCCAACAAAATTTTTCACAAGGTGCGATTTTGTTCAAAACGTGAGGTTTATTTAAGCCCGATTATCACTAAATATATTTTTTCCCATTAAAATCGAATTCTATCCTATTACTAAATAATGGCTGTAAGTTTTCGCAAAGTTTTAGAAGCATCGCTTTAGAGCCGAAAAAGTTATGAGACAAAGTTTGTCATAGACAAGTGCGCCCGAAATAACAACGGAGCCACCTTAAAACAATTGCGCTTTTGTGCAAAGAGGAAATTAGCATACAACACATGTGCCACGTCTTCGACGAAGCGACCATTGCTTCCTGGGTCCTGTCGAAAGTTTTGGGATTTTACAGTTCTGAGGAAAAAATAATCTACTACAAAGTTGACGGGTACGGTAGATAAATCGTGTAACAATTTTTTTTTCAGTGGTAGAGAACGAGTAGTAATAAGCAGCTTGCATCTCCGAACCAGTCGCTTGCCTGGCAATTTACACTAGAGCGCTGGAGTCATTCAAATAACGGCTCACTTGTTAAACTGTTGGCTGTTTATTTTGTTGAGAAGATTCCAAATAGAATGGCAAACGACTAGATATCGTAAAACAGTACTGAACAAAAATATTAAAGTCACCATTTGTTGTACTTAGAATCCTGAATAATTACTACCCATATTGGTATTCTTTATATAAAATTACGTGTGATCTTTATATAAAGATCACGGTGGTCATTTTAAAATCATTCTCATTAAAAATTTAGCGATAATTGCATTGTTTGCATATGCAGCCCCGCACTCCCCTGTGACTGAAATCAAAGACGCCACCAGACTTTTCATAATGACAATAGATAACCAGGGATAAAGGTTCATACACGTGATCGATTTGCGTCGTATGATAAGCTGATATGCTCATGAATTATGAACGAGTTTTTGAATTACGGACAATGCCTTTTGTTCACAGTGTCTTTGTGAAAGAGCTTTGTCTGGGCAGTGAATGTGAAAATAAATATAAGTTCCATAGTTTTAAAACAGGAACTGAAAAAAGATAAAGCACTATTAATAATAATTCCATCATAAAGTGGGAAAATAATTAGCTGCATAAAAAATGTCATACAATGACACAACACATTCTGAAATAATTGGTGTTTAGTTTTCAAATGAGTGTCGAAATTAACTTCGCTATTGTTTTGGTTTTCCATTGCTGCGCATTGTTATTACCTAAAGGACACTCGCGTCACTTTCTTAACCAATTAGAAGTACTGAGAACCAAAACTAATCGTGACTTGCTCGCACGCATTTTCTCACGCTTGACGCCGACTCCTTGGATTGTGTCGGCTTCCGTTATGATCGGCAAGGCAAATTGCTTTATTTTTGGTTTAACGATAATCATTAATACTCGGCTCTAGGCTGCCATACAATTACACAACACAAAGTGAACGATAATTAGCTGTCTGCAAAAATGTTATGCAATGACATAATACACAAACTGAAATAATTAGCTGTCTGTAAAAATATCACACAATTACACTACACAAAGTGAGTAAATTATGTTTGCATATAGATATCCCTCAACTCTCAACAGATCGCATCGATAATTCTCTTTTCGCTGCACATCGCTGTAGCGGCTCGCTCGACATTTCTCTCTGTTTACTGACCTCATTCCTAAAATCAAACATCTCTAAATTAGTAACAGAAGAGTTGGGGACTTTTCAAAAACTATGGATAGAGAACTTTAAAATTAAGGTACCAACTTTTAACAATGCATTTAAAAAAGTGTCGATAGGCCTTTGAAAAACAAAGGAACTGTTCTAAGCTCATTAACGGTATAATATTGACTGTATGCCTTGTATTATAAATTAATGTACATGTAAAGGCTTTTGATATTAGTTGTATTAGTCAAATTTGAATGCATTAACAAAAGAGGATTTTCTTTCGATGTAACAAAAAAAATTCTTTGGGGCAATTTTTGAACCATGGCGAAATCATACCATGTGCGCAAGACGCGAAGAAATAAAGCCGGCGCCACAGCCAAATTGTACCGGCTCCTTCCACAAGAAATAAGCTTTTAGGTAGACCCGTAAAAATGCGAGGAGACAACTTTGAAATTTAAAGTAAACCTGTGATAAATCGCTCTCGTCATTACAATCCTAAGCATTTTTTATTTTTAATTTTTTTATTTATGCAAAACATTTACGTAACAAGCAGATTTAAAAGGTTACAATACAAAGGAATACATGACAAGATGTTACAACAATACACTACACTAGACATTCCGAGACTGGGTGGCATTGGCGATTTCAATTTTTGTTTATAGTCTGAAGCTGCACTAATCATTTAGTAACTCTATATAGTAGTTAACAATATATTTTAAATTATATAATACTTATATTTTATTTTACAGAGGGGATTTTTCTAGATGAAATCTACAGTTTAATTTAACTACAAATTCCTCTAAAAACAGGTTTTTCTGTGCTAGTTTTTGGGTATAGAGGTAATATTTAGCAAAGAGGAGAGTACAGTTTAAGTTATTGGTAATCAGGTCAGTCTTGGAGGTGGAGCTCGTGCCGAAGAGAATTTCCGTTGGGGATAAGGAGAAAGAGGTGCCATTTTCTTTGTTAAACCACTTAATAACTTCCAAGAAAAACTCTTTAGACCAGTGACAATTTGAAAAAGTGTGAATAATGGAATCATTTTCGCGACAGTAAATGCAAAGCATATCATTTTTAATACCAAATAAATGCAGTTCTCTTTTTGTAACAACTATTCTGTGCAAAAGTTTGAAGTAAAATTCTCTCAGCTTGTATTCTCTAGAAATATATTTTACACGACTAAAAAAAGAGTCAATCTGCACCATGTCTGGCTGTAAATCTCTCTCCCACTTTACGCTTGCCTTCAATACTTGCTTGTTTTGTTTTTTCAAATTTAACGTAAACCTGTGATAAATCGCTCTCGTCATTACAATCCTAAGCATGCTTCTTTAACAGAGCATCCTTAACCAGTGTTTCATTACTGCTTAATCCCGTAATGTTTTAGTCCCTGTGTTTGGTTCTAATTATCACCTCGACCTCGAATCTTTCAAGCAAATACGCTCTTTATATTTATTATCATGATTATTTTTTGTATTATTGTTACTATCACCTTTATTCAAAATTAGGTTAAGCCTTATCGGTAGGCTTTCAAGTGTTAATTTTATTACCCAGGATATTTAATGAGTGAAACAGTTTTCAACAGCATCAGTTTAGTCTGTCCGGCGCTCTAGTTCCAAAGTTTTAATACGGTAAGTTTGACTTTGTCAATTTTCATTTGTATTTCGTTCAATGTTAAGTTTCGTTCAATGGTAAGTTTGACTTTGTCAATTTTCATTTGTATTTCGTTCAATGTTACCACGGTTATCGCTCTGATCTGTACGTCACACACAGAAAAGAAAGCGACTCTCCTAGCTTAGACTGTTTCGACACGCCCTCTACACTTGGTGGAACCTTTTAAATCGATTTAGACGGTACCTGACCTTTTGCTTATAATACACAATTATACAATTTGTATGTTACGAGCGCTGAAAACTGTATTTTAACAGTCAGGTGTTTTGGGGATAACCCCTTCATCAGTGCTTGCATGTGTTCCCAGAGACAAACGCTTATTTGATTTGCCAAACACTTTTTTAGACTGCTACGCACACCAGTACTATAAATTCAAAATATTTATTTATTTTGAGTCAATTTGGACGGTTTTTAAGAGGTAACTCGTAACTTCATGAACATCAAGGCTATGACAATAGGCCATTTGCACGATGACGTCATATGACTACAACTACCAGAATCCTTCAGTTTTTTGTTTTGTTGTGCAAACCTGGGCTATTGTTATTTAAACCGCACTCGGATTAAAAAATTTAAATAAGAAAGGAAAAACGAAATGAATTCTGGTAGTTGTTATCAAATAGCGCCATCGTGCAAATGCCCTATTATTAAGCAATTTGTTATACGGCCGCCATCTTGGATCCGCCATCCTGGATTTCTGAAATGTTTTTAAACCTCTTAAAAACCGTCCAAATTGACTCAAAATTAATCAAAACCAATAAATAAACGCTTAATGACGTAAAAATGTAAACATTGTTTTTCTTCATTCATTTAATCAATCGATTCGCATATAATTAACCGTATACTGTATAGGCGCGTCTAATTAACATGAAATCACCGCTACTGAGAAATAACGAAAAAAAGAGCTGATCTGAAACTGGCTTTTGTTTTCACTTGAACATTTTACATAAAGTAAAACTTCTTTTTTAGAATAAAAGAAGGAAAAAGAACAAAATGTATGCCCAGAACCCGAGTCGTTTGCTTTATAACTAATATATATAGTTAGGCTTAGCCTAACAGCGGCGCCCTCTGAAGACCCTCTGAACAAGCTTAACTAAGATGAAACTTAACTAATAGGTGAAAGGTCGGAAGCACAAGAATTAAGATTAATATTGACGACCGGGCTATTTTTCAATTTTAGCAATTGTCAAAAACGGTATTACCCGACCGTCTGCACAGTACATTTAGACCGTACAAAAGTTCACAAAAACAACTTTTTCTCCGTCTAGAATAACTATTACGACTACTGTTAAAAAATACAGTTGTAGCTTGTCAAAAAATTCCTGAGAAACTGATTTGGAAATCAAAATTGCCAAAAATACAAACATATTTGCATACGGCAACGCGAGTGAAGTTAGAACTATAATAAAATTCAAGTCTTGTTTTGTTTACATAAAATCGCTTTTCAACCTATGTAATGAATGAACAAACACATAAAAATGGACAACACAATCTTCTTTCGATAAATTTTATTCAAATCTCCATTAGTTTATGTTGAAAAGCAAAACGGAAAACGCGCATCGAGGCCGAGCCGTGTCTTCGATGAAATTCAAGAAATAAATACAAGTGAATTTAAGCTACACGTTTAAAAACAATTCTCCAAAACTTACGAGAACACATTAACAAAAAGTCAATCACAGATTGATATCTAGATAAATTTCCATCGAAAAATGTAATTTGTTTTACCTTTAAGTCCCTCCGGCGACTACTGTGCTTGGAAATTCTTTAAATCTCCGCTTTGGTGCTGAAATCCGTAAAACGAACCCATCTCTCGCATTGCTAAAAACGTATATAGTTCCTCGAAGCAAGATTTTATCCCTGAAAGCTCTTCTTTTTCCACTAAAGCGGCTCCTGAGTATCCCTTAATTAGCATCCCTGTCTTGAGTAGCATACCACGAAAAAATGCAGGAAAATAACGACTTTAATTTAAACCGTTTTCTCCGCTCAGTAAACACAGCAAAACATCAAAGTGTTTTCCCAGCTGACGTGACATTCGGCCGTGTAACCGCGCGAAAAAAAAGCCTCGCTTTGGTTTCAACATGACGTCGTACGCGCATATTTTGCGACGTCATACGCGCCCGCGAGCTAGTCCTCCGCTAAGATCCCGGATGTTGTGTGGCGTCATACGCGCATGCGCGCTAGCCTTGCGCGACACACATCTCCGATTTTTACTACTGATGAAGGCGGCATTGCCGAAACGTCTAGTTTCATTTTTAACACATCTCCGACACACATCTCCGACACACATGTTTTTGTTGCAGACAGCGCCCGCGAAACATTCCGCTAGCCATGACCATGAAAAATGAGGGCATAGGTTCTATGAGTATGGGGCTCCGCAACCGGGCCCTCGGCCCGGCTAGTGCTCCGCTATAATATCCATATCCACTACACCAAGGAGGGCTAACTGACAGGAATTGTAATTTTTTAACATATTTATAGTGTTCCCCATAACCATAAATGAGAGCTAACTGTTTTCAAATCAGTGCTTAACCCTAAACACTGCAGATCAGTGCTAAACTGAAGCTCTCTTCTCTCTGTTCTGTGTGTACGTCAGTAATATAAAGAATGCTACTGTTAGGTAAATAAGGCCTATTTTACTTGCTTGCATGTGGTAATTTGATGTTAATTATACCCGCTTATATGCGGTTAATTATATGCGAATCGAGTGCATGGAGCCACCTTAATCGGATTTTGGTTAGGTCATTAAACACGGTAGGTGAATCAAGAGCAAACAATAACGAAAAAATAGCAATAAGCACATACAATTACAAAGAATAATGTTCTTTCTACCTTTAGATTAGGGCTTTCCGATTTAGCAGATTAAATCCACGAAAGTGGAACTACAGTTTCTCGTGCAATGTTCTGAAGTCAGTTTGGTACTTTGAAATAGTATTACGACCGGAAAACATCGGTTGTATGTTTTGGTGATATGGCCACTCATTTTAAAACAAAGTCTGTGTCTCGTTCGAAACACGAATAATCGAATCACAGTTCGCATAACACAATATGGAATAACACAATGCGTAAATACAAAAGAGAATTGTTAACGCAGAAAACATAATTCGCAAAGAATAATCGAATGCAAGGGCAACGAAAACAACAGCGATGTTTTGCCGAACATAATTGAGAATACGTAAAACACAATTCGTAACATCAAAAATACCAGTGATAACAGTAAAAAAAGCATTGGCAAACAGCATAACTAAATCCCAAACTTAATTTTGGCGATAATCACTCCTCATGATACACAGGGGAACATTTGATTGACAGCAAAATTTGCGTCTTCGATCGACGTGTTTCAATGGGCGCGATTCCGGAATAGGCTGTCATTTCAGTTCGTGCTCCAAAGCACGCTTCATTAATATCATCGTCTTGTAAAAATATTCAAAGTACTGTTTGAAAACTGAGCAGTAGTAGCCGAGAGTTTTACACCTGATAAAACACTTGATGCAATTTGTTTTTGAACGACTTCAAAAAAGTGGCAAGTTTATCCGCGGGGGATGTTTTGAGTTATAACTGACACAACAAAACTAATAACAGAGAGTCAAAAAAGTTTCTTTAACAGCAACGCATTGGTTAAACCAGGTTCGCTCTGCGTTGTAAATCATTCGAATCTTGTAGCCGCATAAATATGTTAAGAAAAATTTAAAAAACGTTCTCTGGTTAAAAAGTTTAGAATGTATGAGCTTTCGATTGCCAGTCTGCAATCTTTGACAAATAAAGAATAAAATGCGCGAACATGGAAATATATACGGTAAAAAGTGTGAAGTAGAAAAATACCGATAGAAACGATAAAAATACTTTTGGGGGCCGGAATAAAATGCTAATACAAAGTTTTTAAAAGAATTGAATATTGCCTAGGTACTTGTTTCGAGTTATCGTCTGCTTCGCTTGTAATTGCGGTAGGCCAAGATTCCGGCTCATCCTCGGTGTAAGAACCTGTCAAATTCACGAGTGACGTAAAACAAAGAAAACAAAAGGCATAAAACAATAGAGTCAACTGGGAATGCAATACTACAAAGGTAAAAAACAAAGGAAAAAGTCACAGGTTCTTACACCGAGGTAAACCCAAGATTCCAGTGTCTCGTTACGCGAAAGTTTTCCTTGTCACTTACACTTTTTACCGTATATATTTCCATCTTCGCCCTTTTTATTCATTATTCGTCAAAAAGTCCCTTTCTCGATATATCAACAACAATGGCTTAGCAGTCTATGAATATTCCATAAAACGATTCAACACAAAAGATTAACGTAATAATGGATAAAAAGAAGAGGTATTGCAAACTGGCAATCGAAACCTCGCATATTTAAAACTTTTTAACCAGAGAACGTTTTTTAAGTTTGTAAATATGTCTTACCACCTAGTTTTTCGTCCATTTTTAAAGCATAAATATGCGTAGCTTTCGACGATGACATCTTGTCTGTAAGTCTATTTTGCCAGGTTAACGGCAGCTACGTTCATCGGATAACAAAGAAGCAAAGCAATTTAATCGCTTTGTTTGTAACTTTTGTTTTACTACGAAAAATTGTTTATGCAAATATGTCTTTATCTTTATTCATGAATACACATGGTGTTTTGAATAAAAACGTAATCACACCTCCCTAAGAAAGTCACACCTTTGCACTTAAGTGTGCTTTTATGTGCACACACTCTAGAAGACTGAAATGAAAATCTAAGACTGAAGAAGTTTTATGAGACTATTTCAGAAAGAGGTCTTTGTGAGCTCAAAGTTGCGCGCGTTCGGGTTATCAAGCTGAAGATTTAACGATCATCCACGAATGTTTCGGCGTGGTTTCGGCAGCGTCACTTAATACAAAAGGCCTATTGTTTAATTCTTAATGTGTGAATGCGAACCGGTACAATAGACCATTTTCTTGACACGGAGGTAAAAATAATCTCCTAAAAATAGTTATACCGAAGATGACTGGTATGGTGGATAAAACGGCTTTGACAAAAATCACTGTGATCTTTATATAAATATCACGGCGACCATTCAAAATCGTTTTCATGAAAAAAAATAAATAAATAAATAAAAAAAAAACTTGACAATAATTTCATTGTCTGAACATTGAACCCCGCCTTCCCCCTGAGACTAATATCAAATCCCGCTCTGGGCTTTTCAGATTGACGTTATGGGTTTTTGCACTCATGTGATAGGTTGATATGCTTTTAATTATTAATGAGTTTTGAAATAAAATGAAAACGGTTTCTTCTGTTGTTCATTCCATTTGAAGACGAGAATCGAAAAAGAATTAAAGGTACGTAAGTTCTCTGTGTGAAAGAGCCATATATTTTACATAACGTTTTCAAATAATCGAAGTCCAATCCAAAGTCTAGAGCTTTGCTGCATAGCAAAAAAAATACTAGGACTAATCTGTGAAGAATATATTCGCCATTGGAAGTTAGACAATTCCGTACAGGCCATGAGAACAGTGAGCCATCGAATTATTATAGAAGCAAGACAATGTCTACCTCTTCACTCATTTAAATCTTAAGCAGTTTAGAGCAATGATAAATATTAGCCGCGACAAACAATATAAATGCGCAAAGACGCGCAAAGGTATAATTGGTTAATGAGACATAATGTACAGTCACTTCATTCGGGATTTCTGTGAATGGAAGAAGTCAATTTGTTCATTTGTTGTGGCTTTTCGCAAGTCAAAATTTCTCCTTATGAAATAATAAGAGGTTAACGGTTCTTTATGGAAAAGATAAAAAAAATCAAATTAGTTACTTCACGCTGGTGTACTCGTACTGTTTTGAATAGCAAAAGGATCTCGCGATATATACACATGCCGATTTCTCGGCTTACTCTGTCAACGCAAGCCATACAATGAAGGAAAGTTTTGTTTCGTCATCAATTCAGCAGGAACAAATGTTCTCAAAATAACAAGCGGATATCTTTCCTTCTTCACATTGTTATAAGACGATTCGCTATCTCTTGAGATAAAACTATCTATTTCCGTCGAACTAGAAGAAATGCGTTCAGTGGATTCCACACCCAAACTTTATTCCAAATCCAGACATCTTTTCTTAAAACATTTTTACGTTTGTTCGCTGAAAAATTGCTTTCTAAGAGTTCAATTTTTAAATGTGATAATTGTTTCACGGCACTATTTTAGACACTTTGACATCGTAAACCAGTACGTCAAAGATTTAAACATTTTATTTTAACATTCGGCTGTCAATTTTGTCGGTGCTCCAAAAACACGCCTCAATAATAGTTACTTGTAGAAATATTTAAAGTATTGTTTGTAAAAGGAGATACAAAAACATTCCTCATGCGTCCCTACGAAAACAAGGGAATTGCGCTTTTGAGCAAAGATTAAATAAGCATACAAGAAAAAACAGATTGGCATTCCACAAATGTGCCATGGGCATGGCATCTTGTCTGCCCTCGAAAATGTTGTGCATTTAAAGTTATGAGGTAAAGATATTCTACTGGAAAATGCTATAGCAAAGTTGATTGGTACGGTGGAAAAAGCGACGACGGGCAGCGAGTTAAGCGGAAAGCCTAAAAAAGAGTGAATATGTTCAACAACAGTCTCCGTCGTTGTTGCTGTTTGTTTCATTTCCTTTGTGAGAGGGCTTGCCTTAGATCGCGAAGTTGCTAATAATGCAGCATTGAAGTGTGCTGGATCTAATTGGCGTGCAGTCGTTTCTGATCCCAAAAGCAAGGATGAGCTTATGGAACAAACCTGCAAATGTTTAAAGGTAAGACTTAATCTCAAATAACTTTTGTGGGGTACGCTCTTTGTAGGCAAGATGAAACAATTAAGACTCCTCAATGTTTTTATAAGTAAGGGGGGGGGGGGGGGAAGGGGGAGGGGGGTGGGGGGATGTATTTTTGTGCAGCTGAAAATGAGACGTCTTCAAGGTATTTATATTTTGTTCAAAACTTCAAAAGGAAGTTGACTGCGCGGGCATTCGATCCATGTTTGCATTGCAGGCTATGCAATTAAAAATTCATACCTTCCACAAAGTCATTTTCAAAAGGCATTTTCCAGTTCCAAAATTGTTTTCTTGCAGCAATTTAACACAACGCCTTATCCATGTATAATTTCGATTTATCTCATTTCTACAGCTTGATATTGAGCAAAGGGTAGAAAGCAGGCATGGCAAACTTGTTGGTTCAAAAGCGCTCAAGTATGACAAAAGGGAGAGTCCTGAAATGTACCAACTAGCAACAAATAATACGGCAATGAAACTTTGGAAGACTTATTCAAAAGTCCCCTATACTTTTATTTTTATTTTATTTGCTCCCTTAAAATGGTTCGATGGTCAATTACATGTTAAACATCAGATCAAAAGATTTGAAAACATTTGCATTGACTATTTTTTAAATAAACTATTCCCTAACAATGAAGTGCTACCTCTGAAGCAAACCAGTCTTCAAAACAGTAAAGTTTAATAAAGACGTACCAGAGCGTTTTTGAATGTGTTGAAAATATCCATAAAAATTAAAGATTAGCATTACTTTCTGTTAATTCGTCAATGCCAATGTTTACCTGGCAAATTGTAATAATATTTTCACCACATATTACTCATCTGCGATAATACTACCTCATCGAGAGTTTCATCTTATAATAGACTATAAAAGGCAAACAGCCGTTTTAAAAGTTTAAAGAAAAATTAATATGCAAAAACCATGACGTCGTCAGATCAATGTTATGGTAACACTTTTATCAATCAAATCGACTTTTCTGGAAGGTTAATTTCATCATAAGTATATGTGGGAGACAGCTTGTCTGACCGAGCTTATGCAGTAAACTATCACCTGTTTAATTTTTATGTTGTGTCGCCAAAAGAAAATTATCCACCTTATTGAAACTTTACGAGCGTGGAGAACATAAACGTGTTATAAATAAACCTTCTTTGTTTCCAGGCAGCTTTTAAGGTGTGAATTGTATATATATTTTCCTAGACCAGCCACTAATTTACAATTCTTTACAAGACGTTGAACTCGGGTCCATGATGAAACTAATCCAGTTCAGTTCAAGAGGTGAGCCAGGGACCTGGTACCATCAACCTTCCTTTCTGTCTCACTAAACTTTTCTTTACTCGTCTACAGGAATTCGTTCAGTGCATTATAAAGACAGACCCTGCTGACTACAAATCATCGGCCCCCGATATGCTCCACTTCATACTCGCTTATGATTGGCAGCTCATGGTAATTATGAAGAGAGCAGGTTTTTGCAAAGACATGCAGACCGATGAACTGAAGAAAATCACAATGGATACAGGTATATTTTCAGGTTTTGCCTTGTCTTATGGAAAATTCACGATCACGTTTGTTTCGTTGTAGTGAGTGAAATGTCACTCGATCGTTCTCATCGCTCGCTAACTCGGCTGTAAACCTGTGTTGGTAATTACCCAGTGTACGTACTTTATCCAGCTGTCTCGTTTCACAAAATGGATATTTATTCCACTATAAGATACGTTTATTTACCGCAAATAAACGCCGCTTATAACAAAACATAAAGAACAATTAAAACTATTACGTTGTTTCATATTCACGGGATACATGGATCCATGGATACTTTGATTGTAGATCAGTGGGTGTCTTCTCTTGAAATTTCTTGAACTGAGTGTGAATTTCAATTTGCGAGCCTGTAGTTCCTATGTTATATTTTTTTGATATCAATATATTTTTTTTTTAACAATTGCTTGTTAAGAAAATCTAAAATTACTATCCGAAATGCAATTTTTATGTCCATGGTTTTGATTTATTCTAGGCATAATGAAAAAAGAGAACTTGCAGAATGTTGGTAAGTTATTATTGTTTTAAGAGCATATTCGTATGGAACCTTCGTAGGATATGCCAGATCTGAACAGCAATTTATCTATTTTTATTCTATATTATAAAGAATACATATAGAATGCTATATTATATAGAAATATATCTATATTAAATAGAAATAGAAACAAACAAACAAACAACAATAAGAAATTGATACAATTCTGATATTCCAATCCTATTTTCTTATAATTGATCAGATACCAACCTTCCCTAAAAAAAGCTTTAGGTCGCTTAAATATTAAGCAAACCAAGGTAAAAAGGAAATTTATACATTTACTATACTAGAAACTTAAATACACATAGCTTCCATCGTATCCCTGAAGAATTAGAATTTAACCGAAATTAGTCACAAAAGGAAATCTCATCTTCTTAGATAATTCGCTTTACCAGAAACTTTAGGGATACTAAGTACCAGCTGTTTTGAGATTTCTGGGATCGTTTGGGTAACCAATACGAGCCATGAATGGTTAAAACGTTGTTTTAGGAAACCACAGTAATGAACGTTGAGTACCCAAACGATCCC
This sequence comes from Dendrophyllia cribrosa, assembly GCA_024195265.1. Lineage (NCBI taxonomy): Eukaryota > Metazoa > Cnidaria > Anthozoa > Scleractinia > Dendrophylliidae > Dendrophyllia > Dendrophyllia cribrosa. The sequence continues at coordinate 25,545,580 of JAJLRJ010000003.1, read as the reverse complement.
AGAAACCCAAGTGCCGAATTTTCGAATAACAACACACCGAAAGTGACAAGCATGGTTGACATGTTGCCACTGGTAGAATATGATAAATATCATCTAATTAACGGCAACCAAATAAAACAAGACAGCAAGACCAATTTTCAGATATGTATACCGTGCTGTAGAATCTAAGCCAGTTGCAGTTTTCTTTAGGGAATAAAAAAACTAGTATAAAAATAATATTGAATTATTTTTCTGCCGACAGAGAAGGACAGCTACAAAAAGTGTGTTGGAGATGCCGTGCGCAAATGCATAACACGAGATGTGACCCTTGTTAATATAGGGATGGACAACAACCTTCTGACTTCGTTTTCAGATTATATTGGCTGTATGGAAGAGGCAGGTTACAACTGTGACGCAACTATGCTGGATCATTTTATTGCCATTTTGAAAGCGTTCCAGAAACACCTGGAGCAAAACAGTGGAAAATTGGGAAAGATGGCTGAAAACATAGAGTACAGTTAGTGATGCACTATGATAATCGTGTGTATTTACATAAATCTGATATTAGTTAAAATAGTAGTTAAGGCAACATAAGTGACGGTGATCGCGCTCATTAAACTTGTGTTAAGTAAACATGAGGAAAAGTTAAACTAAAAATAAAGTGACTCTCGAATTACACTTGTATTAAAGATTAAAGGGACACTGTCCCGTCTGGTATATCGTCATTTCACGATTGTGGTCGGGAGCTTGCTTAAAGCTTGCTTTATTATCTTGAAATAGGAAGGAAAAGTCGCTAAAAGTGATGAAAGCACTTACAGTTATTTTGAAATTGCGGTGAACCAATTGATGGCCCTTCAGAATCCCCTTTTAGTATTAGAGACATACACTATGATGTGGCTATGTTGTTAACATAGGCTTTTATAAAAAAGGAGCTTGCTTAAAGTTTGTTTTATTATTTTGAATGGGAAGGAAAGGTCGCCAAAAGTGATGAAAGCAAAGAAATAGAAACCAAAGAGAAAAAATGATGGTTAAAAAGAATGACAATTTTGATTTCTTGGCAAGCGGTCAAGAAATCAAATTTGATGAACGGTAAGCCACTTCCATCCTTGCAATCCTGACCTTGGTAGTTCAAAAGCTGAGTCGAAAAAGAACGCTGGATTTAAGCCTCCAAACTGCCTTTCCCTCGTTAACTATGCTTGATCAAGACGTCATTACCTATATCTGTGTTTTTTAAAATCTTTAAAAGAACAAAATCAAACTAAGTTAGAAATGTTTCTTGTCACCGGACTAACTTTTGAACACAACCAAATTTGCATAATATTCACTACATTTTTCCTAAAGGAACCGAAGATCGGGACTTAATAATTAGCTAGTTATAGCTATTAAACAATTCAAAACGTTTTTTTGTGTGTTCTCTACTGTATTTATGACTAAAAATCGTGAAATATAAATATATAAAACGCCTATATTTAAAGCACTCTGAATTGTCCAACAACCTAATTTGCATAATGTGCGTTTTATGTTCGCAAAAGCACGAAACGTGTAATTTCGCTGTGGAAAAGGAAGACAAAAAGCGCGAAGTAGTTTTATATTTCTATGCTAACTAACATTTGTTTAGCAGAATTAAATTGAAATTTAAAGCGTTTCGGTCTGGACTTGGGGAAAGTTAAGACAGCGAAGACAGGGTACTTTCGCATGTTTTCAAAAAGCGATTAAATGGGTACTACGGGAGTTATTAATTTTCTTGAATCTCCAATCAAAAAACTTATCAAAATTAACTTGCGTTTCACACCTTTGAAGGAACACTGAACTTAGGAATAATAAAAATTCCTTGCTGCGCTTGGTGGTTTCCGAGTGTTAAGATATAAACTGAACTCAATCTAGGATCAAGATGGCGACTGCCCCTGGGCCCCCCGAATATCACAGGGTACCCAGACTATGCATAACATCTTTCCCTGTAACCCTTAACTGAATAACAAAGAAAACTAAATGTTAGAAACATGTCCTCAGTTTGCTATTAAAATGTTCAGTGTTCAATGTCATTCAGAACAATGAAATCATTCTCGGTAACGCAAGGGTACGTGGATGACTCGACCACTGACTCTACTGATAATGGGAGATGTAGCTGATGTGAGTTCACTATCAGACTCGTCCCTAGGGTGATTAGGTAGTTGGTCTGCAACAGGGTCTCTGCTGTTGGTGTCCTCCGCTACTTCACTGGACGAGTCTTCATGTAATGGGGTTTCTTGTGTCTTCAGAATATCCCTCCGGTTTCGTCTGTAATGATGTTCATTCGCTTTCACAATATATGATCTTGGTTCGCCTTTGTCAGATCTTCCCAATAACACTGCTGGTTCCCAGGTTCCTCTCTGACGCACCCTGATACTATCTCCAGGTTTTAATGGTTCGAGGGACTTGCAGCTTTGATCAAAATACTTCTTCTGAACTTGCTGTTTTCCTTTCAGCACTCGCTGAACTTCACTGGGTTCGTAGGCCATTGGCTTTAGCAAGGTATTCTTAATAGGAATGATGCTTCTTGTGCGACGTCCCATAAGCAACTGAGTGGGAGAAAGTCCAACTCCAGGAATTGAAGTATTGCGTAACTCCAAGATTGCTAAATAGGGATCTTTGTTATCCTGATATGCTTTTTTGAGCAGTTTCTTGGCTGTTTGTACTGTACGTTCCACTAAGCCATTGCTCTGAGGAAATCTCGGTGATGAAGTAACATGCTGAAATTGATACTGTTTGGCAAACTGTTGAAATTCCAAACTGCTAAATTCAGGGCCATTATCTGAATGGAGAACCTCCGGTATTCCATAGCTTGACATATGCTGTTTTAGACAGTTGATGACAGAGGCACTTGTGCTGTCTTTGAGCTGTGTCAGTTCAAAGTACTTTGAGTAATAATCCACGAGCACAACAAATTTCCCTTGAGCAAGGACAAACATGTCTACAGCTAACACCTGCCAAGGTCGATCAGGAACTGGATGTGGTAGCAAGGGCTCCTTGACTTGATAGTTCCTGTACTTATTACAAACTCCACAACTGGCAACTTTTTCTTTAATGTTCTTGCTTATATTGGGCCAGAACAAACCCTCTCTTGCCCTGCTGAGACATTTTTCCACCCCTAGGTGACTGCCATGAATTTTCTCAAGCATTTCATCTCGCAAACTATATGGAGTGACAAGACGATCACCTTTCATCAACAGTCCATCACATATACACAGTTCATCTCTAAAGTTCCAGTAATCTTGTAATTCTGGCTCCACTTCTGACCTGTTCTCAGGCCAGCCTGTTAATATCACTTTCTTCAGTTTGGATAACACTGGATCACTGTCCGTCTCTCTCTTAAACTCATCAGCCTTTTCTTTTGAAATTTGTACAAGCAAATGGACTTCAAACTCATCTGCCTGTGATGTAGACTCCAACTGACTAGCACGGCTAAGGGAATTGACATGAAATCATACCTGCTTTGCTATCTTTCGCATCCCCACGCTCATCTTTCTGACTGTCTCGTCTATTCTACGCATCATCTCTCACCACGTGCACCGTCTTTTCTTCGTTCAAAACTTTGAGCTGCGCAGAACTTATTTCAGCAGCTCGACAAATATCAAGGCAGCCCTCCAAGGTCAGTTCTGCTTCTCTTAGAAGTCGGGCTCTCACTGTGTCATCAATTATGCCACAAACAATCCGATCACGGATCAATCCATCCTTCAAATCACCGAATTCACATCTTGCTGCCTTGTTACGTAAGTCAGTCACGTACGCGTCAATCGACTCCCCATCAAGTTGATTCCTTGAAAAGAATGAATGTCTTTCAAAAGTTAAGTTCTTCCTCGGATTACAGTACCGCTCAAACTGCTCCATTATTTTATCCACTTTATTCTCATCGCCATCACTGGCCCACTGAAACGTGTTGTAAACTTCTAAGGCCTCTGGTCCCGCCACGTGTAACAGTGTCATCGCTCGAACCTTTCCATCTTTTCTTGCTAGGCCTGACGCTACTTCGTAAATCTGAAATTGCTGCTTAAAACGCCGCCAGTTTTCCGCTAAATTTCCTGTGAGTACAAGGACACTCGGCGGCTGTAACTTATCCATATTATTGCTTTACTTCTGACACCATGTTAAGATATAAACTGAACTCAATCTAGGATCAAGATGGCGACTGCTCCTGGGCCCCCCGAATATCACAGGGTACCCAGACTATGCATAACATAACACCGAGCAGCGAGCTCGTCAATTTATACAATTTTCGATTCTGGCCAAGCGCAAATTTAGGCCTTTTGCCGCTTTGACTGTTACAAGCTCTAAAAATACAATTTAACGTATTTCCGAAAACTAAAGTCGTTTCATTTATGACCCAAGATAGTTTACTGGGAAAAGTTTGAGGGAAAATATTTTTCCGACTCGAAATGCAGTGGACCGCTTTTACAGACACTGCCTTTAAAATTTGACTTCAGATGTAACACTTTCAACGGTATTGTGAGTGAAACCTCTGGCTGTGAGACGTAATTTGAATTTGTCGATACTCTCTCTCCATTTGATCGACATTTCACAATAAGAATATGTCGTCAATGTATCTTTTTCACTCAAGTGGTCTTGCATTGCTAAGTCCAGTTATTTCAGTTTCAAGCTCGATCTGACATAAACATGTTTGCAAAGGCAACGGCTATCTCTGCCCATATGCCCATTGCAGTTCCGTGAGATTGGAGAGTATGGAATATATATAGATAGGCCAAGCCTAACAGCGTCGCACTTTGAACAAGCTTAACTAAGGTGAACCTTAACTAAGGTGAAAGGTTGGAAGCACAAGAATTAAGATTGACGAACGGGCTATTTTCAATTTTAGCAATTCTCAAAAACAGTATTACCCGACCGTCTGCACAGTACATTTAGACCGTACAAAAGTTCACAAAACAAACTTTTCTCTGTCTAGAATAACTAGTACGACTACTTTCCGAATAAAATGCAGTTTTTGTTTGTCAAAAATTGCCCGAGAAACTGATTTGGAAATCAAAATTGCAAAATACACAAACATATTTGCATAAGGCGACGCGAGTGAAGACAGAAAATCTAAGTCTTGTTTTGTTTACATAAAATCGCTTTTTAATCTATGTAATGAATGAACAAAGACATAAAAACAGATGACACAATCTTCTTTCGAAAACTTTTATTCAAATCTACATTAATTTATGTTTAAAAGCAAAACACATACCATTTATAGCGCATCAAGGCAGAGCTGTCCTCGTTGAAATTCAAGATAAAACTGACACGTCTTAATTTGAACGTTTCATAAACATGTCTCCAAAACGTAAGAGAACACAAAAGAAAAGTCAATCATACATTGATATCAACATAAATTCCCATCGAAAAATATGATTTATTTTATCTTTAAAGCACTGGACTGCTTGGAAATTCGTTAAAACTCCGCTTCTTCTGTTCTGAAATCCGTAATAAAAACAAGGCATCTCCCCGCATTGCTCCTGCATTGATAATATGAAGTTCCTCGAAGCAAGATTTTATCCCTGAAAGCTCTTCTTTTTCCACTAAAGCGGCTTCTGAGTATCCCTTAATTAGTATTACTGCCTTGAGTAGCAAACCGCGAAAAAATGCAGGGAAATAAGGGCTTTACTGCTCCGCCTAACACTGCGAAAGATCCAACTTTTTTAAAACTTTAAAAAGTGTTTTCCGAGTTGACGGCTGTGTAGCCGCGCGTGTGGCTTCATACGCGCATGTTTTGCGACGTCATACGCGCCCGCGAGCTATCCTTGCTCAGGGCTACGGCGTGGCGCGGACGGACCGACGCGCTCGCGAAACTTTCCGCTAGCCATGACCATAAAAAATAACGGCATGGGTTCTATGAGTATGGGCTACGCAGCCGGGCCTTCGGCCCGGCGAGTGCTCCGCTATAAAAAGTGGTGACAGGTCAAACACGACACGACTCATAAGCTTGTGATAATATGGATCTTGACCTAATAGTTTTGATCTTACGAGATTATCCCCTTTTGTAAATTGCTTTTCGCACTGGTTGACTTTAAATTAAATGCCATTTGCTCATCGTTAAAAAAGGTGACCAATGCTGCTTGTGGCTCGTCGATGAAAGCATTTTAGTCCAGCGTAAGGATAGGGTTACCCCAAGTACGCGCCCGAGAGGTTTTCCTTTTAGATCAAAATTAAGATATAACAGGCCTGTTGTTCTAAATTTTGATAATTCTTTGATCTTAGGAGTAAGTCTCTAGCTGTGATACTGACAGGAGGATTGACGAGATTGGTCCCCAACACATTTCAGGGTTTGTTCTACCCCCCGCCCACATAAGGCGTCAAGAAAAAAGCCAACGTTTGCTTTTCGTTGCTGGGTCAAACATGCATGATCGACTCTTTTCGTGATACCAAATGACTTGACCACTTGCACTGTACTACTTATAATATCTACTTGCTAAAAACAATTCGTATTATTAGACATTTAAAAGTTTGCCAAACTTGATCGACTCTTTATGTGATACCAAATCACTTGACCACTTGACACTTCTAATTTCTACTTCCTAAAAAAACAATTCATAATTAGACATTTAAAAGTTTACCTCTAAAAAATGTAATATTGACTGTCTTGGTAAGCGCTCAGTTCCGTCAACAAAAAGCTTTGTTTTATCTTTGGATGTGGAATATTATACCTATCAGCAAGAAAATTATTTTATTTTTCACCGATCAACAAAAACTCTTATTCCTGCACCTTCTATTCTTCATCACCCTTCACAAAAATATTACACAACTTGACTCCACTTGTAATTTATACTTCCTATCACGCAAATTATTCGAAGTAAACATCAATTCGTGATTAGTAATTACACATTTGAAAGTTTCGTTATAAATCAGGCTGCGTCGGTAAGAAATATATTTTATGAAATTTGTGTTTCGGTGTTTTAACGTCAAGAAAAAAGAAAAAGTTCTAATTGTATGTTATTGGACAAAAACATGATCGCCTCTTTCTGCGATAGCACCATACTCCTTAAGTTTCAAATAAGCACATTTCGTATTACGTATTTGCGTTTTAAACTTAGTGTTTTCCATCATGGCAACTCCTTAACATCTGTTGATTATTCACCCGTAATGTGGAAAGCCACATCGATACCCCTTACTTTGCTTTCTCTGATCTTGCTGTGTGATTTAAGAGCCAATGTCTGAAATTTTCGAAAATCGGGCGTCAGTCACAAAATTTCGGATTTCTTCATATTTTGCCCAAATAATCTCTATAGTGAAGTATTTTCAAAAATAACATTAAAAATTGTAACGGCGTTTTATTTTTTTCGAAAACGGGCAAAGTTTGAAAAACGGCAAATCGGCGGCCTTTCAGTTGTGAAACTGGCGAAAAATTACACATTTTCATCTCGCTCGTACAGAAAAATGCGATGCCATACATTAATAAAATATGGCCACAAAATAAACACGCTCTTGTTCTTCACACTACTGTTATTGACTTTGGATTAGCAGTTGAAATAAGAATATTTCGGCCGTAAGAAGAAACATGATTTCTTCCATTTTAAAAATTAGCAAATTTGAACCAACTTCAACGCCGTGGAAACCCAATTGGTACGTTGAGTTTGAAAACAAAATCAAGACAGTCTTGAAGCACAACTTCTGTTGTTTACTGTGGTAAAATATTTCTGGCGGCACTTAAAAGTGCCCCGTCGAGAGACCAAAATGTGAAGGGTAGTTTGATACCAGAAAAACTTGTGACACGAGCCTGAGCGCCGACACTAACGCACAAAATGTTTATCACAAAAAATAGTTCCTTTGAGACAAAGCCTTTTTCAGAATCGTAAAGACTTCAGAAGAACTTTATCTATCCTTTGCTAACTTAAAATGATATCTTTTAAGCAGTTTGTTGGGATACGGAGTAGAGACACGAACATCGATCATGTTGTGCGACCTTACAAATAACAGTGATCAACACTTACCCGCTTTTTCATCAGAAAATTAAACGGGCCCGAACCTTGAATTGCGTTTATAATAAAGACAATCCTGCACTCCGATCCATTATATTGCTGTGTTTGGAATATCTGAGCCTTTTAGATCATATCATAGCGTTATTTACTCCAAATTTGTTAAAACAACAGTCCCTAAATGACAGTTCGGAAGTTTCCCACAATGTGTTGCAAAGAGATTGCGTGACGCGTAGCACACTGGAATTTGCTGCGTGCTTATGGTATCGGTCAAGGAAAGAACATTGCCGTGAAAAAAGGTTTCGGGTCAGTGTCATTTATAAATTACTTCAATTATATTTGTTGAAGCCCATGTATTTATTTTATGTTTTTTGGAGGGAAAGGGGTTGACAAATACCAAAAAAAACATTCCTTCACAGCTAAATTACAGAAAAGTATTGAAAAAAATTATTGCACAGCCTCAAGATGGAAACAATTCATGCTCAGAAAACTTGCCCAACCCCCTCCCCCCATCCCTAAAAATAAAATGGTCCATCCCCAAGGAAAGTAAGGAGGGGACACTCATTCATCTTCGAAACATTGACGGCTATTTAATATTTCATCTATAGGTTTACTTATATTTCATAGACAAAGTGTTGCTGAAAGGTTGAAGTTGCCATAAATTGTGGCTTATGATATCATCAACATTTAATATGAGCAACATCATAGAAAAGAAACACTGCTGATCAGCAGTCAATTATGTGTTTTTATTAAAGTCATATCAAAATTCAGAAGCATTAAAATGCAGATTTAGGTTATAAAATGTTTATAGCATTGCAGAGCGTTTAAAACTACAGATATGGGCCAAATTTTAAAACGTAAAAACATTTCGTGCAAGAGTAAAAGGTGAACGAGTATCAGAATTTTTGGTAAGAAATGTATGGAGCAGCCATCTTGGTGCCCCATTTTGGGGCACCAACATGGCGGCCAAAACTTCAAAGTCTTATTTACACCCAAAATCTCATCAAAAAAATATTGAATGCACTATAAGTACCATTAAATCGTCTTATAAGCATCTATAATGCAAAAATAACTTTCAACTACTTCAATTTTGTTAATTATCACGGCTTATCTAAAATAGCGTGACAAAATATTAATTTCGTGACACATTTAAAATATTTAAAATTTGGAAGCAAAACATCGTTAAAACCTGAAACGTTTTCCGAAGGATTGTAACATCGGTGCCCACATACCATGTTAGAAACATTTCTGTAGGATGTAGAGTTTATTTTTTATATGACGTCATGTGCAAACCCACAATACTGATATAATGGTGCAGACATTCCTTCACCTTCAGGGTATTATAACAACCGTGAGAGCTGTTTTGAATCACTAAGATCAGAATAATTTGAAACGTATTTTGGAGTTAAGCCCAATTCTTGTTTATCACTTTTTGGTTGAGCAAGTAACCTTGAAAAGATCATAATTAAGCTTACCCAAAAGCAAAATTGTAACTGTATACAAATGTACTTAACTTTTAAGCTTACTTACTTAAGGTAATTCCCTGGAAAAAGAATCTGTCATAGATTTGTAATGAAACTTGGCACAAATATTGAACAAGTCATGAAGGTTCCAAAATTGCAACAAAAATGAGGGGTCACCGTGCTCGTTTTAGTGGTATACTGCTGACGAATACAGTGTTTAAAGGCATTTTCAGGCAATAACCGCGTGAAGCTAATATGCTCAATATTTCCACTGCATATTGATATTTCGCGTATAAGTTGACTTTATACATATGTATAATCGTCTGTACCATAGAAAACGTGTCCAAAAAGCTTCAAATTTACTGAACACTCGAACAGTAGACGGTTGCTTGGTGTGCGGTCCTCTACCCAAAATGGCTTTCTTCGTAGGATTTCTATAAACTGTGCAAAATCTGATCATAGATTTTTGCTCACTTTTTAAATTTGCGTTGGGAACACTGTACTGATTGAATTTATGCAGTATAAAATGGGGGTCACCGTGCTCGATTTTGAGCTAGCGCTCACAGAGTCCACAGCACAATCTTCTTCGAATTTAATATCCGAGCGAGGACTGGGACGAGTTCCAAAATGGCGTCCATGGAGTGCACCCACATTGGAATGGAGCAAATGGAAAGTTGTATTTCATCACTCTTCTCGGACGAATTTTCATCGGAAGGTGAGGCCAATTATGCGCAAAGGGAATTAAGAGCGCCTGTCCGTAAAAATCAGACAAATTTGAATTTTTTTGGCAAGTAATAAAAATTCGATTTCTTTCATATTTTAAAGTTAGATAGATTAAGGTATAACAAAAATCACTTGATACTTTTTTCGGCCAAATATCTTTTTATTTTAAAGAAAAATTCAAAAAACGAAAGTCCGTTAAAATCGCCATTTGAGGTGGAAAATTATTGCACAACTTTGACAGTCTCGCTTGCAAAAACAAGTAACGCTACGGCATTTAAAACATGAAAATCATATTTTGCAATCTTTAAATATCTAGTAGAGAGATTTAGGGAATTATTTTTTTGTTCTTTGCTTGCAAAATAATTTTATTTCGAAGACATATATTTTACTTCTTTAAAAGTACCTCGTAAACAAAACAATTTTTCACCATGTGCTAAACCTTCAAACGGATTAAGTTTCTGTTGGTTAATTTTTATAAAGATGATCTCAAGCTTGCCGTAAAAATTTCTTTGGGCAAATGATTCAGAGCGACGCTAGAGCATTTCAAACTTCGTTAAAATTAGAGTTATTTGACCTTACGAGGTCAACTATCAATTTGCGGGTCACACAAATATTTCACTTTCCACCACGTCTTAACACAAATAAGGTTAAAGTAGCCACATGGAAAAAATGTTTTGAAATTTTCTTACCTTATTTGTTGTAGAAGACTTATCCAGAGATCATTTTCTTGCATTTTTTCACCGTTCATCGTATGTCCTTTAGTCTTGTTTACAACGTCTGATAAACGTCGGACGACAACAACGTAATATTAAACGGTCGGGTCAGCCAATCTTTGTTAAACTTTCGACACTTTTCAGTATCACGGCATCTATTCAAAGGGCTAATTACTTTTTGGAGCGTTCCTGGTTTTTGTAGTGCGCTAAAAGATTTGAAATGTTACTTTGAAGTACAAACAAAACCTGTCGGACGTTTGCTTTCAGTCTTTTTTCAGTTGTGTCACGCAATGCAGTTTTGTTTGCATTTAAGGGGGTAGGGGTGCGGATAAGGCAATTAAATTGAAACACTTTTGCAAGTAAACAAAATAACTGTTTAGAAATATATTTCAGCACCATTTAATTTTCTTCGTTAGTAATATGTTCTAAAATATATTAATTGGTAGCAATAGCCTTTTGCGAGCAACGATTTTTAACTCCTCTCCCCAGTCTTGCTTTCCATATTCAATATTCATATTGGATGCTTTTTTCTCGTTTCCTCAATTTACCTTCTTACCATACGAGTCGAGGTGCCGTCTACTTGATGGAGCTGCCCCTGAAAGATGGGTGTACCAGGGCTTCTTGTGGATAGCATCATGCATGTGATCTCTTTTTCATTTTAAATTTCCAGTTGCGGATCCAGCTTGCTCATAAGGAGAGGGGGTGGGAGGGGGAGTGAAAATGGTTCTGAAAAAAGTTCGGTCCCTCGAGACTTTTTCTTCGCCAAAAAAGGGATGGAAAGGGGACGCTTCCCTAGATCCGCCACTGAACTTAATTCGACAACTTTAGTTTACAACTACTTCCTTTACATTTCAAGTAAACAACGCTGCTCGACATAAAATAAGTTCGATCATATCTTCAGGTCCGGTAAATTTCAAGACAGATTTGTGATTAGAGATGTCCTTTGTGCACGAAATGTCATAACCACAAACTCCACCAACAAAGGACTTAAACGAACAAGTGCCTTCCATTTTTGTGTAATACCTGGAACTGAACTCGAACCTTTGACGTTCAAAAACATGCACTTTAGCGCCGCCATCAAGTAAACAAAGACACTAGGTAATTAGCATAACCAGGTAGTGTTTACTTTTTTGTCAATCGCATTATTTAAACAGCATTTATTTTTCTTCTCGACAATTGGCGATTACTCTATTTGACTTAGTAAGTTCTTCAATTTTCAGATATTCTCTCGTTATCAACTTTAAAATATGAGCGGGTTTCTTATTATTTTGCTACTGCCAAAAAAATACTTAGGTTTACTTAGTTTGTAACACCGACAATGGTAACACCGACAATGGATTAGCCAAACATTAGTCCCATTGAGTCAAATTTTAAATTAAAGAAAATGCAACAAATGGTTCTGAATTAAGGCATGACATGAATTTGAAGTAAGGAAGGGAGAAGCCCCTCCCCCCCCCCCCCCCCCCCCCCCCCCCCCCCCACCCCAAATCTATGGTACATACATGTATCATCGACGGAAAAGAGCGACAGAGGTAAATGGTCCCACGAACCACAGGTAACCCAAACTCACAGTAGGATTATTGACAAGTAGAAAACATCCAAATAAGTGCTCTTTTGAGGAGAGACAAAGGAAACATCAGTTGCAGTCAGTGTAACGGTTTGAGAAACGTTTACGTCACTAGTTGCATTGTACAAATTGATATCTTTTGGGGAATGCATGTGGCGAATTTTAGATTGATTTTCCCTTTTTCGCATAATGTTTCATGAAGACAGTATCCTTTTGATAAAAAAAGAAAAAAAGAAAAACAATACGAAAAAAGGACAGAAATAGCTAAATACCACAGTGATCTTACAGGTGTAATTAGGTAAAAACTAGTGTAGTGATCCCATTTGCATTTCACACCTCGTTTTTACTTACTGTGCAACGGCGAATAAATAATCTTTCCGGAGTAGAACAATAGAGAATGAAGGCGCTTAAATGTGCAAGAGTTTTAGACATAGATTCGGTGTTTTCAAGCCCTTTAGCCCTACCCCTACCCCGCTAAAATGCTGACCAATAGCTGCATTGCGTGACGACACAAATAACTGCTGTCACGATCACGGCTTAAACGGCCCGACATGTTTGTTCATTCAGTACTTCTCAAGCAGTGATTAAGTTTATCTATCCGTTAACTTCAACCGAAGAACATTCTACAAATGCTATAGCCTTTAAATAAGATGCCATAATGCTGAAATGTGTCGAAAGTTTAACAGAGGTTTGCGTGCGACCTTTCATGGCAGTCCGCGGCCGGCGTGCATCGGACATTACAAATGAACAAGACTAAAATACGATGAACAAAGAAGGGATTTATACACAAAAGTGGTCTCTGAATCTGTCTTCTACCGCAAATGAGGTAAGGAAATGTCAGTGTTTTTCAATGCGGCTATTTTAATTTCATAATGGGTTAACACAGAATCAGAAGTTTATAGAATATTTGTGTGACCCGCGCACCCGCAAATTGATTGTTGACCTCGTAGGGTCAAATAGCTCTAATTTTAACGAAATTTGAAATGCTCTAGCGTCGCTCTGAATCATTTGCCCAAAGAAATTTTTACGGCAAGCTTGAGATCATCTTTATAAAAATTAACCAACAGAAACTTAATCCGTTTGAAGGTTTAGCACATGGTGAAAAATTGTTTTGTTTACGAGGTACTTTTAAAGAAGTGAAATTTATGTCTTCGAAATAAAATTATTTTGCAAGCAAAGAACAACAAAATAATTCCCTAAATCACTCTACTAGATATCTAAAGATTGCAAAATACGATTTTCATGTTTTAAATGCCGTAGCGTTAGTTGTTTTTGCAAACGAGACTGTCAAAGTTGTGCAATAATTTTCCGCCTTAAATGGCGATTTTAACGGAATTTTGTTTTCTGCATTTTTCTTTAAAATAAAAAGATATTTGGCCGAAAAAGGTATCCAGTGATTTTTGTTATACCTTAACCTATCCAACGTTAAAATATCAAAATAATCCAATTTTATCACTTGCCGCGATATGTTTGATATTTACAGACAGGCGCTCTTAAATGATGGTAAGTCATATTTGAATTTGTTGAATTCCATTGATCTGAGTTTAGCAAAGCTCGATTTTAAAATGTGCTTCGATTCTCGATTCACAAACAAACAGATGAGTTTCCCAAACGACACAATAAGCTTACATGTACACGCTTAAATCTGCCAGATCCTTTATTTCTGGTACACCCAATAGTCAACTACAATCACTACAGCTCGCCAGTATGGTCTCCATACCTAGCCAAGGACAACGTAACGATCCAATCGATTCAGCGCCGTGCAGCCCGTTTCGTGGTCGGACACTTCTGACGCACAAGTAGCGTCACAGAAATCAGTTAGATAAACTTAACAGACCTTTGTCTGTTTTACAAGATTATAAACAACAATTACAATGTTCGTATTAGCTTTCCCGAGGAGTAGCTTTAGGTCTAGTTGAACCCAGCATTACCTTAATTATAGGCATTGAAATTGAACCAGCTTCAGTTGATGTATATACTGTAAGCTTACATGATTGTCAGCACTCGTTTTTTTTGGTTAGAATTCATTGGAATTCATTGCCTGGTTTTGTTATACAGGCACCAACACCTGATCACTTAAAATGGATTTAATCTCAAATTATTGTAATGAACTTAATAAGCAGGTCTACCGCTGACCACCCCAGTATCGGATTAGACTTGTCTATTGAAACTGAAACTGAATTCCAAAGCTGAAATTAACTTGCGTCGTGCAAAATACAAATGCCTTATCACTACACAAAAGCTTATAAGTTCTAAAAAAAAAACATGAAAATAGGAACATTAAGCTTTGTAACGTGAGCTTAAACAGCTGTAATACAAATTTGTGGTTTAAATTCTTTGAAAACACTTTCAGAATCCGAAGCTTTTCTTTACTTGGATACAGCTTGAATTAAAAAAGGTTCTATAAAGGGAAAGCACGTTATGTGCTTACTTGTCGCAACTTGCTTGTGATAGAGGGAATTTTATTATAATAACAATAATTTTTTCAGCCTCTCAACGAGGCATTGTTTCCGCAATATACTTTTAAAAAACATTAAAAGCCTGACTGAAATAAGCTTACATACTGGCTAGACTGAAATATTTATGAGCCATTTTGGAAGTAAAAAGCCTAGCACTTCTACTGTACATTGGAAAATTTTCTCATGAGGGTAACAATAAATACAAAAACATTCATGGAAATATTTTCATGTCCAAAACAGTTAAGAATGTCTAGACATTGTATATTTCAGACATTTGTTTAGTTAGTTTATTGAGAAAACAATTAAATTTAGCTCGTCAGAATATTAGGAATTCAATAAAATAAAATGTTGGATAGATGAATTCACTGTATTCCCTTGTCATGCAAGCTCTACATATGTATCTTAAAATTTTGAAATACAATAATTTACAATGTTGGACAAAATGCGTTTGTTAGCTGTAACACGGGGTTTGTCCCTGAACCTTTCTTTCAGCAGAAGTTCAATTCCATCTGCTCCCCCTCTCTGGAACACAAGTTGCAAGTGGTGCAGTCCTAGCCCAGAGCTGGCAACTTTGGTGGCCATGCCAGCTGAGATAGCCTTCTCTTGCACCAAGGGCTGAAGGGTGTTTGAAAGCAGATTCGTCTGGACAAGACAAGCATTGTTTGCCTTCACCCACTTAACAGAAAAGCTGTTTTTTGCAACAAGCTGGTTGCTAAGAAACTTATTGCTGAGCTTGAACAGGGCCTGAACATCAGCACGAGCATTGTGGGCCTCATAGCTGGTTTGAAGAAGATCTGTCACCAGACTCTCTTGTGCATGTGTATTGCGTTCTGGCATGAGTTCCCGGAAGGCTGGTAGAGTGTCCGAAAACCCAGAAGCAACGGCTTCAAATTCATCACAGGACTCAGTGGTCTCAACTGCTTTAACAAGATGTCTGGCATCAAAACTTTTGCAGTTATGAGCAATTAGCAAGCATGGTGCCTTGGTCTTGAGCCATGTGATAAATTGAGATAAGCCTGTTGCTAGCTCAACTGCCTGGACTGGGCGAGAATTGTAAAACAGATTACCATGATGAAACGTGAGCTTGTTCACTGCTGAAGCAGAGGAAGAAATTGCCCCGGTTGGAAGCGTGTAGATTTCAAATTCATCTTTCCCATCAGTTGCTGCAATTTGTAGGATTTCAGCATCACTGCCTAACATTCAAGAGAGGAAATCACAGATAATATTATGGATTTATCTCACTATAGGAAAATTAACAGTTACCCAACACAATGATTCAATTCAGCACCCTAGCCTCCTCCAGTAATCATCCCCTTTCCAATTAGCGCCTTCCCTTGAGCTATCGAAAGTAAATAATTGTTCCGGGTGGTAAATGGAATCGTTATGGTAGAAGTCATTGTGAATGCAGTAATTTTGTTGCATAACATGTACTTACAATCTATTTACTCAGTTTGGTCACATCACATACATGTACCCCGGTACATATGGGAAAATATTTGGCTTGAGAAATTGGAGTTATATATTGGCTCAATTTCAGCCCATGCATCCTGATATCTGTTCCAACAAAAATTAAATAGATATAATTTTTCACGTTGTTATTGTAATATAGCTGTGTGCTGGTATGTAGATTCGTTGGTATGCAGCTTACGTAATCATGTTACGAATGGAATATTTAAGGCGTTTGTCAGTTAGGAGTTGTCATTCGACGGCATCTCCGCTTGTTGATCCGTTTCTATCTATAAATTTTACTTTAGAAAATTTTTCTATTATGTCTGGTCTAGGTTTACTATGATGGTTGTATTCAGCTATGTTTATGCGTGATCAATAAACGAGATGCCCCCTCCTGTACGCCTGGTTTTATTACTGGTACTAAGTTAGAAATTATTTTGTTTTCGTTTCACTGCAGAGTGATTAGACAACAAAGCCAAATATTTACCAGTGCAGTTTTAATCAATAAGGTAGCTTTACATACATGTAGCAAATATTTTGCAGTATTAGTTGGGACAGTTCATACATTTCCTGTTGTTGTGTTAAGGGTGCATTTTCAGCTGTGGCTAGGGGGAAAAAGCAAGGCTTGACAAATAGATCTGCCTTGAAATGGAGGTGTTATTTTCTATGATGCAAACACATGACATCATAGTGATGTCACTGATACAGAAAAAAGTAATCAATTGATGATTTTTTGGTCTAGTGCTTTCAAAGGTTGTGTATTTGACAATGATGATGAATAGCAATGCAATCCATAAATACACATCCTTGAAAAGATTTACATTTCTACCTCGAGATGATGTTTCCAAGTCAAACACAATCTTAGTGAGATCTTTGATGTCCAGCTGCACCACACTGTTGTTAGGGGGAGGTGGAATTTCAACTGATTCTGTTACTGGCAAATAACCCATGCCGCTCTTATACTGTGCACCTTCGCGTGTCTCCAGTTGTTTTGTCTTTGAGGACCTAGTGGTTTTCAATGAGATTACATTTGGTAGTATATTCATCATGATCAATCATAAGCAACTATATGAATATATAATGTTTTAGCATCATTTTCATATATTGAAATTATGAAAATTAATAAATTTTAAGTCTTACAAGCACTGATTTTAAATCCAGGTTTAATATTTTCCAGCTTCAAATTGCCTGTTTGCATTGAACTGTAATTTGTTTGTCTACCTACAGTCAAACCTGTATTAAGTGGTCACCAGGGGGGGTGGATAAGTGACCACTTAATACAGGTTACAAAAAATTAGAATTGGACGTACAATGCTGACAATGAGATTATTGTAAACTATCTTAAACCACATTTGTGTTTATACTTCACTGATATCCAAAAATTCTGACATTTGTGGAAACAATTTGCGTAATCCCATAAAATTTTTTGTCATTTCTAATTATATCTGATATCTTTACATTGCTTCCTTGTGCAAAGTGACCGTTAAATGCAGGTCAAAACAATAGAAACAGCTCTGTGGGACCTTTGCAAGGTTGACCCCGACCTCTTAATAGAGGTGACCGTCTAATACAGGTCAAGTTTACAGTAAATAAGGGGAACGATTTCTGGGACTTTGTCAAGTGACCGCTTAATAGAGGGTGACCGCTTAATACAGGTTTGACTGTACCTCTTTTCTTTTTGTGCTCTTCTTTGGAGCTTGCATTTTTTTGTTTGTTGTCGTCTTTTTTGATGAGCCATTTTTGCATCCATCTTTTGAAAATGAGTCACTCCATGTGTCCCAGGGGACAGGTGAATTTTCTCAAGGGCCTATATAACACACAAGAAGAGTATTTTAGACTGTAAAATGACATTTTTTAAATATAATCCTTATGCAATTTGAGTATAAATACTGAAACAGCTAATTGCTGCCACATGCAAATTATTGATTCCTACTCATAACAAAGTCTATGTACACATGGAGCCATTCATCTTTGCAAAATAATGCAATGCAGAATGAGCAATGATTGGAAACTTGACTAATAGTAAGGATGTTTTCTGTATTCTTATAACTTTCTGTTTGTCTTACTGAAAATAAGAAATAATGCTTGGCCATATTAATAACCTGTGTTACATAGCAATGGCCAATGTTTTTTTGGCACACCGCACATGCAACACGATAATCATTAGACTCGCTGGATCCATAATGCCTGATCTTTGGGGCTTCGCTGCCAATTGTATTATTCAGGGCTTCGTTAGCCTGGCTGGAACCAAGTGGTGCTAATTTTTCTGCATTTTGGCAGTAGATCTCAATGACTTGCATTAGATCCTTCTTAAGTTCCTCCCCCTCCAAGTCTCTGCCATGCGGTAGGGTCATGTGCTTGTAACCCACTGGGTCCTTTCGGTACTTGCACCAGGAGATGACACAACTGGAGTGATCACCAAAGGCGTGGGGAACTATTGCTCTCAAATTTGTCCATATACCTTCAGCATCGTTTTTGTTTTGCTTTACAGCATAACTGAAGCATTTCTGTAGATAGTCAATGACTTTTGTGGACAGTTTTTTGTGCTTCTTCTGTAAGCCATACAAAGACCCTCCAAATGCTCTCTTAGCGTGAGTTATGTCCGACCATTTCTCCACAGTGTGTTTTACTTGTTCCCTTACTTTCGCGATTGTCGACGAATCGTCATCCCCGACAAGAATATTCACTTGAGCTTTATTAACGTTCTCGCATGACTTTATCAATTCAGCGCATGCATCTGCCTCCATGGATTTTGAGGAGCCATCCCAGTTGCATCTACAATCATGAGACTTTGCTTTCCTTCCTGTTCTAGTGGCTGCTTGACAAGTTGCACACCTCTTGGATCTTGTTGCATAGCCGATCACTTTCCCAGTCTTAATCCCAATTAAAGAACCAGCTCCTGTTGCAAAAAGATAATAATAACAAACTTAATTATAATAACTATAAGAACAGGTGGCATGAAGGTTGGAGTTCTAGAATTCACGAGAAATAAGAATTAATCTCATTTTTTTATGTCAGTTTTATCTGAGGTGGTCATATAAAGCATTGTGGTTGTGTTATGGCGAGTTGATATTACAGTTTTAGGGTTATGGCATGAAAAGTTCCCTAAATTAAAGTGAAAAGGACTTATGAACAGTAGTAAGTTGATCTCCAGTAGGTTAGTGTTGTTTGACAGTACTGTTTTGCGTGCTGTTGTCTAGTGTTGATGGACAATAAAATAGCACTTATTGCTATTTTTACTGGCTTTCAGCAAGTTTCAATCAACTGTTGCACATGTTTATTTCTGGCCGGACTTATAATAAAAACTAATTTTTCGAAGAGAAAGAGCAACTCTGCAACCCTTATCAGCCACCGTATTTTTGAATAGCCTCTGTGGGAGTTCTGTGTATACATGTTTGCATGTGTGTTGTATTTTAAAATGGATTGTGTTGTTCCAGAAAATATCCATACCCCTCCCACGAAGGGTTTTTTGGTTTGAACCCCCCACCCCTCTGGAAATTCCAGTTTAGCTTCATACTTTCCTTTAAAAATATTGGCTTTTTAGACCCCCCTCCCACTCGAAATTTCCAATGACCCTCCATGGGGTGGGTATGGATATTTTCTGGAACCACACATTTCTGGTGAAAATGATTTCAAACTAATTTGATTTGATTTTCCTTTGTACCTTATTATTTCCATAATCATAAAACAAAGAAAAATCAAATGTAGTTTGAAATCATTTTGACCAGAAATTTATTTTAAACTACAAATATGCAACATTTTTAATGTGGATAGATCTAAAAACCAAGGCACTGTAAGGTTAGAACTTATTGCAGAGGAACATAAAAAGAGGTAATCCGTATAATTTTCAAAACAGGAATTGGCAGTAGGAAGTGATGAGAGGGCTATCCCAACCAATATAATTGGAAAAAAACAAAATATGTTGGAATTGCCAGCTGTAGCTGGGTGTCTAATCACTATCATGGGCTTCTCATGGGTCATGTGACAGACCATTATGAACAAGCCTCTAGTCTGAGACAAGCTGAATTTTCTTGGCTGTAAGTGAAGAGTCCAAATTGATATATTTTGTACTTAGTTTTCATCCTACATTCATGAACACAACTATAATTTTCCCTTCTTTATTTAGTGTTTGCCAAATAATGTTATAACTGACAATAAATTATTTTCTCATTTGGGAGATTTATTGTTTTTTGTGTTTGTTTCTTTGCCTCTAAATTGTAAAACACTAAAGTAAGAGATACATATTCCAATAATTTCCCAATAATAATTCAGGAAATTTATGGGTTTTTCACCATGACACTCTGTTTATATAGCCTATAATGCAGTGCTCCACTGTAAACTTTACATGAAAAAAAAATCCATCTGTCCTATGAATAAACATCCTTGAAATTGCAACATGAATATGTACAGCACGGGTTATTTTCAGTACCTGTTAGGCTGTTATGGCCCTTCCCTCTTTTCTGCCAGCCCATGTCATACGAAGCTCCAATTGCCACTGTTTCGGTCTGATCTTGGCTGCTATCCCACTTCTGTTTCTCCACTTCAATTCCAAGTTTGCAAGACTGGTTTGCAATATCTTCGATAGCCGGGCCGATTTCTCGCTCTCTTGCTTTCAGAGTGCTTTCGCGAACAGTGGGGACATTTATCGAGGACAGGAGGGCATTCACATGTGTTGCCCCTATTCCTGCATGTAGCATGCCTAGAGTGACATAATATCAAGTAACTAAACTGATTAAAAATAGAGCAAAAACTATCAGGATTTGCTGCAAAAACGCGATACTAACCTGCCGCGAGCTTTGTGTTTATGTCAAAGATCGGTCGTCCACGCGAAGTGTCGGCTACTCGATGAGTCTTGTTCGTGTGGCAGACGTTAATTTCACCACAATCTGGATTACAGCAGGTAATATAGAGGAAGGATCCTAGTCCTGACAGCGTTTCGTCTGTAGCATTTGACAATTTCAGTGGCTCGGCACACGTTTTACATCCGCTATCGAGTGATTTGGCGAGAAAGTCAAGCTCGACAACACGCCTACCACTTATCTTATATAGATTTCGAAAACCCGATTCTTGATTATCCTCAAGCAAGCTCTCTTTTGAAAAAAATTTCAGCTTTTCCCTTCGACTGACTTCTTTTATTGAGCGAAACCGCCCTTTTCTATCGTGGGAAAGGCCGGCTTTCCTCACAAAAGCCGCCTTATTTTTCAATCTGATGTCGCAATGTTTATGCGCAGTAGGGATGCGCAGTGCAAAACCAGGGAATCACCTTAAAATGGTAAAGATGTGTTATTGAGAAGGACTCTCGCTTACGGCACTAAATATGGTATTGTAGTATTCTATTAGACTAAGGCAGGAGAACAACAAATTGACTGGGTGCCTGAAAAGGACCAAACGGTTTGGATGTCGTTCAACATGCATGTCGTTTGCCAAGCTTTCGAGCCAAAATTGACTGTGCAACTACCATAACAGTGGCAGATAAATTTACTAAGATTACTATTTATGTAATACGTGAAATCGAGAAGTTATTTTTAATTAACTGTTTTTGTTTTATAAATAAGTCAATGAAAATGTATGTTAGTTTAATTCAGATCAGGTATCCATTTTTAAGTAAAAAAGTTGGATTTTTTTTCCAAAGTACTTAGAACAAACTTCCTCAAATATTATTTGGCAGTGTTTATGATCTTTATATTTTTGTTTGATGATTGTTTTTATTGCAATATCTTAAAAACTTTTTTTTTAATTTTTAAATGCTTTTTAAATGAATTGTTCTAATTCTAGATAAGCAATATTGTTTCTGTCTCTTGTTTGGTAAATCATTCATATTATTTATATAATGTAGTTGTTGTTGTTATTGTTAATAATTTTAATAATATACATGAAAAAATCTGACTCGATTCTGATTGGCTAAGAGCAGTGCAGTTCAAGTGTAACACCAGTGCAAAAAGTGTAACACCGGTGCAAAAAGTGTAACACCAGTGCAAAAAGTGTAACACCAGTGCAAAAAGTGTAACACCAATGCAAATTACAAATCGAAAAAAAATTGATGCAAAAATGTTTTGCAAAAAAAAAAAAAAAATTGGAAAAAAAAAGAAAAAGAATCCAAAATAATTTGTTGCAAAAAAAAAAATCCAAAAAAAAATGGATGCAAATTTTTTCATGTATAATTATTAATAAGTAATCATAAGCGGCTCGTGCAATTTGAGCTTTTTGAAAAACTCACTCATGCAAATTAATCCCAAATTGAACTCGAAACCGTATGATTACCTATACAAATCTCGGTGATTTTGAGCAAAAACGGGCTTAAAAATCTGAAAACTGAATACTTATGGTCACTTAGGTCTATCTGAGACCAAGTGAACTGTTTGTGATAATTTTGATTATTGAAAGACGAAACAAACTATCATGAATGGCAGGATTCAAGTCAGGACTCAAGCTATAGCCCTAATTAACCCTAACTCTACGTCTAACCCAAACTGGAGTCCTCGTCGCATCCTGACTTAAGTCCTGACCCGATCGGACCTGGCTTGAATCCTGTCTCATATTCTGTCCAGAGACCAGTGGCTTGGTATTTACGAATAGTACTGAAGAGACTGTCAGATCAGGTATCCATTTTTTAGTGAAGAAGTTGGATTTTTTTTTCAAAGTACTTAGAACAAACTTCTTCAGATTTTATTTGGCAGTGTATATGATCTTTATATTTTTGTTTGATAACTTTTTTATTCATTTTTAAGTGAAAAGGTTAAATTTTTTTTCAAAATACTTAGAACAAACTTCCTCAGATTTCATTTGGCAGTGTTTATGATCTTTATATTTTTGTTTGATGATTTTTTTATTGCAATATCTTAAAAAAATTAAAACATTTAAGAGCAAATCAGTGCAAAAATCAAACATTACACAGCAAAGTTAAAAACTAAAATTCGCTCTTCTTTTGCATACAGGTAGCCTTTAGTAAGTATACAATTGCTGTGTAGTTTTTTTTTTCTTGAAAATTTTATTTGTTTCTGTGAAAATGAAAACATTTCGTCTTCAGCCCCGGCTTCAATTTGGCGACACCAAACAGGCTTAAAATAAGTCATGATTCACTCGACTCGCGTATCAAAACTACTGCGCTAGAAAAAGCTGTCATAGTTTCAATTTGTTGTATAACTTGTCATAGTCTAAACACGACGATTTCATAAAAATTAGATTAATCTAAGTATTCAAGGGAAGTCAAAAGCTTATGGCTCTCCCGTGCTCCGTAAAACGGTAGGTGAAAAACAAAGATGATTTTGAGCATGTGCCTTTGTTCAAAATTTGCGTAATATTAAGTATGGCGATACTAGAGTTGACGATCTTTCAAAATATGTAAAGTTTAGTTTGAAGAAATGAATTTGGGATTTTTAAGAATTTCTTGAAAATCGCAAACGAAAGACAAAATCACGCCATCTTGTGCATGCGTGACCAACAACAAAAACAAAAACGTTTCTCCTGGAGAAATTTTGACAACTCTGACGCAAAAAAAAAATGGAAATATACAAACCTTAACTTGGATATGACATTCTTGAATGTTCAACTGAGTGTTTCATTCTGCCATCTGTTCAATTTCATTCGTGAAGTTTATCATGAACAGCAAAGCCCATAGCCACGATCAAAAACGCTTTACCACCTACTTTACTTTTCGCTGAATTGTTCGTAGCTATTTTGCACTTTGTACTCTTTATACTGTTGATACATCCCCCCCCCCCCCACCCCAGATTTCTGGCGGAAACTGTAAAAGGGTTGACAATAAAGCGAACTTGTTCAAACATATGTTCCCAGTTTTTCATTCTTGCATAATCGTGAACCGTGACTATATGCCTCAAATTTGCATATCAGGCTGAGCAAGCGTTCGTGACAGTCACGGTTGGTACACAGGGTGGATATAATATGGCGTTATATCCCCGCCAAGATTCAAGTTTTGTTTTTAACATTTAAGTTTCCTTTTTAAATTTCATGTTTACGATTTAGATCTGAACTTTTATATACAAAACCCTACTTTGAATTCAACATTGTACCTTATTGTAATCATTTCAAGTTCTAAGATGCGAGAAAAAGATTCAAGATTGAAGTTTTCGCTTCAACAAGCAAGTCTGTGCTTCAACATTCAAGTATTTGCTTTAACATTCAAGCCTCCGTTTGAACATCCAAGTTTCTGTACAACAACCAAGCCTTCGCCTCAACATTAAAGTCTTCGCTTCAACGTCGTGTCTTTGTTTTTAGCCTTCTCGAAGACGCGCCAAACAACATTCAAGTTTTGAATTCAATCTTCATGTTTTGAATTCAAACTTCAAGTTTTGAATTCAAACTTCAAGTTTTGATTTGAACTTCACGCGTGAAAACTCGGTCACATGACTATACCCAAGGTCAGGCATGCGCACTTGTAGCCAACCCAGCATGCTTTGTTGTCTTAGTTTTTGAAAGATGGCGGCCGCCACGGTGAGACGAGAAGATCATTTATTTCTCCACGGAACTGTACTAGAAACTTTTTCTAGTTTAAACAACATGCTAGATCCATCACAAATAGATAGTGTAGTATTGAGGCTAGATTGCATGAAGCGATATCTAGTAAATATCAGTGATGACTCGCAGACAGATGCCATCATAACTAATCTTGAACAAATTATCGAGAGTCCACAAGGGGAAAGACAACAATACGAAAATGTAGAGGGTCATCCAATGGCCGCCAAGCTTGTCAATCAAGGACGTGGACGGCCTAGTTTTGACATTAGGGAAGAAACGTCATTTTTTTTCTCGAAAACAGCTTCAAAATTCCGGTCATCGCTCAACCTGCTAATGGTTTCCTCTCGCACCGTCGAAAGAAGGATGAACAAATTTGGATTGACAGTGTCAAGTTAGTGTATAGCTTTTTTCCTGTAAGTGATGTGTTGAATGACATGTGTAGCCACTCAGTTCAGGGTTTTAATAGCAAGTAATATTTATTTATATATTTATTTTGTTAAATTTGACCTTGTATGTGCATTGGGCCATTATATTTTTATTATACCCCATCAAGGGCCAAGGAAATCTTGCGGGGAGGGGAGGGGGTATTTTCATGGATTTCTCGGGGGTCATCCCAAGGGTCATTTTCATTTGCGTTCTCCTTACATTTTTTTGCACTTTCCTTTCACTATTGCGCCCTCTTTTCATTGCGTCTGCGCTTCCTTAAATTGCGCCTGCGCCTACCTTACAATTTTGGAAATTTTGCAAAGACCTACATGTACCAATTTTGATGAAAAAATGAAATTTCTTGAAACGTTTCCTATAGTTACAAAGTGTCTCTAAATGATGTTTGACGTAGTTTAGGAGTGTTTGGGAGCATTCTAGACCTGTTTGGAAGATTTCAAAATTTGTGTGGCGGCCATCTTGGAAATTTTGCTAAGGGGTTGACCTACCATTTTTGATGAAAAAATGAAATTTCTTAAAACTTTTCTATAGTTAGAGGCTGTCTCTAAATGATGTTTGAGGTAGTTTAAGAGTGTTTGGAAGCATTCTAGACATGTTTTGATTATTATTTAAAAAAACCTTTTTTTTGTCTTCCAGACATCTGAAGGTTTTTTTTAATCTGAGGAGTATTTTCTTAAAACAACCACCCGAAGGGGGTCTAAACAGTTCCAAAGGGGTTTTGCAGGAAACCCCTCAATAGGGGGGTGCAAATATAAAATGAAATGGCCCATTTATGATAATTTAAATGAAATTGCTTTTGTCATGTGGGATATTTGTGTCTATCTGTGTTAAGCCTCAGGCTTACCAGGGTTGGGATATTGACAATGAGATGATGCTAGCAGAATTTTTGAAATAATCAAAACAGGTCTAGAAGACCCCCGAGAAATCCATGAAAATACCCCCTCCCCTCCCCACAAGATTTCCTTGGCCCTTGATAGGGAATAATAAAAATGTTATGGCCCATGCACATACCAGGTCAAATTTAACAAGATAAATATATAAATAAATATTACTTGCTATTAAAAACCTGAACTGAGTGGCTACACATGTCATTCAACACATCACTTACGGGAAAAAAGCCATACACTAACCTGACACTGTCAACCCATATTTGTTCATCCTTCTTTCGACAGTGCGAGAGGAAACCATTAGGGGCCGACCAGTTGACTTTTGAGGGGGGGAGGAGTGATTAGATTTGGGTAAGATTTTTTCCCCCCAAACCTTTGGCGGTGGACTTTTTTTTTTCCAGACATGCAAGAGTGTCGAATTTTTTTCAGCGTTATACGCCATGCAATATATATATTTTTTAACACATTTTTTTTTTCAAAATCATGGATGTGTGGACTTAAGTTTAACAACTTTATGTACCAGAGTATCTGGATACCCTCTCAAATGTAGGCCGGATTTCAGCCGTAAATTTCATGGCTTGGTGATATCTGTTAGCCTGTTCAATGAACCCATTTATTTCCTCTATGCTGGTGTTCCACAAAGGCAATACGTCATCGATATATCTTTTCCACACGAGTGTTTTTGTTTTGGTTGTGACTTAATGACAGCGACGCGGCCAGAGCTTATCTAGGGGTGTCCGGGGGTATGCTCCCCCGGAAAATTTTGAAATTTAGAGCTTCTGAAATCACCGAAAATGCGTTTATTTCTATCAATCCTAAGAAAATTTTGTCAAATGTTTATCACCATACTGTTAGTTTTTTCTTTTGCACAGAAACATACATTTAAAACATAATTATAACATGATATGACGTTCATTCAAAGTGACGAAAGTTATATATTAAAGCCAGTCCTTAATTTATGTTCTTTTACCATTTAAAGTGGATTTCACCGAACAGAAAAGATTATCAAGAAAAAAGAATTGTCTTAAAATTTCGCGTTGAACCTATTTCGGATTCATGATATGCTAGTCCAGTTAGTTTGCTATATGAAGGAGGTCAGCGTCAGTAAATGTTCCAAAGTTACGTTTGCGGTTATCATTTCGACTGACAAATTCGCTAGCCACATCAAGTCGCACAACGTCAGTTCTTGTCTTGTGCGTATTTAAGATTGCAACATTGTTTAATCTCTGTTGGGTCATCTTTGCTCGCATTCCGTTTGCAACGCCAATTGCCGATCCACGGATGGAAACGAAACTTCGGTCGCTAACTTTTGATCGTCTAAACTTAATTGTAAAAAGAACAGATATAAAAAATAATTCGAACGCTTAGAGACATGTTGAATTTGATCGAAACACTCTGAGAAGAGAGAATTAGAAATGGATGCAATTTCAAAACACGTGATACTATAGAAACATGGGACAACAGAAAATTCGCATAATGCTTAATGGGTACAATACCCATTAATCATTGGTCTGTCATAGTCGGCATTATTGTGGTCATGTAAATGTTGTTGAGCGAACCAAAAAGCAAATTGGGTTTGTTTTTCACACAAAGATTAGAAGAAGTTTTCTAAATGCAAAAAAAAAAAAATTCCCGGCAAAATTATTGGTGGGGCTATAGCCCACCCAGCCCCATGGCTCCGCGGTCGCCCTTAAGATTTTGGTCTCAACCGCTGCCATGATAATGTTGGCAAAAGCCACTGAGTTTTCGTTTCCACAACGGTGCCATGTGTAAAATGCGGTGAAATGTTAGTCATTTCACTATTCTTTGATTTACAAAGTGAACAGAAGGTGCCAAACAAATTTCAATGCATTGGCATGAAAAGACCTTGTTGGATTTTTTTTCTTGCTCAAGATCAGTGTAGGTTTTTTTTTTCCCCGAGGTATTTCCTTGCAAGATTTTTTTTCTCAGAATGAGTCTGCAGGATATCTTTTTCTGAAATCACCCACCCCCCCCCCACCTACCCCCCCCCCCCCCCCCTCAAAAGTCAAATGGTCGGTCCCTTAGCGGCCCCTTAGAAGTTAAGCGATGACCGGAACTTTGAAGCTGTTTTCGAGAATAAATGACGTTTCTTCCCTAATGTCAAAACTTGGCCGTCCACGTCCTTTATAGTCTAGTGGCCAAACCAGTATTTTTTTAAGTTGGCTGCACCCCATGGGTGGCAAGCTGTTCTTGGTATCATTTTAAAGCTTAGAGACTGCTGATCACGAATCTGCTTGTTAACACGTAGAAAAAGTGTCCAAAGGGCTTTGTAACCTGGCCTAAACAACCCATACTCCTTTGCGCCAAATTTCACTAAACCGCGGTTTTTTCCATTCTAATTGTATTTTCACGGCAAAATGTTGTCAAAACCTAGCCATTTCTACGCTGTGAAGCCCTCTGCAAGTATTTCATCTTTAAAGAGCAGCACAATTGCTCAATTTTAGAGAGTTTAGTAAATTTTATGCTAACTAGAGTGGAGGGAGCCGAAAGTGCAAAAACAAATTTACATTTTCGCGACATTAACACTTCAAAACCGAAACATGTCACTCAGATACACTTGTTTCATACTTTTAAATCCTTATCTGCACAGAAAGTGACAAATTACGAAAGGAAAGAGACGATAAGGCCATTTTGGGCCAAACCGGAAGTGAAAACATCTATTTCCGGTTTGATTATTCTACAGTAATTATGTATGCTATAGGGTTATTTCCAACTAAGACGACGAATTTCGTGCATAAAATAACTGAAAAAGATTTTTGGGTTAAAAATACATGTAGGCCCTCTAAACTAAAAGCAGTACATTCAATGAAAAAGTGATTAATGACGTCATATATTTTAAATGATAAATAGTTCAGACAAAGACTCGTTTTTTTTTTCACTCTTGGACTACCATGCTACCGTCCGGTTGCTAGTAAATCTACTGGTTGAAAACCTTTTTTTAAATACTACCATGCTACCATCTAGCACTGCTAACTGTGACCGGTTGCTCGCAATAACGTGTTACTGTTTTAAAATATTCACCAAGGGGAACAAACACTCCTTACAAATACATTATAGCTAGTTCTTTGGGTCTTATGTTTGTTGCTTAAAATCATATGTTCATATTTGTTACTGAAAATCTGCAGTTTTACTCAGGATGATCTCACTGTTCTTCGTCCTCTTCGCTGTTCTCAGCTCCTTCTTCCCACACGTAGTTGTGAGGATTCTCACATTTATCGCCGCACTGGCATGATTCTGCGCAGGGTAGACCATTTCTCTTGCACGTGCAGTGATCTGTTGTGCAGTTTGCAATGCAGCCACACAGTACAAGCTCCAGTAATGCCTCAGGAGCAGGCGGCAATGACATCCAGTCGATCTCAACATGGCCATCCACGATGAGCCATCCGTGGCCCTCAGGCGATGGGACTTCGGGATTTGCATCCAGTGCACGCCGCCAGACAGCAGCTTGGTAGTTTGCTCGCATAGTGTGATTTCGTAGTGCATCTTGGCATGGTGGAAGACTCTGCGACTGTCCTTGCTTTGCACAAAACGTGACATACCGACATTCATTAACGTCCGCAAGATTAGACCTCCCATACATCTTGCACACAAACCCCTCACATTCAGAAAAAGGAACTCTCTCCATGTCAAATGAACAGCCAAGGAGCGCCATAGCCTCACTTGCCACCGGGTAAGTCTTACAAAGATTCAAAGGAGCCTTCTTCCCTTTACCAGAAAACGCACTTGTTGAGTCGCAGCCGGTGAAGGCGTGCAGACCAGGCAGGGCCTTACATGCTTGGGGCCCAGCAGCATCTGCTATTGCAGAAATCTCAAGATAGATGATCCTTGTTTTTTCTTTCTTCATAATAAGAAGCCGTGCTCGTATAACACTGCAAAAATGGCAAGCCAGGATTGCCACATCTGTGTCGGGAGACTTGATTATGACGGTGTTCTCGCCATTTTCAGATGCATGCTTTGAATGGAGAAGCAGCTTTGTATCAGCTTCTTCGTGATTGCTGTTTAGCTCAGGGATCTCCTCACAAACAACCTTGCCATGATCGTTGACAGACAAACGAAAGCACTTGCTTTCAACAGCAAAATAGATGTTGCGATTTCCAATTCGATCTGCGTAGTTGTCACTCGACCACTGCTGGAGGAGAAACCTCGTTAGTGTTCTCTTGTTCTCCCCACTGCTTAAGAACTTCTTCCATTGCTTGGGGCACTTTTGGCCACCTCCGGTTATTTTGATCTTGACGACTCCTTTACTTCCACGCTTTGCTCTCTCGGGGTTCTTAATGGAAATATCTGGATATGTGTCTGTGACAAAATCAACCCTTCTTGCCAAGGTTTTCTGAGGAACAACTGAATGAAAAACAGCAGTCGCCAACTCTTCAAATGTGTCTGGAATTTCTTTCATCGCTTGAAGTACAGCCATGCCATCAACAATCAATGCTGCGGTGGGTGGAACATCCTCAGCTGGTTCGACTCCCTTAACCAGTGACTCCAGTAACTTGGACTTCACAGTCTTGCAGAGAGACCCGTCAGCTGCAGCCAGAGACCACGGAAGAGGACCCAGAGAATACTTGAAGACTTCTCTTAGATCCATATCTCTTGTCTGGGCGACAACGAGAAGACGAGCGAAGAGATCCCTATCGGCTTTAAGCATGACTTCTCTTCCACCTATCTTAACAGATGAAAGGGACACAGAATCAAAGGTGGCCAGCTTCAGTTTCGGTATCGGATCGTACAAGGAAACTTCAGTAGTCATCAACCTCTTCCTGATGAAAGTTGTCATTGCTTCTTCACCCTTATCATAGGCCATTAAGAGATCTTCTTCCACCTTTTTGGGGGCCGTCATTCCTGATGCGAGGTGGCAGATTTCATCAGTGTCAGATGGCGAAAACGGATTGCCCCAGGTGCTCAGAGTTGATTGGACCTTCTTAACATCTTTTTCATCGAGTGACATCCTCCCTTTTCCTCTCTCCTTTATTATGCCCTCGCCATTTGTCACGGACATTCCAGCCATCTCACGGCATGCTTGGGTGATCGCAGCACGCTCATGTGAAGTCAGTATCCATCGCTGCACGGCTCCTTTGTTCTGGCTAAAGCCGATAATTCCGCCTTTGGATTTTGTATCTCTGTTAATGGTCTGCTCAATGGTCTGGTCGACGGCCACTTGACTGAATGCATTGCAGGAGCGTTGAACCACAAAGTCACCAGCTTGGAAGGCTTCATAGGCAGTGGGGTGTCGGTCCTTCAGTGACATCATGTCACACCAGTAGACCGGTAGGTACCTTGAGTAGTTGGTGCGATCATAGGCAAACATCCAAGGGAGCATGTCACGAATACAAGAGAGATACAAGTTCCAATCACCTTCTCTTGTTGACCGTATGAAGCATAGAAGAAGACTGGCCATTTCTATGTATGATTGCCAGTATAAACTCATCTTACTGCTTGACCGTTTATGGAATTCTTGATACTTCACTCGGAGCTCTTCAAGTTCAGGAGTTTCATACAATTCCTGGATTGTGGAAGACGTTAGCTCTTTTTGCACTTTGGTTGTGGCTGACACCACGGCCTGCCTAAGCAAATGCACTTCTGGATCATCTTTTGCTGCACTAATGAACGTCTGCCAGCTGAGTCGTAACAAGGCCTCTAGAACCACCTGAAAACAAGAATAACCACAAACTACGGTAAATGTAGGTAGTTGAGGAGTGTTCTGAGGACGAAGCCCTTAACCTTAACTACCAACAGTGCTAAGGGAAAAGACAAATAATAACAATAGCAGAAGAAAAAAACATTAGATCAATAACAACGATAATGCTAATGATGACAATAATAACAATGATGATCATTAAAAAATTAATAACCTTATGAGTGCGCAGTGCCCTATTGTAGTGCTTCCCCTCAAGTACACCGTTTAGTGAGCCACTGCCCACCAGTCTCGACTCGAGCAGAAGGTCCCTCAGTCCACCATCCCTGAAGCGCTTTCCCATAACTGAAAGAAATACACACGTAATATGGAAGCCTCCCATTCGTAGCGCAACGCTCTTAAACTCCTCCTTCTGCTTCCAGACTACCTCAAGGGCCTTTGCATATATTGCTTGATCTAAAACCACAACAGTGTCATCGAGGCCTAGCTGAGTTGCCATTTCAACGGACTTCTTCAGTAAGGTATACACTGTGGACAGCTCTGTCGGTGAAGCATCTATAAGTTGGCAATAGCCAACGATACTCTTGGATGGAATTTGCTGGTTGCTTGCCACTGCATTGAACCCGCTCCAACCCGGTACAGTTTGCGGAGAGACTGAGACCACTTCCGATGGATAAGGAAGTCGTGATAAGAACCATGCAAAGTCCTTGGACAGTGCCTTGCAGCGATCGTCCGTTCGTCTAGCAAGTACAAGATCTACAGGATATCCACCAGGGCTACATCTTTTTCCGGCGTTGTACTCATGAATCTGTTGATTCAAATACGTTAGGACTTTAATTATTATCAAAAACGTAAGTATACATTTGCAGTGAACTTCGCTAAGTTTTTTTATAACATAACTAAAGTAAAGCGCGCGCTCTGATTGGTCAATTAAGCATGACTATGACGAAAGCGAGTGCGCGCTCAGGCCGATACGAGTCAATTAAAATATGAATACAATTCTGATTTGACAGCGGAGTTTTAATGCATTTGGGACCAAAAGTTGTTAAAAACGTACAAAATTCTTTTTAGTTTTACAACCTACCTGGATACTTAAAACAACAGGATTGAGCGAAAATGTTTTCTCAGTAAAATGTCATTGAAAAGAATAAGTTGTTTTCGCCATACAGAAGGCGGGCACACTATCACATACACGTCTCAGCACTCAGATGAAAACAAAACCTATTTCGCTGTTTAGATTAATATGTTATAAAAGAAATGATAAACGCCACAGCTGTGGAACCATTCAGTCTGATTGAGTTATGAATGCACTTTGATGGCTGCTAAGTACTCAAAAAGTTATCGCTTCGAGCAACTCTTACGCTTCTTTCGTACTTAGCAATATCCCGCGTGCATCCACAACTCGATGGTTGCATGCTGCACGTTTGCTATTTCTTAATGTTTTCACCCATACCTGGCTTGGAGCTGCATGAAAAGTGCGCCTTCGGACACCCCTTTTTTGTGTCACTACGGGTGGTAGATCGCATCCTGCGACTTGCCTTTGTACCACGATGCCATTAGTACAGTGAGTTGTGCCTCTTCCCGATAATGTTTCTTCAAGTAGATCAATGTTATCCCAGCAAAATGTGCTAAACACATTGGGACAGACAACCTTAGGCAAAATTACACCTTGCTCTTGTGATTCTAAGTGGTTCTCGGCGAGACTTGTCTCGATCTCAAGAACCTGATCGTACGACACTCCATGACCATACCTATTCAGCAAAGTGATCACTTCTTTGGAACCAGTGAGATTTTTTACTGCAAGAGGCAAGGCAACATGCTTCGGTGTTTTCTGTCTTCCATTCGATACATTGTATAAGAGATCTTGAGCAAGGGAGAGAACAAGCCGCCGACAGTGCTCATCTACATCCACCTTTTCTTTATTCTCTTCTTCTGGCTCACCACTCTCGCTTAGGATCCATGCAAGTAAGTTGTAAACAACATTTGGAACTATGATCTTCTCTTCCTTGATGATATTAGAATATGGTGGCCACGGCATGTACGATTCCTGACTTAACAGGGCAGCGCGCACGGTCTTTGCAGCATGAAATACATGGTTCTTTAGAGATACATCCTCTGGCTCTGTGACAAACATTTCATTTTCAATGCTACAGTTAAGACCACACTCAATGATCTGGCCCTTAGACACCTCTTCACAATAGACAATTTCAGCCTCAGATCGATTTCTCGGGTGCCAAAAGCTTATTCTTCCCGGATAAGACTTTTGCAATCTGACCTTCAGCTTTTCAGAACGATACAGAGGGTTCTGTACGCCATGTAGAGATAAAAGTTCCACGTATCTTTGTCGTAGGTCAGACATACGCAGAACTTCCAAACGCCCAAATAGCCTCGTCTCCATCTCAGATTTGAGTACCTGAAAAGCATCATCATATCGAGATTCGAGCTTGCCTTCTTGATTTTTCTTGATGACTTCTATTTGCTTCGTGTTTGTGTACGTCCGATAACAAGTCCTATGATAGCATAACTCGATGGCAATAGGATCTTGATCACTTAGAGCCACAATAAGCCTTTGGTCATCTCGAATTTGTGCCGCCTCGAGAAGAGTTTTTCCAGCTTGCATTGTTTCACATGGGGTCAGCTTCTCTTTTCTTCGTCTGTCTTTGGAATCCGTCTTTTCTGTTTGACATATCGCACATTTCTTCATGTCTGCTGCCTGTAGTGAAGATCTGGTCAGGAGGGCATTAGCCTGCAGCTCAGAAGATAGAGTGCTGTTCTCCTCTGACAAGGGAATCTCCTCTATCTTCCTCTTTTTCGCGGCACGCTCAAGAAGGTTCTTGGCTGTGTACGTTTGGTAACATTTTCGGTGATACACACCAAATGGACCGCTTTCCCATTTTCCTTCCATAATTGTTGCTATTTCATCCTTTCTAAGGTCAGCGGCTTCCTTGAAGGTGTTCCAGCTGACATCAGAAAAGTTTGTTAGTGGACCTTGCACTCCAGGTTTGTGGCACAAACAGTTTGAGGCAGTTGTAGATGGCCTCGGATTTAGCGAGAACGCCATAATCACTAACCTAGCAACTGTAAATTAACAGAGGCTCTCTTCAATTTAAATCCAATGATTGTATTTAACCTAATTACAATGTATCAAGTTTATAATGATAAAGCAAAGAATCAAAGAAAACTCTTTTTTATTAACTATATGACACGGCGGTATCGAAAAAATTGTGCACCGTTCTCAATATTAATCTTTGTTTGTGTCAAAATTTGCTAGTTCAATTGAAGAACTATATTTCAGTCAATTTATGAGATTTATACAAGCAAAATATGTATACTTACAGCCATTCTAGACATCCATCGTGTATTAACTCGTGGGGGCAGCCATCTTGAATGACAACCGCTGGTCATGACAGCAGGCCCATGAAATAAGCACAGGCATCCCAACGTAATCAGTTTTTATTGGCCCTCAAAATCTAATAACAGAGGTGTTCGTATACAGGCTAAAATATTAATTTTTTTCTTCATGTCATCTAGTTTGTGTTTCTTACCGATAATCTTTTTCCAATAATTTGCAGTCTTGCATGGCAACTTGTCATAGTTAATCACATTTTTCATCGAATGTACCAATAAAGAGTGCCCACTTTTAACCCAACGAGCAATTTCAGTTATTTTATACACGAAATGCATCGTCTTAGTTGTAAATAGCCCTATAGCATACATAGTTATTGCAGAATGATCAAACCGGAAGTAATTTTTTCACTTCCGGTTTGGCCCAAAATGGCCTTTTTGTCTCTTTCTGTTCGTAATTCGTCAGTTTCTGTGTAGATAATGATTTTCAAATATGAAACAAGTATATCTGAGTGAAACGGTTCAGTTTTGAAGTGTTAATGTCGCGAAAATGTAAATGTGTTTTTGCACTTTCGGCTCCCTCCACTCTAATTAGCATAAAATTTACTAAAATGTATAAAATTGAGCAATTTTACTGCTTTTTAAAGTTAAAATACTTGCAGAGGGCTAACAGCGTAGAACTGGCTAGGTTTTGACAAGGTTTTTCGGTCAAAATGCAATTAAAATGGAAAAAAGGGAAGTTTAGAGAAATTTGGCGCAAAGGAGTATGGGTTGTTTAGGCCAGGTTACAAAGTCGTTTGGACACTTTTTCTACGTGTTAACAAGTAGATTCGTGATCAGCAGGCTCTAAGCTTTAAAATGATACCAAGAACAGCTTGCCACCCATGGGGTGCAGCCAACTCGAAAAATAAAGCCCTTTTTGGATTTGACCACCAGACTATTACTGATAAGCTTGGCGGTCATTGGATGACCCTCTACATTTTCGTATCGGTTGTCTTTCCTCTTGTAGGCTCTCGATAACTTGTTCAAGATTAGTTATGATGGCATCTTTCTGCGAGTCATCACCGATATTTACTAGATAACGCTTCATGCAATCTAGCCTCAATACTACACTATCTATTTGTGATGGGTCTAGCATGTTGTTTAAACTAGAAATAGTTTCTCGTACAGTTCCGTGGAGAAATAAATAATCTTCTCGTCTCACCGTGGCGGCCGCCATCTTTCAAAAACTAAGACAACAAAGCATGCTGGGTTGGCTACAAGTGCGCATGCCTGACCTTGGGTATAGTCATGTGACCGAGTTGATCACGCGTGAACTTCAGATCAAAACTTGAAGTTTGAATTCAAAACTTGAAGTTTGAATTCAAAACATGAAGATTGAATTCAAAACTTGAATGTTGTTTGGCGCGTCTTCGAGAAGGCTAAAAACAAAGACACGACGTTGAAGCGAAGACTTTAATGTTGAGGCGAAGGCTTGGTTGTTGTACAGAAACTTGGATGTTCAAAGGGAGGCTTGAATGTTAAAGCAAATACTTGAATGTTGAAGCACAGACTTGCTTGTTGAAGCGAAAACTTCAATCTTGAATCTTTTTCTCGCATCTTAGAACTTGAAATGATTACAATAAGGTACAATGTTGAATTCAAAGTAGGGATTTTGTATATAAAAGTTCAGATCTAAATCGTAAACATGAAATTTAAAAAGGAAACTTAAATGTTAAAAACAAAACTTGAATTTTGGAATTGAAATGATTACAATAAGGTACAATGTTGTATTGAAAGTAGGGATTTTGTATATAAAAGTTCAGATCTAAATCGTAAACATGACATTTAAAAAGGAAACTTAAATGTTAAAAACAAAACTTGAATTTTGGCGGGGATATAACGCCACAGATATAAAGGTATTTTCAGTGGCCAAAATTGGGTCTGCCATATGTTTCATGTCTTTTATTTAAAAACGCTTAATGCTCGCGCTTTGTGCAGAGGGGTATGCTTCAAGGCTAGAACACCGTGCGACTGCAGTACCTGAACTAGAGAAAGCAGACTGAACTTTCCTAAACGTTTTCTGCCCCATCTCTCCCAATGGGATGAGCACTGAAATGTTCTCGTATCCGAAGTACTCGATTTCCTGCAAAACGGAAGGAGTACGTGAACGCCAAATTCCAGATCGGAGAGTAGTACGGTCAAAAAACAGATCCCGCAGGTGTTCCCAAAGCTATGCGCACAGCCAAGGATGCTGATGGT
This sequence comes from Dendrophyllia cribrosa, assembly GCA_024195265.1. Lineage (NCBI taxonomy): Eukaryota > Metazoa > Cnidaria > Anthozoa > Scleractinia > Dendrophylliidae > Dendrophyllia > Dendrophyllia cribrosa. The sequence continues at coordinate 25,508,242 of JAJLRJ010000003.1, read as the reverse complement.
ACGCGGCGATATGAAAGCGTCAAATTTCTAACTCTGCAACAGATTGCCGGCTATTTCTCCCGTCTAGCCGCAAAGAGAAACACTGAATAAAATACGCAGGTAGATGAAAACGAAGAAGAAACCGCCAGTTTGAGAAATGAAACCAACTTCAACAGATGAGAGAGCAAGTTGTGACCAACGTTTTAATTCATAACGCCCATCCAATCGTTTACGACGCATATAACATCTGCGAACTTGTGTAAAAGTCCAAACATTTATCATTTTCGATCACAATGCTCCAGGAAATTTGTTTCTCGTCCTCATATCAAACATTACATTAAAGCGAAGGAAGCAGCCCCACATTGACATTCTAACAGACTTTGTAAAGGGTTGCAAATGGCACACCGACAATAACAATCGTCATCTTCTCAGACAGCTAGTGCACAAATGAAGCTGTTCATCTGAAACATACGACACCAGAGGGTGTTTTGGAATATCATATTTTGTACAAGCGATGTAGCACTCGCTTAAAGTGGAATGAAATCATGTATGTATGATAGATGGAGGGAGGTTCTGTTGAAATTGGAAGGTTTGAAATAAAATTGTTGTTGTTGTTGTAAAAACCCCTTAAGAAGACAGAATGCGGAAGATTCTTTGTTCCATGGTTTCCCAATTTTCTTTCTAGGACCAGTAGTCCACAACGGTGTTTTAGGATTAAATGCCTTATAGCTCTCCCACATACATCAAGCAAAAATATCACATCAGTTTATTTTCTTTTTAATACATTAGCATTAATTAATTACTGTTAATTAATTAATTAATTTATTAATTTTATGTCTTTCGTTCGCAATTTTCAAGAAATTCTTAAAAATCCCAAATTCCTTTCCCCAAACTAAACTTTACAAATTTTGAAAGACCGTCAACTCTAGTATTGTCATTCTTAATATTACGAAATTCTGAACAAAGGCACATGCTCAAAATCGTCGTTGTTTATCGCCTACCGTTTTACGGAGCACTGGAGAGCCATAAGATTTTGACTTCCCTTGAATACTTAGATTAATCTAATTTTTATAAAATCGTCGTGTTTAGACTATGACAAGCTATACAACAAATTGAAACTATGAGAGCTTTTTCTCGGGCAGTAGTTTTGATACGCGAGTCGAGTGAATCATGACTTATTTCAACCCTGTTTGCATGTGTTTGGGATCGCCAAATTGTGCCATTAGTTGATAACGACTTTCTTCGTTTTTCTCGGAAACGAATAGACATTTCAAGAAAAAAAACTACATGGCATTCATATACTTACTATAGACTATCTTTATGCAAAAGAGGAGCGAATTTGATTTTTTCGGCTTTGCCGAAGATTTGCGAATTTGTTTGATTCTTGCACCGATCTGCTCTTAAATGGCGAACGAAATATGCACGCTAGTTACCCCAGGAGGGGAGGGAGCATGTATGCTCCATTAGAAGTTTTCATGAGGTGCAATGTTTTTAAATGCGGTGGACTACGCTGACTGCGCGCGCATATCACGTACGCCCCCCTTACTAAGGTGCAAATTCTTAGAATAAATTCCACACGTGCTCATTTCGTATTCATAAACAAAACTCTGAAAACTGCTTGTGAGCTTCGCCTGAGCTCACATGCGGAGTAGCTTATAATCCCAAAAACTATTTATCCAATAGACCATTTTCGTATTCTCGGTATTGAACTGGTACTAACTTGTAGTCGAGGCTCATGCGGGGGAATCTTTTCACATGCAAATATTTTTAATGATATTCCCCCGCATTAGCCTCCATTGCAAGCTAGTATCAGTTCAATGCCGAGAAAACGAAAATGGTCTATTGCAAGCCTTTCTAAACAAAAAACAATCAATGTAAAAGTATTGCAGCACCTTGTAATTCATGTGGAAGGAGCTTGACACCAAACTGCGGGATAATTTTCGAAAAATTATGGGAAATGCAGCATTGGAGATTTTAGCAGGTTTTGGAGCATTTTATTATATTTACAGAACTAGTGAATACTTTTAACGGTTCGCACGATTTACAATCGGCTTATTATTCAAATTTAGCAAGCATTGGGAAGGCTTCTCCCCGAAATTTGGTTTCGTAGACTGTTTTGTCAAAGAGCATGAAGTATTTAAAATTTTAAGAGAATTTTGGGGTTAAATTTTGATGGCCTTAATTATTCAGCATTTCTGCTCCAACAAAATTTTTCACAGGGTGCGATTTTGTTCACAACGTGGGGTTCATTTAAACCCGATTATCACTAAATATATTTTTTCCCATTGAAATCGAATTCTATCCTATTATTACTAAATAATGGCTGTAAATTTCGCAAAGTTTTAGAAGCATCGCTATAGAGCCGAAAAAGTTATGAGACAAAGTTTGTCATAGGCAAGTGCGCACGAAATAACAACGGAGCCACCTTAAAACAATTGCGCTTTTGTGCAAAGAGGAAATTAGCATACAACACATGTGCCACGTCTTCGACGAAGCGACCATTGCTTCCCGGCTCTTGTCGAAAATTTTGGGATTTTACAGTTCTGAGGAAAAAATAATCTACTACAAAGTTGACAGGTACGGTAGATAAATCGACTGACATTTTTTTTTCAGTGGTAAAGAACGAGTAGAAATAGCAGCTTGCATGTCCGAACCAGTCGCTTGCCTGGCAATTTACACTAGGGCGCTGGTGGCTTATGGCTGTTTATATTTTGTTGAGAAGATTCCAAATAGAATGGGAAAAGACTAGATATCGTAAAACAGTACGGAACAAAAATATTAAAGTCACCATTTGTTGTACTTAGAATCCTGAATAATTACTACCCATATTGGCATTCTTTGTATAAAATAACGTGTGATCTTTATATAAAGATCACGGTGGTCATTTTAAAGTCATTCTCATTAAAAATTTAGCCCCCTCAGTCTTTGATTGAAATCAAAGACGCCACCAGGCTTTTCATAATGACAATAGATTACCAGGTATAAAGGTTCATACACGTGATCGATTTGCGTGGTATGATAGGCTGATATGCTCATGAACTATGAACGAGTTTTTAAATTACGGACAATGTCTTTTGTTCACAGTGTCTTTGTGAAAGAGCTTTGTCTGGGCCGTGAATGTGAAAATAAATATAAGTTCCATAGTTTTAAAACAGGAAAAAAGATAGAGCACTATTAATAGTATTCCATCATAAAGTGGGAAAATAATTAGCTGAATAAAAAATGTCATTCAATGACACAACACATTCTGGAATAATTGGTGTTTAGTTTTCAGTTGAGTGTCGAAATTAACTTCGCTATTGTTTTGGTTTTCCATTGCTGCGCATTGTCATTACCTAAAGGACACTCGCGCCACTTTCTTAACCAATTAGAAGTACTGAGAACCAAAGCTAATCGTGACTTGCTCGCACGCATTTTCTCGCGCTTGACGCCGACTCCTTGGATTGTGTCGGCTTCCGTTATGATCGGCATGGCAAATTGCTTTATTTTTGGTTTAACGATAATCATTAATACTCGGCTCTAGGCTGCCATACAATTACACAACACAAAGTGAACGATAATTAGCTGTCTGCAAAAATATTATGCAATAACATAATACACAAAGTGAAATAATAAGCTGTCTGTAAAAATATCATACAATCAATGACACAACACAAAGTGAGTAAATTATGTTTGCAAATGGATATCCCTCAACAGATCGCATCGATAATTCTCTTTTCGCTGCACATCGCTGTAGCGGCTCGCTCGACATTTCTCTCTGTTTACTGACATTATTCCTAAAAATCAAACATCTCTAAATTAGTAACAGAAGAATTGGGGACTTTTAAAAAACTATGGGTAGAGAACTTTGAAATTAAGGTACCATCTTTTAACAATGCATTTAAAAAAGTGTCGATAGGCCTTTGAAAAACAAAGGAACTGTTCTACACAGGCAATTTTCACCTCGCATAGCTCATTAACGGTATAATAGTGACTGTATGCCTTGTATTATAAATTAATGTACATGTAAAGGCTTTTGATATTAGTTGTATTAGTCAAATTTGAATGCATTAACAAAAGAGGCCTTTCCTTCGATGAAACAAAAAAAATTCTTTAGGGCAATTTTTTGGACCATGGCGAAATCATACCATGTGCGCAAGACGCGAAGAAATAAAGCCGGCACAACAGCCAAATTGTACCGGCTTCCTCCACGAGAAATAAGCTTTTAGGTAGACTCGTAAAAATGCGAGAAGACAACTTTGAAATTTAACGTAAACCTGTGATAAATCGCTCTCGTCATTACAATCCTAAGCATGCTTCTTTAACAGAACATCCTTAACCAGTGTTTCATTACTGCTTAATCCCGTAATGTTTTAGTCCCTGTGTTTGGTTCTAATTATCACCTCGACCTCGAATCTTTCAAGCAATTATTCTCTTTATATTTATTATCATGATTATTTTTTGTATTATTGTTACTATCACCTTTATTCAAAATTAGGTTAAGCCTTATCGGTAGGCTTTCAAATGTTAATTTTATTACCCAGGATATTTAATGAGTGAAACAGTTTTCAGCAGCATCAATTTAGTCTGTCCGGCGCTCTTGTTCCAAAGTTTTAATACGGTAAGTTTGACTTTGTCAATTTTCATTTGTATTTCGTTCAATGTTACCACGGTTATCGCTCTGTACGTCACACACAGAAAAGAAAGCGACTCTCCTAGCTTAGACTGTTTCGACACGCCCTCTACACTTAGTGACCTTTTGCTTATAATACACAATTATACAATTTGTATGTTACGAGCGCTGAAAACTGTATTTTATCAGTCAGGTGTTTCGGGGATAACCCTTTCATCAGTGCTTGCGTGTGTTCCCAGAGACAAACGCTTATTTGAGTTGCCAAACACTTTTTTAGAGTGCTACGCACACCAGGACTATAAATTCAAAATATTTATTTATTTTGAGTCAATTTGGACGGTTTTTAAGAGGTAACTCGTAACTTCATGAACATCAAGGCTATGACAATTAATATATATAGTTAGGCTTGGCCTAACAACGTTGCCCTCTGAAGACCCTCTGAACAAGCTTAACTAAGAAGAAACTTAACTTTGGTGAAAGGTCGGAATTAAGATTGACGACCGGGCTATTTTTGCAATTTTAGCAATTCTCAAAAACAGTAAGCTTAAGCTTGTTACCCGACCGTCTGCACAGTACATTTAGACCGTACAAAAGTTCACAAAAACAACTTTTTCTCCGTCTAGAATAACTATTACGACTATTTTCCGAATAAAATACACTTGTTGCTTGTCACAAAATGCCCGAGAAACTGATTTGGAAATCGAAATTGCAAAAATACACAAACATATTTGCATAAGGCGACGCGAGTGTAAAATCTAATTATTGTTTTGTTTACATAAAATCGCTTTTCAACCTATGTAATGAATGAACAAACACATAAAAATGGACAACACAATCTTCTTTCGAAAAAAGTTATTCAAATCTCCATTAGTTTATGTTTAAAAGCAAAACGCAAAACGCGCATCGAGGCCGAGCCGTGTTTTCGATGAAATTCAAGAAATTAATACAACTGAATTTAAGCTACACGTTTAAAAACAATTCTCCAAAACTAACGAAAACACAAACAAAAAGTCAATCACAGCTTGATATCAAGGTAAATTCCCATCGAAAAATGTAATTTGTTTTACCTTTAAGTCCCTCCGGCGACTACTGTACTTGGAAATTCTTTAAATCTCCGCTTTGGTGCTGAAATCCGTAAAACGAACCCATCCCTCGCATTGCTAAAAACGTATATAGTTCCTCGAAGCAAGATTTTATCTCTGAAAGCTCTTCTTTTTCCACTAAAGCGGCTTCTGAGTATCCCTTAATTAGTATCCCTGTCTTGAGTAGCAAACCACGAAAAAATGCAGGAAAATAACAACTTTAATTTAAACCGTTTTCTCCGCTCAGTAAACACAGCAAAACATCAAAGTGTTTTCCCAGCTGACGTGACATTCGGCCGTGTAACCGCGCGAAAAAAAAGGCTGGCTTTGGTTTCAACATGACATCGTACACCCATGTTTTGCGACGTCATACGTGCCCGCGAGCTAGTCCTACGCGACGGAGCTACCTGCGCGACGACTGAGGGCGGAGGGCGGCGGGCACACGCGCGCCCGCGAAACATTCCGCTAGCCATGACCATGAAAAATGACGGGCTTGGTTCTATGAGTATGGGGCTGCGCAGCCGTGCCTTCGGCCCGGCGAGTGCTCCGCTATTAAGTAATTTGTTATACGGCCGCCATCTTGGATCCGCCATCCTGGTTTTCTGAAATGTTTTTAAACCTCTTAAAAACCGTCCAAATTGACTCAAAATTAATCAAAACCAATAAATAAACGCTAAATGACGTAAACATGTAAACATTGTTTTTCTTCATTCCTTCAATCAATCGATTCGCATATAATTAACCGTATATAGGCGGGTCTAATTAACATGAAATCACCGCTACTGAGAAATAACGAAAAAAGAGCTGATCTAAAACTGGCTTTTGTTTTCACTTGAACATTTTACATAAAGTAAAACTTCTTTTTTAGAATGAAAGAAGGAAAAAGAAGGAAAAATAACAAAATGTATGTCCCGAACCCGAGTCGTTTGCTTCATAACTAATATCCATATCCACTACACCAAGGATGGCTAACTGACAGGAATTGTAATTTTTTAATATATTTATAGTGTTCCCCATAACCATAAAAGAGAGCTAACCGTTTTTAAATCAGTGCTAAACCCTAAACACTGCAGATCAGTGCTACAATGTAAACTGAAGCTCCCTTCTCTCTGTTCTGTGTGTACGTCAGTAATATAAAGAATGCTACTGTTAGGTAAATAGGGCCTATTTTACTTGCTTGCATGCGGTAATTTGATGTTAATTATACCCGCTTATATGCGGTCAATTATATGCGAATCGGGTGCATCGAGCCACCTTAAACGGATTTTGGTTAAGTCAATAAACACGGTAGGTGAATCGAGAGCAAACAATAACGAAAAAACAGCAATAAGCACATACAATTAAAGAGAAGAATGTTCTTTCTACCTTGAGATTAGGACTTTCCGATTTAGCGGATTAAATCCGCGAAAGTGGAACTACAGTTTCTCGTGCAATGTTCTGAAGTCAGTTTGGTACTTTGAAATAGTATTACGATCGGAAAACATTGGTTGTATGTTTTGGTGATATGGCCACTCATTTTAAAACAAAGTCTGTGTTTCGTTCGAAACACGAATAATCGAATCACAGTTCGCATAACACAATATGGAATAACACAATGCGTAAATACAGAAGAGAATTGTCAACGCAGAAAACATAAGTCGCAAAGATTAATCGAATGCAAGGGTAACGAAAACAACAGAGATGTTTTGCCGAACATAATTGAGAATACGTAAAACACAATTCGTAACATCAAAAAGACCAGTGATAACAGTAAAAAAAGCATTGGCAAACAGCATAACTAAATCCCAAACTTAATTTTGGCGATAATCACCCCTCATGATACACAGGGGAACATTTGATTGACAGCCAAATTTGGGCGCGATTCCGGAATAGGCTGTCATTACAGTTCGCGCTCCAAAGCACGCTTCAATAATATCATCGCCTTGTAAAAATATTCAAAGTACTGTTTGAAAACTGAGCAGAAGTAGCCGAGAGTTTTACACCTGATAAAACACTTGATGCAATTTGATTTGAACGACTTCAAAAATAATTTATATTTTTGGCGGGGCCGAGCTGAGTGGCAAGTTCATCCGCGGGGGATGTTTTGAGTTATAGCTGACACAACAAAACTAATAACAGAGAGTCAAAAAAGTTTCTTTAACAGCAACGCATTGGTTGAACGAGGTTCGTTCCGAGTTACAAATCATTCGAATCTTGTAGCCGCATAAATATGTTAATAAATTTAAAAAACGTTCTCTGGTTAAAAAGTTTAGAATGTATGAGCTTTCGATTGCCAGTCTGCAATCTTTGACAAATAAAGAATAAAATGCGCGAACATAGAAATATATACGGTAAAAAGTGTGAAGTAGAAAAATACCGATAGAAACATTAAAAATACTTTTGGGGGAATAAAATGCTAATACAATGTTTTTAAAAGAATTGAATATTGCCTAGGTACTTGTTTCGAGTTATCGTCTGCTTCGCTTGTAATTGCGGTAGGCCAAGATTCCAGTGTTTCGTTACGCGAAAGTTTTCCTTGTCACTTACACTTTTTACCGTATATATTTCCATGTTCGCCCTTTTTATTCATTATTCGTCAAAGAGTCCCTTTCTCGATATATCAACAACAATGGCTTAGCAGTCTATGAATATTCCATAAAACGATTCAACACAAAAGATTAACGTAATAATGGATAAAAAGAAGAGGTATTGCAAACTGGCAATCGAAACCTCACATATTTAAAACTTTTTAACCAGAGAACGTTTTTTAAGTTTGTAAATATGTCTTATCACCTGGTTACTCGTCCATTTTTAAAGCATAAATATCCGTTGCTTTCGGCGATGACATCTTGTCTGTAAGTCTATTTTGCCAGGTTAACGGCAGCTACGTTCATCGGATAACAAAGAAGCAAAGCAATTAAATCGCTTTGTTTGTAACTTTTGTTTTACTACGAAATAATTGTTTATGCAAATATGTCTTTATCTTTATTCATGAATACACATGGTGTTTTGAATAAAAACGTAATCACACCTCCCTAAGAAAGTCACACCTTTGCACTTAAGTGTGCTTTTATGCGCACACACTCTAGAAGACTGAAATGAAAATCTAATGCCCCATTCACGCCAACGGTCAAACATGTTTAAATGTTGTTTAGTTTAACTACGTTTTAGCCTCTATCTTGAACGTTTTGAAATGTATATGACTCAAACTATCTGAAATGGTAATAAATTCAATAAAGTTTCTTTTAGTAAAGATTTCACTCCAAATATTACGGGAGGTTAGGAGGTATTTTTGTAAACCTGTTTTAAACTAAACAACATTTAAACATGTTTAAGCGTTGGTGTGAATGGGGTATAAGACTGAAGAAGTTTTATGAGACTATTTCAGAAAGAGGTCTTCGTGAGCTCAAAGTTGCGCGCGTTCGGGTTATCAAGCTGAAGATTTAACGATCCGGAGAAGCTTTTGTTATTAAAGCGTGTTTTGGAGCACGTACAAAATCGACAGCCGAATTTTAATGTGCCTATCACCCCTAGAAAGCTATTTACAGAATCAACTCTATGTACATTGAATAGCTGAATGGTAAAATATTGATTGTTTTGAACGTCGTGTTAGTGAGTTATAGAGATTTGAATTTACAAAATGCTAATGAGATGACGTCAACCCGGGAATAATTTATTATACAACTACTTGTTTTCACCTCCAAGTAATATTTGTTTACGAATCAATCGACTATCCACAGTTTATTTTTAGTATTTATCAAATTAATTATCCTCAAGCTGTAAACTGCGCATTGTAAATTGGTGTAGAAATAATGGCAAATTCCCGGGTTGACGTCATCTAATTAGAATTTTGTAAATTCAAATCTCTTTAACTCACAAACGCGACGTTCAAAACAAGAAATATGTTACCATTTAACTGTTCAATTTACATAGATTTTATTCTGAAAATAGCTATCTAGGGGTGTTAGGCACTTTAAATAAAAGGTTTAAATCTTTGACGTACTAGTTTACGATGTCAAAGTGTCTCATAATTCCGTAAAAAATTAATTAAGTTGAATTGAAATCTTAAAAAGCAATATTTCAGCAAACAAACGCAAAATATGCTTTATAAAAAGGATGTCTGCATTTGGAACCAAGTTTGGTTGGAACGTATTTCCTGTAGTTCGACGGGAAATAGATAGTTTTGTCGCTTAAGACTGGCGAATCCTCTTGTAACAATGTTAAGAAGGAAAACAAGATGCCTGTGTATATATAGCGAACTCCTATTGCCATTCAAGACAGCACGAGTACCCCAGCGATACGCAACGAACTTTTCCGTAAAGAACCGTAACTATAAGGTCGTGCGTAACGACACAATAATTGGGAAAATTTACTTCTTTCCATTCACAGAAATACCGAATGAAGTGATATTATGCTTCATTAATCAATCGTCTTTGCGCGTCTTTGCGCATTGTTCTTTTCAGCCAGGAACATTTTGTTTGTCGCTGCTAATATTTTTCATCGCTCTAAACTGCTTAACATTTTAATGAGTAGAGAGGTAGGCCCTGTAAAGAATAGTCTAACTACCAATGGCGAATATATTCTCCACAGATTAGTCCTAGTATGTTTGTTGTCAATCAGCAAAGCTCTAGACTTTGGATTGGACTTAGATTATTTTAAAACATATTTAAAATGTATGGCTCTTTTACACAGAGAACTTACCTACAATTCTGCTTCTATTCTCGTCTTCAAATGGAATGAAGAACGCAAGTAACCGCTTTCATTTTATTTCAAAAACTCATTAATAAAATTCAAAGAATATCAGCCTATCACCACCCGAGTGCATAAACCCATTCCGTCATTCTGAAAAGCCCAAAGAGGGATTTGATATCAGTCTAAGGGGAGGAAGCGGGGTTGTCCAAAATATCAGATTATCGGCAAGTTCTTTTTCTTTTTTTCTTTCATGAAAACGATTTTGAATCGTCGCCGTGATATTTATATAAAGATCACAGTGATTTTTGTCAAAGTCGTTTTATCCACCGTATCAGCCATATTCGGTATAACATTTTTCAGGAGATTATTTTTCCTCCGTGTCAAGATATGGTCTATTGTGCCGGTTCACATTCACACATTAAGAATTAAGCAATAGGCCTTTTGTATTAAGTGACGCTGCCGAAACCACGCCGACAAGTTCGTGGACGATCGTAAAATTTTCGGCTTGACAACCTGAGCGCGCGCAACTTTGAGCTCACAGAGAATTCTTTCTGAAATAGACTCATAAAACGAGTCCAGTCTTAGATTTTCATTTCAGTTTTGTAGAATATGTGCACATAAAAGCACACTTTAGCGCAAAGGTGTGACTTTTTTAAGGGAGGTGTAAGGTAAAACACATAATTGCATAAACAATTCTTTCCGCGGCGCCATATTTCAATGCTTTCACCTCGTAACTAAACGCCGTAGTAAAACAAAATTTACAAACAAAGTGATTTAAGTGCTTTGCTTGTTTGTTATCCGATGAACGTAGCTGCCGTTAGCCTCGCAAAATAGACTTTCAGACATAATTTTATCGAATAAAGCAACACATATTTACGCAGCTGCAAGATTCGAATGATTTATAACTCGCAGCAAACCTCGTTTAAATCTTTAAGAATACAACCAATGCTTTAGTGTTAGAGGAACTTTTATTACTCTGTTATTAGTTTTGTCGTGTCAGTTATAACTCAAAACCTCACCCACGGGGTAACTTGCCAAGGATTATTTTTAAAGTCGATACTAAAAAAAATAGCTATGGCAACACGTGTTTTATCAGGTGTAAAAACTCTCGACTACTACTGCTCATTTTCAGTTAAACAGTACTTTGAATATTTTTACGAGGTGCTGTTATTTAATATTGAAGCATGTTTTGGACCAGGAAGGAAATACACGCCCGAATCTTTAAGATAAAGCGTTGAAACCTTTTACGTACTGGTTTACGATGAAAAATGTCTCAGATATTGCCATGAAAAACGTCTTCGCTTCAGTTTAAAGATAACAGTTTTGCCAGTGTTTGTCGCATGCTATTGTTATCCCATGTGGATTGTTCTGAAATAAATATATTGGCGCCTAAGCAGTTTGCATAGTAAGCATTTAAATCTCAGACCGCGGAAATAATTGTTTATGTAAATATGTTTTAATTTATCTTTATTCATTAAAGCACACGGTGTTTAGAAGCAAAAAATCACAACTTCCTAAAAGAGTCACACATTTGCACTAAAATGCGCTTGTACACACTCTACAAAACTGAAATGAAAATCTAAGATCGAACCAGTTTTCAAATTATAAGTCCATTTCAGAAAGAGTTCTATGTGAGCTCAAAAGTTGCAAGCCCTCGTGTTGTCTACAAGCCGAATATTTTACGATCATCCACGAACTTTCCGGCGTTGTTTCGGCAGCGTCACTTAGAACAAAAGGCCTATTGTTTAAATCTAAATGTGTGAATTTGAGCCGGACAATAGACCATTTTTTGAAACGGAGGTAAAAATAATCTCCTGAAAAATGCTATACCGAAGATGACTGGCAAGGTGCATAAAACGACTTTGACAAAAATCATCTTTATATAAATATCACGGCGAGGATTCGAAATCGTTTTCATTAAAAACTTGGCGATAATTTCATTGTCTGGACATTGGAGCCCTCTTTCCCCCTGAGACTGATATCAAATTCCTCTCTGATATTCTTTGAATTATTAATGAGGTTTTGAAATAAAATGAAAACGGATACTTGTGTTCTTCATTCCATTTGAAGAAGAGAATCGAAGCAAGATTGAAGGTAAGTTCTCTGTTTAAAAGAGCTATATATTTTAATTAACGCTTAAACTAATCTAAGTCCAATCCTAAGTCTAGAGCTTTGCTGAATAGCAACGATCATTCTTGGATCAATCTGTGAAGAATATATTCGCCATTAAAGTTAAAATTTGAAGCAGTTTAGAAGGATGGAAGGTATTAGCCGCATCAAACAAAACGTTCCTGGCTGAATAAGAACAATGTACAAAGACGGGCAAAGATAATGAAAAGGCGTTAGGATGCATAGGGAAGCCGAATTACATGTCAAATATAACGAAAATTCTTTATCCGAGACGTCTTCATACAACTCGGGATTAACTCTTAGGAAACGTCCTTACATTTACGGTTCTTTTCGGAAAAGTTAAAAAACACGTAAGTCGTTATTTCATGCACGGGTACTATTACTGTCTTAAATGACCAAAGGAGCTCTCTATGTATACAGGCAAAGAAACATCCTGTCGAATTTCTCGGTTTACTGTGCTAACGACAAGCCGTACAATATAGGGAAGTTTTGTCTGGTCATCAATTAAGCAGGAACAAAAGTTTCCAACATGACTTGGATGATGTATATTCTTCACGTTGTTTCAAGAGAATTCGCTAATCTATTAACCCGAGTTCCGTATTTTGTAACATTTCTGTATTGACCATTTCGTTTAAGCATCCCCACCAAGAGATTCCATGTGATCCCTGCTATAAGATATAAATTTTCTGCATATGATAAGATCGTGCACATTTTATCAACCAACACCTCTGTTTTGCACAATGTATTTTAGGAGTCCTTGGTTTGCCAAAGATGTTTTCCACGATTGTCTCCGTTTTTGCTGCTGTTTGTTTCATTCCCTTTGTGAGCGGGCTTATCTTACAACGCGAAGTTGCTAATAATGCAGGATTGAAGTGTGCTGGATCTGAATGGCGTTCAGACGTTTCCGCCGAACAATCAAAGAAAGCTCCCAAAAACGAGGATGCGATTATGAAACATGCCTGCAAATCTTTAAAGGTAAGGCATAATCTCAAATAACATATGTAGGGAACGTTCGTTTTAGACAAGATGAAACAATTACGACTCATAGCATGCTTCAGTGTATATATAGATTAACTGATGAGTGGACCGACGTCATGTCGCTCTACGAAACAGATTTGTATTCAAATCTATGCCCTCACAAATTGAGTAGTTCGTATATTGATTTTATTATTGGCTCCTTCATTGTAGAGCACTGTCTTAGTTTAATCGGTGCACATCACCTATGCTACATATATATAGTTATTTTCATTTTTTGTGGACTGTTTGCACGAGGTAAAGAATTCTAGATCTGCCAGCTATTTACAAGCATTTTGAAGAACGTTGAACTCGGGTTCAGGATGTAAGCCAAAGACCTGGTACCATAACCCCTGTATCAAGCTTCCTTTCTGCCTCACTAAACTTTTCTTTACTCGTCTGCAGGAATTCGTTCAGTGCATTAAAAACACAGACCCTGTTGACTACATATCATCCGTCCCCGATATGCTCCACTTCATGCTCGCTTATGAATGGCAGCTCATGGTCATTACAAAGAAAGCAGGACTTTGCAAAGACATACAGACCGATGACCTAAAGAGAATCACATTAGCTACAGGTATAATTTCATGGTTTGCCTTGTATTATGGAAAATGCACGATCCCTCTTTCGATGTGATCTGGAAAATATCGCTCGCTAACTCGGCTGTAAACCTCAACTGGTAATTCCTTAGTGTACTACGTCATCCAGCTGTCTCGTTTCACAAAACGGATATTTATGTTACGATAAGATTTGTTATTTAAAATAGAAACGCCGCTAATAACCTGAATAACAAAACATAAAGAGCAACTAAATTACTCTTACTTTTTCTGGTATTCACAGGATACATGGCTTCTAGAGCCCTTTGATTGTAGATCACTATTGCTGTTTTTTTTTCTTGAGATTTCTTTTCATTTGCGAACCTATTGTTCCAATGTAAGTTCCTCTTTAATACTTTTTTTTAACAATTGTTAAAAAAGTCTTAAATTAGCATCCGAAATGCTATTTCGATGCCCATGGTACTCTGTTTTATTCTAGGTATAATGAAAAAAGAGAACCTGCCGAATGTTGGTAAGTAATTACTATTTTTAAGAACATATTCGTATGGGACCTTCAAATATTACGCCAGAACTGAACAATGAAAATCAATTCATCAAAGTATCTTTATTCCGTACAAATAGAAAGAAGCAAACAAGAATAACAAATTGAAATAATTCTAATATTCTAACAGTCATTCGTTTCTTCCGTCACGTGGACCTATTTTCTTGCAAATTGATCAGATACCAACCTTGCATTAAAAAACATTCAGATCGTATATATTTATCAAGCAGATTAAGTTAAAAACGCAATTTGTAAAGGTTATTTAATTACTTATTAATACCTTAAACACCTACTATACTAGAAACGTTAAAACACATATCTCATAGCCTTAACGTATTGGAATTTCAACCCAATTGGGCAGAGAAAATGAAATCTAATCTTCTTAGATAATTCGCTTTAACAGAAACTTTAGAGACACTGAGCACCAGCTGTTAGTTCTGTGATTTCTGGGATCATTAGGGTAACCAATACGAGCCATGAATACTGAGTTAAAACGTTGTTTTAGGAAACCACCAATCTATCGTAACGCTGAGAACCCAAACGATCCCAGAAAGCCACGTGCCGAAGGCCAATGTACACTGCAGTCAATTTGTTATTTTCTTATTTTTGTAAAGAGGCACCAAAAAATACACTGAATTGTGCATGCATAGTTGACATGTTGTCTGGTAGAATTTGGTAAAAATCTTCTAATTAACGGCAATCGAATAAACCAAGACAGATGTGTATCTCGTGCTGTAGAATCTAAGCCACTTCCAGTTCTACGGTACAACATGGAGAAGTAATAAAAGATTATTGATTTTTTTTCTACCCACAGAGAACGACAGCTACAAACCGTGTGTTGGAAATGCCGTGCGCAAATGCATAATAAGAGATGAGTCCCTGGTTAAGACAGGGATTGACAACGACCTTCTGACTTCGATGTTAGATTACATTGACTGTATTAAAGAGGCGGCTTACGACTGTGACGCAACTATGCTGGATCATTTTATTACCATTGTGAAAGCGTACCAGAAACATCTAGAGCAAAACAATGGGAAATTCGGAAAGATGGCTGAAAACATAGAGTCCAATCAGTGAAGCACTGTGATAATCGTGTCTTTACAAAAGTCTGATTACTTAAAATAGTGATTAATAAGGCAATTTAAATGACGCTGATCGCTCTCAATAAATTTATGTTAAGTCAACATGAGTAGCAGTTAAACTATAAATAAAGTGACTCATAAATTACACTTGTATTCCCGTCTGGTTTATCGTGTTATGATTATGGTGGGCAGCCTGCTTTTTAACCCTCAGGAGCATTTCTTGTTAGCTTATCACGCATTTTGTAGCTGTTCGTTTAACCTGGAGTCACGTTAATATTTTGGTAAAGTTTGGCAAGCTATGGTAACGAGATATGATGTCATAAGTAGCATTTTGAATAAGGCTTAGATAGGACTACAATAATCGAAGTGTGATAATATTAAGGCGTTTTAGATTTTTATCGCAGTATTATTTAAAGAAATAAAGGGCCGCATGTGTTTTAAGGCGCCAATAGCTGAAGAGAATTTCCTGGATATTTCGTCAACGTGTAATTAATCGATCAATAGAGTCGATCATCGATGGTGAGTCCCAAGGTTTTATTATGATCGACTCTGATGATCATTTTCCCATCGATTTCGATATCAATCTCGTCACATTGGGGATTTAATCTCCGTCTTTGACCCTTGTCCTATTTGTTTGCAACCTGTGGCGACTTTTGCAAAGATGAAAACGACTACATCGCTAAAAAGTAAATTTTGCATTTGACTGTTGTGTGCATTATTGTCGGCAAAAGAGGGCCTTCTTCTTTCTCTTAACGCTTTGACCGTTCTTATTATTGGCACTTTTACTTCTTCTTTTAAAGTGCCAGTACGACTAAAATTTTTGTATTTCTTTTCCGCTTTTTTTAACGCAAATGTATCTAATGGGTTTAGACAAATGCGAATCGTAATATATAAGAATTTGATTAATGTAGATCGTTGCCCGGTTGAACTGTATAAGAAATATGTCTCATGTCCCAATGGAAGTCAGCGATAACGTGTTTTATTTGCGAGCTTTGCATAAGCCAAAAGGGGACATCTGGTATTACAAAAAAGGAACGGGGAGAGAGACTTTGGGGAATGTAGTAAAGAAAATTATGAAAAAAAGGGGGTTCGATGGACACTATACTAATCATTCCCTTCGGCGTAGTTGTGCTGCGCGATTGTATGATGGCGGTGTACCAGAACAGATTATTCAAGAAACCACTGGCCATCGATCATCTGATGGGGTAAGGGCGTATAAATGTACGTCATCGACACTTAAGAGGAAAGCAAGTGAAATCTTGCAGGGAACGACTTCAAAACATGTTGGAATTAATGTCGACGTAAATGAAGAAAAATGTATTAAGGAAGATGATGAACATAAGTACAGTGAGCAAAAAGAAGAAAAGGGGTTAAAGGAAAAATCCATTGAGCCAGAAACAAGTGAAGTTTGTAATCAGTCCTTGTATGAGGTGTAAACAAGTTACGATTTATAATAAATTGAATATCTTGGTGTTCACATATCTCCTGGAATAGTTTTCTTGTGTACTGTTTATTTATTTTAGAAAGTTTTATTTTCAGCTGTACATTACATAATGGATTCCAATTTAAACAAATGTTAGCAGCAAAAATAATAAGGGTTAGACCCAAACGGTCTTTTAATAACGAAATCATCAGGGGGGATACTTAAACGTGGCAAAAACGGGCTAACTGCAATATTTTTAATATTACAGTGCGTGCACACTGCAATATTAAAAATATTGCAGTTGGTCTGTTTTAGCACGTTTAGTATTACCCCTGATAATTTCCCTTGCTAACAAAAAGGACCGCCCCCGTTTTCCTCAGACACTTGGAATCAAAACTCCTAATCACGCTGCAATCGTTGATATAATGCAGAGAGAGAACAAAAGGATTTGATGAGGATCAGTAATTATTAGCTAACTAAGGAGGCCATCGCTAGGTTGCCAAAGATATCTACCCTACACGCCACGGGGAATATGCAAGAAAGGCAAGTGAACTTGTATCCGTACTCCAGAACGTCTAAAATAAACTTAGAGGCGCCACAGATTGGAAAAAATGCAATTTTTTCTCAAGGTTGCCTTTGACCTTAACAAAGCTTGCATTAGTTTGATATTCGTAGCAATCTCGTACCTCGACAACAAAGTCTGTAAAATTGTCTTCTAACTCCTCATTTACTTGAGGATGATCCTGCTGCAGGACATCCACCGCTTCTGCCGGGAGAAAAGGACGTTCCCGCACCCGCACGTTGTACCTAGTATAGGATGGCTGGACGACTGGCCAATCCGTCTTACAATCTCTAGCCAAGTGCCCGCATCTGTTACACCTGTAACAGCGGTTGAAGCCGCCACCAACGTCTGTACGGCCTAAATAAATGTAACAAACAGTAAGAATGAAATTTAACTTAACGACAAATGGGCGGGCAGGCGGGCGGGCAGAACTAGTGTGGTGATAAAGACCGTATGGAACTGCGCGAGAGAGAGAACTAATGTTCTCATAATGAACTTATATAGTGCGATGAACCAATCATAGCCACGGAACACCCAATCAATATTAGACTTTTCAAGAGTGAAAGCGTATCCCAAAGAAGTGGCTTGGTCTGAAGGAGTACACCGATGCCAATTCCCACGAAATGGAACAACAAAAACATGAAACATATGTAGTGTTCACATCAGGCGGCACATTGCGCGAATTATGATCGAAACATGTTTACTCTGAGCATGATTGAAACTACCTTACGAGGTAATTTCGATCTAAGCCAGACATTCCATGTTTTTTATTATTATTTTTATTAACTTTCAACTGTCACGCGCTGCTGTATCAACAACCTCATTTCAAGCGAATAAACGACAGCAACTACTTCAACTTTTGAACTACTTCAACTACTTCAACTTTACAGCAACTACTTGATTTTCATATATTCACATTCATAGCAACTACTTCTTTGACTATGAACACATTTTTACTCTTATGTTTGAATTTACAATATCCTTTTCTTTAGAAATCAGGCTTAAATTAGTAACTGAGTCCGAGGTGGCTGAACAAGTCCAACAGGGTGAAATGTTGACATATGTATGACATGCAGTTAGTTGTCTTTTAAATAGCAAAGAAAGCCGTCGACTGCAAAGGGGATTACTTCAAATGGTAGAGCGCCCGCTTCGCATGCGGAAGGTGCACAATCACAATTCTCATTTGAAAAATGATTTCAGAAATACTGTAGAAGCGCCTATCTTTTCCATAACGAAACTATTTTACCTTATTTTAGCTTACACTCGGATCTGGTTGGCTAACCCAGTCTGTAAATTAAGGTATAATAGGATGTGGGTATCTTATGTGAGATTACAGCCACGGATAGGGGAATTAGCTCAAATGGTAGAGCGCTCGCTTTGCATTCGGGAGGTACCGGGATCGATACCCAGATTCTCTATTCCTTGTTTTTTTTTTAATTATTTTTATTAACTTTCAACTGTCACGCACTGCTGTATCAACAACCTCATTTGATGCGAATAAACGACAGCAACTACTTATCAACTACTTCAACTACTTCAACTTTTCAGCAACTACTTGATTTTCATATATTCACATTCATAGCAACCGTCTACTTTGACTATGAACACATTTTTACTCTTATGTTTGAGTTTACAATATCCTGTCTCTTTTCTTTAGAAATCAGGCTTAAATTAGTAACCGAGTCCGAGGTGGCTGAACAAGTCCAACAGGGTGAAATGTTGACATATGTATGACATGCAGTTAGTTGTCTTTTAAATAGCAAAAAAAGCCGTCGACTGCATAGGGGATTACTTCAAATGGTAGAGCGCCCGCTTCGCATGCGGAAGGTGCACAATCACAATTCTCATTTGAAAAATGATTTTAGAAATACTGTAGAAGCGACTATCTTTTCCATAACGAAACTATTTTACTTTATTTTAGCTTACACTCGGATCTGGTTGGCTAACCCAGTCTATAAATTATGGTATAATAGGCTGTGGGTATGATGTGAGACTACAACCACCGATAGGGGAGTTAGCTCAAATGGTAGAGCGCCCGCTTTGCATGCGGGAGGTAGCGAGATCGATACCCGGATTCTCCAACCTTTATTAGTATTTTATTTTTGGCTGACCTAATAATCCCTTCTTGATGTGAAGCCTTAAAGCAGATGAAAAGTTTCAGAAATAATACAGCAGCTACTACTTCTTTCGCGCTACGAAAATCCTATTACTTAATTTAGTTTACAAAAAGTATTTTAGTTGACGTTGCTTACTTGTTCTCAAACTCATTAATAATTCATCAAGTCAACTACAAATCACTACATGTTTTCCACATCACGTGCATGTGTTTGGAAACCCAATGAAAAACTGGATGAAAATCTTTAAAGATTTGGATATTGTATCCAAATCTCTAAAGATTTGGATACAATATCCAAATGTCCACTGATTCTCGGAAAATCATATGACATCAATAAATTAATTTGAAGTAAATGACATCTCAAGCAAACAACAAAATTTTATTTCCTTCAAAGAATGTAACAGAATAGTTGGGTGTTTCACATGTTATCGCAGTTCGTAGAATTTATGACGACTTTAACATCCAAAACTCGGCGGAATGTCCCAAACCTATAGGAAGGAACAGCACGAGTTACAAAAACTTAAATTGTAAACAACAAATTAACTCTTTCAATGATACCTTTTATCGCTGACACCCAATGGATTTAATGCGCCCTCGCCATTTTTCTCCACCAAGAAACGTTTTAAGCCGCAGACAATATTGTAAAGCGTCCGAGAGGGATATCGTCCACCCGACTTATTTGCAAACTCCTAAACGAACTTGCATAACCAGTAGTTTAGACTTTTGGCATTCATGTTTTCAATGCTTTCAGTCAACTCTTGCACATCCAAACCAATGTCTTCACCTTTGAACACTCCGCCTGGCTCAATGGTGCAAATCTTGTTCGCCCTTTCGCCTTGCCATTCTCGAAAAATCTGTATCGCCCATTTGTTCTTGTAAACCGTGGATTTCGGAACAGAATTGATAAAACACGCCTTTTCCTCGTCACAAGTTTTGGGAATCCGAAACCTTGAACTTGACTCATCCATCTCGCACAGAAAACTGAATTTGATAAACTGTAATAAGTTGGCTAACTCCCAAATGGCACATTCCAACGAAACCATTTTCATCACATTCTAAAGCTATTGTTTACAAACAGTAATAGTTGGCAACTCGAAACAATAAAAGCACTCGGCCGAAGCGGCCTCGTGCTTTCATCTGTTTCTCGGAGTTTGGAACCCCTGATGAAACCCTCGCACTCGTTGTTGATATATTACTTCCAAACTAGCCAGCCAAACAGGGTCAAATATTACAAATAAACGGATAGTTTTCAGCACCGACTGGGGGATTAGCTCAAATGGTAGAGCGCCCGCTTTGCATGCGGAAGGTACCGGGATCGATACCCGGATTCTCCATTTTTTTTTTCTCGATGTTGTTGTTGTTGTTTATCCACAACCACATTTTTCACATTGAAAACTATTTTGAAATAATTGTAGCTTACCAATAGCTAGCCTGTCCAAAATGATCAAGGTTTGTTTATAAAACATCTTTTACAAAAGGAATCGATCAACAGCTGTTTGAAATTAGTGAAAATACTCTCAGAGTGCCTGACCGTTTCACTTGCTCCAGCAATGACTCTTTTTATGTACTAACAACCCTCATGATTTGATGCACTGAGGATAGGCCAACAAAAGGTATTTAGAATGATCTTTGGCCAGGCGTTGGGGAATTATTTCATTGGTAGAGGTCCAATCTTTTTTTATGCACGAACAAATCGCATGTCATTGATGCAATGCGCAGAAACCAAAGTAGAAAGATTCCAGAAAAAACGTGGCATTGACTACCTCTCTCATAATGAATCGGTTTTAACTCAATTTAAGGTTGCTCCGTTGTTATTTCGGGCGCACTCGTCTATGACAAACTTTGTCTCATAACATTTCCAGCTCTAAAGCGATGCTTCTAAAACTTTGCGAAAACTTACAGCTATTATCTAGCAATAATATGATAGAATTCGATTTTAATGAGAAAAAACATATTTAGTGATAATCGGGCTCAAAATGAACCCCACTTTTTGAACAAAATCGCATCCTGTGAAAAATTTTGCTGTTATATTTGTGTTAAATTTCTGGAATCAGCTTACATTGACTTAATACATACCCTTACCAAGTTTCAGCAAAATCGTTGGAGCAGAAATGCGGAAGAATTAACGCCATCAAAATTTAGCACCAAAATTCTCTTAAAATTTTAAATACTTCATGCTGTTTGACTAAACAATCTACGAACCTAAATTTCTGGGAGAGGCCTTCCCAATGCTTGCTAAATCTGAATTATAAGCCGATTGCAAATCGTGCGAACCGTTAAAAAGTATTCACTACTTCTGTAAATATTATAAAATGCTCCAAAACCTGCTCAAATCTCCAATGTTGCGTTTTCCATCATTTTTCGAAAATTATCCTGCAGTTTAGTGTCAAACTCCTTCCACGCGAATTTTAAGGTACTGCAATACTTTTACATCGATTGTTTTTTACTTAGAAGGGCTTGCAATTGGAGAAATAGTTGTTGGGATTATAAGCTGCTCCGCATCTGAGCTCAGGCGAAGCTGACAAGCAGTTTTCAGAGTTTTGTTTATGAATACGAAATGAGCACGTGTGGAATTTATTCTAAGAATTCGCACCTTAGTTAGGCGGGCGTACGTGATATGCGCGCGTTGTCAGCGTAGCCCCCGCATTTAAAAACATTGCACCCCATGTAAACTTCTAATGGAGCGTACATGCTCCCTCCCCTCCTGGAGTAACTAGCGCGCATATTTCGTTCGGGGATTAATTCAAATGGTAGAGCGCCGCTTCGCATGCGGAAGGTGCACAATCACAATTCTCATTTGAAAAATGATTTCAGAAATACTGTAGAAGCGACTATCTTGTCTATAACGAAACTATTTTACCTTATTTTAGCTTACACTCGGATCTAGTTGGCTAACCAGTCTATAAATTAGGGTATAATAGGTTGTGGGTATGATGTGAGATTACAGCCACCGATAGGGGAATTAGCTCAAATGGTAGAGCGCCTGAATGAAACTCATAGAGTGCCTGACCGCTTAATTCCCTGCTCCATTGTGTCTTTTTATGTACTAACGACCCTCATATGATTGATGCGCCGAGGCCAACAAAAAGTTTTAAGAATGATCTTAACGCCAACGATTGGAAAAATTATTTCATTGTTAGAGCTCCAGTCCATTTTTATGCACAAACAAATCTCGTGTCATTGATGTATGTAATAATAATTATTAATATTTTTTTTTTTGGCTGACCTTACAATCCCTTATTGATGTGAAGCATTAAAGCAGATAAAAAGTTTCAGAAATATTACAGCAGCTACTACTACTTTCGCTACGAAAATCCTATTACTTAATTTTAGTTTACAAAAAGTATTTTAGTTGCTTTCTTGTTCCAAACTAGCCAGCCAAACAGGGTCAAATATTACAAATAAACAGAGAGTTTTCGGCACCGGCTAGGGTCTCGCTGTTGTTGTATACACACAACCACATTTGATATGAATGATAAAATATTTTAAAACAAAAACATTTTTACTATATAAACTTTTTTTAACAAATTGTAAATTACAATTAAGCTCTTAAAAGCTTGCGAAATAGCCAGCTGATCCAAAAGGATCAGTTTGTTTATATAACATTTCCACCAAAGGAATGACACTCAGAGTGATTGACCGCTTTCCTTGCTCCATTGTGTCTAAGAAACTAAGACCATTCTACTTTTTAAGCAAAAAGCTAAAAACTATTTTTTAAATCTAGTTCCGCCCTAAGCATTACCTTTTTACTATGATTTTTACAATTTACATGTTTTTATAGTTCTTAGTGTATGTAATTTTGTAGTTTTTAATCTTTTTAACTTAATTTTTTAACTATTATTTTATTTTATTTTTTATTTACACGCGGCCTCACAGAATACCACTACAATATTGAAGTGAGCTCCCTGTATAAAGATTGTTATTTGTTATTATTATTATTACTATTATTATTATTGTATTTTTATGTACTAACAACCCTCATATGATTGATGCGCCAACGCCAGCAAAACGTTTTAAGAATGATCTTACGCTAACGATTGGAAAACAACCTCACGAGGAAGTTTCGATCCAGACGAAACACGTTAGCGCAAATGTCGTCTAAATATGTTTGTAATTTGATTGTTCACATTAGTTGTTCATTTCAAAACACGTTTCACATCTGGTTCTAAAATTTATCTTGTTTTGCGAGGAAGGCATAAGCTTCACATGTGGTATAAAATCTTTATAATTACACACGAACCGAAACAAATCGAGCTTGAACTTGTTGTATAATTCTGCGGTTTAATCTCACTTGTCAAGCTCTTCGGGAACAAAGGGTGATGCAGTGTGTAAATATGTTTCTGTGCTGATGTGAACACAGCATTAGCCTTTGTAGCTCGTTAGTTCCAAAAAAATTAAACAAGACATACAGTTGGTTCTATAAAAAAAACTTCCAGTCTCTGGGGGATTAGCTCAAATGGTAGAGCGCCCGGTACGGGTTCGATACCAGGATCCTTCATTTTTTCCTCGCTGTTGTTGTTGTTTATTCACAACATGTATACATGTTTTTTTCACATTGAAAAACTTTTTTTAAATAATTGTATCTTACCAATAGCTAGCCTGTTCAAAATGATCAAAGTTTGTTTATATAACATTTCTACCAAAGGAATCGATCAACCGCTGATGGGAAATTGGTTCAAAAGGCTCTCAGAGTGCCTGACCGTTTTGCTTGCTCTAGCAATGAGTCTCTTTTTATGTACTAACAACCCTCATGATTTGATGCACTGAGGTTAGGCCAACAAAAAGTATTAAGAACGATCTTTGGCCAGCCATTGGGAAATCATTTCATTGGTAGAGCTACAATCTTTTCTTATGCACTAACAAATCTCATGTCATTGTAGAATGCGCTGAAACCAAAGAAGAAAGATTCCAGAAAAAATGTGGCAGTGACAACCACTCTCATAATGGATCCGTTTTAACTCAATTTAATTTCACAGATAAAGTTGCTAAGAGGAGAAACGTTCTGGGGGATTAGCTCAAATGGTAGAGCGTCCGCTTTGCAAGCGGGAGGTACCGGGATCGATACCCGGATTCTCCATTCCGTGATTTATTATTATTATTTTTAATAACTTTCAACCGTAACGCGCTGCTGTATCAACAACCTCATTTGATCTTATGTCATTTGATGTATGTAATGCGCTGAAGCCAAAGAAGAAAGATTTCAGAAAAATGTGGCAGTGACTACCCCTCTCATAATGAATCCGTTTTTTACCTGTTTTTTTTTTTTTTTACGCAAAATTAGCGTACAAATACAGTTGTAGCTCTTTAGTTCATTAGGTCGAAATTTTAAAATGAGGCCTACGGTTGCACTAAGAGACGAAATGTTCAGTGTTTGGGGGATTAGCTCAAATGGTAGAGCACCCGCTTTGCATGCGGGAGGTACCGGGATCGATACCCGGATTCTCCAACCTTTATAAGTGTTTTTATTTTTGGCTGACCTAACAATCCGTTCTTGATGTAAAGCATTAAAGCTGATAAAAAGTTTCGGAAATAATACAGCAGCTCAATCAATCAATCAATCAATCAATCAATCAATTAATTTTATTTTACTCATAACAATAGATATATACATTTTTACAAGAACACACCAAACAAGAAAAACTACAGATAATAATACTTATAAAGTATAAATTAACATTAGAGCCTGGAGGCTAAATTAACCAAAGAGCGTTCAAGTTAGCCTCCAGCCAAAGAGTTTTAAAGTTAGCCTCCAGGCTAACTAACTAAAAAACTAACTAACCAACTAACTACAAAAAGTATTTTAGTTGCTTACTTGTTACAAACTAGCCAGCGAAACAGGGTCAAATATTACAAATAAACCTAGAGTTTTCAGCACCGATTGGGGGATTAGCTCAAATGGTAGAGCGCCCGCTTAGCATGCCGGAGGTACCGGGATCAATACCCGGATTCTCCATTTTTTTCTCGCTTTTGTTGAACCATATTAGATATTTAAAACAACATTTTTTTTGGAAGCTATATAAACTTTTTTAACTAATTGTAATTAACAATTACATTGTAAGCTCTTAAAAGCTCGTGAAATAGCTACACGAACCAAAATGATCAAATTTTGTTTATATAACACAGACTAAGAGGAGAAACGTTCAGTGCCTGGGGGATTAGCTCAAATGGTAGAGCGCCCGCTTCGCATGTGGGAGGTACCGGGATCGATTCCCGGATTCTCCACTCCGTGTTTTTTATTATTTTTTTTAATAACTTTCAACAGTGCGCGCTGCTGTATCAACAACCTCATTTGATCTCATGTCATTGATGTATGTAATGGGCTGAAAAATGTGGCGGTGACTACCTCTCTCACAATGAATCCGTTTTTACTTGTTGATGTTTTTTTACGTAAATTTAGCTTACAAATACAGTTGTAGCTCTTTAGTTCATTAGGTCGAAATTTTAAAATGAGACATACGGTTGCCATAAGAGAAAAAATGTTCAGTGTTTGGGGGATTAGCTCAAATGGTAGAGCGCCCGCTTTGCATGCGGGAGGTACCGGGATCGATACCCGGATTCTCCATTCCGTGTTTTTTAATATTATTTTTATTTTTTTTCTGACACGCTGCTGTATCAACAACCTCATTTGATGCGAATAAAATATTTGACAACAAGACAGTAACAACAGCAGCTACTTCTTTGACTAATATATATAGATAGGCTGAACTTAACAGCGTCGCTCTGTGAACAAGCTTAACTAAGGTGAAACTTAACTAAGGTGAAAGGTCGGAAGCACAAGAATTAAGATCACGGACTATCCGAGATGCAATTTTTATGTCCATGGTTTTGATTTATTCTAGGCATAATGAAAAAAAGAGAACTTGCAGAATGTTGGTAAGTTATTACTGTTTTAAGAGCATATTCGTATCGAACCTTCGTAGGATATGCCAAATCCGAACAGCAATTTATCTATTTTTATTCTATATTATAAAGAATACATAGAATGCTATATTATATAGAAATATATCTATATGAAATGGAAACAACCAAAAAAAAAAACAATAAGTAATTGATACAATTCTGATATTCCAATCCTATTTTCTTATAATTGCATGATCACAGATACCAACCTTCCCTAAAAAAAAGCTTTAGATCGTGTAAATATTAAGCAAACCAAAGTAAAAAGGAAATTTATACATTTTACTATACTAGAAACTTAAGTATTAGAATTTAACCGAAATTAGTCAGAAAAGGAAATCTCATCTTCTTAGATAATTCGCTTTACCAGAAACTTTAGGGATATTAAATACCAGCTGTTTTAAGATTTCTGGGATCATTTGGGTAAAAAATACGATCCATGAATGGTTAAAACGTTGTTTCAGAAAACCATAGTAATGAACGCTGAGTACCCAAACGATCCCAGAAACCGAAGTGCCGAATTTTTGAATAACAACACACCGAAAGTGGGAAGCATGGTTGACATGTTGCCACTGGTAGAATTTGGTAAAAATCATCTAATTAACTTCAATCAAATAAACCAAGACAGCAAGACCAATTTTCAGATATGTATACCGTGCTGTAGAATCTAAGCCAGTTGCAGTTTTCTGTAGGGAATAAAAAAACTAGTATAAAAATAATATTGAATTATTTTTCTGCCGACAGAGAAGGACAGCTACAAAAAGTGTGTTGGAGATGCCGTGCGCAAATGCATAACACGAGATGTGACCCTGGTTAATATAGGGATGGACAACAACCTTCTGACTTCGTTTTCAGATTATATTGGTTGTATGGAAGAGGCAGGTTACAACTGTGACGCAACTATGCTGGATCATTTTATTGCCATTTTGAAAGCGTTCCAGAAACACCTGGAGCAAAACAGTGGGAAATTGGGAAAGATGGCTGAAAACATAGAGTACAGTTAGTGAAGCACTATGATAATCGTGTGTATTTACATAAATCTGATAGTTAAAATAGTACTTAAGGCAACATAAGTGACGGTGATCGCGCTCATTAAACATGAGGAAAAGTTAAACTAAAAAATAAAGTGACTCTCGAATTACACTTGTATTAAAGATTAAAGGGACACTGTCCCGTCTGGTATATCATGATTTCACGATTGTGGTCGGTAGCTTGCTTAAAGCTTGCTTTATTATCTTGAAATGGAAAGGGAAAGTCGCTAAAAGAAATATAAACCAGAGACAAAATGATGGGTAAAAAGAATGACAATTTTTATTTCTTGGAAAGCAGTCAAGAAATCAAATTTGAACGGTAAGCCACTTCCATCCTTGCATTCCTGGCAACGGTAGTTCAATAGGTGAGTAGTTATAGAACGCTGGATTTAAGCCCCCAAACTGCCTTTCCCTCATTATCTATGCTTGATCAAGACGTCATTACCGCTATCTGTGTTTTCTAAAATCTTTAAAAGAAAAAATCAAACTAAGTTAGAAATGTTTCTTGTCACCGGACTAACTTAGAAGACAACCTAATTTGCATAATAGTCACCACATTTTTCCTAAAGGAACCGAAGATCGGGACTTAATAATTAGCTAGTTATAGCCATTAAACAATTCAAAACGTTTATGTGTGTGTTCTCTACTGTATTTATGACTAAAAATCGTGAAATATAAATAAACGAAACACCTAATAGTATATTTAAAGCACTCTGAATTGTCCAACAACCTAATTTGCATAATGTGCGTTTTATATTCGCAAAAGCACGAAAAGTTTAATGTCGCTGTGAAAAAGGAAGACAAAAAGCACGAAGTATTTTTATATTTCTATGCTAACTAACATTTGTTTAGCAGAATTAAATAGAATTTTTAAGCGTTTCGGTCTGGACTTGGGAAAAGACAGCGAAGACAGGGTACTTTCGCATGTTTTCAAAGAGCGATTAAATGCGTACTAATGCATTAATTTTCTTGAACCTCCACTTAAAAACTTATCCAGATTAACTTGCGTTTCACACCTTTGAAGGAACACTGAACTTAGGAACAATAAGAATTTCTTGCTGTGTTTAGTGGTTTCCGAGCAGCGAGCTCGTCCATTTATGCAATTTTCGATTCTGGCCAAGCGTAAATTTAGGCCTTCTGCCGCTTTGACTGTTAGGAGCTCTAAAAATACAATTTAACGTATTTCCGAATACTTAAGTCGTTTCATTTACTTATGACCCAAGATAGTTTTCTGGTTTTGTATTGCTAAGTCCTGTTATTTCAGTTTCAAGCGCTGACATAAACATATTTGCCTATCGCAGCCGTGTGATTGGAGAGTATGGATAAAAAAATGTTGACAGGTCAAACACGACTCATAAGCTCGTGATAATGTGGATCGTGACCTACTAGTTTTGATCTAACGAGTATATCCCCTTTTTTAAATTGCTCTTCACTGTGGTTGACTTTGAATTAAATGCCATTTGCTCATCGTTATAAAAGGCGATAGGCCTAACACAAATGCTGCTTGTGGCTCGTCGCTGATGGCATTTTAGTCCAGCGTTACAATAGGGTAACCCCAACTTGGGGTAACGCTCCCGAGAGATTTTTCCTTTTAGATCAAAATTAAGATATAACAGGCCCGTTGTTCTTAATGTTGTCAATTCTTTGATCTTAGGATTAAGTCTCTAGCTGTGATACTGACAGCAGGATTTTCGAGATTGGTCCCCAACACATTTCAGGGTTTGTTCTACCCCCGCCCACATAACTGATTCTTATTGACGTCAAGGAAAAAAACAACTATAACTTTTCATTTCTGTGTCCATCCCTTGTTACAGCAGACATGTTCTTCGCATATGAGCTGACAGGTGCTTCGTTTTTTTTTTTTTACAATTGCCGCCATCGCTCTGGACAGAATTCTTTCATTGACCTCACCTTTAAGATAGCAAGCGCTTGTCACCGAAAAAAGAGTGGGTATCGCTGTTGTGATTTTATGGATCA
Source organism: Dendrophyllia cribrosa (assembly GCA_024195265.1). NCBI lineage: Eukaryota > Metazoa > Cnidaria > Anthozoa > Scleractinia > Dendrophylliidae > Dendrophyllia > Dendrophyllia cribrosa. The sequence goes on along the minus strand of JAJLRJ010000003.1, from coordinate 25,478,568 downwards.
GAAGCGGACTTGCTAGCGTCACTTTAATGACCATTTCAGGCTACAATTACTTGATCTCTGCAGTATTTCAGAACTTCTAGTGATATCTGTAGCAATTGTCGTGTATTTAAGGTTGTACGGCACCACCAAAATCAAATGCACAGCCAACTGCAGATTCTTAACGGTCAAGCAACCGCGAACGGCAAGAGTCTTATGACCAGTGCCTTGCCGTTAGGTTTGCAGTTTGAGGTTCATGTTTGTATGCCTAGACCACGCTCTAGAGGTAAGCGATTTACCGCAAGGTTTTTTGCACCTTAAAACATCACAATCCCACGTTTGAAAGGAAATGCTACTTTTTAGAACTCTTTCGCTTATTAATTATCGACTCTGAGAACAACGTATGAAAGCTTGGCATGGAAAGGACTACTCTGGGACATTTTAAGGTCTTTTAAAGTCGCCTTAAGTCACATAAAGTCGGCCTTTGTCGCTTAAGGTCGCCTTTAGTCGTTAAGTTTCAAAAAGGCCTGTGCACCTTAAAATTGCCCAAAAATATTTCACTTTTACTATGTCTTGAATATGTAATCATTTTATTGCCCCAAATCTCCTTTTTAGTTCCCATATATGATTATATGTTGCAAGGTCATGGTCCGATACAGTAAAACACTATGCTTCAATTGTCCACTCCAGAAACTATTAAAAATACCATAATACTCTTTAAAGTGCAGGTTTGGGTGGTACTTCATGTAAGCCTCATTTTTCCAATTTCTTTTGTTTTCAGCACGAACTGCACGTGCTATGCTTCAACTTCGTGGCAATTTGCATACGGTGCACATTTGTAAGCGAAGACACAATGCTACGTCCTAGCATTCCTACATGTACTCTGAATTCCATTGTGCCATTCTAACAAAGGAGACTTGAATAATTACACCCCGGCGAGGCTGAGCCTGCACATAAAAGAGTATTATGGTATTTTTCGGAGTGGCCAATAGCCATGCACCATGCCCTCGTTGCTTCAATTATATTTGTTACAGCCTATGTATGAGGGATGGACCATTTTATTTTTTATTTATTTATTTATTTATTATTTTTTTTTTTTGGGGGGGGGGGGGGGGGGGGGCAAGGACGGGGAATTGACAAATAACAAAACAAAATATTCCATCACGGATAAATTACAAAAATTCTTGCACAGCCTCAAGATGGAATAAAATTCGTGCTCAGAAAATTGCCCAACCCCCTCACCCACCCCTAAAAATAAAGTGGTCCATCCCCATGGAAGTTAAAGAGATGACACTCATTCACCTTCAAAACATTGACAGCTATTTTTAATTAAAGGGAACCTCCATTGTTATAACAAATTGACGTTAAATTGTTGGAAATAAAGTCTAAATTAAATTTTTTTGAAAAGCAGGTGCAAATGTAATTTTAGTGTACAAAAAAATGGATATGAATATCGCCTGTTTTCGCTTTTAAATTTCCCGCGCGCCGCCATTTTGTAAGGGTTATTTTTAGGCAACGAGAGGATTTGGATTTATTCACCGAGGGCAAAGCCCGAGGTGAATAAATCACGTATCCACGAGATGCCTAAAAATAACCGGCTTATATTCCACATGGGCGAGGTTGACTGCCCAATAACAAACAAACGCTTTAGTGCAATGCATATATCGGAATGCCTTTGTATCTGTGGAGAACAATAGAATAAATATGCTGAACGTACGCACTGGGATTTCGACGTGCTAAATTAGTACAGAACAAACATGTTTTGCGTCATGTCGAGCTTTATTTACTCCAAAATCAGAAGACATGAGTGACTCAGCAGACTTGTTTCTTACTCAGAAAAGTTTCAGTGGTTCGTTAAATGTAAGCAGTTAGCTAGACCAGGAGCTCGCGACTGAACAGCCTCGAGGCCGGGCCTCGAGGTGCTCATGATAACGCGCAGTTTAGCGTTGCAGAAGTGACTGAGGGATTGTTTGAAGATGCCGAGCAATGTCAAGATATCGCAGCAGTAAGTAGAATCCAGTATTTCGGAACGATCATCGTCTGTGTTCAATTTAACAAATTGCTCGGTTGTGTTCAAAATGTAAGAATCATTAAAGTTGTTGACAAACTTTCCTTGCTTTGCTTTTATTTTTGTTTGCAACTTTGGGTGTTGAGAGGGGAATATGTCGGGGGAATATGTTAAGGTGAATATATTCCATTGTTTTGCTATTGTTTCAGCCCCGCACTCCCCTGTAACAATCAAAAGCCGCCACCAGCTTTTCAGACAGTTGATAATTAGCGGGGATTACTCAATATAATCCCCTACGAGCACAAGGAAAACCAAGCCATGTGGAATATAAGAGAATTTATGACGTGTTACGTTTGTCTAATTGTTGCATACAAAAGAACTTCGATTCTCAACAATAATGGCAACCGTAACACTTCATAAATATTCAATATGGCGGCGCGCGGGAAATTTAAAAGCGAAAATAGGCGATATTTATATCCATTTTATTTGTACACTAAAATTATATTTGCACATGTTCTTTTAAAAATTTTAAATTTCGACTTTATTTCCAACAATTTAACGTCAATTTGTTCTGACAATGGAGGTTCCCTTTACGAGCGGCTGTCTGTAAATATCGAGAACTCGCCGTCAAAACTGAATTTTCGGATTTCTTCACATTTAGTCAGGAGAAACCCTTTGGTGACCTATTTACGAAATTACATTCAAACTTTCTAGAGACTTTTCGTTTTCGAGAAATCCACCAAAAATTAAAATGCCGTGTTCAGGTCGCAGCCGCCATTAAATTTAGCCGGAAATTTGAAATTTTCCCAATATTGTGCTAAACAGTGTAGATTATAGCGCATTTATTCGCTTCTCGCGGGTAGCCCCAAAATCGAACGATAATAAGTTTTTTTGCCATGTTTATTTACCGTTGCTATGCAAACGCTGATTAGCATAAAAAGAGCATCGCTCAAAACATTCATCCAAGCCTAGCATCTGGTATCAAATTCAGATTCATTGAGCTAAAGTAAGATTATTTTTAAGCGCATTCAAAAAGGGAAGTGTGACCCAAAAAAAACTACTTGGAGCTACTTTAATTTTTATTTACATTTTTTTAACTGAAAAATTAAGGGGTTCAGAAGGGGGTCCAGAAAGAGGGGTCCACGTTTTGTCTATTAGGTTTCTGAGTTACAACAGTAACTATCCGCGGCAATAAACGGAAATCGAAGTCCAGTTTGGCAAACATTCGAGCACGAGTATTCATCTATACTCGCAACGCATTACGGAATCGCGCCCATTGAAAACCGTCGGCCGAAAAATGTGGGGTACTCATGATGTTTTGTGCGCTGACAAAGGATACCGCTTCTTGCGGTCTCTTTTGTGATGTCTTGAAATTATCCTGGGTATTTTTCGCATTGTTTCTGCGAGACAATAGAAACGGAAAGATGCAAACGGAATTGTTACGCAAGACGAAACAAAACACTCGCTGAAAGTAATGCGTTACGCATTCGACTTTGGTTTTAATATATATAGATAGGCTGAGCCTAACAGCGTCGCTCTGTGAACAAGCTTAACTAAGGTGAAACTTAACTAAGGTGAAAGGTCGGAAGCACAAGAATTAAGATTGACGACCGGGCTATTTTTCAATTTTAGCAATTCTCAAAAACAGTATTACGCGACCGTCTGCACAGTACATTTAGACCGTACAAAAGTTCATAAAAACAACTTTTTCTCCGTCTAGAATAACTAGTACGACTACTTTCCGAATAAAATACACTTGTTGCTTGTCAAAAATTGCCCGAGAAACTGATTTGGAAATCAAAATTGCAAAAATACACAAACAAATTTGCATAAGGCGACGCGAGTGAAGTCTAAGTCTTGTTTTGTTTACATAAAATCGCTTTTCAATCTATGTAATGAATGAAAAAAATTTTATTCAAATCTCCATTAGTTTATGTTTAAAAGCAAAACGCGTACCATTTATAGCGCATCAAAGCCGCCTTCGATGAAATTCAAGAAATCGATAAGCACGTTTCAAAAACAATTCTCTAAAACTACACCACACAAAAAAAGTCAATCACAGATTGATATAAAGATAAATTCCCATCGAAAAATGTAATCTGTTTTAGCTTTGAGTCCCTTGCTTGCTTGTTATTTCTTTAAATCTCCGCTACTTTGGTTCTGAAATCCGTAATAAAAACAAACATATCTCCCCGCATTGAAAAAGGTATGAAGTTGCTCGAAGCAAGATTTTATCCCAGAAAGCTCTTCTCTTTCCACTAAAGCGGCTTCTGAGTATCCCTTAATTAGTATCCCTATCTTGAGTAGCAAACCGCGAAAAAATGCAAGGAAATAACGACATAACTTCTCCGTTAAACACTGACCAGCGAGAGATCTAATAATAAAAGTGTTTACCGAGCTGACGGCTGTGTAGCCGCGCGAAAAACAAAGCCAGAGCTACTGAACCCTACGCGACGTAGGGACGCGCCCGCGAAACATTCCGCTAGCCATGACCATGAAAAATGATCGGCATGGTTCTATGCCTGGTTCTATGAGTCCCGGGTGGGGACTCCCATATAAAAATGACGGTTGTGCTCGACGTACCTTTTAGGGGTCAAAATTTGTAGATTGGTACCACTTAGGGTACTAAAATCTAAAATGACTACAGTTAGAATTATCGCGGTACCTTTTAGGGTATGAGCCGAAAAATACAAACGAATATGACATGTGCTGTTTTACAATTGGTACCTCTTGGGGGTAAAAATTCTTTTGAGTCACGCCCATCAAACGAGATTCTGGTACCATTTAGGGTGTCGTTCGAAAATTTCTGACGAGCACCCTCGTCATTTTTGTATGGGAGTCCCCGCTCCCCCGTGCTATGAGTATTGGGCTCCGCGCGGGCCTTTGGCCCGCAGAGCTCCGCTATTATCTTGCGCTTTTAATAGACCATTTTCGTGTTCTCGGTATTGAACTGGTACTAGCTTGCAGTCGAGGCTCATGCGGGGGAATCTTTTCACATGCAATTATTTTTAATGATTTTCCCCCGCATTAGCCTCCATTGCAAGCTAGTACCAGTTCAATACCGAGAATACGAAAATGGTCTATTGGAAGCCTTTCTAAACAAAAAACAATCAATGTAAAAGTATTGCAGTACCTTGTAATTCATGTGGAAGGAGTTTGACACCAAACTGCGGGATAATTTTCGAAAAATTATGGGAAATGCAGCATTGGAGATTTTAGCAGGTTTTGGAGCATTTTATTATATTTACAGAACTAGTGAATACTTTTTAACGGTTCGCACGATTTGCAAGCGGCTTATAATTCAAATTTAGCAAGCATTGGGAAGGCTTCTCCCAGAAATGTGGGTTCGTAGACTGTTTTGTCAATGAGCATGAAGTATTTAAAATTTTAAGAGAATTTTAGGGCTAAATTGTGATAACCTTAATTATTCAGCATTTCTGCTCCAACAAAATTTTTCACAGGGTGCGATTTTGTTCAAAACGTGAGGTTTATTTAAGTCCGATTATCACTAAATATATTTTTTCCCATTAAAATCGAATTCTATCCTATTATTACTAAATAATGGCTGTAAGTTTTCGCAAAGTTTTAGAAGCATCGCTTTAGAGCAGAAAAAGTTATGAGACAAAGTTTGTCATAGACAAGTGCGCCCGAAATAACAACGGAGCCACCTTAAAACAATTGCGCTTTTGTGCAAAGAGGAAATTAGCATACAACACATGTACCACGTCTTCGACGAAGCGACCATTGCTTCCTGGCTCCTGTCGAAAGTTTTGGGATTTTACAGTTCTAAGGAAAAAATAATCTATTACAAAGTTGACGGGTACGGTAGATAAATCGTCTGACAATTTTTTTTTCAGTGGTAGAGAACGAGTAGAAATAAGCAGCTTGCATCTCCGAACCAGTCGCTTGCCTGGCAATTTACACTAGAGCGCTGGAGTCATTCAAATAACGGCTCACTTGTTAAACTGTTGGCTGTTTATTTTGTTGAGAAGATTCCAAATAGAATGGCAAACGACTAGATATCGTAAAGCAGTACTGAACAAAAATATTAAAGTCACCATTTGTTGTACTTAGAATCCTGAATAATTACTACACATATTGGTATTCTTTATATAAAATTACGTGTGATCTTTACATAAAGATCACGGTGGTCATTTTAAAATCATTCTCGTTAAAAATTTAGCGATAATTGCATTGTTTGCATATGCAGCCCCGCACTCCCCTGTGACTGAAATCAAAGACGCCACCAGACTTTTCATAATGACAATAGATTACCAGGGATAAAGGTTCATACACGTGATCGATTTGCGTCGTATGATAAGCTGATATGCTCATGAATTATGAACGAGTTTTTGAATTACGGACAATGCCTTTTGTTCACAGTGTCTTTGTGAAAGAGCTTTGTCTGGGCAGTGAATGTGAAAATAAATATAAGTTCCATAGTTTTAAAACAGGAAAAAAGATAAAGCACTATTAATAGTAATTCCATCATAAAGTGGGAAAATAATTAGCTGCATAAAAAATGTCATTCAATGACAACACATTCTCAAATAATTGGTGTTTAGTTTTCAGTTGAGTGTCGAAATAAACTTCGCTATTGTTTCGGTTTTCCATTGCTGCGCATTGTTATTACCTAAAGGACACTCGCGCCACTTTCTTAACCAATTAGAAGTACTGAGAACCAAAACTAATCGTGACTTGCTCGCACGCATTTTCTCACGCTTGACGCCGACTCCTTGGATTGTCTCGGCTTCCGTTATGATCGGCAAGGCAAATTGCTTTATTTTTGGTTTAACGATAATCATTAATACTCGGCTCTAGGCTGCCATACAATTACACAACACAAAGTGAACGATAATTAGCTGTCTGCAAAAATGTTATGCAATGACATAATACACAAAGTGAAATAATTAGCTGTCTGTAAAAATATCATACAATTACACTACACAAAGTGAGTAAATAATGTTTGCATATGGATATCCCTCAACTCTCAACAGATCGCATCGATAATTCTCTTTTCGCTGCACATCGCTGTAGCGGCTCGCTCGACAATTCTCTCCGTTTACTGACCCCATTCCTAAAAATCAAACATCTCTAAATTAGTAACAGAAGAATTGGGGACTTTTCAAAAACTATGGGTAGAGAAATTTGAAATTAAGGTACCATCTTTTAACAATGCATTTAAAAAAGTGTCGATAGGCCTTTGAAAAACAAAGGAACTGTTCTACTCAGGCAATTTTCACCTCGGCGTTTGCATAGCTCATTAACGGTATAATACTGACTGTATGTCTTGTATTATAAATTAATGTACATGTAAAGGCTTTTGATATTAGTTGTATTAGTCAAATTTGAATGCATTAACAAAAGAGGATTTTCTTTCGATGTAACAAAAAGAATTCTTTGGGGCAATTTTTTGAACCATGGCGAAATCATACCATGTGCGCAAGACGCGAAGAAATAAAGCCGGCGCCACAGCCAAATTGTACCGGCTCCTTCCACAAGAAATAAGCTTTTAGGTAGACTAGTAAAAATGCGAGGAGACAACTTTGAAATTTAAAGTAAACCTGTGATAAATCGCTCTCGTCATTACAATCCTAAGCATGCTCCTTTAACAGAGCATCCTTAACCAGCGTTTCATTACTGCTTAATCCCGTAATGTTTTAGTCCCTGTGTTTGGTTCTAATTATCACCTCGACCTCGAATCTGTCAAGCAAATACGCTCTTTATATTTATTATCATGATTATTTTTTGTATTATTGTTACTATCACCTTTATTCAAAATTAGGTTAAGCCTTATCGGTAGGCTTTCAAGTGTTAATTTTATTACCCAGGATATTTAATGAGTGAAACAGTTTTCAACAGCATCAGTTTAGTCTGTCCGGCGCTCTAGTTCCAAAGTTTTAATACGGTAAGTTTGACTTTGTCAATTTTCATTTGTATTTCGTTCAATGTTACCACGGTTATCGCTCTGTACGTCACACACAGAAAAGAAAGCGACTCTCCTAGCTTAGACTGTTTCGACACGCCCTCTACACTTGATGGAACCTTTTAAGTCGATTTAGACGGTACCTGACCTTTTGCTTATAATACACAATTATACAATTTGTATGTTACGAGCGCTGAAAACTGTATTTTATCAGTCAGGTGTTTCGGGGATAACCCTTTCATCAGTGCTTGTATGTGTTCCCAGAGACAAACGCTTATTTGAGTTGCCAAACACTTTTTTAGAGTGCTACGCACACCAGGACTATAAATTCAAAATATTTATTTATTTTGAGTCAATTTGGACGGTTTTAAAGAGGTAACTCGTAACTTCATGAACATCAAGGCTATGACAATTAATATATATAGTTAGGCTTGGCCTAACAGCGTTGCCCTCTGAAGACCCTCTGAACAAGCTTAACTAAGATGAAACTTAACTTAGGTGAAAGGTCGGAATTAAGATTGACGACCGGGCTATTTTTCAATTTTAGCAATTCTCAAAAACAGTAAGCTTAAGCTTGTTACCCGACCGTCTGCACAGTACATTTAGACCGTACAAAAGTTCACAAAAACAACTTTATCTCCGTCTAGAATAACTATTACGACTATTTTCCGAATAAAATACACTTGTTGCTTGTCACAAAATGCCCGAGAAACTGATTTGGAAATCAAAATTGCAAAAATACACAGACATATTTGCATAAGGCGACGCAAGTGTAAAATCTAATTATTGTTTTGTTTCCACAAAATCGCTTTTCAATCTATGTAATGAATGAACAAACACATAAAAATGGACAACACAATCTTCTTTCGAAAAAAGATATTTAAATCTCCATTAGTTTATGTTTAAAAGCAAAACGCAAAACGCGCATCGAGGCCGAGCCGTGTTTTCGATGAAATTCAAGAAATTAATACAACTGAATTTAAGCTACACGTTTAAAAACAATTCTCCAAAACTAACGAAAACACAAACAAAAAGTCAATCACAGCTTGATATCAAGATAAATTCCCATCGAAAAATGTAATTTGTTTTACCTTTAAGTCCCTCCGGCGACTACTGTACTTGGAAATTCTTTAAATCTCCGCTTTGGTGCTGAAATCCGTAAAACGAACCCTTCCCTCGCATTGCTAAAAACGTATATAGTTCCTCGAAGCAAGATTTTATCTCTGAAAGCTCTTCTTTTTCCACTGAAGCGGCTTCTGAGTATCCCTTAATTAGTATCCCTGTCTTGAGTAGCAAACCACGAAAAAATGCAGGAAAATAACAACTTTAATTTAAACCGTTTTCTCCGCTCAGTAAACACAGCAAAACATCAAAGTGTTTTCCCAGCTGACGTGACATTCGGCCGTGTAACCGCGCGAAAAAAAGGGCTCGCTTTGGTTTCAACATGACATCGTACACCTATGTTTTGCGACGTCATACGTGCCCGCGAGCTAGTCCTACGCGACGGAGCTACCTGCGCGACGACGGAGGGCGGAGGGCGGCGGGCACACGCGCGCCCGCGAAACATTCCAATAGCCATGACCATGAAAAATGACGGGCTTGGTTCTTTGAGTATGGGGCTGCGCAGCCGGGCCATCGGCCCGGCGAGTGCTCCGCTATTAAGTAATTTGTTATACGGCCGCCATCTTGGATCCGCCAACCTGGTTTTCTGAAATGTTTTTAAACCTCTTAAAAACCGTCCAAATTGACTCAAAATTAATCAAAACCAATAAATAAACGCTAAATGACGTAAACATGTAAACATTGTTTTTCTTCATTCCTTCAATCAATCGATTCGCATATAATTAACCGTATATAGGCGGGTCTAATTAACATGAAATCACCGCTACTGAGAAATAACGAAAAAAGAGCTGATCTCAAACTGGCTTTTGTTTTCACTTGAACATTTTACATAAAGTAAAACTTCTTTTTTAGAATAAAAGAAGGAAAAAGAACAAAATGTATGCCCCGAACCCGAGTCGTTTGCTTCATAACTAATATCCATATCCACTACACCAACGAGGGCTAACTGACAGGAATTGTAATTTTTTAATATATTTATAGTGTTCCCCATAACCATAAATGAGAGCTAACCGTTTTTAAATCAGTGCTAAACCCTAAACACTGTAGATCAGTGCTACAATGTAAACTGAAGCTCCCTTCTCTCTGTTCTGTGTGTACGTCAGTAATATAAAGAATGCTACTGTTAGGTAAATAGGGCCTATTTTACTTGCTTGCATGCGGTAATTTGATGTTAATTATACCCGCTTATATGCGGTCAATTATATGCGAATCGGGTGCATCGAGCCACCTTAATCGGATTTTGGTTAGGTCAATAAACACGGTAGGTGAATCGAGAGCAAACAATAACGAAAAAACAGCAATAAGCACATACAATTAAAGAGAAGAATGTTCTTTCTACCTTGAGATTAGGGCTTTCCGATTTAGCGGATTAAATCCGCGAAAGTGGAACTACAGTTTCTCGTGCAATGTTCTGAAGTCAGTTTGGTACTTTGAAATAGTATTACGATCGGAAAACATTGGTTGTATGTTTTGGTGATATGGCCACTCATTTTAAAACAAAGTCTGTGTTTCGTTCGAAACACGAATAATCGAATCACAGTTCGCATAACACAATATGGAATAACACAATGCGTAAATACAGAAGAGAATTGTTAACGCAGAAAACATAAGTCGCAAAGATTAATCGAATGCAAGGGTAACGAAAACAACAGCGATGTTTTGCCGAACATAATTGAGAATACGTAAAACACAATTCGTAACATCAAAAACACCAGTGATAACAGTAAAAAAAGCATTGGCAAACAGCATAACTAAATCCCAAACTTAATTTTGGCGATAATCACCCCTCATGATACACAGGGGAACATTTGATTGACAGCCAAATTTGGGCGCGATTCCGGAATAGGCTGTCATTACAGTTCGCGCTCCAAAGCACGCTTCAATAATATCATCGCCTTGTAAAAATATTCAAAGTACTGTTTGAAAACTGAGCAGAAGTAGCCGAGAGTTTTACACCTGATAAAACACTTGATGCAATTTGATTTGAACGACTTCAAAAATAATTTATATTTTTGGCGGGGCCGAGCTGAGTGGCAAGTTCATCCGCGGGGGATGTTTTGAGTTATAGCTGACACAACAAAACTAATAACAGAGAGTAAAAAAAGTTTCTTTAACAGCAACGCATTGGTTGAACGAGGTTCGTTCCGAGTTACAAATCATTCGAATCTTGTAGCCGCATAAATATGTTAATAAATTTAAAAAACGTTCTCTGGTTAAAAAGTTTAGAATGTATGAGCTTTCGATTGCCAGTCTGCAATCTTTGACAAATAAAGAATAAAATGCGCGAACATAGAAATATATACGGTAAAAAGTGTGAAGTAGAAAAATACCGATAGAAACATTAAAAATACTTTTGGGGGAATAAAATGCTAATACAATGTTTTTAAAAGAATTGAATATTGCCTAGGTACTTGTTTCGAGTTATCGTCTGCTTCGCTTGTAATTGCGGTAGGCCAAGATTCCAGTGTTTCGTTACGCGAAAGTTTTCCTTGTCACTTACACTTTTTACCGTATATATTTCCATGTTCGCCCTTTTTATTCATTATTCGGCAAAGAGTCCCTTTCTCGATATATCAACAACAATGGCTTAGCAGTCTATGAATATTCCATAAAACGATTCAACACAAAAGATTAACGTAATAATGGATAAAATAAAAAGAAGAGGTATTGCTAACTGGCTATCGAAACCTCACATATTTAAAACTTTTTAACCAGAGAACGTTTTTTAAGTTTGTAAATATGTCTTATCACCTGGTTACTCGTCCATTTATAAAGCATAAATATGCGTTGCTTTCGACGATGACATCTTGTCTGTAGGTCTATTTTGCCAGGTTAACGGCAGCTACGATAATCGGATAACAAAGAAGCAAAGTAATTAAATCGCTTTGTTTGTAACTTTTGTTTTACTACGAAATAATTGTTTATGCAAATATGTCTTTATCTTTATTCATGAATACACATGGTATTTTGAATAAAAACGTAATCACACCTCCCTAAGAAAGTCACACCTTTGCACTTAAGTGTGCTTTTATGAGCACATTCTCTAGAAGACTGAAATGAAAATCTAAGACTGAAGAAGTTTTATGAGACTATTTCAGAAAGAGGTCTTCGTGAGATCAAAGTTGCGCGCGTTCGAGTTATCAAGCTGAAGATTTAACGATCATCCACGAATGTTTCGGCGTGGTTTCGGCAGCGTCACTTAATACAAAAGGCCTATTGTTTAATTCTTAATGTGTGAATGCGAACCGGTACAATAGACCATTTTCTTGACACGGAGGTAAAAATAATCTCCTAAAAATAGTTATACCGAAGATGACTGGTATGGTGGATAAAACGGCTTTGACAAAAATCACTGTGATCTTTATATAAATATCACGGCGACCATTCAAAATCGTTTTCATGAAAAAATAAATAAATAAATAAAAAAAAAAACTTGACAATAATTTCATTGTCTGAACATTGTACCCCGCCTTCCCCTTGAGACTAATATGAAATCCCGCTCTGGGCTTTTCAGATTGACGTTATGGGTTTTTGCACTCATGTGATAGGTTGATATGCTTTTAATTATTAATGAGTTTTGAAATAAAATGAAAACGGTTTTTTCTGTTGTTCATTCCATTTGAAGACGAGAATCGAAGCAGAATTAAAGGTACGTAAGTTCTCTGTGTGAAAGAGCCATATATTTTACATAACGTTTTCAAATAATCGAAGTCCAATCCAAAGTCTAGAGCTTTGCTGCATAGCAAAAAATATACTACGACTAATCTGTGAAGAATATATTCGCCATTGGAAGTTAGACAATTCCGTACAGGCCATGAGAACAGTGAGCCATCGAATTATTATAGAAGCAAGACAATGTCTACCTCTTCACTCATTTAAATCTTAAGCAGTTAAGAGCAATGATAAATATTAGCCGCGACAAACAATATAAATGCGCAAAGACGCGCAAAGGTATAATTGGTTAATGAGACATAATGTACAGTCACTTCATTCGGGATTTCTATGAATGGAAGAAGTCAATTTTTTCATTTGTTGTGGCTTTTCGCAAGTCAAAATTTCTCCTTATGAAATAATAAGAGGTTAACGGTTCTTTATGGAAAAGATAAAAAAAATCAAATTAGTTACTTCACGCTGGTGTACTCGTACTGTTTTGAATAGCAAAAGGATCTCGCCATATATACACATGCCGATTTCTCGGCTTACTCTGTCAACGCAAACCATACAATGAAGGAAAGTTTTGTTTCGTCATCAATTCAGCAGGAACAAATGTTCTCAAAATAACAAGCGGATGTCTTTCCTTCTTCACATTGTTATAAGACGATTCGCTATCTCTTGAGATAAAACTATCTATTTTCCGTCGAACTAGAAGAAATGCGTTCAGTGGATTCCACACCCAAACTTTATTCCAAATCCAGACATCTTTTCTTAAAACATTTTTACGTTTGTTCGCTGAAATATTGCTTTCTAAGATTTCAATTTTTAAATGTGATAATTGTTTCACGGCACTATTTTAGACACTTTGACATCGTAAACCAGTACGTCAAAGATTTAAACATTTTATTTTAACATTCGGCTGTCAATTTCGTCGGTGCTCCAAAAACACGCCTCAATGATAGTTACTTGAGAAATATTTAAAGTATTGTTTGTAAAAGGAGATACAAAAACATTCCTCATGCGTCCCTACGAATATAAGGGAAGTGCGCTTTTGAGCAAAGAGTAAGGCCCAAATCGCACTTGGGACAATTTTGTACATTTTTATCGAATTTCAATTTATTTAAGTGTCTGACTTGGCAAAGACAAGTGCGACCTACACTTTTCAGAGAAACGAACTGGGCAGACAAATAAAACTTTAAAAACACCGCCGCCCGCTGATTGGTCCACGTTGCACGTGCAATTCGTTCGTCATTATAACGGAAAATCACCGCAAAGACAAGTGCGACCTACTTTTGCCAAGTCGTAAAAGATTCGACAAAACAGCCGAATTTTCAAAGGAGCCGAAGTCCTGCCTCCTGGCAGGACAACACGCTTGTCCGATACATTCCAACGCACCCGCGAATCCAGATAACAATGCCTTCTTGATTAACCATTGTGCTCTTCCTTGAGAAAAACAAATCAATATGCAGCACGTTTCTTTTTATTCAAATTTATCACGGCAAATCGCAATGTGCAGAAACAATTTAATCACTAAAAGTAGAAAAACCCTTGAAAAGGCTAAGAAATAAAAAAATACTTTGCGTTATTTTTTAATGGAATCATGTTTAGCGGTGTTCAATGACGGTGTTCAATGACAAGCCAGTTTCATACTGCATAAAATACATACTAATGAGATTTAAAGCCACGTGCGCTTTGACAAGGCTTGATGCTCAGATTGAAAGTCGAAGTACTCCACACCTTTAAAATTGTTTCCATACCGTAATGTGCAATTTTCGTATTGTCTTGCAAATTTTAGCCCCAGATTGAAAAGTTGTCTCGGACAATTTTGTATACCAATTTCTGTCCAAAATGTCGCGGACAATTCAAAAGTTGTCCGCAAGTGCGATTTGGGCCTAAATAAGCATACAAGAAAAAACAGATTGGCATTCCACAAATGTGCCATGGGCATGGCATCTTGTCTGCCCTCGAAAATGTTGTGAATTTAAAGTTATGAGGTAAAGATATTCTACTGGAAAATGCTATAGCAAAGTTGATTGGTACGGTGGAAAAAGCGACGACGGGCAGCGAGTTAAGCGGAAAGCCTAAAAAAGAGTGAACAAATGTGTGTCCTGTAGTAGACAAATTTGTCGGTTTTAATTATCAGATTTCGATTTTGAAACAATCACGTGTCACAAACTTTGCGCAGAAAAGCAATGTACTACACATTTAGGCCACTTTAAATAAAACATGAAAAATTGTTCTTTTTACTATCAAAGCACCTTGAACATAATGGCCTGTGTTAATTCTCTTATCTGAACGATTGGGCAAAACACGAATCTTCGTGCTTCTCAAAACGAAAACTTTCCAGTTTAGTTAATGCGCTATATTGTTCGAAATAAAGGTAAAGGCTTGTTTTCGCCGTAAACAGGCCATGATATTGCTTCTTTTAAGGAAAATAACAGTATATTTATAAGGTGCTTGAAACAGGTTTGTCAGCACTTCACTCCAGGGCACCGCTGCGTTTGATTTTAAAATATAAGTTATGATGTCTAGATAACTGCACAACTAAACCCATATCGTCAGGTGAACACGGTTCGATAGTTTTTTGAAAATTGAACGACTTCAAACGCCAAAAGCCAAAAGAGATGCGAAACTCTGTAAAGAGACGATTCTTTACTCAAACATTCATGATATATTAAGGTATACACTTGAATAGCAGTTCCATGTCGAAGTTTCCTTTTAGCGGTGTCACCGTGGAAATGGGGTCGTAAAAAGACTTAATGACAAAACTCGCCACAGATTATTAAAGCAGAGTGTTTTGGATCGCAGTTTTATTAATTTTAGAACGTCAGTTTATAATTTCGATGAAGGTTGCCTTTATCAAATTTCCGTTTAACAAATAAAAATAGAAGAGAACGGTAACAAAAATAATAGAAAATAGACGTCTTTACCTGGATTCGAACGCGGGCAAGCAATTCCCGGTGGCGCTTGGTGAGAACTCCTGATTAAATATTTAAATAGTTTAAACTTCTTGTTGTGTTGAAAGATCCATATGAAATCCTTAGCTATAGATCGGTTTTAATTTCCATCAAAGGGCTCTAAATGCGAAGCATCAGTTTATCATGTTGATAATGTAATGTCTTTTTCTGTGGACGAGTATTCCTAATATATATTTCTTTGCATTTGGGAAAAAGGCCTCACTGGTAGAATTACCGATAAACCTTGACAGCCCATGAAAGGATGGATAAAGGGAAGGAAGAAAGGAGATTAAGATACTATATCTCGTTCAACGCTTTGCGTGCATACAGTCGAACCTCTCCTTTCGGACACCTCTATTTCGGACACCGAACTGTACCTAATTCAATAACGGTTGCTTCAGCAATTGGTAATAGGGCATCGGCTTTGGACATACGAAACACAATGCAATGCTTTGCTTGAGTGACCGCCAAACAATAGCTGCCCAAAGCAACGTTAACCTTTATTGAATTAGGTATATTCACGAGATAAAAAAGAATGGAACACATTGTCTTTTTACATGCCGATTTCCGTAGTTATATCAAAACAAGTCGCCAAACTTCGCTTTAATATGAAAAAATATATATATTTACTTTCTTTTATCCCGAGTTCTGTATTGTGCAAAATTTGTTAATCATCTCGTTTTAACATCTCCACCAAAAATTCCATGCGTTCCCTTTTACGAAATATAATTTTTCTGCACATGTCAATCGACGTCTCTGTTTTTACACAATTTATTTTAGGATTCCTTGGTTTGCCAAATATGTTTTCAACAACAGTCTCCGTTGTTGCTGTTTGTTTCATTTCCTTTGTGAGAGGGCTTGCCTTAGATCGCGAAGTTGCTAATAATGCAGCATTGAAGTGTGCTGGATCTAATTGGCGTGCAGTCGTTTCTGATTCCAAAAGCAAGGATGAGCTTATGGAACAAACCTGCAAATGTTTAAAGGTAAGACTTAATCTCAAATAACTTTTGTGGGGTACGCTCTTTGTAGGCAAGATGAAACAATTAAGACTCCTCAATGTTTTTTATAAGGGGGGGGAGGGGGTGGGGGGGATGTATTTTTGTGCAGCTGAAAATGAGACGTCTTCAAGGTATTTATATTTTGTTCAAAACTTCAAAAGGAAGTTGACTGCGCGGGCATTCAATCAATGTTTGCATTGCAGGCTATGCAATTAAAAATTCATACCTTCCACAAAGTCATTTTCAAAAGGCATTTTCCAGTTCCAAAATCGTTTTCTTGCAGCAATTTAACACAACGCCTTATCCATGTATAATTTCGATTTATCTCATTTCTACAGCTTGATATTGAGCAAAGGGTAGAAAGCAGGCATGGCAAACTTGTTGATTCAAAAGCGCTCAAGTATGTAGAATGTAGACAAAAGGGAGAGTCCAGAAATGTACCAACTAGCAACAAATAATACGGCAATGAAACTTTGGAAGACTTATTCAAAAGTCCCCTATACTTTTATTTTTATTTGCTCCCTATAAATGGTTCGATGGTCAATTACATGTTCAGTAAACATCAGATCAAAAGATTTGAAAACATTTGCATTGACTATTTTTTAAATAAACTATTCCCTAACACTGAAGTGCTACCTCTGAAGCAAACCAGTCTTCAAAACTGTAAAATTTAAAAAAAACGTACCAGAGCGTTTTTGAATGTGTTGAAAATATCCATAAAAATTAGCATTACTTTATGTTAATTCGTCAATGCCAATGTTTACCTGACAAATTGTAATAATATTTCCACCACATATTACTCATCTGCGATAATACTACCTCATCGAGAGTTTCATCCTATAATAGACTATAAGAGGCAAACAGTCGTTTTAAAACTTTAGAGAACAATTTTAATGTGCAAAGACCATGACGTCGTCAGATCGATGTTATGGTAACACTTTTATCAATCAAATCGACTTTTCTGGAAGGTTAATTTCGTCATAAGATATGTGGGAGACAGCTTCTCTGACCGAACTCATGCAGTAAACTATCACCTGTTTAATTTTTATGTTGTGTCGCCAAAAGAAAATTATCCACCTTATTGAAACTTTACGAGCGTGGAGAACATAAACGTGTTATAAATAAACCTTTTTTGTTTCCAGGCAGCTTTTAAGGTGTGAATTAATTGTATATATATTTTTCTAGACTAGCCACTAATTTACAATTCTTTACAAGACGTTGAACTCGGGTCCATGATGAAACTACTCCAGTTCAGTTCAGGAGGTGAGCTAGGGACCTGGTACCATTACCTGTCTCACTAAACTTTTCTTTACTTGTCTACAGGAATTCGTTCAGTGTATTATAAAGACAGACCCTGCTGACTACAAATCATCGGTCCCCGATATGCTCCACTTCATACTCGCTTATGATTGGCAGCTCATGGTAATTATGAAGAGAGCAGGATTTTGCAAAGACATACAGACCGATCAACTGAAGAAAATCACAATGGATACAGGTATATTTTCAGGTTTTGCCTTGTCTTATGGAAAATTCACGATCCCGTTTCTTTCGTTGCGGCGAGTGAAATGTCACTCGATCGTTGTCATCGCTCGCTAACTCGGCTGTAAACCTGTGTTGGTAATTACCCAGTGTACGTTCTTTATCCAGCTGTCTCGTTTCACAAAATGGATATTTATTCCACTATAAGATATGTTTATTTACCGCAAATAAACGCCGCTTATAACAAAACATAAAGAACAATTAAAACTATTACGTTGTTTCATATTCACGGGATGCATGGATCCATGGATACTTTGATTGAAGATCAGTAGGTGTCTTCTCTTAAAATTTCTTGAACTGAGTGTGAATTTCAATTTGCGAGCCTGTAGTTCATATGTAATATTTTTTGATATCAATATATTTTTTAACAATTGCTTGTTAAGAAAATCTAAAATTACTATCCGAGATGCAATTTTTATGTCCATGGTTTTGATTTATTCTAGGCATAATGAAAAAAGAGAACTTGCAGAATGTTGGTAAGTTATTACTGTTTTAAGAGCATATTCGTATGGAACCTTCGTAGGATATGCCAGATCCGAACAGCAATTTATCTATTTTTATTCTATATTATAAAGAATACATAGAATGCTATATTATATAGAAATATATCTATATGAAATAGAAACAAACAAACAAACAACAATAAGTAATTGATACAATTCTGATATTCCAATCCTATTTTCTTATAATTGATCACAGATACCAACCTTCCCTAAAAAAAGCTTTAGATCGTGTAAATATTAAGCAAACCAAAGTAAAAAGGAAATTTATACATTTTACTATACTAGAAACTTAAGTATTAGAATTTAACCGAAATTAGTCAGAAAAGGAAATCTCATCTTAGATAATTCGCTTTACCAGAAACTTTAGGGATACTAAATACCAGCTGTTTTGAGATTTCTGGGATCGTTTGGGTAACGAATACAAGGTGTTTCTTGGTGTTGAGGAAACTATTGTTGGTTAGCTTTTGTGTTGTGGTGTCGGTATTGTTTAGTTTCTTTTGAATCTTTTGTTTTACGTCATTTGGTGATCGCAACACCAAGCAACTGCCCCAATACGAGCCATGAATGGTTAAAACGTTGTTTTAGGAAACCATACTAATGAACGCTGAGTACCCAAACGATCCCAGAAACCCAAGTGCCGAATTTTTAAATAACAACACACCGAAAGTGACAAGCATGGTTGACATGTTGCCACTGGTAGAATTTTGTAAAAATCATCTAATTAACTTCAATCAAATAAACCAAGACAGCAAGACCAATTTTCAGATATGTATACCGTGCTGTAGAATCTAAGCCAGTTGCAGTTTTCTGTAGGGAATAAAAAAACTAGTATAAAAATAATATTGAATTATTTTTCTGCCGACAGAGAAGGACAGCTACAAAAAGTGTGTTGGAGATGCCGTGCGCAAATGCATAACACGAGATGTGACCCTGGTTAATATAGGGATGGACAACAACCTTCTGACTTCGTTTTCAGATTATATTGGCTGTATGGAAGAGGCAGGTTACAACTGTGACGCAACTATGCTGGATCATTTTATTGCCATTTTGAAAGCGTTCCAGAAACACCTGGAACAAAACAGTGGGAAATTGGGAAAGATGGCTGAAAACATAGAGTACAGTTAGTGAAGCACTATGATAATCGTGTGTATTTACATAAATCTGATAGTTAAAATAGTAGTTAAGGCAACATAAGTGACGGTGATCGCGCTCATTAAACTTGTGTTAAGTAAACATGAGGAAAAGTTAAACTAAAAAATAAAGTGACTCTCGAATTACACTTGTATTAAAGATTAAAGGGACACTGTCCCGTCTGGTATATCGTCATTTCACGATTGTGATTGGGAGCTTGCTTAAAGCTTGCTTTATTATCTTGAAATGGGAAAGGAAAGTCGCTAAAAGAAATATAAACCAGAGACAAAATGATGGGTAAAAAGAATGACAATTTTTATTTCTTGGAAAGCAGTCAAGAAATCAAATTTGATGAACGGTAAGCCACTTCCATCCTTGCATTCCTGGCAACGGTAGTTCAATAGGTGAGTAGTTATAGAACGCTGGATTTAAGCCCCAAACTGCCTTTCCCTCATTATCTATGCTTGATCAAGACGTCATTACCGCTATCTGTAGTAGTTGAATAAATGCGGGTACCGGTCCATCCTCGGACCCGTTAGTTTTAAGCGTAAAATAGTTTACCTCAACTTATACACAATAGAAAATAGTATGTCTCGATTACTATCGTTATGTTCCAATCGTTCAGAAGTCAAAAAAAAATATAGAATTTCATTTCTCATTTTCTCCCAAAATCTCGCAGCATTTCTGAATGCTATCTACTGTTTAAATTCGTCAGAAACAGATTATAATTGATTGAAAAACGACCACTTCATATTCTGCCTAATCAAAACATATCCCAACTATTCCATTAAGTTCATATAACTTTGAAGACGTGCAC